>JASWHV010000003.1:27494535-28694535 GCA_030760725.1 Neostapfia colusana | reverse complement strand
TCTCGCTTGCCCAAAATCTTGAATGGCTCGATGTAGCGAGGTGCTAATTTGCCCTTGACGTTGAACCGTCGTTGACCTCGGATAGGAGATACCTTAAGATACACAAAGTCTCCTACTTCGAAGGTCAATTTTCTTTGCCTATTGTCAGCATAACCTTTTTGTCGTGACTGAGCAGCCTTCAAGTTTTCTCGTATCGTTTGGACTTGTTTCTCGGCGTCTTGCAGCACTTCGGGTCCAAACACTTGACTCTCTCCGGTCTCATTCCAGAACAGCGGCGTTCTACACCTTCTACCATACAATGCTTCGAAGGGTGACATCTTCAAGCTGGCTTGGTAGCTGTTGTTGTATGAGAATTCAGCGTACGACAGGCTCCTATCCCAACTACGCCCATGTTTCAAGGCGCAAGCTCTCAACAAGTCTTCCAAGATTTGATTTGTCCTCTCAGTTTGCCCGTCGGTTTGCGGGTGATAAGCGGAGCTGAAATCCAGTCGTGTACCCATAGCTTCATGCAGCTTCTTCTAGAACCTAGAGGTAAATTGAGAACCCCGATCTGAAACTATCCTCTTCAGAACTCCATGGCGACACACGATTTATTCCATATACAGTTCGGCTAGTTGTGCAACACTGTACTTGGTTCTAACAGGAAGGAAATGGGCTGTTTTTGTAAATCGGTCTACGATAACCCAAATAGATTCATAACCTGATTGAGTACGTGGCAATCCAACGATGAAATCCATGCTGATGTCTTCCCACTTCCACTCGGGTACTTTCAATGGCTGCAACAGTCCAGCGGGTCTTTGATGTTTGGCCTTCACCCGTGGGCACGTATCGCATAAGGCAACATATTCAGCTATGTCCCTTTTTATACCATACCACCAATAGCAAGTTTTTAGGTCCTTGTACATCTTTGTACAGCCGGTATGTATGGAATAAGGTGAGTCATGTGCCTCCTTTAATATCGTGTCATGGATGTGCTTCACGTTAGGCACACAAATCCTTTTTCCTAACCAAAGCGTGCCTTTCTCGTCTTCCTTGAAATTCTTTTCTATGCCTTGTCGGATTCTTTCCTTGATTTCCATGATTTCCTTATCCGTTGCTTGGCCATCTCGTATCTCTTCTTCCAGCGAAGAGTTGAGTTCTATCACTTCCATCTCATTCAAGAACCCGAGATGTAACCGTTCGAACTCCTTGCGCAGCTCGGGTGGCAGCTCCCGAACCGTGAGTTGGTGACATGCTCCCTTTCGGCTTAACACATCAGCTACTACATTGGCCTTTCCGGGGTGATAGTTGATTCCGACATCATAATCCTTGATGAGTTCCAACCATCGATATTGCCTCAAATTCAGATCCGTTTGCGTGAATATATACCTGAGGCTTTTGTGATCCGTATAGATCTCACATCGGTGGCCAAGTATATAATGTCTCCAAATCTTCAAGGCATGTACCACGGCTGCAAGTTCCAAGTCATGTGTGGGGTAATTCAGCTCATGTTTCTTTAGTTGTCTCGATGCATAGGCTACTACTTGTCCTTCTTGCATAAGCACACATCCAAGCCCTTGTCTTGATGCGTCACAATATATGTCGAAGCTCTTGCTCACGTCCGGCAATACCAAAACCGGCGCTGTGGTTAATCTATTCTTTAGCTCCTCAAAGCTTTCTTGGCACGCTGGTGCCCACTGAAATGTTTTCCCTTTCGTTAGCAATTCAGTCATAGGCTTTGCAATTTTGGAGAAATCCTTGATGAACCAGCAGTAGTATCCAGCCATCCCAAGGAAACTCCGAATATCTCTCACATTTTGCGGTTGGTTCCACTTTAAAACGTCTCCCACTTTTCCGGGATCAACCGATACTCCTCCCTCAGAGATGATGTGGCCTAGGAACGATATCTCCTTTAGCCAAAATTGACACTTGCTGAACTTAGCATACAATTGATGCTCTCGCAGTTTCTGCAACGTCAATCTCAAGTGTTCTTCATGTTCTTCCTCGCTTTTTGAACACACCATTATATCGTCGATGAAAACCACGACGAACTTGTCCAAGTACTCCATGAAGACCTTATTCATGAGGTACATAAAGTATGCGGGTGCATTTGTTAACCCAAAAGACATAACGGTATATTCGTACGAACCATAACTTGTTCGAAATGCAGTCTTGAGTATGTCGGAGGGCTTAATCTTCAGCTGGAAATATCCCGACCGAAGATCAATCTTGGAGAAAATTCGGGCACCTTTCATTTGGCCGAACATGTCCTCTATACGGGGCAGCGGGTATTTATTCTTGATCGTCACATCATTGAGAGACCTATAATCCACACACATCCTTCGGGTCCCATCTTTCTTGTCCACGAAGAGCATGGGGCTCCCCACTGTGACGAGCTTGGGTGTATAAAACCCTTATCTAGATGCTCCTGAATTTGTTTCTTGAGCTCCACTAATTCATTAGCAGACATCCTACATGGCCTCTTTGCTATAGGTGCAGTTCCGGGTACTAAATCAATGGCAAATTCAATGTCCCAGTCAGGTGGCATACCTGGAAGTTCTTCCGGAAACACATCTGAATATTCTTGAACCACCGGAGTGCTTTCCAATTCGCTTCTTAGATGTGGTTCAGCACTGACTTCTCGGTTGCAGGTTGGGCTCCCTCGAACTCAATACGAGTACCGTGCTCACTCGTCAACTGCACGATTCTCTGAGCACATTGAATCATTCTGTTGTGCTTGCTTAACCAATCCATTCTAAGTATTATGTCAATCCTTTGGGAATCCAAGACAATAAGGTTGGCAAGAAAGTCTACCCCCTTATTTTAAGGTTTACTTTCGGATAGAATTCAGAATTGAAAGAAGTGATTTCCCAACTATATGCATCAAGGTGTATGAACTAAGCAAATTCTTTTATTAATTTCAGCCTATATGAGGATGTGAACACGTGCCGAAGCATCTCACATCTCTCCAATATATGTGGATGTGGACATTCGCCGAAGCGTCCCACAACTCACATCAGCACATAAACACAAGCAATCATCACAAAAATTCAGCACACCACTCTTATTCAAGCTACTACGATCTAAGTGTTCTTATTACATCTTATTCAATGGGAATCCTAAACTTAATCATGTGAACCGGTGCTGTTCTCGCCGTGTGACGGGGGTGGTCCATACATGGGCGCACGCCATGGTGAGTCGGCAGTCCATGTAGGGTTAGATGACGCTGATGCTCCATTTGCTCCCGCGTTGGCACGAGTCTCCTCTTGTTTCTCTAGCAAATACAACTTCTTGCGGAGGTAACAAATCTCTTCTTGTGCGCTTGTGTAGCGGTTTCCTAACTCCACGAGCAACCTCTGAGACTTGTCAGCAGCTTGTGGGTTGGAAAGAGCTGTTACATGGGGTCCAACGATCTCCCTTGTACCACTCTTCCGACACGGGTGCAGCTCAAAAGTGGTGCCCTCAAGCTGCTCATGGAAGACGTAGCACAGTTCGGTGAGTGCTTCCCATGTAGCATCATCAATAGCTTGTGCCCTTGTAGCTCTCCATGTGGGTGTGAAGTGCCGAGTGACAACCCTACCGTCAGATAGGATGGTTACCTCACCCTTCTACTCTTCATGTCCGCGACGAGGGACTTTCTTGAGGACATACTCCGGGTATAAGCTGCAGCAATCCAAAAATTCTTTGAGCTCCCTGGATGTGTGTCCTCCTTCCATTCCATTGGACCGAAATTCTTGAACTTAATGGTTGGCCCATTCATCACCTTCATTATTGGTCTTAGCAAGAGGTGGCCCCTCCTCGGGTTCATCTTCTCCCGTTATAGTTTCATGAGGCTCCACAGGGTGTAAGCCCGCGTGAAACTCCTCCTGAGGTGCGTACCAATGCTGTTCTTATGGATCATCCTCCATATCGTCTTCGAATGGTTCCAACTCTTCCGGGTCCTCTTCCTCATGCATAGAGCTATTTACTTCCTCTTCATCATGAGGTTCCGTCTTCATCTCCTCCCAATATGGTCCATCGGACACCTCAATGGGTTAAGTGCACTCCCACGTGGTGGTGGACGAGTACTTATGCGTGTCGTGCTCCTGATCACCGGCATCTATAAATAAGACATGAGGAACTTTAGAGAAGGAAGAAATAACTCCAAAACTTCAGAAGCTATGGAGCAAGAAAGCAAAGGTGTTGCTTTCCAAAAGAAGAGAAAAGAGGGGCTGAAAATAGCACTTTGCGGTGGCTGAATTGACAAGTAAAGTGCAGCAGCAAGCAATTTTCGAAAATAGCAGTTAAGAGGGGTGTTCCTATGTGTTTTAGAGTGCCCATTCTACCTAGGCTTGCGTCCTACGGTCAACGTGGCTCTGATACCAATCTGTGACACCCGGTTCTTAAAACTGAACCAAGTTAATGCATATATGTGCCCAGGATGTTCCTCACACATACACATGTAATCCACAAACTGAATTCAGAATATAACCACGAATAAATAGTGTTTAAGTACTTTGTTACATCGACTCATTGTCTCACTCATGAATCTCTAACTTATTCTTGCAGCGGAAGTCTCTAAACGACAGCGGAATATCAATGAAGGCAGTAGGCTCCATCTTCAACTCCACAGGCATGTTCACGGTAGTTCGCACGCCTAGTACTCTACATGGTCCTCGAAGTACCCTTCTCCCATTGCTGATGTTTATGTGATAATGCAAGGGTGAGTACATGTCGTACTCAGCAAGTGCGGGAAAAGTATGACATGTAGCTTACAACAAGGTATGGAATAAAAAAGGCTCATTGCAGCAAGCAAATTTTATTTCACAAACATGATAAAACAGCAGCTATTTCTAAGTGAGTTAAAGCCCAATATATCTAAGTAAATCAGCACCATTCTTTCATCATAATGCACCATTTATTAAGTCTCATCCAGCCATTACTCTTTTTCAAATTCATCTCATGCTCATTAATATTCATAACCATCTCATATTCATATAATCGAAACCAAACTCACTTTCATGACTAGAAACAGTCCCAAAACCAATCCCAATGACCATAACATAACCATACCGAATAACTATCCTAAGTTTTCCCTCTAATCATGGAAGTTGGCCAGGTGCTTGTGACCGGAAGCACGGCTATCATGATAGTTTTACACTCTGCAGAGGTGGCACCACTTTACCCACAAGTTTGTGATTTCGTCACCCGTCGGCGACTGCAGAACCTCCATTATACCAGTACACAACCGTCGGTGTATGGCCAAGAGATCATAAAATAGCCTTTACAAAGGGGCTACTAGATGTATGGACTCACTAAGGTTTCACCGGCAGGCTCGAATCACCATTCTCCACCCACGGGCCCCCTCTTGTGCCATGCAGTTCCCAAGGTAGTCCCCTCTCGACTCCCATTCCCCGCGCCATCCACGGTCCATAACAAGCTAGCAACACACGTAATTAATCAGCTAAGCCACACCCATACTTGGCCTTGTGGTGGCACTGTTTTCCTGGCATATTCTCGCATGAACCGGTACTTAGATCTACGGCAAGTTCCACCATCTCATCCAGCAACATCCACGAACCAAGCTTACCTAGATCTCCCCTGATTCTATGCTCATTATCATTATCAAGTTCTCATCATCATTATTCCTATGAGTGCAGTAGCTAACTACATTTTAATTCAGCTTCCCGTATTCCCGTAGATTAAGCGAAGCAAAAAGGAAAAACGACCATACCCGACTCATCAACTTTCCCGGCGACAAGGATGGTTAACAAAGCTAGTAAACTCCTATAAAAGTGTGTCCCATCAAGTTGACTCAAGCATGCACGTTTTCGCAAACAAAACAGTTTCAAAACATGGGATCAATATGGTCAACGGGCACTTGCCTTGCTCCCGTGGTTCTTGTTGTTCGAGCGTCTCGAAGTCTTGGTGCTGTAGTTCCTCGTAGATGGTCTCTTGAGCTTGCTCTTCTACTCACGATCACGCACATACAAAATCTACAGCAATCAATCATCATGCACAAACTTTACTCAAGATGCAATGGGGGTAGATGAATGCAAATCCTATGGTGTTGTTTTATTAATCTAGTTTGTACGTGTTCTTGCATTTTTTGATGGGATTTCATGGGGTTCTATGATGAACAAGGGTGTAGGGATCAAGTGTGGACGTGGTGATGATCTTGACTCAAGATCTAGATCAATTCCACCGTCAAAAAGCGATCAAAACACGATCTGTCCACACGTAAAAGTTTCTGTTCGAAGGGGTCGAAGAAAACGGATGCGTAGAAACAGCGGTGACGTCATAAGATGGGTAATGGGGACCTACCTCACTTCCTCCTTGGTGGCAGGGCCTGCCTTCTAGCAATTGCAGCAGTGAGGAATTTTTCTATGGAAGATTAGGGCAGGACAGATCATCGGTTCTTTTCCGGCGACGGCAAGGCGTGACGGGGCTCGTCGGCGAGTCTCGACGACAGGGCTCGACGACGGGGCTCGCCGGCGGGGCTCGAGGACGGGGCTCGACGGCGGGGCTCAATGGCGGGGCTCATCGGCGGGGCCCACCGGTGGGGCTCACCGGAGGGGCTCACCGGTGACCGAACTCCGGCGAGGGGGGGCCAACTCGGCGAGCTGGGGGCTAGGGCCTCCAAGTCGCTGACTTGGGAGGGGGGAGAGGGGGGGGCTGCAGCCAAAAGGGGGGGGGGGGTTGGGTTCTATTTATAAGGGGTGGTGGGAGGGGGGAGAATCCTAATCTATTTGGAGCTAAATACTAACAAACTTTTCCCCATTTAATTTGGTGCGGCAGCAATGGGGGGATTCCCAAATGTGGGGAAAATTCCCCTTCTTGGGGAATTGGGGAAATTTGGAGATTTTGGGGGAAAATTTGGGGAAATTGGAAATAGCTCATTTCAGCTATCTTTTTCCCATTCCTCACCATTTCTATGTTACTTGCACCATTTCCACATTCCCCTCTCATTTCTATGTCCCACTCTCAATTTCTACATGGACCTTCTCCATTTCTATGCCCCATTCTCCATTTCTTTATGCCCTTGTCCATTTCTATGGTTCCTTCCTCTATTTCTATTGTTCTTTCTCCATTTCTATGGTTCCTTCCTCCATTTCTATGGTCCTTCCTCCATTTCTATGGTTCTTTTCTCCATTTCTATGGTTCTTTCTCCATTTCTACTTCTTTTATAATGTTTCTCTTCATGAAAAATGTATGCAATGCATAGAAATGAATTTGAGGGTGTTACACCATTGGCCATCATCACTAACGGACGGTGGTCGCGAGCGCTTGTCGGTGCGTGGGGTACGACCCCCACTGACTGCTACAGCAGCGACGGTGGGTGCCCGGCCACAGGATTGTCCTTGCCTCCAACTTTATTCTTCTTCTTGTCGCTGCCCTGAGAAGCGGCTTCACCGGCACTTCCCGCCGCATAGACGGGTCGTGAGTACCAGTCTCGGCCCTCCGCAGCCCTGGCGCACTTGTCCGCTCGGATGAAGAGCTTGGAGACGTCTTGCACGTCATGCATCGCTAACTTCTCACGCATCTTCTTGTCTCTAACGCGTTACCGGAAGGCGACGACAACGGAGGTGTTGGAGATGCGGGGGATGCTGTTCCTGACCTGGGAGAACCGCTGTAGGAAAGATCACAGCGACTCCCCCTCACTGACGCATGGCGTGGAGATCGAGCTCGCTGGCGGGGAACGTGTAGGAACTCCCGAAGTTGGCTGTGAACCGCCAGCACAACTCTTCCCAGGAGAGAATGGAGCCTGAGGGAAGATTCATGAGTCATGACCGGGCAGTGCCGTTCAGGCCCACCGGGAAGTAGTTGGCCATGATGGCCTCATTTCCTCCTGCAGCTAGGATGGAGGTGGAGTAGATCTGTAGGGACTCGGTAGGGTTGACAGTCCCGTCGTACTTCTCCGGCAAGTGGGGCCGGAACTTATATGGCCATACCACCATGCGAAGGTGTGGGGCTAGTGCCATGCATCCCCCGCCAGCCTCTGGAGATGCAGGGGTCTGCGCGGCACGTCCCGCTGGTACGGCGCTCGGGGTGCCGTACTCTCCCTCGAGATTGCGGCGCCTCCCACGACGTCGCTCGATGGTGACACAGCCATCTTCGCTCAAGCGGCGGCGGTCTAGCTCGACCCTGAGGTCGGCCGTGGTCTGCCTTCCCGTGGTCGCCGTGTGCGTCGCAGCCGTCCCGAGAGCCACCGTTGGCGTATGCGACTGGGCCTGCAAGGGCTCGGCCCGCTGCCTTCTATAGGCGGGCGTGTTCATGGCGGCGGCGACAAGGTGGTCGACGTTTTGCGCCACTGCTCTGCCATGTAAGGGCCCAAGTTTTTCACTTTCTAAAAGTGTTCTTCATCACACACACCACGGCTCATTTGTGGTAATCTTATGAATACATTTGAAGAGCAAGTAACCACCGTCAATAGAGTGATTAGAATATGAACTCACAAAATCCGAAAGATGGATTTCTCACATGAACTCTTTATAGGCTGAGCTCACAAATACCTTATGAACTTTCTTAGGAATGCTCATGCCAAATTTCATGCAAAATCCAAACATCTTTGAGGTACTTTTGGATACAATCATTAAAAGGGCTAGTTTGAACTTTAATTGAAATTCAAACTCCTTTCATCACATGCATTCAAAAGAGGGATTCATATTCATACTCAACACATTTTTATGAGCTCATCCACCAATTTCCACCCCATTTGGGATTGATCTTGACATGAACTATTTGTAGCAAATTCAAACTAAATTTGAATTTCAGATTGTTATTTGAAGCAAATTCATTCAAACCATTGCTTCACTTTGAATCATTGAAACTTCAAATGGTGATTCAATGGTTTGATCAAATTGTGAGGGGAAGTAGGGTCCTAAATATTGTGCAAAAGTGGAAATTCAATTTTGCGGGACAAAAATTAGAAATGGGACCCACCAGTCAGTGAAACAGAGGCTCAAACCGACTCACTCTGTTTCTTGCGTGCGCGCCCGAGGGCGCCACGGCGAGATCGTCTCGGCCAGCAGCTTCCTGCCTCCTTTGACCACCGAGCAGCTTCCCATCCTTCTTATCCTCGCCCCTGGACGTTCACAAGACCATTTCACCCGAGCACAGTCGCCCTCTCACATAGAAACCGCGCCACACACTCGCCGCTCGACCGAGCTCACCCCTCACCGTCGATCGGCCAAACCAGAAGCTTTCATGGCGAGCTAAGGCCACAAATGAGATCACCTGACTTCCCTCGACGTCCTCGATGCCTTGGCACAGGATTCCCGGCCTCCTCCGAGACGTGCCACCGCCATTTTCTTCCTCCGGCTGAACCACACACGTTCAAGCTCAAACAACCGATCACAGAGGTTAGAAACTGACCCTAGTTCCTTCTCCTAGACCCGGTCAAGCTAATTCAACGTCGGTGAGCCGGAATTTCAATTTTGCTATCGGCAGCCGTGTAGAACAGAGAGAACCAAAACTAGAAATTTGCCTCGATCACTGGATCATCGGACTTTCTGGGCCAGCTAGAGCTAGGGTAGCACCTGACGATCATCTAGGCCGAATCATTGCAAGAATGATCCATTCGGCAAGCTCAGCACCCTATTTTCGCCGCCGCCGGTGAAAACGCTTCGGATCACCGGTGAAGTCCATCTCCCTGGCGATCTCCGGCCAAGAGGAGAGCGGGGATAGCTTCCTCGTGCCCCAGCGGTGCTGTATGACCCCTTAGTTGGTCGTGTTCGCTGCCGAGTTGAGTTCTCACCGTCGGACCCAAACCGAATTCCGCCGTCGCCGATAAGTTTGCCGGCGATGCCGAGGTGCCTGGGGTTGTCCGGTGTGTGTACCATGGTCCAAGGAGGGTGTAGGAAGAAGACATTTTGAAAAATCATCCACTGTAAGCCAAGAACAGCGCGCGCCACTGCCTCTGTTTGTCACACACTCGGGCGCCGGCGGGATGTTGAATACGATACTGTACTGTGGGCCCTGGGTGTCAGGACTTTAAACAATTCGGGTTTCTTCTTTCGGTTTTCCCTCCAAAATTTTAGAAGCCCATAACTTTGGCTAGGATTGTCCAAATCAAGTGAACCAATCTTTGTTTGATTCAGCTCTCTGAGCACTTTCCAGAAAAACAAGTTTAACTCCAAGAAACACCTTATTTGTCCAGAATTAATTCTCCAAAGTTTAAACTGTTGGGAATTTTAACTGGATATCCCCTTTATGGAAAATTTTGAAATTTGGCCAGGATGTTCATATTGATATCCTTGAGTCACATGAAAAATTTCAAATCCATCCAAGTTCATTTAGTCCACTTAATTGTGTGATTAGTTGAACTGCCCCTGAGAAAATGGAAAATGTACAGAAACTTTTTTCAGAATTTCCTCAAACTTCATTAGCTCATAACTTTCTCTAGGATTCTTCAAATTACATGAAACCAATTCCATTATGACCATATTAAACTCTAGTTTCCAAAAAGTAATGGCTTGCTCCATGAAAATCCCTATAAAACCTTAGAACCTCTATTTATGAACTTTTATACATTTATTTGTGCAGGGCTCAAATGAGCTTTGATTCAAATGAAATTTGTCCAAGTCTCTGTTTAGGTTGTCACCAAGCCACAGTTAAAATTTCAGAGTCAGAAGTGCTGTCTAGCTATAGTTATAGTCTTTACCTCTCCACTTCAACACATTGCATTTGAATTTGACATGCATTTGTTATTTTCATTTCGTGTAGTCGCTAAGGTTGAAGAAGACCTGGATATTCTGGACTTTATACCTCCAGAAGAACCTTTAGTCAATGACTAGCAGCAAGACAAGTTACGGTTCGCATTAACCTGTTTACAAAGTTTATTGTTTTGTCACTTCCATTATGAATTTCATATTATGTGCAATAGTGTCTTGATTTGAAACCCAATTGCATAGCCAAGAGAACTAGGGGGTTGGGTATAAGATTTAAAAATTTATTAGCCACTGCAGTGCCCAAATGGTATAGGATTTGGTACACGTCGAGTAGTTGGAACTACTTGCGAGAATAGGCTTAGAGGTACACTACTCGGTTAGAGAGATAGACAATGAATCACACGGCATGAAAACGAGACCGAGCGGAGAGTAAGGGTAGCAGGACATTGGGGCCTATGTGCCATAGCTCTGCTTGTGTCGGTTGAGTACTGAGCCGTGTGCGGGCCTGTTGAACAAGCTAGAACTGTACCGAAGACATACCGGCTATATGGGAACAGGGAAACCGATGTAATTTGGGTAACGATATGTTGAGGCATTGCTTGTCGTCCAAAGGGGTTGGTTGAGAGTAGCAAGGTGTAAATCGGATAGCGGGCACCGTAGGTTGCTTCACGTAGAGACCTCCTGCTCGGGACGATAGGACCGGTTCAACTATTGGCTAACGAGTGAAAGGTTGTTGCGTACAATGTCTGGGTTGGTTGCTGTAGGCAACATCGAGCACGGGCGTATGTGACGTGTTATTCGGTAACCCTGCAGGTGCAAATAAATTATAATCACCGTCCCTCGCGGTCAGTGACTACCACTTGCTCACTGTACCGTGACGTACAAAGAACATGCTAGATGTCATGAATAAAAGTTTATGTTTGGAAGTCTTACGTTGATTGTTAATGAAGTGCTTTAGATTAGAGCAAATCAAAGTTCTTTTCAACCTTAGGCAGGGAACATAAGAGGAATGCGTTTCTTGTTTGTTTGCAGACTTCCTATGTGGCTTAGCACAAGGGTTTCCACTAATTTGAGGCTAAAACTTGAAAGTAAGAGTCCACTAATTAGGCGAGTCCTTATGCAAAGTACTTTCCTATTGTACGCCTCAATTCCAGAATGTAGAGTTGCATGTTTAGATGAGCCGGGTCAGTCTTGCTGAGCCTTCGTGCTCACTGCTTGTTGTTGAAGTATTTGCAGGGGTTTATGACGAGGAGGCTTCCGAGGAGGAGACGGATCCCCCAGAGGGAACCACCGTCGTGTGAGAGCCGTGCACGCCGCCGTGTTAGTGGATGCGTGTGTGCTAGTAGGAACACATTCATGGGCTGAACGTGAACCTTTTTGCATAGTCTACACCCGTGAGTGTAGACTATAACGATATTTCGATGTAACTATGTTCATAAACGAGTTGATGTAATAAAACTTAGCTTTCTCTTATTGTCTTTTCTATGTGTTATCCGGTGCTGTCTATAGCAGCACCCCTCAGTGAGATCCTAGAATGTCAGGACCATCGGGTCCTCACATCGTGGCATCAGAGCATCGATGAGGTTTAACGCACTGAAAAAGACTAGATTTTTAAAAACTCGGTGAGGAACGAGTAATAACCCACATAAGGATGTTATTAGTGTATAGAAAGTGGCAATACTAACCTATTTGTTATGTTGGAAAATCTTGCATCTCGGGACTTTCTATGTCTTGGGGGTGCATGTATGCGCTGTTCACCAGTGCGCACAAGATAAAAAGGTGGAGCCTCACGGGTGGTAGGTAACCCGGCCAGCTTAGGTATCCTCTACGACTCTTCATGTCATTTTGGGTATTCGAGCAACACCAGTCCCCGGCGTGCTACGGGAAAGTTGGTGGAGAGCCCATCATGTGGCTGGTAACGTGAACACATAGCTCAATGTGTGTTTGGCTTGAGAACACCCGTGCGACTGATGACAGATGGGTGTAGGAAACTGTTATGGAGCCAGGTTCAGTGTGCAGCTGAACCTGATGATTGTGTGCTTTTATGCAGGTAGTCTAACCACGAATCGGTAGCCGAGTATAACACGTGTGCAAGAGTCGTTTAGTGTCACTGAATTAACGAAGCCGGCTAAGTCCGGTATATGTTTTCTTTGTGAAGAACGTAGTACCGGCATGATTTGGGTGACGCTTCAATCTTGCACCCCACTAAATGATCAACTTCATGGTAAAATTTGAAAATTTTTATCCAGAGCACTAAAATCTTGATTAAACTCCTTCCCTTGATCAGAATTTCCAAATTAAGCAAGTTTCAACTTATGTAAGACTAGGAACAGAGTCCTCTGTTTTCAGCTGAAAAAAGGCTGAAGTTATACATAGTGTAGACGTTGAGTTATTTCGACATTGGGGTGGTATGATACATTTCTGGAAATCTTTGGAAGGGTTCTACAACTTTTCTGTTGAAGTCCAGAGGTGTTTCATCCCTTAACTTGTCGAACTCTGCAGTAGAGTTGAAACTGTCCAGAAAACAGGGCAAAGTAAATACTCTCTGGAACTCTCGGTAAAATGACCATAACTTTCTGCATAAAAATCCAAAAATAGTAAATGAGTAAGTTATGAAAATTTTATGACGTATATTACAACTTTGTAACAGAAAGTTTTGTCAAATGATGCGCAGAATTAACTGGAATTCTTGGATCAAGTCAGTACCTCAAGCAGGGAGGTGCTGCCCAATTTCTCCAGAAATTCTGTCAACTTTGACATCTCATAACTTTTGAACCAGGACAGATATGAGGGAAGACAAATACATTCTGGAAATCTATTGAAGTTAACTTTAACTTTGATGTTGAACTTCCGAACTTATTGTGCCCTTAACATGCTCTAAATCTGGGTAGAAGGGATACTGGTCAGTACTATCAGTTTGGGCAGCAGACCATAAATCAAATTTGTTCTAAGTTTGATTTATGTTTCCAAATTTTTCTGAGTTCAATGACATGTTTTATGTTATAACTCTCTGTTCTAATGTTGAAATAAATATTTGACCTTTTCAAATATGTTTCTACATATGGGAGCGGATAAACGATTGGAGAATGGATGGGTGGTGTCCCATTGTTCTCAACGCCGCGGTTATCAAGACTTGTTGAAGCTTATGCTTCAATATTTCGGGTATGTGGAGATGCCGCGCTTCTTGGCCAAGGAAGAAGGCGAGGACGGGAACATGACATGGACCATACATGTCGATGTTCCGGCAGGACCCACGCCACCGGGTTGGGCACTGTTCACTGTCTCGGTGAAAGGGAGACACTCGGAGGACATGTGGCAAGTGGCAGCCCGCGGCACCATGTCGCGCTTCTGCCAACTGCACGTGAGAGCTATGGAGGGCACTCCATACGCGCTTGTTCGAGTGGAGGGATGAGCTAACCACGTGTGGTGAGAGCGGTCATTTGCGGCAACTGATCCAAGTTGCCTAAGGTACAATCCAGAGGAGGTGAATCTCAGCCTCCATCTTATGGCAGGGAGGAACATGATGGACAGTCAAGCTGTCCATATGGATCGTCTTTCCGTGGAGCTCAAGGAGAGCACCATCCGCCGTGATCATCACGAGAGTGCCCATAACGCACTTCGTAATGTACTTCTCCCGACAATAAAGCGACTGAATGAGCAACATAATCAGTTGCGTCGGCTGAAGAAGGTGGGGAAGAAAAGCCGTGTCGACATCACGGCTTTGCAGCAACAAGTCCAGGCTCTGACCCAGCAGCATGAGTCCTCACTCAAGAGTGTGATGACGTGATTGAGGAGGGACAGAACTGGGAGATGGACTACAACCAGGCCATGGACGAGGTGAATGCATTACAAGACCTCGTACCTCAGGTAGTAGGCCTACTGATGGTAGTTGTAGTACCAGTGGTTCTCGGCATTTCGGTGATACCGGATCCCGAATCCAAAGATGAGGTCATGGACCCTGAGCCACCAGTAGTACCACCGAAGAAGACCCGCAGGAGGTCGACTTCTACTCCGACTAGGGAGTGACCGTTGCCGAATAGAGCAGCGAGGGTGGTTGTATGTAATAACTTTTGTAGCAGCGACATGTTGTGTGAAACAGTAGCGTGTGTATATGTAATGATGACATGAGCACGACTTCTCGGAGGTCCGAGAATAATGTATCTTGTATAAATTTTTTCTTTATCAATATATGTGAATGTTGTGTGAATTTCTCAATACATCATTACATTACCGTACTGTTCTTATGGAATTTTAAGTATGACATGTGCTGATCAATATTGTTTTGAATTTCATAATGACTCACACTCGTGCTAACCCTGAGGTTCGGGGTTCTAGTCAGGGGGGAGATGCCTCCCAATAGCCTCCCGAGATTTCCTTGGGACAGCAGCAACAGCAATCACATCCACCACCACCGCCAACGGTCACGTTGGCCGATATAGTTGTGGCCATGGCGGGCTTGCACCAGCAGCACACCGAGTTGCTGAAAACTTTGATCGCGAATACGTCTCTTCCTCAGAGGCGTCAAGACCGAGAGGAACGCCAACAGAGTTCCTACTCGGATTTCCTAGCGTCACATCCCCCGGTATTCTCGCGGGCGGATGAGCCCATCAATGCGGACAACTGGCTCGCATGACTGAGATGAAGTTAGGGTTGCTCCATGTTGGTGAGCAGCAGAAGACACAATTCGCGGACCAGCAACTTATTGGGTCCGCGAGCGCTTGGTGGGCGAACTTCTGTGCCTCCCAATCCACCGAGCGAGTATTGACTTGGGCGGAGTTCCGGATAGTCTTCAGGGCCTATCACATTCCGCCGGGTCTCATGAAGAGGAAGATGCAAGAATTCCTCCATCTGCAATAAGGGAACCAGAATGCACTGGAGTACGCCCGTGTGTTCAACGATCTCGCCCTCTATTCTTCCTATCACGCCGATACGGATGAGAAGAGGCGGGATTTCTTTTAAGAGGGGCTAAATCCGCTCCTGAAGGACAAGCTGGCGATGTTCAATCGCGGCAGCTTCAACGAGACGATTGATGCTGCGATTGTGCAAGAGGACACCGGCAAGGAATTATCTGCGGCCGAGAAGAAAAGAAGCATGCCGCAAAGCATAGGAGAGGGAGGAGGTCCTCCCCAAAATATAGGATGGTGTATCGCGCACCATTAGGTCAACGCTGGCAGCCACCACAGCCACCGATGCAATTTTGCAATCGGCCGTATCCACAGCCGGCGTTTCGACCGGCACTACCAACACCTCCATCGCAGCAACAAAAGCAGCAGGTGATGCCGCATGCGTTTGCACCTCAGCAATGCATGCCGAGCTTTCGTCCCCCAGGCAGCAGACAACCACCTATGCGTGCTACACGTGCGGTCGTATGGGGCATTTTTCCAATAATTGCCCCGAGAAGCAAGGCAATCGAGCGGCACCGCCATTTCCGGGGAGAAATCAGACCCGGAATCCCAATAATGCACGGCGGGCAAACCCCAAGCCTGGCAATGTCCACCAACTCGCCATTGAGGACGTGCCGGAGGGAGAACCCGTCTTGGCGGTTATGTTCCAATTCCACAAATATCCCGTCGTAGTTTTATTTGATACGGGTGTCACTCACAATTTCATTATTAGTGCTTATGTTGCTAAGAATAGCCTGCAAATACTACCCACCGAGAGTCCATTTTTGATCCGTTCACCGGGTGGGAAAATTTCAGCAAGCATGATGGTTCCAAAAGCACCATTTTGCTTGGGGGAGGAATATACCCTACGTCTCTCATAGTTTTAGAGGGTCAATGTAAGGGTCCAAGTTTTTCATTTGCTAAAAGTGTTCATCACCACACACACCTCTCATTTGAGAAAAAAATTATGAACACATTTGAAGAGCAAGTAAACACCATCAAGAAACTCATTAGGAGATAAACTCACAAAATGCAAAAATGGTATTTCGCACATGCATCATATAGGGGCTGAGCATTTGAAAAACTCCTAAACTTTGCTAGGAATGCTCATGCTAAATCTCACCCAAATCCAAAACCTTTTGAGGTATTTTTGGGTATAATTAGAAAAAGGCTAGTTTGAACTTAAATTCAAATTCAAACTCCTTTTACCCCATGAATTCAAAAGTGAGGTTCATATTCACACTCATCACATTTTTGTGAGCTTACACACCAATTTTCACTCCATTTGGAGTTAATCTTGACATGAGCTATTTTGACTAAATTCAAATCAAATTTGAATTTCAGTTCACATGTGCTGCAACTTTAATCAAACCAATTCCACAATTTGATCACTTTACAAACCAAATTCCAATTTGGGTAATTGATCAAATGACCAAGGGTATTAAGGTCCCTACTGTTTTGAGCAGTGGGAAAATTGAATTTTAGAGGTTAAAACTAGGGGGTGGGGCCCTCTTGTCAGCCTCACAATTGAGCAAACCTACTGCATCACTCGGTGCTCAGTTCTTCGTGCGCGCTCGGTGATTGCCACGGCGCCGCTCGAGTTTGCCAGCTCCTGCTCGGCGTGCGCTCACGCTCAGCCGACGTCCACCGTCCTTATCCTCGAGCCCGAGCCGGCAAAAGAGCAATTCGCTCGTTCCTATGCTCCCTCGTGCAAGAAACAGCACCCTCACCGCCGCTACTTGGTTCCGATCGGGAAACCGGCAAATACCACGCACACACACTTCCTCTGAGATGCAAAACAGAACTGCAGCATTTCCTTTGATCATCCAGCCACAAGCACAAGCTGAAATCAACGCTCCTCGAGCAGCCCGGAAACTTTGCGCGGAGAACCGAAACATCCCGCCGTTCGGTGATCTCGTGGACAGCATGACTGGGTGGATTTCACACCCATGCAAAGACACTCAGAGGAGCGCTAGACCACAGTGCTGCTTCTGTCCAACCGGGTGATGAAGCCGTGGATTGTCACTGACGAATTCGGCAAAGTTCTTCCGGCGTGCTCAAACCGACGTTCCGGTACAGGAACTCCAAATTCTTCCTCCTTATTCGTTGTTAGGTCACCAAATATTGCACACAGAGGCTGGACTAGCCGGTGATCATTTTCCTTTTAGTGATCCTACCTTAAAACCGACTCAGAGCGAGGTATTTCGAGCTCTCCCAAGCATGCACATGCCGGCACGAGATGGGCGCACTGTGACAACCTAGTTGGAGCCATTCCCGAGCGAGTTTAAAGCCATGTTGATGATCCTCGAGGTCCACTGGTGCTCTAGAGCCATTTAACGGAGCTTTTGGCAGGCTAGGTCAGTCGGCTGACGGCGCTGAAGTTGTACCGAAGCCGCCACACGCCGCCAACGGTGTTCCAGCCGCCGGTAGCTCTCGCTCGTGCCACAGATGGGTTGCTCGCCCTCCCAAACACACAGGCGGCAAGAATTAGGCCGAGAGGTGGCCAGAGTAGCGAGATTCATCGGCGAGAATTAAGCACTGTACATGGGACCCACCAGAAGGAGTTTAAACTTTTTTCCCGATTTTCAGACTTAGTTCAACTTCAAACCCACATAACTTTGGCTTGGAAACTCCAAACAGTGTGAACCAAATTTTTTTGGATCCAGCTCTCTGATTACTTTCCAACAAATCAAGTTTCACTTCATGAAAACCTTTATTTCTCCAGAATTTATTCTTCAAAATTTAAACTGTTTAGAATTTTAACTGGAGAACCCTTTAGTGGAAAATTCTGAAATTTGGCCAGGATGTTCATCACAATATCTCTGAGCTACCATAAAAATTTCAGATCCATTTGAGCTCATTTCATCCGCCTAATGATGTGATTACTAAAACTGTTCTAGAGAAAATGAAAATTATCAGAAACATTTTTCAGATTTTCTCTGAACTTGTTTAGATCATATCTATGGCTAGGAATCTTCAAATTAGGTGAAACAAATTCTATTAAAACCCTCTGAAAATCTAGTTTCCATAAAGTCATGGCTTGCTCCATGAAAATCCCTAGAACACCCTAAGAGCTCCAATTAAGGCCAAATACACATTTATTTGTGGAGGGTTCAAATGAGATTTGCTGCAAATGAAATTTGGTCAAGTTTCTATTTAGGTTGTATCCAAACCACAGTAAAAATTTAGAGTCATTGGGACTATCTAACAATAGTTATAGTCTTAATAATATTAACTCTGAACTCATATGCATTTAAATTGACATATACATGTATTTGTCTCATGAAGTCGCTAAGGTTGAGGATGAGCCAGAAGTCTTAGACTTCATAACTCCAGAGGAACAGCTAGCCTACGACCAACAGCAGCAAGGCAAGCTCTGGTTTGCATTAGACATTTTATAAATTTTACTGTTTTGAGAACCTACTTTGAGTATCCATTCGTTTATGCATTAGAGTCTCGTTTGAAAACCCAAATGCATAGCCAAGAAAACCTTGGTTTTGGGCTTAGGTTTCTAAACCTAGATTAGCTACTGCAATACTAAGATGGTGTAGGATTCGGTACAAGTCGAGTAGTTGAAACTGCTCGCAAGAATAGGCTAGAGGCACACCACTCGGGTAGAGATAACTGAGCGGAGGATAAGGGCAGCAGGACGTTGGGGCCTGGGTACCATAGCCCCGCTTGCATCGATTGAGGACCGAGCCGTGTGCAGGCCTGTTGAACAAGCTAGAACAGTACCGAAGACCTTCCGGATATATGGGAACTGGGAAACCGATGTAATTCGGGTAGCTAGGTGTTGAGGCATTGCTTGTCGTCCAGAGGGTAGGTTGAGAGTTTGAGGTGTAAATCGGCTGGCGGCACTGTAGATGAGCGCGCAGAGACCTCTTGCTAGAGACGATAGGACCGGTTGAACATTTGGCTGACGGATGAAAGGTGGTTGTGTACGACGTCCGTGATGGTTGCTGTAGGCAACATCGAGTACGGGCATACGTGACGGGTTATTCGGGTAACCATGCAGGTGTATATCGATTATAATCGCCGTCCCTCGTGGTCAGTGAGTACCACTTGTTCACTGTACCGTGACGTAGAAAGAACAGGCTAGAGTCATGTTAAAAGTTGCTGATTGAAAGATGTACCTTGGTTGCTAATGATTGATGTAGTTTAGAGCTAATTAAAGTTATTTTCAACCTTGGGCAAAGCACATGAGAGAAATGCATTTCTTGTTTGATTGCGGCTCTCTTATGTGCCTTAGCATGATGTTCTCCACCACTTGGGCTAAAAAGTTGAAAGTAAGATCCAACTAATTAGGCGTGTCCTTTGCAACTTACATTTCTATTTATACTGTAACCAAGCATGTAGAAGTTTCATGTATAGGAAAGACGGGTGAGTCTTGCTGAGCCATCGTGCTCACTGCTTGTGTTTGAACCTTTTGCAGGGTGTTATGAGGAGGAGACTCCCGAGGAGGAGACAGACCCCCAAGTGGGCAACCCCGTCGAATGGGAGTCATGCACGCCGCCGTGTTAGTGTGTGTACATGCTAGTGGGGACACGTTCACGGTTTGAACGTGAACTCTGTTGCTTAGTCTATACCCGTGAGTGTGGATTGAAAGTATTTTGTTGTAAACATGTTTATAAACTCTTTTATGTAATAAAACTTTGCTTCCTCTTTGTACCTTTTACGTGTGTTATCCGGTGCTGTGTAACGCAGCACCCCTCAACGTGATCCGAGCTAGTCGAGGCCGGCTGGGCCCTCGCAGCGTGGTATCAGAGCTCGCTTGAGGTTTAACACACTAAAAAGATCATCTTTTTCAAAAACTCGGTGAGGAACGAGTTAGTAGCCCATATAAGGATGTTATTAGTGTATAGAAAGTGGCAAATCTAACCTAAGTGCTTATGTCAGAAAATCATGCATCTCGGGACGTCATATGTCTTGGGGGTGCATTTAAGTGCTGTCCACCAGTGCGCACAAGCTAAAGGGTTGAGTCTCACGGGTGGCAGGTAACCCGGCCAGCTTTAGTATCCTCTATGACTCTTCATGTCGTTTGGGGTATTCGAGCAACGCCCTTCCCTGACATGCTACGGGCAAGTTTGGGAGAACCCGTCACGTGGTTAGTACCGTGAACACGTAGCTCAAGGCGTGATTGGCTTGAGAACAACCGTGTGAGTGACGACGGACGGTTGTATGGACTGTATTTGGACCGGGTTCAGTGTGCAGCCGAGCCCGACGATTGTGTGAGTTATTTGCAGGTAGTCTAACCACGAATCGGTAGATGAGTAGCACACGTGTGCGAGAGAAATTTAGTGCCACTGAACTAACGAAGCCGGCTATGTCCGGTATAGATTTTTCTTTGTGAGGAACGTAGTACCGGCATGAACTGGTGACGCTTTGACGTCACACCCCACTAAATGATCAAAATCATTGTAAAACTTTAAAGTTTTGATTCAGAGCAATAAAACTTTGATATAACTTCTCTTAATAAGGATGTTCAAAGTTAACAAGTTTTCGACTTATAGGATATTAAGGTCCCCTGTTTTCAGCTGAAATAAGGCTGAAGTTAAACAGAGGTTATAGGTTGCGTTCTTACGAGATTAGGGTCATATGATACATTTATGGAAAGCTTTGGAAGAGCTTTACAACTATTCTATTAATGTACAGAGGTGTTTCATCCCTTAACTAGTCAAAAAATGCAGTAGAGTTGAAACTGTCCAGAAAACAGGGCAGAGCAAATACTCTCTGTAACTCTCTGTAAATTGAGCATAACTTCCTGCATAAAAATCCAAAAAATATAAAATGAGGTAGTTCTGAAAAGTTCATGAGATAAGTTAATACTTTGTAACAGAAAGTTTTGTCAAATTCGATGAAGAATTAACTGGAATTCTTGGATCAAATCAGTTCCTCAAGCAGGGAGGTGTTGTCCAATTTTCTCCAGAAATTCCGTGAACTTTGACATCTCATAACTTTTGAACACGGACAGATATGACTCCAAGCAAATACTTTCTGGAAAGCTATTGAAGTTAGATTTAACTTTGATGTTGAGCTCCAGAATATGTTTTGCTTTAGCATGGTCTAAATCAGATTAAAAGGGAAACTTGTCAGGACTGTCAGTTTGGGCAGCAGACCAGCAATCAAATTATCTTATGTTTGAATTGTGTTTCCAAGTTTTATGAGTTCAATGACATGTTTTATGTTATAACTCAATGATTTACTTTTGAAATGCATATTTGACCATTTTCAAATATATTTCCACAGATGACAGCGGATAAACAATTGGAGAACGGGTGGGTGGTATCCCACTGTTCTCAACGCAGCGGTTATCCGGAACTGTTGAAGCTAATGCTTCAATATTTCAGGTACGTGGAGACGCCGCGTTACCTCACCAAGGAAGAAGGCGAGGAGGGAATAAGACATGGATCATCCATGTCGATGTTCCAGCAGGAACTACGCCACCCGGTTGGGCACCGTTTACCGTCACGGTGAGAGGTAGACAACCGGAGGAGATGTGGCAAGTGGCAGCCCACGACACCATGTCACATTTCTGCCAACTACACGTGAGTTCTATGGAGGGCACTCCATACACGCTTGTTACGGTGGAGGGACAAGCTAATCACGTGTGGAGGGAGAGGTACGCTGCGGCAAATGATTCGAGTTGCCCAAGCTACAACCCCGCGGAGGCAAACCTCAGCCTCCAGTTGATGGCAGGAAGGACGGTGATGGACAGCCAAGCTGTCCACACAGATCGACTTGCCGTGAAGATCAAGGAGAGCACCAGCCGCTGAGACCATTTCGAGAGTGCTCACAGCGCACTCCGTAATGTGCTCCTTCCGACGATAAAGCGACTGAACGAACAACACAATCAGTTGCATCATCTAAAGAAGGCAAAGAAGAAAAGCCTCGTCGACATCACGGCTTTACAGAAGCAAGTGCAGGCCTTGACCCAGCAGAACGAGGTCCTCACTCAAGAGCATGATGACGCTATTGAGGAGGGGCAGGGCTGGGAAGAAGACTACAATTAGGCCATGGACGAGGTGCATGCGTTGCAAGACCTCGTGCCTCTGGTAGTAGGCCTACCAATGGTAGGTGCCATACCCGTGGTTTTGGGTATCCCGGCGATGTGGGAACCTGAACCAGAAGAGGAGGTCATGGACCCTGAGCCACCAGCAGAGGTAGCAGAGGAGGACGACCCACAGGAGGTCGAATTCTACTCCGAGTAATGAGTTACCGTTGTCAAGTAGGGCAGCGAGGGTGGTTTGTAGAAACTTGTAATCAGTGACATGTCGTGTGGACAGTAGAATGTGTATAGGTAGTGATGACTTGAGCACGACTTCTCGGGGATCCTAGAATAATGTATCTTGTATAAAGTTTATGCTTTATCAATATATGTGAATGTTGTGCAAGTTTATTCATGTGTCACTGCCATATCTACTGTTTTCCATGGAATTTTAAGAATGACATGTACTGATCGTTGCTGTTTTGAATTTCAGAATGACTCACACTCGTGCCAACCCGGAGGTTGGGGGTTCTAGTCAGGGAGGAGAGGCCTCCCAACAGCCTCCCGAGACTTCCTCGGGACAGCAACAGCAGCAACAGCAACGACCGCCACCGCCACTGCCAACAGTTACATTGGCCGACATCGTTGCGGCCATGGCAGGCTCACATCAGCAGCATACAGAGCTGCTGCAAACTTTAATTGTGAATACGTCTCGACCTGAGAGGCGTCAAGATCGAGAGGAGCACCAACAAAGCTCCTACTCCGACTTTCTGGCTACTCATCCCCCGGTATTCCCAAGGGCGGATGAACCCCTCGATGCGAACAACTGGCTCCGCACAATGGAGATGAAGTTCAGGCTGCTCCAAGTTAGTGAGCAGCGCAAGACTCAGTTCGCGGCCCAGCAGCTTCAAGGGTCCGCGAGTGCTTGGTGGGCAAACTTCTGTGCCTCGCAACCCACCGAGCGAGTACTGACTTGGGAGGATTTCCGGATGACCTTCAGGGCCTATCACATACCGCCGGGTCTGATGAAGAGGAAGAGACAAGAGTTCCTCCATCTGCAGCAAGGCAGCAGGAACGCGCTGGAGTACTCCAGGGCGTTCAACGATCTCGTGTTCTATGCTTCATATAACGCTGATACTGACGAGAAGTGGCGGGATCACTTTTACCAGGGGCTTAATCCGCTCCTGAAGGACAAGCTGGTGATGTTCAATCACGGCAGCCTCAATGACATTATTGATGCTGTGATTGTTCAAGAGGACTCCAAAAAGGAGTTAGCGGCGGCGGAGAAGAAGAGAAGCGCGCCGCAGAGCATCGGAGAGGGAGGTGGTCCTCCCCAAAAATACCGGATGGTGTATCACTCACCATCGGGTCAACGCTGGCAGCCACCACAGCGGCCGATGCAATTCTGCAGTCGGCCATATTCTCCACCGGCTTTCCGGTCGGCATTACCAGCACCACCTCCGCAGCAACAACAGCAGCAGCGGGCGATACTGTGTGCGTTTGCACCTCAGCAGCGCATGCCGGGATTTCGTCCTCCAAGCACGGGGCAGACATCAACCACATGTTACAAATGCGGTCGCCAAGGGCACTTCGCCAACAACTGCCCTGAGAGCCAAGGCGGCGGAGTGGCACCACAGTTTTTGGGGAGGAATCAGCCCCGGAACCCTATTAATGCGCGGCGGGCGAATTCTAAGCCCGGAACCCTCCACCAACTCGCCATAGAGGACGTGCCGGAGGGGAGCCAATCCTTACAGGTTTGTTCCAACTCCACCAGCATCCCGCTATAGTTTTATTTGACTCAGGCGCCACGCATAATTTCATTAGCCAAGCTTTTATTGCTAAACACAGCTTGCAAATACTACCCACCGAAAGTCCTTACTTGATTTATTCACCGGGTGGGAAAATTTCAGCAAGTATGATGGTTTCGAAAGCGCCATTATGCTTAGAGGGTAGAGTATACCCTAAGTATCTCATTGCTTTAGAGGGAAAAAAGGTCGATGTCATCCTAGGGATGTCGTGGTTAACCCGCCATGGCGCTGTTTTAGACACCGTCTCTGAGTCATGCATTTGCACTCAGAAATGCACGAGTCTCACTCATTATTTCTGGACAGTAAGAAATAAAACTTCCAAGTGTATACCAATCCACCACCATCAGATTGGAAGATATTCCAGTAGTCCATGAGTTCCCAGACGTGTTCCCGGATGATTTACCGGGGATGCCGCCTGACCGAGAGGTGGAGTTCAAGATTGAACTTGCACTGTGAACTATGCCAATATCCCGAAGGCCGTACAAGATGGCGCCAAAGGAGTTGGCAGAATTGAAAACGCAGTTGACGGACCTGCTGGAGAAGGGTTTTATTAGGCCGAGCTCCTCGCCATGGGGCTGTTCGGCACTATTTGTGAAGAAGAAAGATGAGACGTTGCGGCTTTGCGTGGACTATTGTCCACTAAATGCCGTAACTATCAAGAACATGTACCCGTTGCCACGGATCGACATGTTGTTTGATTAGTTGGTCGAAGCAAAGATCTTTTCCAAGATGGACTTAAGATCCGGGTACCATCAGATTAAGATACGGGCTGAGGATATACCGAAGACGGCTTTCTCAACGAGGTACGGGCTTTATGGTCATGTCCTTCGGCCTCACCAACGCTCCAGCTCACTTCATGTACTTGATGAACTCGGTAGCTAATGATTGATGTAGTTTAGAGCTAATTAAAGTTCTTTTTAACCTTGGGCAAAGCACATGAGAGAAATGCATTTCTTGTTTGATTGCGGCTCTCTTATGTTCCTTAGCACGAGGTTCTCCACCACTTGGGCTAAAAACTTGAAAGTAAGGTCCAACTAATTAGGCGTGTCCTTTGCAACTTACATTTCCATTTACACTGTAACCCAGCATGTAGAAGTTTCATGTATAGGAAATATGGGTGAGTCTTACTGAGCCATTGTGCTTATTGCTTGTTTTTGAATCTTTTGCAGGGTGTTATGAGGAGGAGACTCCCGAGGAGGAGACGGACCCCCAAGGGGGCAACCCCATCGAATGGGAGGCGTGCACGCCGCCGTATTAGTGTGTGTGTCTGCTAGAGGGAACACGTTCACGGGCTGAACGTGAACTCTGTGCTTAGTCTACGCTCGTGAGTGTGGACTGAACATATTTTGTTGTAAACATGTTCATAAACTCTTTTATGTAATAAAACTTTGCTTCCGCTTTGTACCTTTTACGTGTGTTATCTGGTGTTGTGCAACGCAGCACCACTCAGCGTGACCCGGGCTAGTCGAGGCCGGTGTGGCCCTCGCAGAAGCTCAGATCAAGCGGTGATCCCTAATGGCCAAATTCAGCGTTTTTCTCCCGATGCACCACCATGGACCGTCCGGTACACGAAGCCATCTGATGTATATTGTGATGCATCCGGCATCGGTCTCGGCTGTGTTCTTATGCAAGAAGGGTGTGTGGTCGCGTATGGGTCTCATCAACTGTGAAACCACGAGCAGCATTATCCAACTCATGATCTCGGGCTTGCTGCTGTGGTGTTGCCGTTAAAAATGTGGAGGCATTATTTACTTGGCAATCTTGTTCACCTCTACACCGACCACAAAAGCTTGAAGTATATCTTCACGCAGAAAGAGCTGAATATGAGACAAGGAAGATGGTTAGAGCTCATAAAAGATTATGAAATCGAGATCCACTACCATCCGGGAAAAGCGAACGTGGTTGCCGACGCGCTTAGTCGGAAAGCCCACGTTCACAACTTGGCCATTTGCTGAGTTGGAAGATGAAGAACCGAGTCTCAGTGTCATTCCGTACGGAGCACTTTATAATATTGCTCTCATTCCAACGATCCGAGAAGAGATTGTTGAGGCTCAAATAAGAGACAGGGGTATGTCTCACATACGGAGAAGAATAGACAACGGAGAGATGAATTGTTTCCGGAAGGACAATGACGGTACGCTATGGTTCAACGACCGTATAGCTATACCGCGTAATATGAAACTCCGGAAGAAGATATTGGATGAAGCCTACCTGTCGAAGTTTTCCATTCAACCCGGCAGCAACAAGATGTACCAAGATTTGAAACAGAAATTTTGGTGGACGCGGATGAAACGGGAAATTGCCAAGTACGTATCCTAGTGTGATACGTGTAGACGGGTCAAGGCTGATCATATGCGGAAAGCCGGACCACTACAACCACTGAAGATACTGGCATGGAAATGGGAGGATGTGAGTATGGATTTCATCGTCGGATTACCGCTCACATCCCAGAAGCATGACTCAATTTGGGTGATCGTCGACCGGTTAACAAAATCAGCTCATTTCATACCGGTGAACACTCATTATCGAGCCAAGCAATATGCGGAGTTATACATATCACGCATTATATGCTCACATGGTTTCCCGAAGACCATCATTTCAGATCGAAGTGCACTGTTCGTTGCTCGTTTTTGGGAGCAACTGCACGCCTCGTTGGGAACTAAGCTGATTAGAAGCTCCGCATATCACCCTCAAACCGATGGGCAAACGGAGAGGGTGAATCAAGTGCTAGAAGACATGTTGAGAGCGTGTGCCATCCACCATGGTAAGAATTGGGATGATCACTTGCCGTTGGCGGAGTTTTAATACAATAACGGGTATCAACCGAGTATCAAAATGGCACCATATGAGGCTCTCTACGGCCGGAAGTGTCGCACACTGCTGAATTGATGTGAGTCCAGCGAAAGGGTACTGTTCAGGGTTGATCTTGTCAACGAAGCCGAAGACCGAGTTCGGTTGATACAAGAGAATTTGAAGGCTGCACAATCCCGACAAAAGAGCTACGCTGATCAAAGGCGTAGGCTGTTGCATTTTGATGTCGGAGAGCACGTTTATCTTCGTGTATCTCCGATAAAGGGAATTCACCGGTTCGGTGTAAAGGGGAAACTCGCTCCCCGATTCATAGGCCCATTTGCTATCACGGAGAAGTGTGAACCCGTAGCCTACCGGCTGGAACTACCAGCAAGCCTTTCAGGTGTTCATGACGTGTTTCATGTGTCACAGCTGCGGAAATGCCTCAAATTGACCGCTGCTGTACGCACCGAACAAATCGACGAATTGAAACTGGATCTTACCTACACCGAGCGACTGATTCAGATTATGGATGAAAAGACCCGGATACCCCGGAACCGGACAATAAAATTTTACAAGGTGCTGTGGAGTAATCATACCGCGGAAGAGGTGAGGTGGAAAAGAGAAGATTACCTCCGCACCAATTATCCAGAACTTTTATCAGCATACAGTTTGTAATTACCTCTCCCGTCTCGTTCTTGTTTTGTAATCTCGGGACGAGATTCTTTAAAGGGGGGAGGAATGTAAAAGTCCCAAAATTGTATATGAAATAAACCGAGGCTTGAAAGGCTATGTGTTTCCAATTCATGAAAATGGGACTTACAAAAACTTTTCTACACGAGAGGATGTTCATCAAAAAGAGGCTCACATGTTCATTTGAATGTGTTGAACAATATGGACTTAAAAACCATGGAGGAAAGACTCATTTGCATGAAAGTTAAAAATCAGATTTTAAAATTTAAGTTCCCCACAAATTGTTGCCGAACTTTTAAATACACATGAAACCTCATACATTTGAATTTGAGGAAATTCATGGTGGCAAACTTTTAATTTTAGGGTGGGCTAAACAGGGAATTAAATAGGAGCATTTTCGAATTCAAACTGAATTCAAATTTGCAATGCAAATTCAAACTGAATTCAGCGAATTCAAATGCTAGCCCACTTTTCAATTTCAGAACTTTTGAATTTAAGAAATTAAATGAGAAGATCTTTTGGGGAGGAGAATGGGTGGACCCCACATGTCATTGAGCTAATTGTAACTTGCACCCGAAGTAGTCTCTTTTCCACTCGAACAGAGTATTCACCGGGCGCCACCGAGGGCCTGTGAACCGAGCCACCTCCTCGTGGTTGCACTTGCGCTGGCGACCAGTGTGTGAGCTTCCTCAGCTCGGCGTGATTTTCTCCCTCACTGAACCGAGCTGCTCCCGTTTCACTTCCTCCTCGCACACAAACATAGCCGAGCTCACCGTCGCATCTGTAAAACAATCGGGAGACAGAAAAAGCTCGCGCACACCACCCTTCCAAACCGAAAAATGGCACAGTGGATCACTCCTCACTTCCTAGGTGCAAGGACTGAGCGAGTTGCGGCTCCTCCTACCCGAGAACGCAGTTTCTTCGTGGCGACTAAACCATCCGGCGATCGGGCGCACGTGGACAGGCCAACCCGGCGGTTTTCATGCCCAAGCAAGGACGCTCAGAGGTGTGCTGGACCACCGTGGTGCTTCTCCCTGAAGCTGTAAGGGCCTAAGTTTTTGCATACATTCAAAGTGTTCATGACACCACACACACCTCATTTGAAGAAAGATTATGAACACATTTGAAGAGCAAGTAAACACCATCAACATGGTCATTAGATGATAAACTCATAAAATGCAAAAGTGGTACTTCCCACATGCATCATATAGGGGCTGAGCATATGAAAAACTTCTACACCTTGCTAGGAATGCTCATGCCAAATTTCACCCAAATCCAAAACCTTTTGAGGTATTTTTGGGTATAATTAGAAAGAGGCTGGTTTAAACTTAAATTCAAATTCAAACTCCCTCCATCACATGAATTCAAAAATGGGATTCATATTCACACTCAGCACATTTTTGTGAGACCACACACCAATTTTCACTCCATTTGGAGTTGATCTTGACATGAGCTAATTTAAGCAAATTCAAATTCCATTTGAATTTCAAACTGCATATGTGCTGTAAATACATTTCAAACACTTTACAGTTTGAATCATTCAAATCCAAATGGACGTTTGGTGAATTAGTCAAATGAACAAGGGCATTAGGGCCCTCAATGTTTAGAGCAGTGGGAAAATTGAAGTTCAGAGGTTAAACTAGGGGGTGGGGCCCTCTTGTCAGCCACACAAGTGAGAAACTGACTGAATCAACTGAGCTCGGTTTTTTGCACGCAGCCGAGCGGGCGCCACGGCGAGTAAACGGTGGGACAGCAGCTGCTTGCCACCTCTGGCCACCGAGCTGCCTCTCTGCTCTCTTATCCTCACGCCCAAGCCTCCACAGACTTGTCTCACCGGTGCTCCGACCCTCTCCCGCACAGAAAATGCGGCGCACATCGCCGCACATCCGAACTCACCACCTCGCCATTGACCGGCCAAACCCGTCCCTTCGACCTCAAGATGAGGCCATAAACGGCACCGCCAACCTTCACTCGACGTGCTCCAGCCCTCAGCTGCTCGTGATCAGCTCCCCTCGAGCTTTCCCGAGCCGATTTTCCACTGCCCTGTTCATCTCGAAGCGCCTCCGACTTGACACCGTCGCCCGGGCAGCTCCAAGCTTCTCTGGCGCAGCCAACTGCTCTCTGAGGTTAGCATCTAGGTCTAGTAGCTTTCCCCGAACTCCCTAGCTCCCTTTTAGCGCCGGCTAGCCGGAATTTGAGGTTTTCCTAGGATGGCCGTATATAACCGAAGCCCACAAGAACTTAAAAATTCCTTTCGCATGGTTAATCATTCCCAAAACTGGTTGAGCTAGAGCAACTAGGGTCCCTCACGACCACCCTGACCAAAAACCATGAAGAAACACCCATCCGACGGGCTGAGCAACATGAACTCGCCGCCGCCGGTCGAAATGGCTCGGGTCGCCGTTGAGCTCATAGCTCCGGTTGTTTTCCGCGCTGTTTGAGTGCACCATCACCTTTCTCGAGCTCCAGTGGTGTTTTACGGCCGCATCGGGCATCGAGATAAGCATGGTTTATCATCGTTGGCGCTGCACCACTGATCGCCACCGTCGATGATGACCGGTTTTCTGGCGATGGCATGCTGCACAACCTTGTCCGGCCGCTAGAGCTTGGTCTGAGGAGAGTGTAGCGTGAAAGATCACCGGAAATGGTCCACCGTAGCCGGAAAATGGACCACGCCACGGACTCTGTTCGTCGCGCGCTCGCGCACCGGCGGGAGGTTTGAAGACGACGCTGTGCGGTGGGCCCGGTTGTCAGCTGTTTAAACTTTTCCCCGATTTTCAGTTTCCAGTTCAAACTTCAAACCCACATAACTTGGCTAGAAAATTCCAAATCAAGTGAACCAAATTCTGTTGGATTCATCTCTCTGAGTACTTTCCAACAAATCGAGTTTCACTGTATGAAAGTCCTTATTTCTCCATAAATAATTCTTCAAAGTTAAACTGGTTTGAATTTTAACTGGAGAACCCTTTGGTGGAAAATTTTTAAATTTAGCCAGGATGTTCTTCATAATATACCTAATCTAACATAAAAATTTCATATTCATTTGAACTCATTTGATCCACCTAATGGTGTGATTAACAAAACTTTTCCAGAGAAAATGAAAAATGTCCAGAAATATTTTTCAGATTTTCGCTGAACTTGTTTAGCTCATATCTTTGGATAGGAATCTTCAAATTAGGTGAAACCAATTCCATTAGAACCATCCGAAAATCTAGTTTCCATAAAGTCATGGCTTGCTCCATGAAAATCCCTAGAACACCCTAAGAGCTCCAATTAAGGCCAAATTCACATTTATTTGTGGAGGGCTCAAATGAGCTTTGCTGCAAATGAAATTTGGTCAAGTTTCTGTTTAGGTTGTATCCAAACCACAGTAAAACGTTCAGATTCATTGGGCCTGTCTAGCAGTACTTATGGTCTTAATAATATTAACTCCAAACTCATATGCATTTATATTGACATATACATGTATTTGTCTCATGTAGTCGCTAAGGTTGAGGAGAAGACAAAAGTCTTAGACTTCATAACTCCAGAGAAACAGCTAGCCTATGACCAACAGCAGCAAGGCAAGCTCCAGTTTGCATTAGCCATTTTATAAATTTTACTGTTTTGAGAACTTACTTTGTGTATCCATTTCATTCATGCATTAGTCTTGGTTGAAAACCCAAATGCATAGCCATCAAAACCCTGGGTTTGGGCTTAGGTTTTAAACCTCGATTAGCTACTGCAATGCTAAGATAGTGTAGGATTCGGTACAAGTCGAGTAGTTGGAACTGCTTGCGAGAATAGGCTAGAGGCACACTACTCGGTTAGAGATAGCAAATGGATCACATGGCAAGAAAAATGAGACCGAATGGAGAGTAAGGGAAGCAGGACGTTGGGGCCTTGGTGCCATAGCTCCACTTGTGTCGATTGAGGACCGAGCCGTGTGTGGGCCTGTTGAACAAGCTAGAACAGTACCGAAGTCCTACCGGGTATATGGGAACCGGGAAACCGATGTAATTTGGGTAGCTAGGTGTTGAGGCATAGCTCGTCGTTCAGAGGGTAGGTTGAGAGCTTGAGATATAAATCGGCTGGTGCCACTACGGATGCGCGTGCAGAGACCTCTTGCTCGGGACGATGGGACCGGTTCAACATTTGGCTGACGATGAAAGGTAGTCGCGTACGACATCCGTGATGGTTGCTGCAGGTGTAAATCGCCGGTCCCTCGTGGTCAGTGAGTACCACTTGTTCACTGTACCGTGACGTAGAAAGAACAGGCTACTTCCATGTTAAAAGTTGCTGATAGAAAGCTATACATTGGTTGCTAATGATATGTTGTAGTTTAGAGCAAATTAATGTTCTTTTCAACCTTGGGCAAAGCACATGAGAGAAATGCGTTTCTTGTTTGATTGCGGCTCTCTTATGTGTCTTAGCGTGAGGTTCCCCACAACTTGCTGCTAAAACTTGAAAGTAAGGTTTAACTAATTAGGCGTGTCCTTTGCAACTTACATTCCCATTTACACTGTAAACCAGCATGTAGAAGTTTCATGTATAGGAAAGATGGGTGAGTCTTGCTGAGCCATCGTGCTCACTGCTTGGGTTTGAAGCTTTTGCAGGGTGTTATGAGGAGGAGACTCTCAAGGAGGAGACGGACCCCCAAGAGGGAAACCCCGTCGAAAGGGAGTCGTGCACGCCGCCCTGTTAGTGTGTGTGCGTGCTAGAGGGGACACGTTCACGGGCTGAACATGAACTCTGTGCTTAGTCTACGCTCGTGAGTGTGGACTGAACGTATTTTGTTGTAAACATGTTCATAAACTCTTTTATGTAAGAAAACTTTGCTTCCGCTTTGTACATTTTATGTGTGTTATCCGGTGCTGTGCAACGCAGCACCCCTCAGCATGATCCAGGCTAGTCGAGGCCGGTTGGGCCCTCACAGTCAAAAGATAGACGTCATCCTAGCGATGTTGTGGCTAAACCGCCACGGTGTTCTTTTAGACACCGTCTTTCAAGTCGTGCATTTGACTCCAGAGATGCACGAGTCTCATTCCTTATTTCTGGACAGTCCAGAAATCAAACTTCCAGCCATCTATCACTCCACCACCACAAGCCAGGAAGACATTCCAGTAGTCCATGAGTTTCCCGACGTATTCCCGGATGATTTACTGGGTATGCCGCCCGACTGGGAGGTGGAGTTCAAGATTGAACTTGCACCAGGAACAATGCCAATATCCAGAAGGCCGTACAAGATGGCACCGAAGGAGTTGGCAGAACTGAAAACACAATTGATGGACTTGCTGGAAAAGGTTTCATTAGGCCGAACTCCTCTCCATGGGGCTGTTCAGCACTATTTATCAAGAAGAAGGACGAAACGTTACGTCTTTGCGTGTACTACCGTCCACTAAACACCGTTACAATAAAAAACAAGTGCCCATTGCCCCGCATCGACATGTTATTTGATCAATTAGTCGAGGCAAAGATCTTTTCCAAAATGGACTTAAGATCAGGGTACCACCAGATTAAGATATTGGCTGAGGATATTCCAAAGACGGCTTTCTCGACAAGGTACGGACTTTATGAGTACCTGGTCATGTCCTTCGGCCTCACCAAAGCTCCAGCTCATTTCATGTATTTGATGAACTCGGTATTCATGCCAGAGCTGGCAAGTTAGTCGTGGTCTTCATCAACGACATCCTGGTTTATTCCAAGTCGGAGGAAGAACACACGAAGCACCTGCGTAGTCTTTCAATGGCTGTGAGATCACAATCTATACGTGAAATTCAGCAGATGCAAATTCCGGATATCACAAGTACCTTTCCTCAGGCATATTATCTCAGTGGAGGGCATCGCTGTAGACCCGAGCAAGATTACACAAGTGCTGAATTGGATGTCCCCGAGGTCTGTCCACGAGGTACAAAGTTTCCTCGGACTCGTGGGATATTATCAGAGGTTCATTCCGAACTTCTCGAAGATTGCCAAGCCTATGACCGAGCTTCTGAAGAAGGCTACTAAATATGTTTGGAGTCCAAAATGTGAAGTGGCATTCAAGGCTTTAGTGAAGCACCTAACATCAGCACCGGTTTTGGAGCAGCCAGACACAACAAAACCGTTCGATGTGTACTGTGATGCATCCGGAATTGGGCTTGGATTTGTGCTGATGCAAGATCGAAGGGTGGTCATGTATGGTTCGCGGCAGCTCAGGAATCATGAGCAAAACTATCGAACTCATGAGTTAGAATTCGCTGCCGTGGTACTCATACTCAAGATGTGGAGGCACTACCTACTTGGTAACCTCGTACATTTATATACTGACCACAAGAGCCTCCAACACATATTCACTCAGAAGGAGTTGAACATGAGGTAAAGAAGATGGTTAGATTTGATAAAAGATTTATGAAATAGAAATCCATTATCACCCCAGCAAGGAAAACGTGGTGGCGGATGCGCTGAGTCGCAAGTCACATGTACATAATCTCACAATCACCCCGTTGGAAGAGAGCGAGCCACCATTGTATGTGGTTCCCCATAGAGCTCTCTACAACTTAGCTCTTATCCCCACCATTCGTGAAGAGATAGCGGCAGCCTAGAAACATGACAAGGGTATGTCGCATTTGCGGAGCCGTGTAGACAGTGGGGAATTGAAGTGTATCCAGAAGGACGGAGGAGACACTGTCCTATGGTTCAAAAACAGGATAGTCGTACCCCGAAACCCGGAGTTACGGAAGTAAATCTTGTCAAAGTTATCTATTCACCCCGGCAGCAACAAGATGTATCAAGAACTCAGGGGAAAATTTTGGTGGACACGGATGAAGCGGGAGATTGCTAAATACGTGTCCGAGTGTGATACATGCCGGAGGGTTAAGGCTGACCACATGAAGAAACCGGGATTATTACAACCGCTAGGCATTCCTGCCTGGAAGTGGGAGGATGTGAGCATGAATTTCATCATCGGTTTACCCACTACATTTCAGAAACATGATTCAGCGTCGGTGATCGTCTACTGGCTCACAAAAGTTACCCATTTTATCCCGGTAAATACCAACTACAATGCCAAGAAGTATGCTGAACTGTACATCTCACGGATTCCTTGCTTATACGGCGTACCCGGCACTATCATCTCGGATCGGGGCACTTTATTTGTGTCTCGTTTTTTGGGAGCAGTTACATGCTGCATTGTGTACGAAACTGATCCGTAGTTCAGCGTACCACCCACAGACGGATGGGCAAACCGAGCGGGTAAATCAAATCCTGGAGGACATGTTAAACTGGGAGATATCGAGAACTGAAACCAGATCTCACGTATCGGGAGGAGCCGGTTCAGATCATCGACGAAAAGGCCCGAAGCACACGCAACCGAACATTGTGATCCTATAAAGTTTTGTGGGGCAATCACTCCGTGGATGAAGCAACATGGGAAAGTGAGGAGTTTCTTCGTGCAAATTATCCGGAATTCTTAACGTCGCACATCCGGTAATTTTCCACCATCCTCTCTCTCATTTTCACCTTATAATCTCAGGACGAGATTCTTTTAAGGGGGGAAGAATGTAAGGGCCCAAGTTTTTTACTTGCTAAAAGTGTTCTTCATCACACACACCACAGCTCATTTGTGGTAATCTTATGAACACATTTGAAGAGCAAGTAACCACCGTCAATAGAGTGATTAGAAGATGAACTCACAAAATCCAAAAGATGGATTTCTCACATGGACTCTTTAGAGGCTAATCTCACAAATACCTTCTAAACTTGCTTAGGAATGCTCATGCCAATTTTCATGCAAATCCAAACCTATTTGAGGTATTTTTGGATACAATCATTAAAAGGGCTAGTTTGAACTTTAATTCAAATTCAAACTCCTTTCATCACATGAATTCAAAAGAGGGATTCATATTCATACTCAGCACATTTTTATAAGCTCATCCACAAATTTCCATCCTATTTGAGATTGATCTTGACATGAGCTATTTCTAGCAAATTCAAACTAAATTTGAATTTCACATTGCTATTTGAAGCAAATGCATTCAAACCATTGCTTCACTTTGAATCATTCAAAACTTCAAATGGTGATTCAGTGGTTTAATCAAATTGTGGGGGCAGTAGGGTCCTAAATATTGTGAAAAAGTGGAAATTCAATTTTGTGGGACAAAAATTGGAAATGGGACCCACCAGTCAGTGAAACAGAGGCTGAAACCGACTCAAACCGACTCACTCGGTTTCTTGTGCGCGCGCCCGAGGGTGCCACGGCGAGATCGCCTCGGTCAGCAGCTGCCTGCCTCCTTTGACCACCGAGCAGCTTCCCATCTTTCTTATCCTCACCCCTGGACGGTCACAAGACCATTTCACCCGAGCACAGTCGCCCTCTCGCACAGAAACCGTGCCACACACTCGCCGCTCGACCAAGCTTACCCCTCACCGTCGAACGGCCAAACCAGAATCTTTCACGGTGAGATAAGGCCACAAATGAGATTGCATGACTTCCCTCGACGTCCTCGACGCTTGTCACAAGATTCCCGGCCTCCTCCAAGCCGTGCCACCGCCATTTTCTTCCTTGACCCCGAGTGAAGTCGCCGGCGGGAGTTTTCATCGTCTGGCTGAACCACGCCCATTCAAGCTTGAACAATCGATCACAGAGGTTAGCAACCGACCTTAGTTCCTTCTCCTAGACCTGGTCAAGCTAGTTCAACATCGGTGAGCCGGAATTTCAATTTTTCTATCGGGCGCCGTGTAGAACAGAGAGAACCAAAACTAGAAATTCGCCTCGATCACTAGATCATCGGACTTTCTGGTCCAGCTAGAGCTAGGGTAGCACCTGATGATCATCTAGGTCGAATCATAGCAAGAATGATCCATCCGGCGAGCTCAGCGCCATGTTTTCGCCGCCGCCAGTGAAAACGCTTCGGATCACCAGTGAAGTCCATCTTCCCGGTGATCTCCGGCCAAGAGGAGAGCGGGGTTAGCTTCCTCGTGCCCCAGCGGTGCTGTACGACCCCTTAGTTGGTCGTGTTTGCTGCTGAGCTGAGTTCTCACCGTCGGACCCAAACCGAATTCTGCCGCCGCCGTCGCCGATGAGTTTGCGGGCGATGCCGAGTCCTCGGGGTTGTCCGGCGTGTGTACCACGGTCCAAGGAGGGTGTAGGAAGAAGTCGTTTTGAAAATCATCCGCTGTAGGCCGAGAACAGCACGCGCCACTGCCTCTGTTGTCGTGCGCTTGGGCGCCGGCGAGAGGTTGAAGACGACACTGTACTGTGGGCCCCGGGTGTCAGCAGTTTAAACAATTCAGGTTTCTTTTTTCAGTTTACCCTCCAAAATTTTAGAAGCCCATAACTTTGGCTAGGATTGTCCAAATCGAGTGAACCAAATTTTGTTGGATTCTGCTCTCTGAGTACTTTCCAGCAAAACAAGTTTCACTCCATGAAACACCTTATTTCTTCATAATTCTCCAAACTGTATACTTTTGGGAATTTTAACTAGAGATTTTCTTTATGGGAATTTTGAAATTTGACCAGGATGTTCATTTTCATATCCTTGAGCCACATGAAAAATTTCAGATCCATCCAAGTTAATTTAGTCCACTTAATTGTGTGATTAGTTGAACTGCCCCTGAGAAATTAAAAAATGTACAGAAACATTTTCAGAATTTTCTCAAACTCATTAGCTCATAACTTTCTCTAGGATTCTTCAAATTATATGAAACCAATTCCATTAGGACCATCTTAAACTCTAGTTTCCAAAAAGTAATGGCTTGCTCCATGAAAATCCCTAAAAAACCTTAGAACCGCTAATTATGGCCTTTTATACAGTTATTTGTGCAGGGCTCAAATTAGCTTTGATTTAAATGAAATTTGGCCAAGTCTCTTTTTAGGTTGTCAGCCACCGTAAAAATTTCAGAGTCAATAGTGCTGTCTAGCTATAGTTATAGTTTTTGCCTCTCCACTTCAACACATTGCATTTGAATTTGACATGCATTTATTATTTTCATTTCGTGTAGTCGCTAAGGTCGAAAGACCTGGAGATTCTGGACTTTATCCCTCCGGAAGAACATTTAGTCGATGACCAGCAGCAAGGCAAGCTCCAGTTTGCATTAACCTGTTTACAAAGTTTATTGTTTTGTCACTTCCACTATGAATTTCATATTATGTGCATTAGAGTCTTGATTTGAAACCCAATTGCATAGCCAAGAGAAACAGGGGGTTGGGTCTAAGATTTGAACCTTGAGTAGCCACTGCAATGCCCAAATGGTATAGGATTCGGTACAAGTCGAGTAGTTGGAACTACTCGTGAGAATAGGCTTAGAGGCACACTACTCGGTTAGAGAGATAGACAATGAATCACATGGCATGAAAAGGAGACTGAGCGGAGAGTAAGGGTAGTAGGACGTTGGAGCCTGTGTGCCATAGCTCTGCTTGTGTCGGTTGAGGACTGAGCCATGTGCGGGCCTGTTGAATAAGCTAGAACTGTACCGAAGTTATACTGGCTATATGGGAACCGGAAAACTGATGTAATTCGGATAGAGATATGTTGAGGCATTGCTTGTCGTCCAAAGTGGTTGGTTGAGAGCAGCGAGGTGTAAATCAGCTAGCGGGCACTGTAGGTTGCTCCGCGTAGAGACCTCCTGCTTGGGACGATAGGACCGGTTCAACACTTGGCTAACAAGTGAAAGGTTGTTGCATACGATGTCTGGGATGGTTGTTGTAGGCAACATCGAGCACGTGCATACATGACGTGTTATTCGGGTAACCCTGCAGGTGTAAATCGATTATAATCGCCGTCCCTCATGGTCAGTGTGTACCACTTGTTCACTGTACCGTGACATAGAAAGAACAGGCTAGATGTCATGAATAAAAGTTGCTATTTGGAAGTCTTACGTTGATTGTTAATGAAGTGCTTTAGATTAGAGCAAATCAAAGTTCTTTTCAACCTTAGGCAGGGCACAAAAGAGGAATGCGTTTCTTGTTTGATTGCAGACTTCCTATGTGTCTTAGCACAAGGTTTTCCGCTAATTTGAGGCTAAAACTTGAATGTAGAAGTCCACTAATTAGGCGTGTCCTTATGCAAAGTACTTTTCTATTACACACCTCAATTCCAGCATGTAGAGTTGCATGTTTAGATGAGTCGGGTTAGTCTTGCTGAGCTTTCGTGCTCACTGCTTGTTGTCGAAGTATTTGCAGGGGTTTATGAGGAGGAGGCTCCAGAGGAGGAGACGGATCCCCCAGAAGGAACCACCATCGAGTGGGAGCCGTGCACGCCGCCGTGTTAGTGGATGCGTGTGTGCTGGTAGGAACACGTTCACGGGCCGAACGTGACATTTTGCATAGTCTACGCTCGTGAGTGTAGACTATAACGATATTTTGATGTAACTATGTTCATAAGCAAGTTTATGTAATAAAAATTAGCTTCCACTTATTGTATTTTTTATGTGTGATCCGGTGCTGTCTATCGCAACACCCCTCAGCGAGATCCTGGAATGTCGGGACCATCGAATCCTCACATGCCGCCTCTGGGAGAGCGCCCTTGCCCGAAGGGGTATGGAGAAGAGCGTGTGCTGCGGCCAGCACGCTCTTTGGGCTTGCAGCTGGCGGCGTGGTTGCCACCGTGGAGGCAGCGGCCGTGGGCGCCGTGGCACGGTAACCGTATGGTCGTCTGCTTGGCCAGATCTACCCGCCCTGTTGCAGGAAGTGGCCTCCTCGTCTCTTCCCTGGAGACAATGGCAAGTGGGGCGAGACGAGCCGAAGATGGAGTGGATGTTCACCATGGTGGTGATGCTCGATCGTCTAGAGAGCTTGAAAGACCCCTATCTGGCATGCCAAATGTTGAAGTGTTCGCTATGACACTTCCCCCGATACCGCTATTGGAGCAATCCACGGAGGTTCGTTGTTTGGAGGGGCTAACGTCTCTAGGTCGATCAAGGCTGATGAACACGGTGAACACAGAGATATACATGGTTCGGGCTGAAGAAGTGTAAAACCCTACATCCACGGGAGTGAGTTGTTGTATTGCTTTGCACATGTGAGTGAGTGAGTTGGCTGGGTTGCGAACCCTTTACCCGGAGGCTTCCCCAGTCCTTTTATAGTTCAAGGCCGGGGCTGTTACAATGCGGCTCGGGGCCCGACAGGTGGCCCACGGCTGTCCTTACCCTATACACGATCTAGGGTATTTACAACTACATGTAGTGTTGTTGTTGATGGAGTTAAGGTGCACTGCCTGACACGTCGGGCACCTCTGACTGAGTAGCGGTTGATGATGGTGGGTGAAGGCCCCGTCTTGTCGCTGCGTCCTCTCGATCAGCTGGGCGACACTATGCCGTTGGATAGCACTGTGCCACTATCACGCCTCGCCGCCTTATCTTGTCACTGTAATAAGAGACAGGAGAGGGCGGATGCGTGCGCCGCGCACCATGCTTCTGGGGAAGGCGCGAGTCTTGAATGCACAGCCTGACAGCGCTCGTCATCCTTGACTTCTGAGGCCCACGACCCACGACGGATCGTGGGACACGTGGGAGCTACGGAGCCCTCCTCAGCGGGGAGGTCCGACCCGAAGCTTGGGGAAACGTGGCAGCTCCGGACCTTGCCTCAGTGGGGAAGCCAGGTCCGGGGCTAGAGACACGTGGCGGCCCCGAAGCCCTCCTCAGCGGGGAGGTCCGGCCCGGAGCCTGGGTACACGTGACAGCTTCGGACCTCGCCTCGGCGGGGAGGCCAGGTCCGGGGCTAGGGACACGTGGCGGCTCCAGAGCCCTCCTCAGCGGGAAGGTCCGGCCCAGAGCCTGGGCACACGTGGCAGCGCCGAACCCTGCCTCAGCAGGGAGCCCACGTCCGGGGCCAGGGACACGTGGCAGCTCCAGAGCTCTCCTCAGCAGGGAGGTCTGGCTCGGAGCCTAGGCACACGTGGCAGCGCCGGACCCTGCCTTAGTGGGGAGACCAGGTCCGTGGCCAAGGGCACGTGGCCGTGCCAGAGACCACCCCAACAGGGAGGTGGGATGTGGAATGTCTTCAACCCTCCATGCGGGGGTGCCCGGTCTGCGGGGTACCGACAATTATCATATGAGATCACAAACAGAATTAAAAGCTTATTCGCTTGCATTGGCATGGCTGTTCAAGTGTATTTTAGATATGAAACACGAAGGTGAAAATAGCTGAAAGCCATATCTCTTGAACTGGTCACACTGCTTTACTTGTGTTCTTGCACATAAATGTAGTAATCACTTGGCGTGTTTCTACTGAGAAACTTTACATAGCAATGACCATCATAAGCCAATAAAATCATTAGGCTGAACATATTTTTAATCAAATATAAAGTGAGCTGGTCTGCAGATGAAATATCCCTGCGTACTATGCATATATTGGTACAGCATTTTCAATTAAGCTAATTTACTCCTGGTTTTCGGAGTTTTATTTTCATAATCCAATAACACCCATGTAATGTCTCATGACACTTGGGACGATGCGGGGGTGCTTACCATATTTGTTGACCTTTTTCCCCAGGTGCACGTATTAAAGTCTAAAGGACTGTTTGTTGTTTGCAGCAAGCCATATTGTAAAGAACTACAATGCAGCACAGCTTCGTGACATCTAGGTTCTGCTGATACTTGGTAGAGCGACCAACTTTTTCTTTCTTAGCGTGTCTGTTGATAAATTAGTAAGTCTATAAACGAGAGTTATTGGCTTCGCTATGCAGGGAACTGGGTGGAAAAGGCCAAGGAAAAACATTCCAAACTGAACTTATATTTAGAGCAATGGATGGTGAACCTGTTATTATGTCTGCTGGAGAACTAGAATCTGAATGGGAAGGTTACGAATCATCTGAAATATAAATACTTTTATTCTTATTATAATTTCCTAAACTGCTGTTCAGGCAACTCAATTTTTATTGTGCTATATCAACTTTATTTCAAATATCAAAAAACATTTTCATGTTTTGTTACATAAACAAAGAAAAAACTCGGTATTGGGAATGTTTGACATCATCATGTCTAGAATGTTGTGATCAGCTTACATAACTGTTCAGAACACATTGAGGTTCTCGTATATTTGTTTGACTTACGAATACACGACTGGATGGAAAACGGAACTCTCCAGATTTTGATTCTTCCGTGGATAAAGGTTATATTGTTCATCAATATGAAGGAAAAGAAAAACCTGCCCCCATTATATTTGGGTGGGTCAAAGTGCATGGAATCAGTAGCCACTGATTATTCTTTAACAGTCGCTACGAGTCTCATGGTCCAAGAATGTAGCTGGTTACTGATCACTAAGATGTTTCTCTGCAGCGGTCAATAATCAAATAGTTGCTGTAACGTTGATGAATTTGGCAGATAATCCAACCAGGGTGCGCATCGGCCAGAAATGGAGGGAGTCTGATATTACACACAGAGTGCCAATAATAATAATTGGAAATGATTTATCAACATTATATGCCCCCTTGATTCGTGATGGGAGGATGGAAATATTCTACTGGTATGTTTGTCCTATCTGATGCAAATCTGTAAATGCAGACTACTTACCAAACTACCCAACAGTATTGTTTGGTCTTTTCTTGTCTTGTCGGCACTGACATTTTATACAACAATAAAGTCTTTGTCCCAAACACGTTGGGTACGCTAGATATGAAACTCAACAGAAACATATGAAACTAAAAGAAAGAGGAAGAAGCGTAAATAAAGTATAAGTAAACTAAGATTCCAGCACATGAATTGATGATTTGGTCTTCTCAAGAGTCAAATCTCTAGGTACATTTCAATCTCTCAAATCGCTATTGGGTGACCTGCCCTCTAGCACTGGACGGCCAGAACAGGGAGAGCCGAACCAGATCCCCCATGCCAGGCTCAAGCCCAGGATCAGGGGTCAGATCCCGTTCTATTAGAGATTAGTCTTCTTAGAGATAAAATAAGAGATAGACTGGAGATTGAGTTGTAATAGAGCAGAACTCTTGTAAGGGAGCTATATAATGAAGCCAAAAACACCCCAGAATTCAGATCAATAAAGCAGAAAATTTCTCCGCCAAAACCCTAGACGCCACATCCCCTTAGGATCCCTAGCCGCCGCCCCTGCTCTCCCCTGTTCTACGCTGCCTCCTCAACAACAGAACAAGACCTGCGCTCCTCTGTTCTGTCCTACTAAGCACATAATTGTTCTGATCAATCTAATCAGGATCAGAGGCCCTCTGATCCTCCTCAAGTCTTGCTGCATCACCTAGAAATCCTTTTCTTAGGTGTTGATCATCTGGATCAATCTGTTTTCAGCAGAACAGATCTGATCAAGGTGTCCTGGACATCAGATTTGCAACAATCGTGGTATCATATCTGAGTTCGACCCTAAGTTGAATTCAGCACGATATCGTCTACACCTCCAAGCAGCAGCAGCACCATCAGCTATGTGACACCCTCTCCAGCAGCTCGTGAGGTGAACACCTGGACAGGGTTCCCCGTGCTCACCAAGACCAACTACGTGGAGTGGTCCGCCATGATAAAGATCAAGCTCAAGGCATGACTGCTTTAGAAGTCCGTGGAGGAGGGCAACGTGAGCGAGCAAGAAGACATGATAGCACTTGACATCCTAGTCAGCGCTATCCCGCCGGAGATGATCACGACGATCGGAGAGAAGAAGACGGCGAAGGAGGCTTGGGACACGATCGCTATCATGCGGGTCGGGGCCGACTGCGTGAAGAAGATGATGGCACGACAACTCCATAGGGAGATCGACGCCGCTACCTTCAAGGATGGCGAGAGCATGGAGGACTTCTCCCTCCACCTGAGTGGCATGCTATCACATCTTGCGTCACTAGGGGAGGTGGTAGAAGAGGAGGTGGCCATGGAGAGGCTCCTGCGAAGCATTCCAGAATGCTTCCAATAGATCGTTGTAGTGATCACGACACTGCTGGATGTGTCGACCCTCACCTTGTCGGAGGTGACAGGGCGTCTCATGGCGGCGGAGAACGCCTTCGACACGATGCAATGGAATAGAGTTCCCTACGGCCAACTGTACCTCTCTCAGGAGGAGTGGGAGGCAGAGCAGAAGGAGCGTACTACAAAGTCCGTGGGTTCTTCGAAGAGGGGCGGCCGAAAGGGCCCGTCCAAGAAGAACGGAGGCAAGAAGGGATGTCCCAGGAAGGATATTCCATGGAACCTGTGCAGGAAGTGCGAGAAGAAGGGCCATTGGGCCAAGGGGTGTCAGTCGAAGCCTAAGCAGCAGGAACCGTAGCACCAGGCTTTCGTGGCGAACGCGGAGGAGGAGGGCGCCTTGTTCATGAGAAGGTTGGCCTCAGTACAGGAGGAACCTATACAGGAGCTAACTATGTGCCCACTGGAGATAGTTGAGGGACGTGTCTTCGCTCACCGCAGCAATGACGACGACTTCGACGACACCCGTTGGTACCTCGACATTGGTGCGACCAACCACATGACGGGTTCACGCGCCGTCTTCTCCGAGCTCAACAAAAACGTCGTCTGAACTATCAAATTCGGTGACAACTCCGTCGTGCGTATGCAGGGGAAGGGTACGGTCTTGTTCGCTGCCAAGACGGGTGAGAACAGAAGGCTCACCAGCGTCTACCTCATCCCGTGTGTAAAATCCCCAAAATTCTATCAAGTGGCTCAGCTAATTCCCACTTATGAAAATGAGGGGGAATTAAAACTTTGAATTATAACGGTGTGAGTTCAAAGTGCTGATTCAAATGGGAAAAAAATTCCAAACATGGACAGCTAAAGCTACAATTTGGTTCCCCTGAATTCAAATAATAAACCTGCCAAATTTCAGCTTATTTGGAGGGGGTTTAATATTTGTTTGGAAGTAAGAGACAAAGCACTCAAATCTGAATTAAAATTTCAGTTCCAAATTCAAACTTCACCAAAATGGCAAATTGGTTTCACAAATGTGTTCTCCACATTTGAAATAGTATCCATGCCAAAATTCAGAATATTTGGGCTTAGTTTGCTAGGGTTTTTAATCAATAAAAGGGGAGAAATTCAAATGTTGATTCAAATTCAAAAATCCAATTGCAACTTAAACTTCTCAACCAAAAATGAATTCAGTGGAACTCAAATTCAAACACAAGACTTTGGGAAGAAGCAAAGTGTTTAATTTGGAGGGAAATATTAGCAGCTATTAGGTGGGGTGGGACACGCATGTCAGTGGAACAGAGACAACAATTGAATTTTTCTTCTGTGCGAGCTCCACACCGAGGCAGCCACCAAGCTGTGCCCCTGCTTCTCACCGATGGCGGTTCACTCCTCAGTGCTTTCTGCTCGCTAAAGATCATAGCTGCACAACACAATTGTTGTTTTTTCTCTGCTTCGCACGATCAAATCCTCAGCACTACGCTCCCTCTCGCGCTCACCCGAGAAACAGAACCCGGTGCCGCTTCCTCTGCTGCTCGTCGCCGATCGTCTTCCACGACCGTTGGCGCCCAGCTGAGCCGCCCCATAGCTGCGCCGGCGACTCCTTGATGTCCCCGACCCATCACCATCCCATGCCCGACTTCCATCCGACGCTACCGAGCCATTTTCTTCCTCCTCAACTCGGACCGAAGCCGCCTCACGGTGCAACGTCGCCCGGCCAACTCCAAGCGTCTCCGGCACGATCAAGCCACCCTGAGGTTTGTCATGAAGGCTATCTTCCTCTCCAAAACCCCTTTTCCTCGTCCCCACCGCCGGCTAGCCGGAATTTGACTTTTCGCACCGGTACACGTGAAGAACCGACACCACTCTAATCGGGAAATTCTTCCAAACTGCTTGATCATCCTTCATTTGGTTCAAGCCACATCTACTAGGGATCCTGACGACTCCCCAGACCAAATTCCTAAGCAACCCGGCCATCCTACGAGCGGGGCGACGAGAATTAGCCACCGCCGGCCAAGACGCATTCGGTCACTAGTGACGACTATGCTCCCGCTGTTCTCTGCTTGGTTAGGGTTTAGTTTCACGTTCTACGCGTCCTAGGATGCTTTTCGGCAGCCTTGCTCATTGAATTAGGCTCAGGACACGCCGTCCTTCATTGGCGCCATGCCACCGACCGCCGCCACCGGTGCCGATCTTTTTTCCGGCGTTTTCATGCGGTGAAACCTTGCCCGACTGCTAGGCTCGGTTCTAAGGAACGTGTAGGAAGATACCTCATCGAACATTGTGGATAAACGGCGAAGAACAAGGCACGCCATTGCCGTGGTTTCAGTGCGTGCGAGCTCTGTCGGGAGGTTGTAGAAGATCCTGACGAGGGGTGCCACTGTCAGCCGGTAGAGGGAGTTCTATGTGCAAAATAAATCCAGAAAAATGTTTAAACTTGGAGAGCCCAGAACTTTGCGTAGAAAAGTTAAAAAAATTCTCAAACAAATTTTGTTTGATTTCTATCAATCAGTACTTTGCAGAAAAGCAAAGAAATTGGTCTGAAGATCCCTGGAATTTTCTCCAAAACTCCTCAGAATTAAATTTTGGGGATTAATTCCAGGAGATCCCTGTTATGGGATTTGCTCAATTTTGGCCAGAAGATCCTTCATAACTCAAGTGATCTCCAGTAAAAATTTGAGCATCATTGGACTATTTTTACTAGGGCAAATTGCCTTCCCAAATTCAGCTTTCATTTAAAAATTCCAAACTAAACAGAAACTTTTTCAGAAATGTTCACCAACTTCAAAAATCCATTTCTCCCTGCAGGTAGCTCGAAAAATTCCGAAACAAATTTTGCTGGAACCAGGGAGGCCTTCTCTAATAAAATATTCCACTGTTAGCTATGTCAAAGTTACAGATTTGAGATCAAAATTCAGAGGAGCTATGTAATTGTGGGAATTTTAGAGCCCACAAGCTTCCATGAAATTTCCTCCAATTTTTCTCAAATCATCCTCATAGAATCTAGTCTCCACTGGAAAAATTCCAAATTGAATTAAGAACCCTTAATAGCAGTAACCAACATTAAAAGGTTGCTTCTTATAAAGCATTATCACTTATACGTATATTTCTTTTTGCATATCATATAGTAGCCGATATCGAGGACGCTCCGGCAGCCTTGGAGATACTCCCACCAGAAGCTAACTTCCCGTTTGACTCGCAACCAGGCAAGCCCCGGTTTGCATTTAATTACTTTTGCAAAGTTTTGCTTTGTATCACTTATGTCTAGGATGAAATATTTGCATTAGAGTTAAGGTGATTGAAACCCCACTTGCATGACCCTCAAATTCTATGTAGAGTTGGGTAGTCTAAAGCTCGACGAATAGAAAAGGCTATGCTAATGTTCTTAGGATCTCGGTAGAAGTTGAGTAGTTGGAATCTACTCGCGAGAAAGGATTTTATCACACGGGATAGAATGAAGTAAAGAATGGCTAAAGGATATGAAATTGAGACCCAGCAGGGGGATAGGATGCAGTGAGACAAGGTCTCTCGTGCATAGCCCTGTTGGTGTCAATTAAGGACCGAGCCATGTGCGGCCTTGCTAGACAAGTTTGAACAGTACCGGATGCATACTGGCTATATGGGAACCAGGAAACTAATGTAATTGGTTAACCTGGGTGTCGAGGCTTACCCAACCGTTTTATAGGAGTGGGTTGAGGGTAGCAAGGTGTAAATATGTCGGAGGGCACAGAACCTCTCCGCGTGGGGACCTCCTTCCCGTTACGAATGGACCGATTCGGCATTTGGGTTTCTTTTGAAAGGTTGCTGCATACAACAGAGTTATCCGGGTGTCTATTGATTGCAATCACCGTCCCTCGCGGTTATTTGAGTACCACTTGTTCACTGCGCTGTGACGTAGTAAATATTGAAAGAGGCCAGAAGAATATGATGTATTTAATTTTCATTGTATTGCAACCATGTATGTTGTAGATGTAGAGCTCACTAAAGTTATATTCCACATTGGGCATAACCACATCGTAAGGAAGCGTTTCTTGTTTGATTGTGGAATTTCAATGTGAGGGCTGCTCAAGGCACAATATATTGCTGCTGTGAATCTGAAAGTAAGGATTAACCTGTAGGCGAGTTCTTTATCGCAATGACATTTCCCATATTAAGAATCCCGACATGTAGAGTTTCATGTTTAGGAGTGTCGGATAAGTCTTGCTGAGCCATCATGCTCACAGTTGCTATAATTGAGTTGCTGCAGGTGAGACTTATGAGGAAGGGTCTGAGGATGAGGCGATGCCCCCGTCGGGGTACACGTCCGAGTAGGAGCCCTTCACGCCATCGTGATCTCCAGATGTGTGTAGCTAGTGTTTAGCGTCCCCGGGCTGGACAGCTGCACTTTTGCATAGCTAGACTGAGAGTTTAGCTATGAATAAGACTTATGTTGTTTTATGTAAATAAAAGTTTGTATGTTATCGTAATCTTTTCTTGTGTGCTGTTGGGTGCCACATCGCACGGCACCATCCTCTGCGATCCTAGAGTGATAGGCCCACGGGGTCCCCCATAGTCATGGTATCAGAGCCGTATTGGGAATAGCATGCTCGAAAAGAGCTTATTTTGAAAACTTAGAAGTAGTCGAGTGAGGATTAGTCACTATGCCCACATAAGGTCTATTATAGTAGTAGATATTATGGTGGAAAAGCTAACATATGTGTTATTATTCAGTAACGACGCTCCGATGTCAGGTAACAGGTAAGGTACGCCACCGCAGGCGGATCAATTGCGATAAGCTCGCCAAACGAGCAGTGGTATGGAATGGTTTGCCGTGGCTTGGCATGATAGTAAATATGAGTCTCTGAACCTTCTTATGGTTTTGAGAGCATATGGAAACGCTGATCCCCAGCGTGCTTTAGGCAAAAGCGAGGATACCCATCGTGTGGTAGGAAACATGATAGTTTGCAACTCTTGAACGTTCAATGTTCAAAGAGCCATACGCAGCGCTCGCCATCGGCGTACCTCAACGTTCATGAGGCAGTAGGTGGTATCCGTTGGGTTGATAAATTTCCCAACTGTGACGAACCCGTTCGCGCTCTACTCGGGTTCCCCGTCGTGTGGTGTGAAAACACAGCCATGTACCATGAGATGTGGCATGACTCAAGGACGATCCATATGGAAATGATACGGATCATATTCTTTTACTATGATATGGACCTGCCTGCAATGATAAACACTTGTGTGCTCCATTATTGAGTGGTTTTCTGCAGATACATTGACCACGTTAGAGCATGACGTTAGAAACCATTTGTGAGTGACGTTCCTAGTTCCACCATTTGACACAGATATGCCGGAATACTGGTTTAGGATTTTTTTGTTGCTGAGGACGTAATACTGGCGTTGCATTCCAGTTCCTCGGGCACGTTGACGACCACATCCGTGCCGGAGGGCTGTCAAAATTTTTACAGAAAAACCGTCAACTTGTAAAAATCAGAACTCCTAAATAAGAAAGGCTATGGAGGCAAATAAATACAATCTGGATTCCTTTTTGAGTCTACTACAACTTTGTTGTTGAACTCCAGTCCAGATTTTGCCTCCAAATTGGTCAAAACCTTTAAATTTCCCAGACTGGTCAGTTGGACCAGAATCTGGACAGTGAAACCGTGTTTGAAGTTTTCAATTCCAATCACGGGGTTCACATTTTGATGTCCAGCAACTGTTTTTAGAACAGTGGGTTGGATTTGAGTATAGGATGCATTTAACACATCACTTTGAGCGATAACATGTGTTGGGTCTTGTACAATAGCGAGGATATACGCATTGCTAACGCACTTAACATCCCGTGGCGACCCACGATGGTCGAAATGAACTTTAAATCCATGAAGATCATTTTCTTTGGAAATCGATTGTGGTGACATGGTACAGTGATGTATATGTTGTATAAAGTGTATACTTTATCCATATGTGTGAATGTTATGCATATCATTTGTTTTATTCTCGCACTACTATTGTATAGACTGGAGGAAGTAAACAAACATGTGCTGATCGTTTGAATCGTGTGAATGCAGAATGGTGCATACACGGTCCACGCACGAGGAGGGAGGCCCAACTCAGGTTCGTGGTGATGAGTCTCCACCCCCGGAGCAAACTATGACGCAGCAACAACCACCTCCTCCACCACCAGAACTTCCAAGATCTCTCGTGGAGGTTCTCGCCACAGTACTCGGCTCGCATGACGAGCAAACTGTGTTGCTGCAGATGTTGGTGCAGCAGAATGCGTCCCGTCAAGGAGGATGCCAAGACAATAGGCCACGCCAGCCCCAATAGAGTTCATATTCGGACTTCTTGGCGACCCATCCACCGGTCTTTATGAAGGCCGAGGAGCTTCTGGAGGCGTAAAGCTTTATCCGCACCCTCTAAGTGAAGTTTGGTCTACTTCAGTGCACCGAACATCAAAAGGCTCTGTTTGCAGCGCAGCAGCTTCAGGGAGCCGCCGGTACATGGTGGGTGAACTACATCACTTCACTACCGGCTGGCCATGCCGTCACACGGGTGGAGTTCTAAGAGGCGTTCCGCGCCTACCATATACCTCCCGGGATTATGCAGAGGAAGCTTCAGGAGTTCCTGGAGATCAAACAAGGCGTATGAGTGCTCATGAATACTCCAGAGCATTCAACCAGCTGGCGCAGTATGCGCCAGAATATGTGGCAATGGAGGACCAGAAGCGGAACACATTCTTCCGGGGTTTAAACCCAAAAATGAAGGTCCACCTTGCCCAAAGCAACCGTGGCACATTCAATGATCTCATCAATGCCGCGATTGTACAAGAAGATCCTCAGCACGAGCGCGTTTGTGATAAGAGGAAACGCAGCGTGCTGTTGAGTAGCAGTGGTGGGGCTCCACAGAAATATCGTGTAGTGTATCGCTCACCATCCGGTCAGAGATGGCAGCCACCAGCGTGACCGCCGCAGTTTCGCGGTCGTCAATTCAATGCGCCCGGTTTCCGACCACCGCCGTATCCACCACAGCAACAGCAGCAGCAAAGGATGGTCCCGCGTGCGCCTCCATTTCCACCGCATGCACCGGGACTCCATCCACAGTTCGGAGGGAACCCGACACAATACACGTGCTTCATGTGTGGCCGTGTTGGGCATTTTGCAAAGGACTGCCCCGAGCAGCGACAGGTCAGGGGTCCAGCACCGTATCAGGGTGCAAATCAGCCCCGCAACCAGCCCAAGAAACCAGCATCAAAACCCAGCAACATCCACCAACTAGCTATCAAAAGACGTGCCGGAAGGCGAATCCGTCCTCGTACGTTTTCTTTATTAGGTCATCCCGTAGTCATACTTTTTTCCGGTGCCACCCATAATTTCATAGGTCAATATTATGTTATTAAATATCAATTGCCTATCATTTCCACAAAAAGCTGTAACACCCCAAAAACCTGTTAAGAGGGGAATTTAAAATTTTTTGGACGTATTGCATGTGGTGCAGAAATTCAAATTCAAATTAGAATTCAAATTTAAATCAAACCAGAAAAGAAAAGGAAAAAGAAAAAGAAAACCCCCCCGGCCAGTGGGCCGAAACCCACCAGCCGGCCCAACATTTCCCGCCCCAGCCCACAGCCGCGCGCTCCCCCTCCCTCTCACTGACACGCGGGACCCGCGTGTCATCCCCGACCTCTCGCTCGCGCCAACAGCCGGGACTCCTCCGCGCGCCGAATCCAAACCACCCAGGAAACCCGCGTCCCCCAGCCGAATTCTGGTCCCGGACGACTCCGGCTCGATCCCAACAGACACGCCGCCCTCCCCCGTCTATATAAACGCCGGCATCGCCCTGATTTTCTCACCCGATCGGCTGTTTTTCCTCCCGGTGAGAACCAGAGCTTCTCCGGCCATTTTCTCTCGATCTTTGCTCGGGTTTTCTGATCTAACGCGTCGATCGTGTTCCACCGCCTCCGGGGAATCACGCAGGTGCAGAAAACTCGGTGGTTTGCGCTCTAGGCACAGCTCCGACAAGCACCGCAGCGGTTCCACCTCGGACCTCGACGCCGACCGCCTTCCAGGGCCTCCGAGCTCAAGAAAAACCCCGAGGTGAGATCCCCGACCTCCCCTCTACCGTTCTATGCCATGAAATCCCAGTTTTACGAAGTATAGTCGAAGATTCGAAGTTTTCCGGCGAGATCGCCGCCTCCCGCCGCCGCGCGCCGCTGGGCAGCGCCGCCCGCGCACGGTCAGGGCGACGTGGCCGCTTGTGCGCCGTCTATTTTAAATCGCACGGTAGAAATAAAACCCCCGCGTACCGGTTCGACGTTATAATCTCAGCCGTCTATTTTAAATCAGACGGTCCACGTCGGCCCTGCATTATAAAGGCCGGGATTCTTACGCGCTAACCCCTGGGGATCTCGGAAAATACGAGCTAGCCCCGGAAACTTCTGATCTAGCCCCTGGAACTTCAGAAATTCATGTAAATTCATTTAAAAATCAGTTTTAGCCCCTGGACTTAATAAAAATTAGGAAAACCCCTCTGTTATGTGTAGCTAGACCCCTGGAAATTTATGAAATAATAAATTAGACCCTGTAGTAGGGTGGATTTACCTTTTTGACCCTATATGATATTAAATTCAGAAAATTGAATATGTGATTAGGATTTAAATTTAAAAAAGGTGAGGCAAACACATTGTAAATTCAAATTTAAACTCTCCTGGCACTTGTAAAACTTTAGAATGAGTTAAAAGTAGATTTTAAGCTGAAATGAATCTGTCTAATTGATTGTTCACATTTATTAGTTATAGGGACACATTTTTAGGTTAGGAAATAATTCTGAAAATTGGTAAAATAGATTCAAATTAGTTCACATCAGAGGACAAGTTCAAAAATATATTATTTAATATTTTAGATCAGAACCTATTCTGTTTAGATGAAGTGTCTTACTATTTTCATAATAAAGTGCACATTTAGGCATAGAAAATCAATCTGAAAATATAGGAAAATAGGTATGCATAACTAGGAAATGATAAATGAAGTTTCCAAATCCAAAGATTTCAGTTTAGCATTTGATAGAAGATCTGAAAACCCATTTGGAGTAGGAAAATACCTTCCATGCAAACTTGGTAGTTAAGAAGTAAATTAATTAAATATAAAGAATTTATTCAAATTGAAAATTCATATATAGTATGCAAACAGAAATCTGAAATATAAAAGTTAGAAATCATATACATATGTTTAAAAGTGCATGAAGGCTAAAAATCAACACAACTAGATAAACACAACACTTAGAAATGTGAGTGACTATCATATGTATGTATGTATGTGTGGAGTGAAAGTGTGAACTATGTCTTATGGATTGTTGTTTTCTTTTTCTATGTGTGTTGGCATGAGTAGAACCTGCCCCAGAGCAAGTTCTTCCCTTCCAAGATCAGGACTATCCATTCCCAGAGCAGCAGGAAGAAGGCAAGTGTCCTTGACCACTTTGATCCTATGCTAGGATGTGTAGATAGAATTATTTGCATTGTCAATTGAAATATGAAACCCATGCTAGGAAGTTTCCCTAGAATTGCATTACCTTGTTTTCCTTGTAGCTTGGGTTGGGATTTGCTTTATTTTGTCATTCATTCATATTACTTATGCTTAGCCATGCTTAGAATGGGATAAGTGGGATATGATATCATCAACTTGTTTACCTTATTCTTGAATGAGATATTATGAGTTATGTAGAGGTAGGGATCGAGGCAAGTTGGATGATTTAGTTGGTGCTGGGTGCACGAGACTCGGGTTTGTGTTTAGTACTTGCCTGGATCCTAAGGACCGGTTCATGGAGCATGTAACCTGGCTTTACCGTGCCAACCACATGCTGAGATGGGGCAGCTTGGCCAATTAATTAGGTGTATCCCCGGCGTAGTATAGGTGTGTTGGATGGTGCGGGGAATAGGTGTTAGCTGGACTACCTTATGAACCGCAAGGCTCAAGAGGGGGCCACTGCAGTGGGGTTGGAGCCTCTTGTATGCTGTTAGGGGTGAAACCTCAGTGGGCCCACGCTCGTCGGGAATCCCTTTGTAAAGGCTTCGTAGTGAACTCCTGGCTACCCACCTGGGAAATGTGAATGTGGTTCGCGGTCAATGACATAATGGAGGTTCTTTTAGTCCACCCGGCAACCGGGGATGAAATCACTACATGTGGGTACAGTGGTGCAAACTCTGCAGAGTCAAAACTGTCATGACAGCGGTGCTCACGGTCAAGAGCGGCTTGGACTTATTCATGATTAGAGGATGATGACTTTGGAAGTTGTGGAGGTTAAGCGGGGAGCTTAACATTGGAAATGATGTTATGGTTATTTGATTATGATGATGGGATGGGAGATTGGGAGAATTTCACCTGTGTAGTAATGTAGGTGCTTAATAAGCTAAGGTGGTAGGTAATAATTGTGTAGTGCTTTAACCATGAGTTCAACCTCTCCTTGCTCTAGCCATGCATGACATAACTTTCCCACACTTGCTGAGTACCCACGGTACTCAAAATTGCACATTTGTTGGTTTAAATTGCTGCTCAGGTCAAGGGGATGAAGTGGTGTTCAATGACCAAGACTTCGGACCCAAAGAAGGATTCTAGGTTCATGGAGTCCCCCGGGCAACGCCTGTGACGGAGCCCACAAGAATAATATTCCGCTGCTAGTTTATTTACATGTTATGAACTTATTATCATCCATCGAGACGTATGCTTTGTAAGACATATTTATATTCGACACCTGGCTTGTAATAAATGATGCTTCACTATTTGTCATCACATGTATGAGAAAATGATCCTGGCATACATGTGATATTCACTCGGTTGTTCTTCGGAGAAACCGGGTGTGACAGAAGTGGTATCAGAGCCAAGGTTGCCCGTAGGAATGTGGACCTAGGTAGAAATGGACGTATTTAAGGACCCTATTTTCTTAAAAACTATTTTACAAGGTGTGGGTTGAAAAGTGTTATTTAATGGGGTCACTTTCTTCATCTTACCCCAACTTTTATTCAAAATAGAATTTTTGTTTAAAATCTTATCTAACTTATGTTTAAATGCTTTATGTTTTAGATGGTTCGCATGATCCGCACCACTCGCAAGTCCACCGGAGGGAGAGTTCCCGTAGTTGCCCTTGCCCTGAGAGAGGAGAACCGTCCGGTGACGTACCTCTCCTACGAACTGACAGTAGGAGGCTTGTTGCGCCGTCTTCGACGTATGCTCCACGCCGTCGGCAATACGAGCAAGGTAATCATACACTACAGCTCCACCCGGACCATCTGTGAGAAGCGGGAAGAATGGAGTTCAGAAATGAGGATTATCCATGAAAATCAGCTGCTCAAGATCCACCGCTCTCCAGCTAGTCGAGCGACACAGGTCGATGCCGAGAAGGATGTCACCTGGGAGGCTATCACCTGCTAGACTCACATCTACCGTCGCCACCTGGACAGGACTGAGTACATGTATGTCCTCCAGCGTGAGAGTGGTACAACGGAGTACAAGTACCCACCAGTGCAGCAGGGGACTTCCCATGAGCACATGGACCTGTGCTTGGAGGATGCTGCTATGCTCAGCACTCGACTGCAGGAGTGCCAGCAGGAGCTTCAGGATGTTCGTGACACCTTGAAGGAGACTGAGGCGTTGCTTCGAGCCAGCTTGAGGGCGAGAGAAAGAGGAGATGAGAATGAACTGTGTGTCATCGTGAATGACACGTGGACTCCTGACTCCCCAGATCGCCGGGTGAGCAGGCATCGCCGCACTTCTCCACCAGTAGTTTCCCCACCCAAAGCGGAGTCAGAGGGCAACCACAATAATGAGGAAGAACCCGAGGAGCCAGCTCAGTGATATGAGTCGTGTAGAGTCCTTTCCCATAGTTCAGCAGGTTATCGAGTAGGCGAGTCAATACCTTAGTTAATGGTGTGTTAATGTTTGGTGTGTGATGTGAGTTGTCGAAGCCATGGGCAGTTGTCCACAACCTCGTCTTCAGATTGTTTTGCTTTGATGTGTGAACCCCTATGAATTAAGAGTGCATTTATTTTCGTGTAAAACATGAAACCCTCAGAAAATGTTAATATAATAACACCCCATGACTTTTTAGTTTAAACAAGCAAATTGGGAAGTTAACACGTAATGCTTTAAATTGACATTTGGTTGATCATGATAGATGGCCGGAAGAGGAAAGGGTCGTGGTGCCAACCCCGCCAACAACAACGATGAGGCCGGCCACCCTCATCTTTCTGGAGGACAAGACAGGGGTGGTCGCCGTGAAGGAGTTGATCCCATCCAACAAATGCTTGAAAATCAGAATCAGCTCATCCAGAGCCTAACTCAAGTGCTGGCCAACTTGCATCAAATTCCACCTCCACAAGCTGCACCACGCCAACCAAGGTTGAGTGAGTTTCTAGGGACTCAACCTCCAAAGTTTGCTAGTGCTGCTGAACCTCTGGAGGCAGACGATTGGCTAAAGACCATTGAGAGCAAGATGAGGATCATACAATGCCAAGGGTATGAGAGGGTGCTGTTTGCCTCTCACCAATTGCATGGGCTTGCTGCTGATTGGTGGACCGCTTACGTGGCAGCCCATCATGACCCTCAGAACATCACTTGGGAAGAGTTCAAGCGTAGTTTCTGCAACCATTACATACCAAGGGGTGAACTCAAAAACAAGAGAAAGGAGTTCTTGGGGCTGCAGCAAGGAAACATGACCGTGAGGGAATACCTCACTAAGTTCACCCAACTATCCCGTTATGCACCACGGGACATCGAAACTGATGAGCAGAAACAGGACTGCTTTGTGGAAGGACTTACTGCGGAGATGCAATGTGCAATGTCCTCCAACGAGTATGAAAACTTCCAAAAGATTGTAGACAGAGCATTTGTTGTGGAGAGGAAGCTGAAGGCCTTGGAAAATGAAAACAAGAGGAAGGCGGGATGGTCACACCAAGCCTCAGGTAGCAACACACGCCCACGTCTGATGCAGCAAACCGCAGGGCAGACGAGCCGTGCTGCGGTACCCTACTCCGCACCGAGAGGGTACAACCCGAACTTCAGGCCTCCGTCAGCACCAACACAGCCACAACGTCAGTTTGTACAGCAGCCTCGCCCCACATATCAACCTCGACCAGCAGTACAAGGACCACCGAACCAACCCCAAGACAACAAAGGCCAGGCACCTAAGGTTGGGGTACAATGCTTCAACTGTGGTGAAGTGGGGCACTACGCTCATAAGTTCCCAAAGAAGAAGCCCGTGCAGCCGCAACAGCAGAATGTGATGCGAGGACGGGTGAACCACATGACCATGGAGGAAGCGCAGGAGGCACCTGACGTGGTAGTTGGTAAGTTTCCTGCCAATTTACACATTGCAACCCTGTTGTTCGATTCTGGTGCTACCCACTCGTTCATTGCCTAAGGGTTTGTTAAGAAGCATGATTTAGCAACGATACAAATGAACCATATGCTAGCAGTAAACTCTCCAGGGGGAGAAATAAGGACAAGACAAGTGTGTCCCAAGGTGAATCTAGACATTAATGGGGTAGTATTTACTGCCAACCTCATAGTGATAGATTCACAAGGGATAGACATTATTTTGGGCATGGATTGGTTGACCAACCATAAAGGAATCATCCATTGTTCGACCAGAATGGTGGAACTAACTCACCCTAGTGGCACAAGAGTAAAGTTTATAACAATACAAGAGCCTAGGAGGGACATTAAATTAAATCAAGTTGAGGTGAAAGTGGAGGAGATCAGGATTATCAGGGAATATCCAGACGTTTTTCCAAAGGAGTTGCCAGGTATGCCTCCCGATCGTGAAGTGGAATTCGCGATTGAGCTAGTGCCTGGAACAGCTCCGATATACAAGAGACCTTATCAGATGGACTCCAAGCAGCTGGAAGAACTCAAGGATCATTTAAGAGAATTGACAGGGAAGGGGTACATTCGTCCTAGTTCCTCACCATGGGGAGCTCCAGTGATATTTGTGCCCAAGAAGGACGGAACCCAAAGGCTATGCGTAGACTACTGTGCGTTGAATGAAGTAACCATCAAGAACAAGTACCCATTACCCCGCATTGAAGACTTGTTTGATCAGTTGAGGGGAGCTTGTGTGTTCTCGAAAATTGATCTCAGGTCGGGATACCACCAACTTAAGATAAGGTAAACTGATATTCCAAAGACAGCTTTCGTATCTCGGTACGGACTGTATGAATACACCGTCATGCCTTTCGGGCTAACTAATGCCCCGGCATACTTCATGTATCTCATGAACAAGGTATTCATGGAATATCTGGACAAATTTGTGGTAGTTTTCATTGATGACATTCTCGTCTTTTCCAAAGATGAAGAAGAACATGAGAGGCATTTAAGGTTGGTGTTGCAAAAACTGAGAGAACACCAACTATATGCCGAGCTGAGCAAGTGTGAATTTTGGTTAAAGAGAGTTCCCTTCTTAGGACATATAATCTCGGAGGGAGGAATCTCCGTAGTCCCCGCCAAGATCGAGGATGTACAGAAGTGGAAGACCCCTGAGAATGTCGGGGAAGTTCGAAGCTTCTTAGGATTGGCTGGATACTATCGACGGTCTATCGAGGGTTTCTCCAAGATCTCGAGACCCCTCACCAAACTGTTGGAGAAGGGAATCACATTCACATGGACGCCGCAGTGCGAGATGAGTTTCCAGGAACTGAAGAAAAGATTGACAACAGCCCCAGTGCTAGTTATGCCAGATATGCAGAAGAACTTTTCGGTGTACTGCGATGCCTCTGGAAACGGGTTGGGATGTGTTCTCATGCAAGAGGAGCATGTCGTGGCTTATGCGTCCCGGCAGCTCCGGAAACACGAGAAGAACTATCCTACGCATGACCTAGTGCTAGCCGCAGTGGTACACGCGTTGAAGATTTGGCGGCATTACTTGATGGGGTAAAGGATAGAGATATATACGGACCATAAGAGCTTAAAGTACATTTTCACACAGCCAGATCTCAACCTCAGACAAAGGAGATGGTTAGAGCTGATCAACGACTTTGATGTGGGCATCAACTACCATCCTGGGAAAGCGAACGTCGTGGTAGATGCTTTAAGCCGGAAGGTGCAGGTCAATAGGTTGAGCTTGAAGGACATGCCTACAGAATTGAAGGAAGAGGTTATAAAACTCAATCTATGTCTGGTGAATAGTGGTGAGGCCATCGCCATGGAAGTGGACTCCATATTAGAGCAAGATATACGCAACGGTCAAAAGACTGATGAGAAGATACAAGAAATCAGAGAGCTCATCAAGGATAATAAAGCCCCTGGGTTCAGAGAGGATGAACAAGGTACGGTGTGGCACGGGAAAATAATCTGTGTGCCTGAAGTGAAGGAGATCCGTGAATTGATTTTGAAGGAGGCTCATGATTCCGACTATTCCATTCATCCTGGGAGTACGAAGATGTACCATGACCTCAAGAGCAGGTATTGGTGGTATGGCATGAAGCGAGATGTCGCGGAACATGTTGCCCTATGTGACACATGTCAGTTGGTGAAAGCAGAACATCAACGACCCGTGGGATTATTGCAACCACTCAAAGTGCCTGAATGGAAATGGGAGGAAATCGGTATGTATTTCATAGTGGGACTACCTAGGACCCAATCAGGATATGATTCGATATGGGTCATCATCAACAGGCTAACCAAGGTAGCTCATTTCATCCCCGTGAAAGAAAGCTACAGCGGATCCAAATTGGCAGAATTGTACATGTCAAGGATCGTGTGTTTCCATGGAGTGCCAAAGAAGATAGTGTCAGATCGAGGGACACAATTCACCTCAAGGTTCTGGCAGAAGTTGCATGAAACCATGGGAACTCATCTGAATTTTAGTTCTGCCTATCATCCCCAGACTGACGGACAGACGGAAAGAACCAATCAGATCCTTGAGGATATGTTGAGAGCGTGTGCGCTCAAGAACAATAGGAGTTGGGATAAGAACTTACGGTATGCGGAGTTCTCCTATAACAACAGCTATCAGGCTAGCATGAAGATGTCACCATTTGAAGCTTTGTATGGGAGGAAGTGCAGAACTCCCCTATTTTGGAACCAAACGGGGGAAAGTAAAGTGTTTGGGCCCGAAGTACTACAAGAAGCCGAGGCGAAAGTGAGGGAAATCCGCAACAACTTGAAGATAGCACAGACACGACAAAAGAGCTATGCCGATGTACGAAGAAGAGAGCTCGTTTTCAACGTGGGGGACTATGTCTACCTCAAGGTGTCCCCTATCCGAGGACTTTGTCGGTTCAAGGTGAAAGGGAAGTTATCACCTCGATACATCGGACCCTTTCAAGTTCTGGAGAGGAAAGGTGAAGTGGCATATCAACTAGAACTGCCGACTCGCCTATCGGATGTGTATGATGTATTCCATGTGTCACAGCTCAAGAAATGTCTAAGGACGCCTGAAGAGATGTTACCCATGAATGAGGTTGACGTACGAGAGGATCTGTCTTATGCCGAGCAACCATTCAAGATTTTGGAGACAATGGAACGCCTCACAAGAAATAAAAGAATCTGGATGTGCAAGGTGCAGTGGAAGCATCACTCGGAAGAGGAAGCCACATGGGAGCGAGCAGACGAGCTTAAGGCACAGTTTCCGGAATTGTTTTCCTAGAACCACCAATCTCGAGGACGAGATTTCTTTTAAGGGGGGTAGAGCTGTAACACCCCAAAAACCTGTTAAGAGGGGAATTTAAAAATTTTTGGACGTATTGCATGTGGTGCAGAAATTCAAATTCAAATTGGAATTCAAATTTAAATCAAACCAGAAAAGAAAAGGAAAAAGGAAAAGAAAAAGAAAAAGAAAACCCCCCGGTCAGTGGGCCGAAACCCACTAGCCGACCCAACATTTCCGCGCCAACCCACAGCCGCGCGCTCCCCCCTCCCTCTCACTGACACGCGGGACCCGCGTGTCATCCCCCACCTCTCGCTCGAGCCAACAGCCGGGACTCCTCCGCGCGCCGAATCCAAACCACCCCGGAAACCCGTGCCCCCCAGCCAAATTCTGGTCCCGGACGACTCCGGCTCGATCCCAACAGACACGCCGCCCTCCCCCTTCTATATAAACGCCGGCATCACCCTTATTTTCTCACCCGATCGGCTGTTTTTCCTCCCGGTGAGAACCAGAGCTTCTCCGGCCGTTTTCTCTCGATCTTTGCTCGGGTTTTCTGATCTAACGCGTCGATCGTGTCCCACCGCCTCCGGGGAGTCACGCAGGTGCAGAAAAGTCGGTGGTTTGCGCTCTAGGCACAGCTCCGACGAGCACCACAGCAGTTCCACCTCGGACCTCGACGCCGACCGCCTTCCAGGGCCTCCGAGCTCAAGAAAAACCCCGAGGTGAGATCCCCGACCTCCCCTCTACTGTTCTATGCCATGAAATCCCAGTTTTAGGAAGTATAGACGAAGATCCGAAGTTTTCCGCTGAGATCGCCGCCTCCCGCCGCCGCGCACCGCCGGGCAGCGCCGCCCGCGCACGGTCAGGGCGACGTGGCCGCTTGTGCGCCGTCTATTTTAAATCGCACGGTAGAAATAAACCCCCGCGTACCGGTTCGACGTTATAATCTCAGCCGTCTGTTTTAAATCGGACGGTCCACGTCGGCCCCGCATTATAAAGGCCGGGATTCTTACGCGCTACCCCCTGGGGATCTCGGAAAATACGAGCTAGCCCCAGAAACTTCTGATCTAGCCCCTGGAACTTCAGAAATTCATGTAAATTCATTTAAAAATCAGTTTTAGCCCCTGGACTTAATAAAAATTAGGAAACCCATCTGTTATGTGTAGCTAGACCCCTAGAAATTTATGAAATAATAAATTAGACCATGTAGTAGGGTGGATTTACCTTTTTGACCCTATATGATATTAAATTCAGAAAATTGAATATGTGATTAGGATTTAAATTTAAAAAAGGTGAGGCAAACACATTGTAAATTCAAATTTAAACTCTCCTAGCACTTGAAAAACTTTAGAATGGGTTAAAAGTAGATTTTAAGCTGAAATGAATCTGTCTAATTGATTGTTCACATTTATTAGTTATAGGGACACATTTTTAGGTTAGGAAATAATTCTGAAAATTGGTAAAATAAATTCAAATTAGTTCACATCAGAGGAGAAGTTCAAAAATATATTATTTAATATTTTAGATCAGAACCTATTCTGTTTAGATGAAGTGTCTTACTATTTTCATAATAAAGTGCACATTTAGGCATAGAAAATAAATCTGAAAATATAGGAAAATAGGTATGCATAACTAGGAAATGATAAATGAAGTTTCCAAATCCAAAGATTTCAGTTTAGGATTTGGTAGAAGATCTGAAAACCCATTTGGAGTAGGAAAATACCTTCCATGCAAACTTGGTAGTTAAGAAGTATATTAATTAAATATAAAGGATTTATTCAAATTGAAAATTCATATAGTGTGCAAACAGAAATCTGAAATACAAAAGTTAGAAATCATATACATATGTTTAAAAGTGCATGAAGGCTAAAAATCAACACGGCTAGAGTAAACACAACACTTAGAAATGTGAATGACTATCATATGTATGTATGTGTGGAGTGAAAGTGTGAACTATGTCTTATGGATTGTTGTTTTCTTTTGCTATGTGTGTTGGCATGAGTAGAACCTGCCCCAGAGCAAGTTCTTCTCTTCCAAGATCAGGACTATCCATTCCCAGAGCAGCAGGAAGAAGGCAAGTGTCCTTGACAACTTTGATCCTATGCTAGGATGTGTAGATAGAATTATTTGCATTGCCAATTGAAATATGAAACCCATGCTAGGAAGTTTCCCTAGAATTGCATTACCTTGTTTTCCTTGTAGCTTGGGTTGGGATTTGCTTTATTATGTCATTCATTCATATTACTTATGCTTAGCCATGCTTAGAATGGGATAAGTGGGATATGATATCATCAACTTGTTTACCTTATTCTTGAATGAGATATTATGAGTTATGTAGAGGTAGGGATCGAGGCAAGTTGGATGATTTGGTTGGTGCTGGGTGCACGAGACTCGGGTTTGTGTTTAGTACTTGCCTGGATCCTAAGGACCAGTTCATGGAGCATGTAACCTGGCTTTACCGTGCCAACCACATGCTGAGATGGAGCAGCTTGGCCAATTAATTAGGTGTATCCTCGGCGTAGTATGGGTGTGTTGGATGGTGCGGGGAATAGGTGTCAACTGGACTACCTTATGAACCGCAAGGCTCAAGAGGGGGCCACTGCAGCGGGGTTGGAGCCTCTTGTATGCTGTTAGGGGTGAAATCTCAGTGGGCCCACGCTCGTCGGGAATCCCTTTGTAAAGGCTTCGTAGTGATCTACTGGCTACACACCTGGGAAGTGTGAATGTGGTTCGCGACCACTGGCATAATGGAGGTTCTTTTAGTCCACCCGGCAACGGGGGATGAAATCACTACATGTGGGTACAGTGGTGCAAACTCTACAGAGTCAAAACTGTCATGACAGCCGTGCTCACGGTCAAGAGCGGCCTTGACTTATTCATGATTAGAGGATGATGACTTTGGAAGTTGTGGAGGTTAAGCGGGGAGGTTAACATTGAAAATGATGTTATGGTTATTTGATTATGATGATGGGATGGGAGATTGGGACCATTTCACCTGTGTAGTAATGTAGGTGCTTAATAAGCTAAGGTGGTAGGTAATAATTGCATAGTGCTTTAACCATGAGTTCAACCTCTCCTTGCTCTAGTCATGCATGACATAACTTTCCCACACTTGCTGAGTACCCACGGTACTCAAACTTGCACATTTGTTGGTTTAAATTGCTGCTCAGGTCAAGGAGATGAAGTGGTGTTCAATGACCAAGACTTCGGACCCGAAGAAGGATTCTAGGTTCATGGAGTCCCCCGGGCAACGCCTGTGACGGAGCCCACAAGAATAATATTCCGCTGCTAGTTTATTTACATGTTATGAACTTATTATCGTCCATCGAGACATATGCTTTGTAAGACATATTTATATTCGACACCTGGCTTGTAATAAATGATGCTTCACTATTTGTCATCACATGTATGAAAAAATGATCCTGGCATACATGTGATATTCACTCGGTTGTTCTTCGGAGAAACCGGGTGTGACAAAGTTCATATTTGATTTACTCTCCGGTGGGAAAATAACAGCTGATATGATGGTCTATAGAGCACCATTGCAATTGGGTGGGAATCTATATCCGACTTCTCTAATTATATTAGAAAGTCAAAAACTCGATGTCATTTTAGGAATGCCATGGCTACAACGTCATGGTGCTGTTCTTGACATTGTTCCACGTGTGGTTCATTTAAACTCCCCACTCTAATCGGGAAATTCTTCCAAACTGCTTGATCATCCTTCATTCGGTTCAAGCCACAGCTACTAGGGCTACCGACGACCCCCAGACCAAATTCCTAAGCAACCCGGCCATCCTACGAGTGGGGCGACGAGGATTAGCCGCCGCCGGCCAAAACACGTCGGTCCACCGGTGACGACTATGCTCCCACTACTCTCTGCTATGTTTGGGTTTAGTTTCACGTTATACGCGTCCTAGGGATTCTTTTCGGCAGCCTTGCCAGTTGAATTCAGCTCGGGACATGCTGTCTCTCGTCGGCACTGCGCAACCGACCGCCACCGCTGGTGCCGATCGTTTTCCCAGCGTTTTCATGCGATGAAACCTTGCCCGGCTGCTAGGCTAGGTTCTAAGGAACGTGTAGGAAGAAACCTCATCGAAAATGGTGGAGAAACGGCAAAGAACGAGGCGCGCCATTGCTGGCGTTTCGGTGCGCGCGAGCTCTGTCGGGAGGTTGAAGAAGATCCTGACGAGGGGGTCCCACTGTCAGCCGGTAGAGGGAGTTCTATGTGCAAAATAAATCCAGAAAAATGTTTAAACATGGAGAGCCCATAACCTTGTGTAGAAAAGTCCAAAAATTCTCAAACAAATTTTGTTGGATTCCTCTCAATCATTACTTTGCACAAATTCAAAGAAATTGGTCTGAAGATCCCTGGAAATTTATCTAAAATTCCTCACAATTAAATTTTTGGGAATTAATTCCAGGAGATCCCTGTTATGGAATTTGCTCAATTTTGGTCAGAAGATCCTTTATATCTCTAGTGATCTCCTGTAAAAATGTGAGCATCATTGGACTCTTTTTACTAGCTAAATTGCCCTCCCAAATTCAGCCTTCATTTGAAAATTCCAAACTAAACAAAAACTTTTTCAGAAATGTTCACCAACTTCAAAAATCCATTTCTCCCTGTAGGTAGCTCGAAAAATTATGAAACAAATTTTGCTAGAACCAGGGAAACCTTATCTAATCAAATCTTCCCCTGTTAGCTATGTAAAAGTTACAGATTTGAGATCAAAATTCAGAGGATCTATGTACTTGTGGGAATTTTAGAGCCCACAAGCTTCCATGAAATTTCCTCCAATTTTGCTAAGATCATCCTCATAGAATCTAGTCCCCACTTGAAAATTCCAAAGCCAATTAATGACTCTTAATAGCAGTAACCAACGTTAAAAGATTGCTTCTTATAAAGCATTATCACTTATATGTATATTTTTGTTGCATATCATATAGTAACCGAAGTCGAGGACGCTCCGGAAGCCTTGGAGATGCTCCCGCCAGAAGCTAACTTCCCGTTTGACTCGCAACCAGGCAAGCCCCGGTTTGCATTTAATTACTTTTACAAAGCTTTGCTTTGTATCACTTATGTCTAGGATGAAATATTTGCATTAGAGTTAAGGTGATTGAAACCCCACCTGCATGACCCCTAAATCCTATGCAGTGTTGGGTAGTCTAAACCTCGACGAGTAGAAAAGGCTATGCTAGTGTTGTTAGGATCTCGGTAAAAGTCGAGTAGTTGGAATCTGCTCCCGAGATAGAATTTTATCCCACGGGACAGAATGAAGTAAAGAATGGCTAAAGGATATGAAATTGAGACCAAGCAGGGGGGATAGGATGCAGTGAGACAACATCTCTCGTGCGTAGCCCTGTTGGTGTCGATTGAGGACCGAGCCATGTGTGGCCCTGCTGGACAAGTTTGAACAGTACCGGGTGCATACTGGCTATATGAGAACTAGGAAACCGATGTAATTGGTTAACCTGGGTGTCGAGGCTTACCCAACCGTTTTATAGGAGTGGGATGAGAGTAGAAAGGTGTAAATCTGCCAGAGGGCACAGACACGCTCCACGTGGGGACCTCCTTCCCGTTACGGATGCACCAGTTCGGCATTTGTGTTTCCTTTGAAAGGTTGTTGCATAAAACAGAGTAGGAAGGTGTGCGGCACCACACTTCTAAAATGGGTGTATGTGACGTGTTATCTGGGTGTCTATTGATTGCAATCACCATCCCTCGCGGCTATTTGAGTACCGCTTGTTCACTGTGCTGTGACGTAGTAAATATTGAAAGAGGCCAAAAGAATATGATATTTTGAATTTTCATTGTATTGCAACCATGTATGTTGTAGATGTAGAGCTCACTAAAGTTATATTCCACTTTGGGCATAATCAAATGGGAGGGAAACGTTTCTTGTTTGATTGTGGAATTCCAATGTGAGGGCTGCTCAAGGCACATTATATTTCTGCTATAAAACTGAAAGTAAGAATTAACATGTAGGCTAGTTCTTTATCGCATTACATTTTCCATATTAAGAATCCTGGTATGTAGAGTTTCATGTTTAGGAGTGTCGGATAAGTCTTGCTGAGCCATCATGCGCACAGTTGCTATAATTGAGTTGCTGCAGATGAGACTTATGAGGAACGGTCCAAGGATGAGGCGACCCCGTCGGGTTACACGGCCGAGTGGGAGCCCTGCACGCCAACGTGATCTCCGGATGTGTGTAGCTAGTGTGTAGCATCCCCGGGCTGGACGGCTGCACTTTTGCATAGCTAGGCTGAGAGTTTAGCTATGAATAAGACTTCCTCTGTTTTATGTAAATAAATGTTTGTATGTTTATCGTAATCTTTTCTTGTGTGCTGTTAGGTGCTGCATCGCACGGCACCATCCTCTGCGATCCCGGAGTGGTAGGACCACGGGAGGTCCCCCACACCGTGCCTCACCACCAACCTCATTAGCGTTGGCCAGCTGGATGAGGATGGTTACAACATCATGGTAGATGGAGGAGTGATGCACATACATGATGAACAACATCGTCTTCTCACACGAGTTCAACGTGACGGCAGCAAGCTGTACTCCGTAAAGCTCAGCATCGCTCGCCCGATTCGCATAACTGCACGGCGAGATGATGTTGCATGGCGTTGGCACAAACGCTACAGACACATTGGCTTCCAGGCTCCTCGGAAGCTGGCTCGAGAGGAGATGGTGCTCGGTCTTCCGCAAATTGATCACCTTGATCAATTGTGCGAGGATTGCTTGTTGGGTGTTTTCCTCACTGAACCCTCACTGATTTGAGATGCAAATCGTGTTGGAAGTCTAGAGGTGTGGTGTAGATCCAAAACACAAGTGGAGAACAGAATGAAAATGGCTTGGATGAGTTGTGGCGGCGCTCAACAAACACCAGCGCATTCCCCTCCTTTTATTAGCCGGAAGCCACAAGTTTTCAACAACCTCAGCCCGGGTTTTACACCATACAAATTTGAAAAGCATGCAGCACATGCATGTGCCATGCACGTATGACCCAAACCCCCCGGGTTGTGTTTGAAACATAACAAAAACACCCTCACACACACTAGGACTTGGTGCAACACATGTGACTCAGGACACACCGCTGGTTCTTGTCATGTGTGCTTTATTTCCTTGAAACATAAGGAAACTAAACTCTGATAAACCTTCAGAAGTACTCAACAATCTCCCCCTACTTCTGAGGTTTGATCTCCTGAACTCCAATCTTCTCACGAAGTTCCTGAAAATGTGTACGCCCCAGTGGCTTTGTGAGGATATCAGCAAGCTCATCTTTTGTCCCAACATGCTCCAAGATGACTTCTCCTCTATCAACACATTCTCTGACAAAGTGAAACTTGATGTCAATGTGTTTACTTCTATCATGCAAAACTGGATTCTTTGCCAAAGCAATTGCTGCTGTGTTATCAATCTTAATCACTGGTGGAGGTACTTGAATTCTTGTCACTTCTTCTAGCACATGCCTGAGCCAAACAGCCTGACTTGCTGCAGCTGCTCCAGCCACATACTCAGCTTCACATGTGGACTTTGCCACAGCCTTTTGCTTATGAGATAACCAGCTGATAGGATTTTCACTCAGGAAGAATATGACTCCTATTGTGCTCCTCCTGTCATCCACATCTCCCCCAAAATCACTATCACTATAGCCTCTTAACTCAAGACTTCCTTCACCTCGGTTGTAAGACAAGCCATACCTCATTGTAGCTGCCACATACCGAAGTAAATATTTCAAAGCCACCATGTGTTCTTCTTGAGGTTCTGACATGAACCTACTTAAGTACCCAACACCAAAACTGAGATCAGGCCGAGTATGTAAAAGATACCTGAGTCCACCAATTATGCTGCGATAAGTGGTTGGATCAGTGAGTGGAGCTGTACTTCTCTTGGTAAGCTTCAACCGGGATTCCATGGGAGTGGCACACCCATTACAATTTATCATCCCACTTCTTTCCAGCAACTTTGCAGCATAGGCTCCTTGACACAAGTCAATACCATGTCTTCCTTGCTTTACTTCAATACCAAGATAGTAAGACAAGCTTCCTAAGTCACTCATGCAAAACTTCTCCTTCATTTTCTCCTTGAACCGACTGATTTCCTCCATGTTTTCTCCCACAATCAGTAAGTCATCAACATACACACCCACAATGAGCCTTGCCTCACCTCCAAACTTAGTGTACAAGCCATGTTCTAATTTGCACCGTGTGAAACCGAGTTGCTTGAGACTTTCATCAAGTTTGCAGTTCCATGCTCGAGGAGCTTGTCTCAAGCCATACAATGCCTTGTGAAGTCTTAAAACCCACTTCTCCTTTCCTTCAGCTATGAAACCCCGAGGTTGAGTGACATAGATCTCCTCTTCTAGACTCCGATTCAAGAAGGCTGACTTCACATCCATGTGATGAACATGCCACCCAAAATGAGCTGCAACAGCTAACACAATCCTCACAGACTCCATCCTGGCAACTGGTGCAAAAACTTCTTCAAAATCAACTCCTTGCTTCTGCACATACCCCTTTGCAACTAGCCTTGCTTTGTGACGTATGACATTCCCATGTTCATATTTCTTCAACTTGAAAACCCATTTCAAGCCAATGGCACGATAACCCTCCGGAAGTTGTACCAATGACCATGTTTTGTTCTCTTCAATGGATGTGAGCTCCTCAATCATGGCAATGCGCCACTCCTTGACCCTCAAGGCCGTTTCTGCTGTGCATGGCTCTTCACCTATGACAACAAGAAGTTCATGTACTCCTCCTTCTTCTGGTTCACAATTTGGCACCTCCTCAAGAATATTTCTCATGGAACGATAACGATGTGGTGCTTCTTTTAGCTCACTATCCATTTCTGGTGACATGGAAGGAGGTGACACAAACTCCACATCCTTGGATGCTTGTTGCTTCAGTTGTGTCATAGAAGACACTCCCTCAGCTGGGGTTTTGTCACCTTGACCTGTGTCACAAGAGGAAGAACTCACTCCACCAGGGTTCTCATCACGAAAGATGTATTCTACCCGAAAGATGTCTTCATCATTCACCATTTCACTTGACTCAGCTGCATCCCACTTCCATGGGCGGTTTTCTTCAAACACAGCATCACGTGACACGTGAACACTCTTCGTGTTTGGATTGTAAAACCTCCATGTCTTTCTTCCTTGCTCATATCTAATGAAGACCATTGGTATACTTCGATCTTCAAGTTTGCTAAGGCGTTTGCTTCCCTGTTTCACATGTGCCACACAACCGGAAGTGCGCAAATGATGTACACTAGGTTTCTTGTCATGCCATACCTCATATGGAGTCTTTCTCTCAACACTCCGAGTAGGAGATCGTTCAACACATACACTGCTGTGGTTACTGCCTCCCCCCAGAACCAACCGGGCATATTCATTGCTTTCAACATGCTTCTTTCCATTCCCATAACAGTTTGTTTCCTTCTCTCAACCACACCATTCTGCTCAGGAGAATATGGAGCTGTCAAGTGACGTTGAACACCCTCCTTGGTGCAATACTCAACAAAAGCCCGAGCTGTGAACTCTCCACCACGATCTGTGTGAAAAGTTCCAATCTTCCTCCCTGCCTCAGCTTCAACACTTGATTGAAAACCCATGAAAGTACTCATAGCTTGATCCTTTGTGCTGATAAAAAACACCCACATGTATCTACTGAGGTCATCCACAAGAAGAAAGAAAAACCTGCTGCCTCTTGGAGTTGCTGGCTTCACTGGTCCACAGAGGTCTCCATGCACAAGTTCAAGTTTCTTCTCAGCTCGGTACTTTGCCATGCATGGGAACGGTTGACGTCTTTGTTTCCAAGCCAAACAGCTATCACACTTCTCCTCAGTTTGAGTGATGGTTGGCAATCCATACACAAGTTGCTCTTCGGCAAGTCTTCTGAGACTCCGAAAGTTTAAGTGCCCCATCCTTGCATGCCACATCCATGTTGCATTGCACCCTTGTGCCATGAGACACCTTGGTTGTACTACCTTAAGATCAATGGTGTACAACCGGTTCACTCCCCGTTTCACCATTGCCACAGGGGTTCCATCTCTATCCCAAATCTTGACATAACCATTCACCATCAAGATTCGGTGTCCCTCCTCCTCAAGCTGTCCAAGACTTATGATGTTTGCCTTGAGCTGAGGAATAAGGTAGACCCCAGCCAACTCCTTTCGACCACCTCTCTTACCTTGGAACACCACAGTTCCTTGGCCATCAATCTCTGTCAATGAGCCATCTCCCAAACGCACAGTACCATGCACCGTGTTATCAAGTTTTGTGATCACATCCCATTTCCCGGTCATGTGATTTGTTGCACAGGAGTCCAGGATCCACCGGGTACTGCCTCCTCCCTCCAGGTCTCCAAATTGAACGTGTAACATATCATTGTTGAGGCATACCTCCTCCAGGGACATGTCTTGATCAGCCTTGGTGTTGGCACACGCCACCAAGAGGCTAGATTCAAACTCATGATCAACTTGAGCTGTGTTCACCTCTTCATCCTTCTTTTTCTTCCTGCACTCTCTAGCCCAATGACCTTTCTTACCACAGTAGTGGCACTCATCTTTGGCCACTCCACGGCCTGAGTTTCCACCACCACGGTTACCTCGATTACGGCCACGTCCTCGACCATGATCTTTCCTCGGTGCAAATGAGTCTTTGTGCCGTTCCTGTCCAGTTCCCCCGGACATCTTGAGACGTGTCGACAACCTTGCAAGCAACTCTTCTTCACTCAGATGCAACTTCTCATGTGTGTTGCCCTCCCAAGTGCTTGCACCAAGCCTTTCTTCTGCAGCCTTGAGTCTACCAATCAGCTCATCAACGGACATATCACTTAAGTCAAGCAATGTCTCGATGGAGGCCGCAATCTGCTCAAACTTTTGTGGTACCGCCTGAAGGAACTTCCGGACAATATCCTCCTCCGAACGTTCACTCCCAAGTGCCGCAAGTTGAGATGTGATCCGGCTCATACGCACACCAAACTCATCAACCGTTTCACCATCGTGGAATCTGAGTGCATCAAACTCCCGACCCAATGTGCTTGCCCTGGCCTTGCGCACATGTTCGGCTCAAACGTTGCGCAACTTGATCGCATCCCATGCAATCTTGGCCGACTCCTTCCCGGCAATGATCCCTATCATTTCTGGTGGCACAGCCTTGGTGAGAGCCTCCAAAGCCATCCGATCTTCAATGTAATCATCGGTGCCAAGGCTCACCGCAGTCCACAAGCCTCTCGCTTGCAACATCACCCGCATAAATGCCGACCAATCATGATAGTTTGTCTTTGTGAGCATCGGATACGTACCACCACTGCTGACTTCCTTCGTGATGCGATGAATCACCAATGCCCCTGATCCTCCTCCTGCCCTGCTGGTGCCTCCCGGTGGTGTGACGTCTCTCCATGAACGTCGGGCTGGCGATGAAGATCTCCTACGTGACATCAGCGCCCACTCAATGGCCGTGTCACGGTTCCACGCAACGTAATCGGCTCTGATGCCAATTGTTGGGTGTTTTCCTCACTGAAATCTCACTGATTTGAGATGCAAATCGTGTTGGAAGTCTAGAGGTGTGGTGTAGATCCAAAACACAAGTGGAGAACCGAATGAAAATGGCTTGGATGAGTTGTGGCGGCGCTCAACAAACACCAGCGTATTCCCCTCCTTTTATTAGCCGGAAGCCAAAAGTTTTCAACAACCTCAGCCCGGGTTTTACACCATACAAATTTGAAAAGCATGCAGCACATGCATGTGCCATGCACGTATGACCCAAACCCCCCAGGTTGTGTTTGAAACATAACAAAAACACCCTCACACACACTAGGACTTGGTGCAACACATGTGACTCAGGACACACCCCTGGTTCTTGTCATGTGTGCTTTATTTCCTTGAAACATAAGGAAACTAAACTCTGATAAACCTTCAGAAGTACTCAACATTGCTTGGCCGGGAAGCAGAGGAGCTCGAGCTTCCCCAAGCAAGCTCGGCGCCACACAGAGGGCACGCTCGACCTCGTCCATGGCGACATCTGCGGACCGATCATGTCAACAAATCCAGGCGGCAAGAAGATGTTCTTGTTGCTAGTGGACGACATGAGCCGCTACATGTGGCTCTATCTCCAAGCAACCAAGGACCAGTCACCCGACATAATTCAGCAATTCCAGGTGACGGCTGAATTAGTGTTCGGGAGGAGGCTGAAGCTACTCCGTACTGATCGTGGAAGGGAGTTCACCTCACAGGAGTTCAAAAAGTACTGCGCTCAGCATGGAGTACAACGTCAGCTCACAGCCCCGTATACGCCACAGCAAAACGGAGTTGTGGTGTGGCGTAACCAGACAGGGGTCGGCATGGCGAGGAGCATGTTGAAGGTGAAGGGTATGCCCGGGATTTTTTAGGGTGAGACAGTTATCACAGCTGTCTACATCTTAAATTGATCCTACACCCCGCAGCCTCAATGGGAAGACGCCATATGAACCTTGGCATGGAGAGCGACCAGCCATCAACTACTTCTGAACTTTTGGGTGCAAGGGGCATCTTAAGAACACACGCCCCCACCTAAAAAAGTTGGAAGACCAGAGCACGCTGATGGTTTTTCTTGGATATGTTGCAGGGACAAAGGGCTACCAGATGTATAATCCGGCCGATGGAGCACACACATATCACGAGATGTGATATTTGACGAGGTGGCCAAGTGGGACTGGGGGAAGGAGCAGGAGAAGAGGACTACACCGTATTCTACGCCAACTCCTTAGGTCCAGCACCTGCTGGACCTGCTGTTTCAGCACTCAGTGAGGTGCTGCAGGGAATGGAGGGGCCGATCAGCACCCCTGCAGTGCCCAGGAGGGGAACAGGAGGGTCTGTCCAGACCCAAGGAGCTCCTACGCCAGCCTCCAGACCTGCTGGAGGGGGTCCAACACCCTCAGCGTCGCCCCAAATGCCCCTGCAGGGACTGTCCAGCGCAGAACAGGACTGGGACAGTCCTGTACATGGATCAGCAGCAGCAGGGGGTTCCGGACTTGAAGATTCCAGCATTGTCATCACGCCTCGGAATCCTCCACAGCCATCCGCTTCTCCACGCCGCTGTCGGATCCCGGCAGCAACGTCATCGACACCTACTACGTGACGGCGCGATTCTATGGTTCTGTACGATGTGCAACGTGCTGGGAACCCTCACCCTTTCTGGTCGGGCTGAGCGTCCACCAAGCCTGGAGGAGGGGGAGCTCATGTTCACCACCGCAAGGAGCCCACATCCTTCGCCGATGCTGAGGAGCACCTGGGCTGGAAACGGGCCGTGCTCGAGGAGATGGAGACCATAGAAGAAAACAAGACTTTGCAACTTGTTGATCCTTCTGCAGGACACAAGCCCATTGGCCTCAAATGGGTGTTCAAGGTGAAGAGGGATGAGCATGGAGAGGTGGCGAAGCACAAAGCTCGCTTGGTGGCTAAAGGCTATGTCCAGCGGCAAGGAATAGACTTTGACGAGGTATTTTCTCCCGTAGCCCGTCTCGAGTCTGTCCGCTTGCTCCTTTCAGTTGCCGCACAAAAGGGGTGGGAGGTACACCACGTGGACGTGAAGAGCGCCTTTCTGAACAGTGACTTGATGAAGGAGGTGTACGTCTCTCAGCCCGCTGTCTTCATCGTCGACGGAGCCGAGCACAAGGTGTATCGGCCCAAGAAGGCATTGTATGGACTTCGTCAGGCGCCCAGGGCCTGGAATGCCAAGCTCAACGATAGCTTGCTATCGCTTGGTCTCCAGAAGAGTACGAGCGAGCACGAGATTTATTTTCGTGGAGCTGGAGAGGAGAAGCTCATCATCGGTGTGTACGTCGACCATCTCGTGATCACAAGAGGGGGCGACATCAAGAAGTTCAAAGAGGAGATGATGAAGTGGTTCAAGATGAGTTGCTTGGGTCTCTTGTCGTATTATCTTGGCCTAGAGGTGTGGCAATCTGAAGCAGGGATAAGCGTTAGGCAGGCGGCCTACGCTTCCAAACTTGTATCTAAAGCTGGTCTGGAGGAGTGCAACCCCTGTGCATTCCCCATGGAGCAAGGCCTAAAGCTTTACAAGACAAGTGACAGTCCGTTGGTGCACGCAACGGACTATGGGAACTTGGTGGGAGGGCTGCGGTATTTGGTGAACACACGTCCCGACCTTGCCTACTCGGTTGGGTACGTGAGTCGGTTCCTGGAGGAGCCAAGGGAAGAACACTACGTAGATAGCGACTATGCGGAAGACGTGGAGGACCGCAAGAGTACAAGCGGGGTGCTGTTTTTTCTTGGAAACAACCCTGTTTCGTGGCAGTCCAGCAAGCAGAAGGTGGTGGCCCTCATGTGAAGAAGAATATATCGTAGCAGCTCAAGGGGCATGTCAAGATGTATGGATGACATGGCTGATGGAAGACTTGGCTGAAAAGGTAAAGGCTCCAGTGCTGCAGGTTGATAACAAGTCAGCTATAGACTTGAGCAAGAACCCGGTAAACCATGACAGAAGCAAGCACATCGATTTCAAATACCACTACATACGGGAGTGTGTGGACAGTGGTACTATTGTGCTTGAGCAAATCTCCACCTAAGACCAGATCGCGGACATCTTGACCAAGGCACTTGGAATACAAAAGTTGGTGGAGATGAGAAGTATTGGTATTGGAGATTGAAAATAGAATAGAATACCTGATGGAGGATAAAGGGTACATATAAAGGGGTACAAGACTTGATGGTTACGTGGCCTAATGGCTAATGACCATATTACCCTCTAACCCTAATACATATATTGTAACATATTCTAACCCCCCCCCCCCCCCCCCCCGCAGTCACAACATCTATCCTCGACAGATGTTGAGAATGGATCAGAAATCTGAGAACAGCGACGAAGGAAGCCCCTTGATGAAGATGTCGGTGAACTTGGAGGTCGTAAAGAAGTGAAGTACCCAGACATCGCTGATGGAGACACACTCATGAACAAAGTGAAGGTCGATCTCCACATGCTTCGTGCGCTGGTGCTGAACAAGGTTGGTAGAGAAGTAGACCAGGCTGATGTTGTCGTAGTAGACTAGCGTGATCCAAGTGAGGGGACTGAAGCTCCAAGAGCAGCTGTCAAAGGCAGCAAGCCTCTGCCATGCCATTGGCCACGGCGCGGTACTCAGCCTCAGCACTTGAGCGTGCTGCCGCTTCGACGACCAGGAGACGAGGTTGCCACTCAGGAACACGGCGTAGCCAGAGATGAACCTACGCGTGTCCGGGCAACCTTCCCAGTCAGTGTCAGTGTAGATGACCAGCTCGGATGTCGAGGACCGACGTAGAAGGAGGCCGCAATCCAGGGTACCCTGAAGGTACCGTAGAATCCGCTTCACAGCGGTGAGCTACGGCTCCCGTGGATCATGCATATGCAGACACACATGCTGGACCTCGTAGGAGATGTCCAGCCTGGTGAAGGTGAGGTACTGAAGAGCACCTGCAAGGCTCCTGAAAGCAGTGGGTTCACTGACATGAACACCATCTCCCGAGGAGACCTCGGCCTGAGTATCGACAGGAGTAGTGCACGGCTTGCAACCAGCCATGTCAGCCCACTAAAGAAGCTCAACACTGTACTGTCGCTGCCGAAGGAACATGCCATCAGGTCGGCGCTCAAGATGGTGTAGCTGGCCTAGATCCTTCATAGCGAACTCCTGTTGTAAAGCTGAAATAGTGCATGGCAAGATGGTCGAACTGGACGCCGTGAGGACAATGTCATCGACGTATAGCAGGAGGTACACAGTGTTCCTCCGCTCTGGTACACAAAGAGGGAGGTATCCGACTTGGCCTCAACGAAGACCAGCGAGACCAAGAAGGAAGCGAACCTGCTGTACCACGCCCGAGGTGCCTGCTTCAGACCATACAACGACTTGTTCAGCCTACAGACCATGTCTAGACAAGCTGAATCCACGAACCCTGTCGGCTGATTGCAGTACACCGTCTCTGTTAGAGTGTCATGGAGGAAGGCATTCTTGACGTCCAATTGGTGGACCGGCCAAGAACGCGAGACAGCCAACGTCAGAATGGTGCGAATGGTGGCTGGCTTCACCACCGGACTAAAGGTTTCGTCGTAGTCAACTCCGGGCCACTGAGTGAAGCCCCGAATTATACAACGAGCCTTATACCGCTCAAGAGAACCATTCACCTTCTTCTTGTGGGTGAACATCCACTTGCCAGTAACAATGTTGCCACGAGAGGGACGTGATACTAAATCCCAGGTCTTGTTGGCAAGCAGGGCCTCGTACTCCTCCATAGCACGTCGCCAATGAGGATCGACGAGAGCGCTACTACACAGGTCAGGACAGGCGAGATCTGTGAAGAAGCAGAGGGTGGTAAAGCTGTGGCCGATGAGAGGGCGAGACCGGAGAAGCGGTCGATAGGGCGGAGAACCCCGGCAGCCTGTAAAGTGACCATCCGGTGGACATGTCAGAGGATCTCGGTGAAGAAGCGGAGGATGATACACTGAAGGCTCGACGTGGACATGAGCTAGTGCACCTGCCTGCACACGTCGCTGATAGACTCGCACAGGGTCGGCGAAACGTGATGGGGTCATGCTTGTCGGAGCAGGAGGCGGCAGAGTTGTCCGCGACGTGGTAGAGGATGTCGGGGCCGTGCCTGGCGCGGGTGGTAACATCGGGTCGGTGAGTGGCGTGGCCGGTGACGTTGGGGCCACGCGTGGCGTGGCAGGTGACTTCGGGGCAGCGCGTGGCATGCCAGGTGACGTCGGGGCCGTGCGTGGCGTGGCAGATGACGTCGGAACCACGCGTGGCACGGCAGGTGGCGTCAGACCCGCGAGTGGCACGACAGGTGACGTCGGATCTGCGCGTGGTGCAGTCAAGGATGTCGGGGTCAGCGGTGGCGTCAGGCCCGCATGCAACAGGACCAAAGGGGGTGGGGCCACGCGTGGCACAGCCTAACATGCAGGAGGCAGAAGAAAAGGTGGCTGTATAGGGGAAGCCACAGGATCAGTGTGAAACAAGGAGTCCAACTTTGTAGCAGAGTCGGAGGTGGAGATGGAAGTGGAGAAGGGAAAGGAGGACTCATCAAATATGACATGCCGAGAGATCAAGAGGCGATGGGTAGAAAGATCAAGGCATCGGTACCCCTTTGTTGTCAGGGGAGTACTCAAGAAAATCTCAGCGAGTCGAGCGGGGCGCCATCTTGTGAGAAGCAGGGGCGGAAAGATTAGGGTAGCAATCGCACCAGAAGACTCGAAGATGCTCGTAGGTGGGAGTGATTCCAAATAAGGTGAAGTAAGGGGTGGGAGAACGAATCGCCTTTGTAGGAAGGCGATTAAGGAGGTAGGTGGTGGTGTCAAGGGACTCAGGCCAGAACCGAGCAGGAATGGAGGCCTGGAATAACAAGGAGCGAATGATGTTGTTAGTGGTGCGAATCATGCGCTCGGCCTTTTTATTCTGAGCAGAGTTGTATGGGCAAGACATGTACAGCTGTACACCGTGAGAGAGGAAGAAGTCACGAGACGCGGAATTATCAAACTCGCGCCTGTTATCACACTGAACAGCTCGAATGGTGCGGCTGAACTGAATGGATACCCAAGCGAAGAAGTGAGAAAGTGTAGAAAATGTATTAGACTTCAAATGCAAGTGAAAAGTCCATGAGTAATGTGAAAAATCATCAAGAACAACCAGATAGTATCTATATCCAGAAACACTGATTACAGGAGATGTCCATAATCACAATGTATGACATCAAAAGTATGTGTTGTCTGAGAAGTAGAGCTAGAAAAAGGAAGCCAAACATGGTGAACTAACTGACAGGCATGGTATAAGGACTCATGGGTGCCCCTAGTACAAGAAATAACTGAACTACTAGACAACTTGGACAGAGCATCAGGGCCGAGGCGGCCAAGCCGACGGTGCCAGGTGGTGGACGAAGCTGTAGTAGTCAAAACATGCGGCGTGGATGAAGAAGAAGCAGGAAGCCGTAGAGTGTACAGGGGCCCAGAGGTATCACAGCGAAGGAGAAGACGACGGGTAGAAAGATCCTTCACAGATAAACCAAACGGGTCAAACTCCATGGAACAGGAGTTGTCAGCGGTAAACTGACGAACAGAAAGAAGGTGCTGAATAATATCAGGAGCAACAAGAACATTATGGAGACGAAAAGGCCCACAAGGATCCGAGTCGCCTATTGAGGTGAATGGAAGAGTAGAGCCATTTCCGACAAAGATAGAGGAAGGAAAAGAGGTGTAAGGGCCTAAGTTTTCGGCACATATTCAAAGTGTTCATCACCACACACACACCTCATTTGAGGAAACTTTGTGAACACATTTGAAGAGCAAGTAAACACCATCAACATGGTCATTAGAGAATAAACTCACAAAATGCAAATGTGGCTTTTCCCACATGCATCATATAGGGGCTGGGCATATAAAAAACTCCTACAGCTTGCTAGGAATTCTCATGCCAAATTTCACCCAAATCCAAAACCTTTTTGAGGTATTTTTGGGTATAACTAGAAAGAGGTTAGTTTGAACTCAAATTCAAATTCAAACCACTTCCATCCCATAAGTTGAAAAGTTGGAGGCATATTCTTACTCAGCACATTTTTGTGAGCTCACACACCAATTTTCACTCCATTTGGAGTTGATCTTGACATGAGCTATTTGGCTAGATTCAAATCAACTTTGAATTTTAACTAAACCTTTGCTGAAAATTTGATCAAATCAAATTCCATTTTGAATTATTCAAGTCCAGTAGCCATTTGGGAATTTGATCAAATCACCAAGGTTATTTGGGTCTCTGCTGTTTAGAGCAGTAGGAAAAATTCAAGTTTGGAGGTTAAAACCGGGGTGAGACCCACATGTCAGCTTCACAAATCAGAGAACCGACTGAAGCACCGAATACTTGGGTCTCGGGCTCCCGCCGCGGTCGTCACTGCGCCAGGACGTCGGCGCCAGCACCTGCTTCCTCCACGCACCGCTGGAGCTGCCGTTCAACATTGATATTCTGTCCCGAGCAGCTCAAAGCCGTGTTCTCTTCTGTTCTCACGCGATCACTCGCACTCAGTGCTGCTCGCTCAACAAACGCCGCCACCTCCATTTCTGATCGCTCAAGCTAGCCAAGCCTCGGTTGCTCGAGCAGTCTACACCAAAAAGCATCGCCATCTTGTGCTCCACCGGGCTGTCACAGTACTTCGGGGTTTGCCTGTGGGGTTTGGTGGCAAATTGAGGATTTCCACCGAGCTCTCACGAGTACCGGCGGAACTTCACTTCGGGTCGCCGTCGACAGAGCGCCACAGCCGTCGTCGTCTTCCGCTTGCTATACAAGAAAGGTGCGCTATACTTCCTAGGTCGTGTAGCTGCAAGCCTTGTAGCAAATGATCAATCCTAGAACGAGAATTTCCAAATATATCGACAGCTAGTTCATATGAGCCGAGCTCACCTCCGATTGAAATTCGAACTCCACACACTCTTGTTGGTCAAGCCGGTTGGCCAGTAGGTTCCACACAGGCTAGCACTCACGCTCGAGGAAGAAGCAACAAAAACCGTTGAGTATCAGCCGTGATATGGCTGTCTTCCTCGCCGCTGTTACAGAGTACCTCGGCTCACCGTCGAGGGTAGGGTTGCCGGCGGTTCTAGCTTCCACAAGGCCTTGTTTCATGTTCCTCGTGCTCCACTGATGCTCTCGGAGCAATTTCCGATCGGTCTGGTGCACTGTGATGCAAGACCGACCTCGCCGAAACCCTAGCGGGTGCTGTTGTCGGTGCGCGCAGGGTTCCGGCCATCGCCGGTGGCCGGCGAGTTCATAGCTGAGTTCAGGAGGTTGGAAAATGGGGAGGCGGCGAGTTTCGGACCGAAAGGTGGCCGTGAACTCGATTCCGGCGAGTCTCGCCGGAGACCGCCGCCGCCGGGTGTTTGGCGCAAGGAGGAAGACGAAGCACTGTGTGTGGGACCCACCAGCAGAAGTTTAAACTTTTCTTTAATTTTCAGTTCTAGTTCAAACTTCAAACCCACATAACTTTGGCTAGAAAACTCCAAATCGAGTGAATCAAATTTTGTTGGATTCAGCTCTCTGAGTACTTTCCAGCAAATCAAGTTTCACTCTATGAAAATCCTTATTTCTCCAGAATTAATTCTTCAAAATTTAAACTGTTTAGAATTTTAACTGGAGAACCCTTTGGAGGAAAATTCTGAAATTTCGCTAGGAGGTTCACCAAAATATCCCTGAGCTACCATAGAAATTTCAGACCCATTTGAGCTCATTTGATCCAACTAATGATGTGATTAATAAAACTGTTCCAGAGAAAATGAAAAATGTCCAGAAACATTTTTCAGAAATTCTTCGAACTTGTTTAGCTCATATCTTAGGATAGGAATCTTCAAATTAAGTGAAACCAATTCCATTAGAACCCTCTGAAAATCTAGTTTCTAGAAGTCATGGCTTGCTCCATGAAAATATCTAGAACACCCTAAGAGCTCCAAGTAAGACCAAGTACATAATTATTTGTGGAAAGCTCAAATGAGCTTTGCTGCAAATGAAACTTGGCCAAGTCCCTGTTTAGGTTGTATCCAAATCACAGTAAAAAAATTCAGAGTCATTGGGTCTGTCTAGCAAGACTTATAACTCTCACAAGTTTAACTTCAATACAAATGCATTTAAATTGATACATTTTGTATTTATCATATGTAGTCGCTAAGGTTGAGGAGGAACCCGAAGTCTTAGACTTCGTCACTCCAGAGGAACAGCTAGCCTACGGCCAAGAGCAGCAAGGCAAGCTCCGGTTTGCATTGACCCTTTTTACAAATTTTTACTGTTTTGAGAACTTACTTTGAGTACCCACTTAATTCTTGCATTAGAGTCTTGTTTGAAACCCAATTGCATAGCAAAGAAAATCTTGGGTTGGGATTAGGATTGAAAACCTCGTTAGCTACTGCAATGCTAAGATAGTGTAGGATTCCGTACAAGTCAAGTAGTTGGAACTACTCGCGAGGATAGGCTAGAGGCACATTGCTCGGGTAAAGATAGCAAATGAAACACATGGCAAGAAAAATAAGACCGAGTGGAGAGTAAGGGCAGCAGGACTTTGGGGCCTGGGTGCCATAGCTCCGCTTGTGTCGATTGAGGACCGAGCCGTGTGCGGGCCTGTTGAACAAGCTAGAACAGTACTGAAGACCTACCGGCTATATGGGAACCGGGAAACCAATGTAACTAGGGTAGCTGGGTGTTTAGGGATAGCTGGTCGTTCAGAGGGTAGGTTGAGAGCTCGAGGTGTAAATCAGCTGGCGGCACTGTGGATACGCGCGCAGAGACCTCTTGCTTGGGACGATTGGACCGGTTCAACATTTGGCTGACGGGTGAAAGGTGGTTGCGTACGACGTCCGTGATGGTTGTTGTAGGCAACATCGAGTACGGGCGTATGTGACGGGTTATTCGGGTAACCCTGCAGGTGTAAATCAATTATAGTCACTGCCCCTCACGGTCAGTGAGTACCACTTGTTCACTGTACCGTGACGTAGAAAGAACAGGCTAGATACATGTTAAAAGTTTGCTGATTTGGAAGATATACTTTGCTTGGTAATGTCTTGTTGTAGTTTAGAGCTAATTAAAGTTCTTTTCAACTTTGGGCAAAGTACATGAGAGAAATGCGTTTCTTGTTTGATTGCGGCTCTCTCATGTGCCTTAGCGTAAGGTTCTCCACAACCTGCTGCTAAAACTTGAAAATAAGGTTCAAATAACTAGGCGAGTCTTTTGCAACTTATTTTACCTCATGTACCCTAAAACTATTCATGTAGAAGTTTCATGTATAGGAGAGACGGGTCAGTCTTGCTGAGCCATCGTGCTCACTGCTTGTGTTTGAAGCTTTTGCAGGGATTTATGAGAAAGGGACTCCCGAGGAAGAGACAGAACCCCCAGAGGGAAACCCCGTCGAATGGGAGTCTTGCACGCCTCCATGTTAGTGTGTGTGTGTGTGTGCTAGCGGGGACACACTCACGGGCTGAACGTGAACTCGATACGTAGTCTACGCCCATGAGTGTAGGCTGAACTTATTTTGTTGTAAAAATGTTCATAAACTGGTTTATGTAATAAAACTTTGCTTCCACTTTGTATCTTTGATGTGCGTTATCCGGTGCTATGCAATGCAGCACCCCTCAGCGTGATCCTGGCTCGACAAGGCCGTGGGGCCGCGTCAGCGTGGTATCAGAGCCAGGTTGAGGTTTAACGCACTACAAAGGTCATCTTTTTTCAAAAAATCGGTGAGGAACGAGTTAGTAGCCCATATAAGGATGTTATTAGTGTATAGAAAGTGGCATACTAACCTATTTGCTTATGTCGGAAAATCGTGCATCTCGGGATGCTTTATGTCTTGGGGGGTGCACGTAAGCGCTGTCCACCAGTGCGCACAAGCTGAAGGGTGGAGCCCCATGGGTGGCAGGTAACCCGACCCGCTTTAATATCCTCTACGACTCTTCATGTCGTTTGGGGTATTCGAGCAACGCCCTTCCCTGGCGTGCTTCGGGCAAGTTTGGGAGACCCCGTCACGTGGTCTGTAACGTGAACACGTAGCTCAAGGCGTGTTTGGCTTGAGAACATCCGGGCGAGTGACGACGGCCGGGTGTATGAACTGTATGGATACAGGGCTTGGTGTGCAGCCGAGTCTAACGATTGTATGAGTTATTTGTAGGTAGTCTAACCACAAAACGGTAGATGTATAGCATCCGTGTGTGAGAGACGTTTAGTGCCACTGGACTAATGAAGCCGGCTAAGTCCGGTATAGGTTTTTCTTTGTGAGGAACATAGTACCGACATGAACTGGTGACGCTTTGACGTCACACCCCACTAAATGAGAAACTGCATTGTAAAACTTGAAAGTTTTAATCCAGAGCACTAAAACTTGATGTAACTCCTTCCCTTAATCGGGATGTTCAAAGTTAACAAGTTTTCAACTTATAGGATACTAAGGACAGAGTCCCCTGTTTTCAGCAGAAATAAGGCTGAAGTTAATCAGAGGTTAGAGGTTGAGTTCTTTCGAGGTTGGGGTCATATGATACATTTCTGGAAAGCTTTGGAAGAGCTTTACAACTTTTCTGTTGAGGTCCAGAGGTGTTTTGACGCGGCCCCACGGCCTCGTCGAGCCAGGATCACGCTAAGGGGTGCTGCGTTGCACAGCACCGGATAACGCACATCAAAGATACAAAGCGGAAGCAAAGTTTAATTACATAAACCAGTTTATGAACATTTTTACAACAAAATAAGTTCAGTCTACACTCATGGGCGTAGACTACGCATCGAGTTCACGTCAGCCCGTGAACGTGTCCCCGCTAGCACGCTCACACACTAACACGGCGGCGTGCACGACTCCCACTCGACGGGGTTCACCTCCTGGGATTCCGTATCCTCCTCGGGAGTCCCTTCCTCATAAACCCCTGCAAAAGCTTCAAACACAAGCTGTGAGCACGATGGCTCAGCAAGACTGACCCGTCTCTCCTATACATGAGACTTCTATATGAAGGATTTAGGGTACATGAGGTAAATAAGTTGCAAAGGAGTCGCCTAATTATTTGAACCTTACTTTCAAGTTTTAGCAGCAGGTTGTGGAAAACCTTATACTAAGGCACATGAGAGAGCCGCAATCAAACAAGAAACGCATTTCTCTCATGTACTTTGCCCAAAGTTGAAAATAACTTTAATTAGCTCTAAACTACAACAAGACATTAACAAGCAAAGTGTATCTTTCAAATCAGCAAACTTTTAACATGTATCCAGCATGTTCTTTCAATGTCACGGTACAGTGAACAAGTGGTTCTCACTGACCGTGAGGGGCGGCGATTATAATCGATTTACACCTGCAGGGTTACCCGAATAACCCGTCACGTACGCCCGTACTCGATGTTTCCTACAGCAACCATCACGGACGTTGTACGCGACCACCTCTCACCCGTCAGCCAAATATTGAACCAGTCTTATCGTCCCAAGCAAGAGGTCTCTGTGCGTGCATCCGAGTGCCGCCAGCTGATTTACACCTCAAGCTCTCAACCTACCCTTTGAACGACAGGCAATGCCTCAATACCCAGCTACCCGAGTTACATCAGTTTCCCGGTTTCCATATAGCCGGTAGGTCTTCGGTACTGTTCTAGCTTGTTCAACAGGCCCGCACACGGCTCGGTCCTCAATCAACATAAGCGGAGCTATGGCACCCAGGCCCCAAAGTCCTTCTGCCCTTACTCTCCGGTCGGTCTCATTTTTCTTGCCATGTGTTTCATTCGCTATCTTTACCCGAGCAGTGTGCCTCTAGCCTATTCTCGCGAGTAGTTCCAACTACTCGACTTGTACCGAATCCTACACTATCTTAGCATTGCAGTATCTAACGAGGTTTTCAAACCTAATCCCAACCCAGGGTTTTCTTGGCTACGCATTTGGGTTTCAAACAAGACTTTAATGCAAGAATTAAGTGGCGCTCAAAGTAAACTCTCAAAACAGTAAAAATTTGTAAAAAGGGTTAATGCAAACCGGAGCTTGCCTTGCTGCTCTTGGTCGTAGGCTAGCTGTTCTTCCGGAGTGACGAAGTCTAAGACTTCAGGTTCCTCCTCAACCTTAGCGACTACATATGATAAATACAAATATGTGTCAATTTAAATGCATTTGAATTGAAGTTGAATTTGTGAAGACTATAGGTCCTGCTAGACAGACCCAATGTCTCTGAAATTTTTACTGTGGTTTAGATACAACCTGAACAGGGACTTGGCAAAGTTTCATTTCCAGCAAAGCTCATTTGACCTCTCCACAAATAATTATGTACTTGGCCTTCATTGGAGCTCCTAGGGTGTTCTAGGGATTTTCATGGAACAAGCCATGACTTTATGAAAACTAGATTTTCAGAGGGTTCTAATGGAATTGGTTTCACTTAATTTGAAGGTACCTAGCTAAAGATCTGAGCTAAACAATTTCAGAGAATTTCTGAAAAATGTTTCTGGACATTTTTCATTTTCTCTGGAACAGTTTTATTTAATCGCACCATTAGGTAGATCAAATGAGCTCAAATGGATCTGAATTTTTTATGGTATCTCAGGGATATTTTGGTGAATATCCTAGGGAAATTTAAGAATTTTTCCCCAAAGGATTCTCCAGTTAAAATTCTAAACAGTTTAAATTTTGAAGAATTAATTCTTGAGAAATAAAGATTTTCATAGAGTGAAACTTGATTTGTTGGAAAGTACTCAGAGAGCTGAATCCAACAAAATTTGGTTCACTCAATTTGTAGTTTCCTAGCCAAAGTTATGTGGGTTTGAAGTTTGAACTAAAACTGAAAATCGGGGTAATGTTTAAAACACTGCATGTGGGTCCCATGCACAGTGTCTTCGTCTACCTCCCGCTAGCGCCCGAGCGCGCGACGCCCAAAGACATTGGCGCAGTTCATTCTCGGCCGTTACTGCCTAATTTTTGACACGGTTGCTTCCTACGTGATCCTTGGAGCACGGCGCACACGCCAGGCAACTTCTCAGACCTTGACATCGCCGGAAACATGGTCGGCAATGGTGGAGGCGGAACCTGAGCTTGGTTTTGACGGTGCTAGCTCGTTTTTATGGTGAACACGATCAACCAATGGGTCGCAAAGCACCACTGGGGCACGGGGTAGCTATCCCTGCCCTCCCCTTGGCCGGAGATCGCCGGGAAAGTAGACTTCACCGGCGACCCGAGCCGTTTTCACCGGCGGTGGCCAAACTCAGGTGCTCTGCTCACTGGGTTGATCATCACCGCTAGGATTTGGCTGAGGTGACCGTGAGGTGCTAATCTAGCTTCAGCTCGACCAGAATTACCAGTGATCAAATGATCGAGACGAATTTTGAGTTTTGGTTCTCGGTGGTCTATACGGTGATCATTGGAAGAATTGAAATTCTGGCTAACCAGTGCTAATAGGGAGCTAGGGAGTTCAGGGAGAGCTACTGGACTTCGGTGCTAACCTCAGAGACACGTTTTCGCGGTGGAGAAGCTTAGAGCTACTCGGACGGTGGCGGCGAGTTGGAGGGGCTGTCGGGTTGACAGAGCGATGGAAGATCGGCTCGGACAAGCTCAACCGAAGCTGATCACGAGCAGCTGAGGGCTGTGGCACATCGAGCAAAGACAGGCGGTGCCGTTTGTGGCCTCAACTTGCGGTGGAAGGAACTGCTTTGGCCGGTCGATGGCGAGGTGGTGAGGTGGGGTGTGCGGCAACTTGCTCGGGTTTCTCAGCGCTGGAAACGTCGAGGCAGCGGGAAAACAGGCTGCTGCCGGCGGCAGCTCAAAGCTAAATAGCTGAGGACGTTGGTTCGTGGCTCTGATCGGCGACCATAAGGTGGCAGCGGCATGCAGTGCCGTGGCGATCGCGTGGGCGCGCACAAGAACTGAGCCTCGGTGACTTCAGTCGGTTAAAACACTAGTGAGGCTGACATGCGGGTCCCACTCTGGTTTTAACCTCTGGAATTGAATTTTCCCCACTGCTCTAAACAGTAGAGACCCAAATACCCTTGGTCATTTGAATTATCTAACCACTGGCCATTTGAATTGGATAGAATTCAAATTGTGGAGTGTTTGAATATATTTTCAGCACATATGCAGTTTGAAATTCAAATTGAGTTTGAATTTGCTAAACTTAGCTCATGTAAATATCAACTCCAAATGGAGTAAATATTGGTGTGTGAGCTCACAAAAATGTGCTGAGTATGAATGTGCCTCCCACTTTTGAACTTATGGGATGGAAGTGGTTTGAATTTGAATTTGGGTTCAAACTAACCCCTTTCTAGTTATACCCAAAAATACCTCAAAAGGTTTTGGATTTGTGTGAAATTTGGCATGGGAATTCCTAGAAAGGTGTAGGAGTTTTTCATATGCCCAACCCCTATATGATGCATGTGGGAAATGCCACTTTTGCATTTTGTGAGTTTCTCCTCTAATGACCATGTTGATGGTGTTTACTTGCTCTTCAAATGTATTCATAAAGTTTCCTCAAATTAGGGTTGTGTGGTGTGATGAACACTTTGAATGTGTGCAAAAACCTAGGCCCTTACATGTTTCATCCCTTAACCAGTCAAAAAATGCAGTAGAGTTGAAACTGTCCAGAAAACAGGGAAGAGCAAACACTCTCTGTAACTATCTGTAAATTGAGCACAACTTCCTACACAAAAAATCCAAAAATAGAAAATGAGATAGTTATGAAAAGTTCATGAGATAGGTTACAACTTTGTAACAGAAAGTTTTGTTAAATTTGGTGTAGGATTAACTGGAATTCTTGGATCAAATCAGTGCCTCAAGCAGGGAGATGCTGTCCAATTTTCTCCAGAAGTTCTGTCAACTTTGACATCTCATAACTTTTGAACCAAGACAGATATTAGGCCAAGCAAATACTTTCTGGAAATCTATTGAAGTTAGCTTTAACTTTTATGTTCAACTCCAGAATTGGTTTTGCTTTTAACTTGTTCTAAATCAGGTTGAAATGGAAACTGGTCAGGGCTGTCATCTTGGACAGCAGATCAGCAGTCAAATTGGTTTAAGTTTGAACTATGTTTCCATGTTTTATGAGTTCAATGACATATGTTATAACTCAATGATTCACTGTTGAAATAAATATTTGACATTTTTCAAATATGTTTCCACAGATGACAGCGGATAGACAGTTGGAGAACGGGTGGGTGGTATCCCACTGTTCTCACCGCAGCGGTTATCCGGAAGTGTTGAAGCAAATGCTTCAATATTTCGGGTACAGAGAGATGCCGCAGTTCTTCACCAAGGAAGAAGGTGAGGAGGGGAAAAAGACATGTTTGATCCATGTCGAAGTTCCTGCAGGACCTATGCCACCCGGTTGGGCACCGTTCACCGTTGCGGTGAGAGGCAGACAGCCGGAGGGAACGTGGCAAGTGGCAGCCCATGACACCATGTCGCGCTTCTGCCAACTACACGTGAGACCTATGGAGGGCACTCCATACACGCTTGTTCCGGTGGAGGGGCGAGCTAATAATGTGTGGGGGGAAAGGTACATGGAGGCAACAGATCCGGCATGCCCAAGGTACAACCCCACGGAGGTGAACCTCAGACTCCAGTTGAGGGCAGGAAAAGCCGTGATGGACAGCCAAGCTGTTCATACGGATTGTCTTGCTGCAAAGATCAAGGAGAGCACCAGCCATGGAGACCATTTTGAGAGTGCTCACAGCGCACTCCGTAATGTGCTCCTTCCGATGATAAAGCGATTGAATGAGCAACATAATCAGTGGCATCGTCTGAAGAAGGCGAAAAAGAAAAGCCGCGTCGACATCACGGCTTTGCAACAACAGGTACAGGCCCTGACCCAGCAGAATGAGGTCCTCACTCAAGAGCGGGATGACGCTATTGAGGAGGGTCAAGGCTGGGAAGAGGACTACAACCAAGCCATGGACGAGGTGCACGCGTTGCAGGACCTCGTACCTCCGGTAATGGGCATACCAATGGTAGGTGCCGTACCCGTGGTTTTGGGTCTTCCGGCAATGGGAGAACCTGAACCGGAAGAGGAAGTTATGGACCCAGAGCCACCAGCAGAGGTAGCGGACGAGGACGACCCACAGGAGGTCGAGTTCTACTCCGAGTAGTAGGTTACCGTTGCCAAGTAGGGCAGCGAGGGTGATGTAACAAAAACTTTTGTAATCAGTGACATGTCGTGTAGACAGTAGAATATGTATAGGTAGTGACGACATGAGCACGACTTCTCGGAGACCCGAGAATAATGTATCTTGTATAAAGTTTATGCTTTATCAATATATGTGAAGGTTGTGCAAGTTATTCATGTGTCACTTCAATACCTACTGTTTCATATGGAATTTTAAGTACGACATGTGCTGATCGCTGCTGTTTTGAATTTCAGAATGACTCACACTCGTGCCAACCCAGACGTTGGGGGTTCTAGTCAGGGGTGAGAGCCTCCCAACAGCCTCCTGAGGATTCCTCGGGACAGCAACAGCAGCAACAGCAACAACCGCCACCGCCACCGCCAACGGTTACATTGGCCGACATCATTGCGGCGATGGCGGGTTCTCATCAGCAGCACACGGAGTTGCTGCAGACCCTTATTGCGAATATGTCTCGACTAGAGAGGCGTCAAGATCGCAAGGAGCACCAACAAAGCTCCTACTCTGATTTCCTGGCTACTCATCCCTCGGTATTCTCAGGGGTGGATGAACCCCTCGATGTGGACAACTGGCTCCGCACGATGGAGATGAAGTTCAGGCAGCTCCAAGTGAGTGAGCAGCGCAAGATTCAGTTCGCGGTCCAACAACTTCAAGGATCCACGAGCGCTTGGTGGGTGAACTACTGTGCTTCACAACCTACCGAGCGAGTTATGACCTGGGCAGAATTCCGGACGGCCTTCAGGGCCTATCATATACCGCCGGGTCTTATGAAGAGGAAGACACAGGAGTTCCTTCCCCTGCAGCAAGGAAGCCGGAATGCGCTGGAATACTCCAGAGCGTTCAATGATCTTGCACTCTACGCTTCTTATCGCCGATACCGACGAGAAGCGGCGGGATCATTTTAACCAGGGGCTTAACCCACTCCTGAAGGACAAGCTGGCAATATTCAATCGCGGCAGCCTCAATGATATTATTGATGCTGCGATTGTTCAGGAGGACTCCGGCTAGGAGTTAGCAGCGGCAGAGAGGAAGCGAAGCGCGCCGCAAAGCAGCGGAGAAGGAGCTGTTCCTTCTCAGAAATACCGGATGGTGAATCACTCACCATCGGGTCCACGCTGGCAGCCACCACATAGGCCGATGCCATTCCGCAGTCGGCCATATTCTCCACCGGCATTCAGGCCGGCACTGCCAGTACCACCTCCGCAGCAACAACAGCAGCAGCGGGCGACGCCGTGTGCGTATGCACCACAGCAGCGCATGCTGAGCTTTCGTCTCCCAAGCACCGGTCAAGCAGCAGACACATGCTACAAATGTGGTCGCCCAGGACACTTCGCCAACAATTGTCCTGAGAGGCAGGGCGGCGGAGTTGCACCACAGTTTCTGGGGAGGAACCAGCCCCGGAACCCTACTAATGCGCGGCGGGGCAAATCCTAGGCCCGGCACCGTCCACCAACTTGCCATAGAGGACGTGCCGGAGGGAGAGCCCATCCTTGCGGGTATGTTCCAACTTTACCAGCATCCCGCTATAGTGCTATTTGATTCAGGCGCCACGCATAGCTTCATTAGCCATTGCTAAATACAGCTTACAAATACTACCCACCAATAGTCCATACTTGATTTGTTCACCGGGTGGGAGAATTTCAGCAAGCATGATGGTTCCAAAAGCGCCATTATACTTAGAGGGTCGAGTATACCCTACGTCTCTCATAGTTCTAGAGGGACAAAAGGTCAATGTCATCCTAGGCATGTCGTGGTTAACCCGCCACGGCACTGTTTTAGACACCGTCCTCCGAGTCGTGCATTTGAACTCAGAAGTGCACGAGTCTCACTCTTTATTTCTGGACAGTCCAGAAATAAAACTTCCAAGTGTATATCAATCCACAACCATCAGATTGGAAGATATTCTGGTAGTCCATGAGTTCCCTAACGTGTTCTCGGATGATTTACCCGGGATGCCGCACGACCGAGAGGTGGAGTTCAAGATTGAACTTGCACTGGGAACCATGCCAATATCCCGAAGGCCGTACAAAATGGCGCCCAAGGAATTGGCTGAACTGAAGACGCAGTTAACGAACCTGCTGGAGAGGAGTTTTATTAGGCCGAGCTCCTCGCCATGGGGCTGTTCGGCATTATTTGTGAAGAAGAAATATGAGATGTTGCGGCTTTGCGTGGACTATCATCCACTAAACGCCGTAACCATCAAGAATAAGTACCCGTTGCCACGGATCGACATGTTGTTTGATCAGTTGGTCGTGCAAAGATCTTTTCCAAGATGGACTTAAGATCCGGGTACCATCAGATTAAGATACGGGATTAGGATATTCCGAAGACGGCTTTCTCGACGAGGTACGGGCTTTATGAGTACCTGGTCATGTCCTTGGGCCTCACTTACACCCCAGCTCATTTCATGTACTTGATGAACTCGGTATTCATGCCGGAGCTGGACAAGTTTGTCGTGGTCTTCATCGACGACATATTGGTATATTCCAAGTCGAAGGAAGAACACAAGAAGCATCTGCGTATAGTCTTGCAACGGCTGCGGGATCACAAACTATATGCGAAATTCAGCAAGTGCAAATTCTGGATATCGCAAGTGCCTTTTCTCGGGCATATTATCTCAGCGGAGGGCATCGCTGTAGACCCCGAGTAAGATCACACAAGTGCTGAATTGGAAGTCCCCGAGAACTGTTCACGAGGTACGGAGTTTCCTCGGACTCGCAGGATATTATCGGAGGTTCATTCTGAACTTCTCGAAGATTGCCAAGCCTATGACAGAGCTGTTGAAGAAGGCTACCAAATATGTTTGGAGTCCATCATGTGAAGCATCGTTCAAGACATTAGTGAAGCAACTGACATCAGCACCGGTTTTGGCGCAGCCAAACACAACAAAACCGTTCGATGTGTACTGTGATGCATCCGGCATTTGGCTCGGATGTGTGCTGATGCAAGACCGGAGGGTGGTCGCGTATGGATCACGGCAGCTCAGAAACCATGAGCAGAATTATCCAACTCATGACTTGGAGCTCGCTGCCGTGGTGCTCGCACTTAAAATGTGGAGGCACTACCTACTCGGTAACCTCGTGCATTTATATACCGACCACAAAAGCCTCAAGTACATATTCACCCAGAAAGAGCTGAACATGAGGCAGCGAAGATGGTTAGAGTTGATAAAGGATTATGAAATAGAGATCCATTATCACCCTGGCAAAGCAAACGTAGTGGCGGATGCGCTGAGTCGCAAGTCACACGTCAACAATCTGACCATCACCCCGTTGGAAGAGAGCGAGCCACCATTGCATGTGATTCCACATGGAGCTCTCTACAATTTAGCTTTGATTCCCACCATCCGTGAAGAAATAGCGGCAGCTCAGAAAAATGACAAGGGCATGTCGCATTTGCGGAAACGTATAGACAGTGGGGAGCTGAAATGTTTCCGGAAAGACGGAGACGACATCCTATTGTTTAAGGACCGAATCGTCGTACCCCGTAACCCGGAGTTACGGAAGAAAACCTTTGATGAGGCTCACTTGTCAAAAAGTTTTCTATTCACCCCGGCAGCAACAAAATGTATAAGGAACTCAGAAACAAGTTTTGGTGGACACGAGTGAAGCAGGAGATCGCAAAGTACGTGTCCGAGTGTGATACATGTCGAAGGGTGAGGGCAGACCATATGAGGAAACCGGGACTACTACAACCACTGGGCGTTCCTGCCTGGAAGTGGGAAGATGTGAGCATGGACTTCATCGTCGGTTTACCCACCACTTTTCAGAAGCATGATTCTGTGTGGGTGATCGTCGTCCGGCTCACCAAAGTTGCCCATTTTATCCCGGTCAACACCAACTACAATGCCAAGAAGTATGCTGAATTGTACATCTCACGGATCCTATGCTTATACCGTGTACCCTGTACCATCATATCGGATCGGGGCACTTTATTTGTGTCTCGTTTTTTGGGAGAAGCTACACGCTGCGTTGGGGACGAAGCTGATCTGTAGTTCAGCGTACCACCCACAGACGGATGGGCAAACCGGGCAGGTAAATCAGATTTTAAAAAATATTCTATGAGCTTGCGCTATCAACCACGGCAAGAATTGGGATGATCACTTACCGTTGGCCGAGTTCTCGTACAACAATGGGTACCAAGCCAGCATCAAGATGGCGCCTTACGAGGCACTATACGGGAGAAAATGACGCACACCACTGAATTGGTGTGAGTCTGGTGAAAGGGTTACCTTCGGGATTGATCTTGTCAACAACACGGAGAAAAAGGTTCGGTTGATTCAAGCGAACCTAAAAGCCGCCCAATCCCGACAAAAACAGTATGCGGACCGGTGAATACGCCCATTACAGTTCGAAGTCGGGGATCACGTATATCTGCGTGTGTCTCCAATGAAGGGCATGAACGGATTCGGGGTGAGAGGAAAGTTGGCACCCCAATTCATCGGTCCATTTCAGATTACAGAAAGATGTGGATCAGTAGCATACCGGCTGAAGTTACCAGAAGCACGTTCCGGTGTGCACAACATCTTTCACATTTCCCAGCTAAGGAAGTGTCTTAAGCTATCAACTACCATTCAGCTGGAGGATATTAAAGAACTGAAACCGGATCTCACGTATCGGGAGGAACCGGTTCAGATCATTGATGAACAGGCCCGAACCACACGCAACCATACGTTGTGGTTCTACAAAGTTCTATGAAGTAATCACTCCGTAGATGAAGCGACATGGGAGAGCGAAATATTTCTTCGCGCTAACTACCCCGACTTTTTCACGTCGCATATATGGTAATTTTCCACCGTCCTCTCTCTCATTTTCACCTTATAATCTCTGGACGAGATTCTTTTAAGGGGGGAGGAATGTAAGGGCCTAAGTTTTTGGCACATATTCAAAGTGTTCATCACCACACACACACCTCATTTGAGGAAACTTTGTGAACACATTTGAAGAGCAAGTAAACACCATCAACATGGTCATTAGAGAATAAACTCACAAAATGCAAATGTGGCTTTTCCCACATGCATCATATAGGGGCTGGGCATATGAAAAACTCCTACAGCTTGCTAGGAATACTCATGCCAAATTTCACCCAAATCCAAAACCTTTTTGAGGTATTTTTGGGTATAACTAGAAAGAGGTTAGTTTAAACTCAAATTCAAATTCAAACTACTTCCATCCCATAAGTTCAAAAGTGGGAGGCATATTCTTACTCAGCACATTTTTGTGAGCTCACACACCAATTTTCACTCCATTTGGAGTTGATCTTGACATGAGCTATTTGGCTAAATTTAAATCAAATTTGCATTTTAACTAAACCTTTGCTGAAAATTTGATCAAATCAAATTCCATTTTGAATTATTCAAGTGCAGTAGCCCTTTGGGAATTTGATAAAATCACCAAGGTTATTTGGGTCTCTACTGTTTAGAGCAGTAGGAAAATTCAAGTTTGGAGGTTAAAACCGTGGTGGGACCCACGTGTCAGCTTCACAAATCAGAGAACCGACTGAAGCACCGAATACATGGGTCTCGGGCTCCCGCCGCGGTCGCCACCGCGCCAGGACATTGGCGCCAGCAGCTGCTTCCTCCATGCACCGCTGGAGCCGCCGTTCAGCGTTGATATTCTGTCCCGAGCAGCTCAAAGCCGTGTTCTCTTCTGTTCTCATGCGATCACTCGCACTCAGTGCTGCTCGCTCGATAAACGCCGCCACCTCCATTTCCGATCGCTCAAGCTAGCCAAGCCTCGGTTGCTCGAGCAGTCTACACCAAAGAGCATCGCCATCTTGTGCTCCACCGGGCTGTAACAGTACTCCGGTGTTTGCCTGCGAGGTTTGGCGGCAAATTGAGGATTTCCACCGAGCTCTCACGAGTACCGGCGGAACTTCACTTCGGGTCGCCATCAACAGAGCGCCACAGCCGTCGTCGTCGCCCGCTTGCTATACAAGAAAGGTGCGCTATACTTCCTAGGTCGTGTAGCTGCAAGCCTTGTAGCAAACGATCAATCCTAGAACAACAATTTCCAAATATACCGAGAGCTAGTTCATATGAACCGAGCTCACCTCCGATTGAAATTCGAACTCCACACACTCTTGTTGGTCAAGCCGGTTGGCCAGTTGGTTCCACACAGGCTAGCGCTCACGCTCGAGGAAGAAGCAAGGAAAACCGTTGAGGATCGGCCGTGATATGGCTGTTTTTCTCGCCGCTGTTACAGAGTACCTCGGCTCACCGTCGAGGGTAGGGTTGCCGGCGATTCTAGCTTCCACAAGGCCTTGTTTCATGTTCCTCGTGCTCCACTGATGCTCTCCGAGCAATTCCTGATCGATTTTGTGAACTGTGATGTGAGACCGACCTCACCGAAACCCTAGCGGGTGCTGTCGCCGGTGCGCGCAGGTTTCCGGCCATCGTCGGTGGCCGGCGAGCTCATAGCTGAGTTCAGGAGGTCGGAAAATGGAGGAGGCGGCGATTTTCGGACCGAAAGGTGGCCGAGAACTCGATTCCGGTGAGTCTCGCTGGAGACTGCCGCCGCCGGATGTTTGGCGCAAGGAGGAAGACGAAGCACTGTCTGTGGGACCCACCGGCAGAAGTTTAAACTTTTATTTGATTTTCAGTTTTAGTTCAAACTTCAAACCCACATAACTTTGGCTAGGAAACTCCAAATTGAGTGAACCAAATTTTGTTGTATTCAGCTCTCTGAGTACTTTCCAGCGAATCAAGTTTCACTCTACGAAAATCCTTATTTCTCCAGAATTAATTCTTCAAAATTTAAATTGTTTAGAATTTTAACTGGAGAACCCTTTGGAGGAAAATTCTGAAATTTTGCTAGGAGGTTCACCAAAATATCCCTGAGATACCAAACAAATTTCGGATCCCTTTGAGCTCATTTGATCCACCTAATGGTGTGACTAATAAAACTGTTCCAAAGAAAATGAAAAATGTCCAGAAACATTTTTCAGAAATTCTCTGAACTTGTTTAGCTCATATCTTAGGATAGGAATCTTCAAATTAAGTGAAACCAATTCCATTAGAACCCTCTGAAAATCTAGTTTCCAGAAGTCATGGCTTGCTCCATGAAAATCTCTAGAACACCCTAAGAGCTCCAAGTAAGGCCAAGTACATAATTATTTGTGGAAAGCTCAAATGAGCATTGCTGCAAATGAAACTTGGCCAAGTTCTTGTTTAGGTTGTATACAAACCACAGTAAAAATTTCAGAGTCATTGGGTCTGTCTAGCAAGACTTATAACTCTCACAAGTTTAACTTCAATACAAATGCATTTAAATTGGTACATATTTGTATTTATCATATGTAGTCGCTAAGGTTGAGGAGGAACCCGAAGTCTTAGACTTCATCACTCCAGAGGAAAAGCTAGCCTACGACCAAGAGCAGCAAGGCAAGCTCCGGTTTGCATTAACCCTTTTTACAATTTTTTACTGTTTTGAGAACTTACTTTGAGTACCCACTTAATTATTGCATTAGAGTCTTGTTTGAAAACCAATTGCATAGCCAAGAAAACCCTGGGTTGGGATTAGGTTTGAAAACCTCGTTAGGTACTGCAATGCTAAGATAGTGTAGGATTCGGTACAAGTAGAGTAGTTGGAACTACTCGCGAGGATAGGCTAGAGGCAAATCGCTCGGGTAAAGATAGCAAATGAAACACATGGCAAGAAAAATGAGACCGAGCGGAGAGTAAGGGCAGCAGGACTTTGGGGCCTGGGTACCATAGCTCCGCTTCTGTCGATTGAGGACCGAGCCGTGTGTGGACCTGTTGAACAAGCTAGAACAGTACCGAAGACCTACCGGCTATATGGGAACCGGGAAACCTATGTAACTCGGGTAGCTGGGTGTTGAGGCATAGCTGGTCGTTCAGAGGGTAGGTTGAGAGCTCAAGGTGTAAATCGGCTGGCGGCACTGTGGATGCGCGCGCAGAGACCTCTTGCTCGGGACGATTGGACCAGTTCAAAATTTGGCTGACGGGTGAAAGGTGGTGCTTACGACGTCCGTGATGGTATCTTTAGGCAACATCGAGTACGGCCGTACGTGACGGATTATTCGGGTAACCCTGCAGGTGTAAATCGATTATAATCGCTGTCCCTCATGGTCAGTGAGTACCACTTGTTCACTGTACCATGACATAGAAAGAACAGGCTAGATACATGTTAAAAGTTTGCTGATTTGAAAGATATACTTTGTTTATTAATGCCTTGTTGTAGTTTTGAGCTAATTAAAGTTCTTTTCAACTTTGGGCAAAGTACATGAGGGAAATGAGTTTCTTGTTTGATTGCGACTCTCTCATTTGTCTTAGCGTAAGGTTCTCCCCAACCTGCTGCTAAAACTTGAAAGTAAGGTTCAAATAACTAGGCTAGTCCTTTGCAACTTATTTTACCTCTTGTACCCTAAAACTATTCATGTAGAAGTTTCATGTATAGGAGAGACGGGTCAATCTTGCTGAGCCATCGTGCTCACTGCTTGTGTTTGAAGCTTTTGCAGGGGTTTATGAGGAAGGGACTCCCGAGGAAGAGACGGAACCCCCAGAGGGAAACCCCGTCGAATGGGTCGTGCACGCCGCCGTGTTAGTGTGTGTGTGTGCTAGCGGGGACACGTTCACGGGCTGAACGTGAACTCGATGCGTAGTCTATGCCCGTGAGTGTAGGCTGAACTTATTTTGTTGTAAAAATGTTCATAAACTGGTTTATGTAGTAAAACTTTGCTTCCGCTTTGTATCTTTGATGTGCGTTATCCGGTGCTGTACAACGCAGCACCCCTCAGCGTGATCCTGGCTCGACGAGGCCGTGGGGCCGCGTCAAGAGGGGTGAGGCGGGTGGGAGGATGAGAGTATACCTGCGTCAGGAGTAGTGTGGTAGGAGGCACCCAAGTCAGCCACCCAGTCGTGATGGGGGGAATCAGAGTCATCATGCTAAATGAGTTAGCAAGTGAGTCTTGATCCCACCCGGCAGGATACGATGGTCAGGACGAAGCCGGCTGTGACTGCTGCGGTGGCAGGGGAAGTAGCGGAAGCTGGTGCGGCGCTGAGACGGATGGAGAAGGGTATCGCAAAGGACAGCTGTCGGAGTGTGAGAGCTGCGACACTCCTCCCGGCCTGCTCAGAAGCAGCCCGCGAGGTTATTTTTTTCCTGAGGGGGCTTCGCGCCCTACACGACTTGGGCTCGAGGGAGCGGATGAACATCGAGATTTATGTGGTTAGGGCCACCGGAGCGTAATACCCTACGTCCACGGGAGTGCTTGCTATATTGTTTGCTTGTATGTGCGTGAGAGGGTGTTGGGTGCGAACCCTTTGCAGGGTTGTCACCCCGGTCCTTTTATAGTCCAAGGCCAGGGTGGTTACAATGTGGCTAGGGGCCCGACAGGTGACCCCAATGCTAGGTGTACCCTATAAATGATCTAGGGCTTCGTCCTCTGAGTAGAGTTGTGATAGGGTCTGGACCCAATCACGGGGCCGTGCCGCTCGCCCGAGAATCACATTGGGTGGTGCCGTGATATGCGGCACCCAACAGCACACATATAAGGAAACATGTATTACATAAATCAAAAGAGGAAGCTTACAAATGTTCTTTGTAAATAATTTACATCAAATAACTACAGCGGAAGACTAGTTTAGCTCATGTTTAGTATCTACTAGGCACTCGAGAAGATGTCCAGCCCGCAGACTCTTCTCGCTAGCAACACGAAGTCATACGGCAGCGGTCGGGTTCTATATGTGTAAAACGACTCGGAAGTCCCCAAGTCTCACCCGACAACCTCCTCATAAGCACCGACGTTAACCTGCAAAACCACTCATATAGCAAGCGTGAGCACATAGGCTCAGCAAGACTGACCCGTCTCACCTAAACATGTAACTCTACATGCTAGAATTTCAGTATGTAATAGGAAAGTAAGTTGCAAAAGACACGCCTAATGAGTTGAACCTTACTTTCAAGTTTTAGCAGCAAGTTATGGGGAACCTCGTGCTAAGACACATAAGAGAGCCACTATCAAACATGAAACACATTTCTCTCATGTGCTTTGCCCAAGGTTTTAAAGAACTTTAATTAGATCTAAGTTACAACAAGTCATTAACAATCAAAGTACAGCTTTCAATCAGCAACATTTTGACATGGAACTAGCCTGTTCTTTCTACATCACGGTACAGTGAACAAGTGGTACTCACTGATCGCGAGGGACGGCGATTATAATCGATTTACACCTACAGGGTTACCCGAATAACCCGTCACGTACGCCCGTACCTGATGTTGCCTACAACAACCATCACGGACGTCGTACGCAACCACCTTTCATCTGTCAGCCAAATGTTGAACCGGTCCTATCATCCCGAGCAAGAGGTCTCTGCGTGCACATCTGCAGTGCTGACAGCCGATTTACACCTCAAGCTCTCAACCTACTCTCTGGATGACAAGCTATGCCTCAACAAATCGCTACCCGAATTACATCGGTTTCCCAGTTCCCATATATCCGGTAGGCCTTCGGTACTGTTCTAGCTTGTTCAACAGGCCCGCGCACGGCTCGGTCCTCAATCGACACAAGCAGAGCTATGGCACCCAGGCCCCAAAGTTCTGCTGCCCTTACTCTCCGCTCGGTCTCATTTTTCTTGCCATGTGTTCCATTTGCTATCTCTAACCGAGTTGTGTGCCTCTAGCCTACTCTCGCGAGCAGTTCCAACTAATCGACTTGTACCGAATCCTACAGTATCTTAGCATTGCAGTAGCTAATCGAGGTTTAAAAACCTAAGACCAAAACCAGGGTTTTCTTGGCTATGCATTTGGGTTTTCAAACAAGACTCTAATGCATAATTAAACTGGATACTCAATGTAAGTTCTCAAAACAATAAAGTTTATAAAAGGGCTAATGCAAACCGGAGCTTGCCTGTTTTGCAGGGTAGTAGTATATAATAGCAGTTAGTGATCTTCGATCCGTTTATCCTTCTGAGATCAACTGATCCACACGTCAAGGGATGACTCCATAGAAGTCCTTCGTCGTGAACACTATCGACATGAATATGCATAAGTTGTTATAAGGAAAGTTAAAGAATTTAGGGACTTAAACTTCTTAAGAACAGAGGCTGTGTGGAAATGTCAAAATGGCTTTGTTGCCTCTGTTGTGCAAAGGAACATCAAGAAAACAAATCAGCCTTAGGAGTTCAATTATATCCATAGCTAAGTCCCTAATGGACATAAGAGACGAGCTAATGATTTGGACATAACAAAAGATCCTGACCTCCAATGACTTCGAAATTTTTACAGGAAGTCATACTCTACACAGAGACTTAGCTTGCAAAATTGCAGCTAAGGTGGATGGAAATTGTGGCTCCTATAATTCCCACCATATCCCTATATTTTTCTCACATACATAAGATTGGAGAACAAGGACAGGAAGATCCAAGGCTCAACTTGATCTGAAACTTTACATGTGAGTTCCTGGTCGCATGAAAATATTCTGGACCAAAATTTAGCATATTTCACAGAGTGTTTTATTCAGAACAATTCCTTAAGCAATTAAGCAACAAGTAATTAATTCTGAAGTAAGTCATATGTTCATGCCCAACTTAGTGAACTAAAATTTTAATTATAGTTCAGAGAGAATTCATGAATTTTCCTAGGTTTTTTGGAGCTAAGAATTGCCCAGAACTGAATTTTCCAACTCTGGGACTTTATCTGAAAAGTTTCTGTATTCATTTGAACACAGGACATTGAAATCTGAATTCTCCCACACAAATCAACTTCAAATGAGCTGAAATGTTTACAGGAGTTCAATAACATCCCAATTATTATTCTCGTAAAATTTGAGGGTTTTTGGATGAACCAAACTCCATCTAAAAACTTTTTACTGAAAAGCTTCGAAGAATTTCCAGAATTAATTATTGACTTTAATACAAATTGGGTTGCATATGTGGATAGAGTTTTTCAATCTGAGTCTAACCCAGTTTGAATCACTAAATTTGGAGGTTCCTACACAAAGATATGATTTTACAAGTTTTGGGGAAAAACTGAAAATGGGCTCTGTTCTATTTTTCAATTTTTCAGAGACATAATGAATTAACACCTCATTTGACCAAGCAAATTAGGTCCAATGACTCTGAATTTTTTACTGGAGTTCAAGATTTGGAAGGATGTCCTGCCCAAAATTGGGAATTTTCCAAATAACAGAACTCTTGGAATAAATCCTACAAGATTTTTTTAAATGAGTTAATGAGCCAAATCCAGGGATTTTCATAAATATTGGGCTGCACCCCTGGATAGTACTCTCTGCCAGGAATCCAACAAAATTTATTTAGGAATTTTCGGACACTCCTACACAAAGTTATGGCTATTTAAAGTTTAAACCAAAATAGAAAAATCCTCAAAATGTTTAAATGCTGCCGGCGGGCCCCACGCATCAGGGCGTCTTCAACCTCGCGCCAAACAGAGTCGGGCAGCGGTGCGTGGCAGAGTGTGCTGGCGAGGGTCACCGGACTGATGTTCCTGGTCGCCGGCCAAGCTCAAACTTGCCGCCCCCACGTTTTTTATCACGGAGAGTTCAACGGCGAGGTCGGTTTCGACCCATTTTGGCTGGAACACACCGCGTGGCGTTGACAGCAGATGCTAGGGCTCCGGCGACACCGGAGTCCCTCATTCCTCCACTAAAGCTTTGGTTTTTAGCCCTAGAGCGTCGGTGGAGTGTGTAGAACATGAAATGAAGACGCTTTGGGGCTGAAAACGGCGGCAACTACATCCTCGACGGTGAGCCGAGGTGATTTTTGCCGGCGGTGAGAAAAACGGCTCTAACGTAGCCGATCCTCGACGGTTTCCGTTGATTCTTCTTCGAGGATGACCGCTAGGGCATGAGGAAGGTCATGGGAAGCTTGCTCTGTCTTTGGTTAATCGGTTAACTCGAATTTCAGTTGAGACTGAGCCTTCCCCGGACGAACTATGTTTCGGAAAACGGTAAAATTCGTGCTACCGGTGCTAGCAAACGATAAATTGCCACCGGCTACGTGATCAGGACATGCAAGCGCACCTCTTTCATGTAGAGAAGGGATGACAAGGAGGCTCGTAGCTCGCTGTCCACGGTGGACCGAAGTGACTTCCGCCTGTTTCTCTTCGGTGCTCGGCGGCGATCGTTGCTTTGCGAGCAATACGAGCTAGGAACGTCGGAGTTGTGGTGATAGCATGGTAGAGCACATGTGGGTGAAGCTTTTTTGTGTGGACAGCTCGAGAAAATGTGCTTGGATGGCTGGGCGAGCTCGGGAGTAACCGAGAGCGGCACCGGTTTCTTGCGGGAACAAGCCAAGCGACGTGAGAGCGAGTGGGAGAGAAGCAAAAGGGCTTCGGTGCACTGGGTGTGAGGAGGATTAGACCGAGCAACGCGATGGAAGCAGGAGCTGGTGTTGGCAACTCGTCGGGAACGGGTTTTTGCCGGGAGCTGTCGCGCACTGAAGAACCAAGGAAGGAAACAGAGTTGGTTGTGAACTGTGTGGATGACATGTGGGTCCCAGCACACCCCAAATATCCTTCCACTGCGTTTTGAGATTCTCGCACAAAAATTATCCGAATTTGACCAAACTTGGAGGGTAGGCCAAAAATGACGTGGTGAATTTGAATATGAAATCAGATTTCAAAATTGAGCACATTTAGTTCAGTTTAGAAATTCAAATATGAATTTGACTGTGCGCTCAATTATTCCTTCGAATAAATGGTAGATGACCTCCAAAATTCTCCAAATTGGGAACTTAAGCTCTTGATTACCTGAGGAATGCATCGGTGAATTCACTCGGATGCATTTAGACAATCTGAATATGAATCCTTTTAAAAGATTCAAACTTGTGTTTAAATTTCCCTCATCTTCTACTCGTAAAGGATGTGCACATGAGTGAGATTTGGGGAGTGAAATTCTTTCCTCATGTTAACATGTGTTAAGCATGGGCTAAAGAAATTTTTTAACTCCCTCACATCAACATTTTTGGGTTCATTATTTCATGTGAGACAAAATGCCCCTTTTCTTCTCCTTAACTTTGCTTCATTAGTTGAAACCAAACCTTACAAAAGTCCGGGCTGTTACATTCCTCCCCCCTCAAAAGAATCTCGTCTCGAGATTATAAGGTAAAATGAGAGAGAGGGTGGTAGAAAATTACCGGATGTGCGACGTCTAAAGTCCGCGTAGTTGGCGCAAAGAAATCCTTCGCTCTCCCATGTCGCTTCATCCTTGGAATGATTACTCCATAAAAATTTATGGAACCACAATGTACGGTCGTGTGTGGTTCGGTCTTTTATATCGATGATCTGAACTGGTCCCTCTTGATACGTGAGATCCGGTTTCAGTTCCTCGATTTTCCCCAGCTGAATGGTTGTTGAAAACTTGATGCACTTCCTCAGCTGAGAAATTTTGAAGATGTCAGGCACACTGGAGAGTGTCGCTGGTAGTTCCAGTCGGTATGCAACTGATCCACATCTTTCTACAATCTGGAATTGACTGATGAATCGGGGTGCCAACTTTCCTCTCACCCCGAATCTGTTCACGCCCTTCATTGGAGACACACGCAGATACAAGTGATCCCCGACTTCAAATTACAAAAGACGTCTTCTCCGGTCCGCATACTGTTTTTGTCAGGATTGGGCGGCTTTTAAGTTCGCTTGAATCAGCCGAACCTTTTCTTCCGCATTGTTGACAAGATCAATCCCGAAGGTGACCCTTTCGCCAGACACACCAATTCAGCGGTGTGCGGCATTTTCTCCCGTATAGCGCCTCGTAAGGCGCCATCTTGATGCTGGCTTGGTACCCATTGTTGTATAAAAACTCGGCTAACGGTAAGTGATCATCCCAATTCTTACCGTGGTTGATAGCACAAGCTCGTAACATGTTTTCTAATATTTGATTTACCCGCTCGGTTTGCCCATCCGTCTGCGGGTGGTACACTGAACTACGGATCAGCTTTGTCCCCAAAGCAGCATGTAGCTGTTCCAAAAAACGAGACACAAATAAAGTGTCCCGATCTGAGATGATAGTACGGGGTACGCTGTATAAGCACATGATCCATGAGATGTACAATTCAGCATACTTCTTGGCGTTGTAGTTGGTGTTGACTGGGATAAAATGGGCAACTTTGGTGAGCCGGTCGACAATCACCCACACTGAATCATGCTTCTGAAATGTGGTGGGTAAACTGACGATGAAGTCCATGCTCACATCCTCCCACTTCCAGGCAGGAATGCCCAGCGGTTGCAATAGTCCCGGTTTCTTCATGTGGTCCGCCTTCACCCTTCGGCATGTATCACACTCAGACACGTATTTTGCAATCTCCCGCTTCATCCGTGTCCACCAAAATTTGCTTCGGAGTTCTTGATACATCTTGTTGCTGCTGGGGTGAATAGAAAACTTTGACAAGTGAGCCTCATCAAAGATTTTCTTCCGCAACTCCGGATTACGGGGTACGACGATCCGGTCCTCAAACCATAGGACGCCGTCTCCGTCTTTCCGGAAACACTTCAATTCCCCACTGTCTACACGTATCCACAAATGCGACATGCCCTTGTCATGTTTCTGAGCTGCCGCTATCTCTTCACGGATAGTGGGGATAAGAGCTAGGTTGTAGAGAGCTCTATGTGGAATCACATGTAATGGTGGCTCGCTCTCTTCCAACGGTGTGATGGTCAGATTATTAGCGTGTGACTTACGACTCAGCGCATCCGCCACCAAGTTTGCCTTGTCGGGATGATAATGGATCTCTATTTTGTAATTCTTTATCAACTCCAACCATCTTTGCTGCCTCATGTTCAACTCCTTCTGAGTGAATATGTACTTGAGGCTCTTGTGGTCGGTATATAAATGCACGAGGTTACTGAGTAGGTAGTGCCTCCATATTTTGAGTGCGAGTACTACGGCAGCGAGCTCTAAGTCATGAGTTGGATAATTTTGTTCATGATTCCTGAGCTGCCGTGATCCATACGCGACCACCCTTCGGTCTTGCATCAGCACACATTCGAGCCCAATGCCGGATGCATCGGAGTACACATCGAACGGTTTTGTTGTGTATGGCTGTGCCAAAACCGGTGCTGATGTTAGGTGCTTCACTAATGCCTTGAACGCTGCTTCACACACTGGACTCCAAACATATTTGGTAGCCTTCTTCAGCAGCTCGGTCATAGGCTTGGCAATCTTTGAGAAGTTTGGAATGAACCTCCGATAATATCCCCCGAGTTCGAGGAAATTCCGTACCTCGTGAATAGACCCCGGGGACTTCCAATGCAGCACTTGTGCGATCTTGCTCAGGTCTACAACGATGCCCTCCGCTGAGATAATATGCCCGAGAAAAAGTACTTGCGATATCTAGAATTCGCACTTGCTGAATTTCTCACGTATATATTGTGATCCCGCAGTCGTTGCAAGACTATACGCAGGTGCTTCTCGTGTTCTTCCTTTGACTTGGAATAAACCAGTAGGTCATTGATGAAGACCACGACAAACTTATCCAGCTCCGGCATGAATACCGAGTTTATCAAGTACATGAACTGAGCTGGAGCGTTGGTGAGGCCAAGGAACACGACAAGGTACTCATAAAACCCGTACCTCGTCGAAAAGCTGTCTTCGGAATATCCTCAGCCCGTATCTTAATCTGATGGTACCCTGATCTTAAGTACATCTTGGAAAAGATCTTTGCTTTGACCAACTGATCAAACAATATGTCGATCTGTGGTAACAGGTACTTGTTCTTGATTGTCACAATGTTAAGCGGACGAAAATCAACACTAAGCCATAGTGTTTCATCCTTTTTCTTTACAAATAATACTGAACAACCCCAAGGTGACGAACTCTATCATATAAAACCTTTGCTCATAAGGTCATTCAGCGGCGTCTTCTACTCTGCCCATTCATTGGGTACCATTTTGTACGGCCTTTGCGAACTCGGTGGTATTCCTGGCGCGAGTTCAATCTTGAACTCTACGTCCCGTTTGGGCAGCAATGCCCGGTAAATAATTGGGAAACACATCCTGATATTCACGTACCACTGGAATATCCTCTATCTTTACAGTTTCTGAGTGGTTCAATGTTGCAATCTGTTGCCGACTGGCGCCTAGAAATAATGTATGAAGACCGTGCCGTGGTGAGTTTGAGCTTAACGGTTTGAGAACTAATGTTGAGAACCGCATTGTGGTAATTCAACTACGACATCCCCAAAATAATGTCGATTTTCAGACCCCCGAGAATAATGAGGGTCGTGGTTTATAGTCTAACCCCCAAACAAAGAGGCGCTCGGAAGACAACATCACTTGCTGTAATGCTGCCCCGAGTGAAGATATGAGGTATTGCCTCTTTGTAAAAGTGGTTTGGATCTGATGCTGAGCCACAAAAGATTGACTAATAAAGCTAGGTGTGGCACCGGAGTCGAAAAGAATCAATACCGGTAGCTAATTCAGAGAAAACATCCCTGCTAGCGCGGCTTCTTCCAGAACATCATTAATCACTGTGTAGTGAATGTTGCTCCTTGTCTGCCCTCTTTTCTGCAGATATAGGTACGGGTCTGAACATTGAAAGTATGATGACCCGCAGCCTCCAATTCCCTCCTGACAATACCTAGCATAATGGCTCATCCGACCACAAGTGAAGCACGGATATCTCTCCGGTGCTTTGCTAATTTGTGGTTGGAAGCTAGGTACATATGGCTGCAGCGATGGAGCACAAACTACTGTATGATGCTGCTGCTGTGAAGGTGGTATAAGTTGTGGTACTTGACCAGAAATCAACCTATGAGTTAATCGTACAGGGGCCTCCATATTTCACCGGATGGCATTCGGTACACCAACCGGTACTTTTGGGGCACAGAACTTGTGCTAGCCTGCATGATATCACTCATTTTCTTCTTCTCTGTACAGAACAGACATTGATGCACTAAATCCAGATTTTGATACAGTTAAAAGCATTTTCATAACTCAAGTGGTCTTTGTGGCGATTCAACGAAGGAAGGGTTGGTGAAGACCCGATCCTTGGTGGACTCCTCAATGGGGACATAGATTTCTGGGTGGAATCGAACCTCAGGATAAAGCCTTGTATTGTGTCTTCTTGATCGTCCTTCAATTGCTAATTAAGGGTATGAGTCATCATTTGGTTTACATTGACACCTAGCGTTAAAATTGAGACTTATTGTATCTTACTTCACTATACTTAAATAAGCATTTATTTTCCGCTGCACAAATACCTGAAGTAGGAACAAGTCTCACTTTGATCTATTAATTACGATCATACCGGACTAGTCCGCACGACTAGTCTGGCTCACCTGGAATTAATCAGTTTGCTAAGGGTTTCATGAAATCGCCTAAAAATTCAAAAAGCCTATTCACCCCCTCTAGGCTACATTCAATTGGTATCAGAGCCAAACTCTTCAGAAGATAATCACCGCTCGAAGAGACGATGTCAGAAATCAAGGTTGAATCCAAGGGCTTCCATTATGAAAATGGTGATGACGAAGGGAACCAAAAGTTGGAGAAGCTCCTCAATGCCATCCAGGACTGTGAGGATGATGATGAAGAGATGCTCCAACTAAAGGCGCTTATGCGGAAGAAGGCACTCTCCCCCAACGGGAAGAAAATCGAAGACAAGAAGCAAAAAGGGGTAGTCACAAAGACTACTCCCGATATCCTTTTAATTATGAGCGTTTAAATTCAAATAATCTTTATTTGTCAATTCCATTAGGCAAACCACCTCACTTTGATGGAACTGATTATACGATGTGGAAACAAAACATGAAAATGCACCTTATATCTCTTAACCACAGTCTTTGGCATATAGTGTGTACAGGTTTAGATATACCTGATGACGATGAAGAGCTAACCCTGGATCAAGAACAAGCTATACATCGGAATGCTCAAGCCGCAGCAGTAATCACCTCATCATTGAGCCGAGACGAGTTCACCAAAGTGGATGGACTCGAAATTGCTGAAGAAATATGGGACACTCTCAAAACCGCACATGAAGGTGATCGTCATGTGTGTGAAGCCAAGATTGAAATGATAGGATATGAATTGGGAAGGTTTGCCATCGAAGAAGGAGAATCACCTCAAGAGATGTACAATAGACTGAGGTCTCTCATCAATAAGGTCCGAGCCTATGGTAACAGAAAGTGGACGGATCATGAGGTGGTCAAGTTAATTCTTAGGGCATTCATGCCTCGGAACTTGACACTCTGCTCCATGATCAGAGAAAGTCCTGGGTTTCACAAAATGACCCCGGACGAGATTCTTGGCAAGATCATCAACTTTGAAATGATGGAGAAGGAAGCCAAGCATGTCAAGGAACTTGTCGATCTCACCTCGGCAAAGAAGAAAGGAGTTGCACTAAAAGCAACATGCAAGCCAGCATCAAAAGAACCCCCAGAAGCTCTTGAGGACAATGATGGTGATGATGAGAACACTGATATCGATGAAGAAGACATGATCTTGTTCATCAAAAACTTCAAGAAAATGATGAGAAGAAAAAAGGGTGGCAGCTCAAATGAAAGAAGATACAAGGACAAACAAAGATCCAAGACGAGGCGCACATGCTACAATTGTGGAGAATATGATCATTTCATGGTTGATTGTCCACATGAAGACAACAAGAGGAAGAGTAAAGACAACAAGTCTCAACAAAAGAAAATATTCAAGAAAAAAAAGCAATATGGCCAAGCTCATCTAGGGAAGGAATGGGACTCCAATGATGAGTCCTCATCTGAAGAAGAAGAGGAAATGACCACCATAGCTATCAAGAAGCCTACCATGAATCTTCCCTATTCCCAACCATGGTAGCATGGAAGAACACCAACCACACATGCCTAATGGCCAAGGAAGGAAAAAGAAAGGTTAAAACCAAAACTCCCTCCTTGCATTCCTTTACTAGTGATACTGATAATTCTAGTGATGATGAAGATATGCTTAGAGGTTTAGATAAAAACACTATAGCTAGAATGAAAATTCTAATGGATGAGATAGTTGATAAGGAGGAGCCTGTCAATTGACAAGAAGATATGATCATTCTCCAAAAGGAGAAATATCTTAAGATTGAAGGGCTTCTTGAGATTGAAAAGGAGCGAAGCAAATCACTTGAGCTTGAGTTAGCTTCAAGCAAGGAGACTTGTTTGAAGCTAACAGACTCAAACACTGCACTCAAGGATGAGCTTGCTAACTTAACCAAGTTTAACAAGATTCTTGAGGCGCAAGCTGAGTCACTCAAGCAAAGTGGTTCTTCATCCTATTTAAGCTCACCTTCTCAACATATTGAATCCAAAACTCTTGTAACTTGTACATGTACTAAAAATGACACCCACATAAAAGAAAAGTCAAACTTGACAAAAAACAAGCATCCCTCTAAAAGTGGCATGTTTGATAAGTAAAAGATCGCATACTTGGTCACAAGACCTCCTAATGTCAAACATGGCATTGGGTATTCTTATGGTGAAAGGCAAAATGCTAGAAGCCTCAAGGATAACAAGAAGAGCATTGTCTTTGTCAAGGGAAGTTCCTCCCAAGTTGGAAAACATAACAATGTTGATAAAATTAACATTGAAAACTCATATAAACAACAAATCCTGTTTAGAACCTTTGATGCTTCATATGTGCTTATGAAAAACAGTCTTGGAAAAGTTCATGCCAAATATGTTGGGCCACGCCATGAGAACACCAAGTCTCATGTGTGGGTGCCCAAATCACTTGTCACTAACATCAAAGGACCCAAGCAAGCTTGGGTACCTAAAGCCACAACATAGCTTCTTTCTTGCAGGCATATGCATCCGGTGGAGCGAAATGGGTGCTAGATAGTGGATGCACCAATCATATGACCGGAGAAAGAAAAATGTTTGTGGAGTATGAACAAAAGGAAGACTCAAGAGAAGGCATCTTTTTTGGTGACAATAGTCAAGGAAAGGTACTAGGTACCGGTAAAATAGTCATTTCATCACAACATACACTTTCTCATGTTTTACATGTTGATTCTGTGGCGGACCGGCACCCGCTCATCCAGGATCGCAGAGGGTGGTGCCGCACGATGCGACACCCGACAGCACACGTCATAAGGACACAATATATTACATGGGAAAAACAACTTAACTGTACAAACAGGTACAAAACTCAGTTACAAACTATTGTCTTTATTACACAGCGGAAGTCTACTTTTCTACACTCACGCCCTCCTATCTAGCAAAAGTCGGTTGCCCAGCCCTAGGGCAACCCACACTAGCTGCACGTCTCAGCTCAGCGCGGCGTGTACGGCTCCCACTCAGCCGTGGTCCCCGACGGAGTGTAACCCTCGCCGGTGGACTCGTACTCCGAGTCCGTGGGTGGCTCCTCACCTGAAAAACACTTAAACAGCAACCGTGAGCACGATGGCTCAACAATGCATAACCGCCTCACCTAAGCATGAAACACTACATGAGGTGTACAATGACATAGGATAGCAATGTTGCAGCAAATGGACACGCCTACAAGTTCATCCTTAGTTCATCTTTTAGCAACAAGTTAACAGTTCATAAAGCTGAAATTTAGTAAGCAATATTTGGTGGCACACATGTAGCAATACAATTATATCATGACAGCAATATTGAATCATAGCATTCCATAAATTATCTACGTTACGACGCAGTGAACAAGCGGTACTCGTCACCGCGAGGGACGGCGAATCGACTCGATATACACCTGCAGGGAAACCCAAAGAGCACGTCACGTACGCCCACCCGTGGAGCTGCACAGCACGCTCACTCGATGTCGTACGGGACAACCTTTCACCCAACAGCCCAAACGTCGAACCGGTCGCACCGAAACGAGCAGGAGGTTCCCCACACGGAGCATCTCTCTATGCCCATTGGCATATTTCCACCTTGCTGCCCTCAACCTACACCTATAAATCAGTGTGCTATGCCTCGACGCCCGGAGGTTTAGGCTACATCGGTTTATCGGGGCCCTATATCCGATATGCCTTCGGTACATTCAATACTTGTTCAGCAGGGCCGCACACGGATCGGTCCTCAATCGACACGGACAGGGCCGCGCACACAAGACTTCCTCTTGCTGCGCCCGTGCCCCTGCCTAGTCTCATTTTCATTACTAAAGTGATCTCACATCACTCGAACCAATCCCGTGTGTCCCAATCCTAACTCGCGAGTAGATTCCAACTACTCGACTTGTACCGAAGTCCTATGAATTATTAAGCATAGCCGGTCTACTCGAGATCTTAGACACTACCCTCACTCTTATGGAAAAATTCTGGTCATGCAAGTGGGGTATTCATCCATCCTACACCTAATGCACATACACCCTTCACTCTACGTATGTAAACAAAGTAAAAACTTTATAAAAGACTTAATGCAAACCGGGGCATGCCTTGTTGCTGCTGGTCAGTAGTTAGCTCTTCTTCTGGAAGCAGGAAGTCGAGTACCTCCGGAGCCTCCTCGCCTTCAGCGACTACACGTTAATACAATACTACATGTTAATGAATATGCACATGAGTTTAGGGTAATGCTTCTGCTATTAGTTCTAATAACCAGTTTCTAACAACTGGAACTCTCTTCAAGAATTTAAAATGGAACTGGGGTTGGTGGTTTGGGACTTAGACCTAAACACATGGTTAAGTGCTAAGTGGTTCTCCCCCTCTTCCATATTAATCCCTCAAGTGGTTAAACAGGACAAGGGTGATCCAGATCTCCAGTGGAGCTGAGAATTTTTGTGTGGGTTCCTTGTCACAAGAAAACCCTCTGGACCAAAACTTAGCGCTTTTTCTTGAGTGGTTTGCTCAGAATAATCCTCTTAGCAATTAAGCAAAGAAGAATTAATTCTAAGGTAACAACCCTGTTCATGCCCAACTTAGTGAACTACAATTTCAATTATAGCTCATAGAGTTTGCATGAATTTTCCTAGCATTTTTGGAGCTAAGATTTGCCCAGAACTGAATTTCCAAGTTTTTGAAATTCTCTGAAAATGTTTCTGTATTCAAATGAACACAGCACCTTCAAATTTGAATTGCTCTGATCAAATCAACTTCAAATGGTCTGAAACGTTTACAGGGGTTCACTAACCTCCTAAAGGATATTCTGGCAAAATTTGAGGAGTTTTGGATGAACCAAACCCCCTCTAAAATTCTTTTGCTGAAAAGCTTTAAAGAATTTTACAGAATTAAAAATAGGTTTCATACAAATTGGGTTGCATATTTGGATAGAGCTATGCCAGATGAATCCAACCCAATTTAAATCACTAAATTTGGAGCTTCCTAGCAAAAGTTATGGGGTTCTAAAGTTTGAACTAAATCTGGAAATTCCAAAAATGTTTAAATCCTGCGGGTGGGTCCATCGCACACGTGTCGACCGCTGGAGCCGAGCCACACGGGGCCACAGACTCCTTCCCGCGCAGCCACACTGGGTCCTGGACAACAGAAAATCCCGCACGTTACTTGCAGCCGCTGGCGAGTGGGGCCTCCCCCCCTTCGTCTTCCTCCAGCCACCCGCGTGACCCCGCCGCCGAGCTCGCCGGAGAGGGGTTCCGGCCCTCGGAACTTGCTGATTCTCGCCGCCTGTTCCTATCTCGGCCTGGGGAACACGGTGGTGCCCTCACCAGAGCTTGACAACAGCTGGAACAGACCTCCCGCCGGTAACAGCGGCCGGGAGCTCACCGGCGACGTCGAACTCGGCATCCCCTGCACCTTTTTCGATGCGGTTTGCTCGGGGAGCTCCGCTGACACCCGCTGATCATGGACATGGGCACCGATCCCCGTAAAAACGGCTGCAACTATGACCTCACCGGTGACCTAGACCGGATATCTGCTGTGCTCAGAAAACTTCGAAGAGCCGTAACCCTAGCCCATGGTTCTTGCTGGTTTTTGATCCTAGGTGGTCGTGGTAGGGTGCAGATCGTGTGTTTAGCTCAGTATGCCCGGTGATAAGCCAACCCCTGCAAATTTTGTGATTTGGTGGTGGTTCGGTCTTAGGACCACCGAAGCTTCCCCGGCGAAATCCTCCCCTGACAGCCCACGAAATGAAGAACGGTTGGGACCAGAAGGATCAGCACCTCGAGGCGGTTCTTTCTTGTGTTGCTCATCGGGCACGAGAGCGCCTGGGTTGCTCAGACGCCGGCGACCAGAGAGCGGCGATGAAAAAGTTTGCGCGCGGAGGTGATTGTGGAAGGGGGAACGCTTGGACAGCCGGGGCACCGTGAAAACAGCCGAGTCAGCGTCGCGCTGGCGTGTTGACTCCGCTCTTTCACCGTGCGGTGGCCTCTTCTACTCGGGCGCGGGAGCAGGAGGTGTCGAGCGCGGATCGTCGGCTGCCGGATGACTTCGCCCGAGCTGCCTTTGGCCTTAAGCCTGCTGACTAGTGGGCCCTTCTCTCCCCCCTAATGTATTCTCCACTTTTCATCTCTGTTTTTGCTGAAATATCTCCAGCTACTCACACTTGAAGGTGAGACTTAGCCCCCAAGTTTTTGTTTGAATTTGAGTTCTCCCATTTGAATTTTGTTTGGCTGAATTTGTCTCATGTTTGAACTGAAATTCAAATTCAGTTTTGAATTCTTGCAAATTTGGCTCTTGTCAAAATAAATTCCAATGGGGATGAAAATTGGTGGGCTAGTTCAGAAAAATGTGCTGAGTTGGAATATGAAGCTAAATTTTGAATTTGAGTGATAAAAGTTGCTGCAATTTGAAATTACATTCAAATTAGCATCTTTTTTTCAAATACCTCCAAAAGTGCCTCAAAAAGTGTTGGATTTACATGTAACTTGGCCTGAACCTTCCCAAGACCTTTCAAGTACTAGGGGTGAGCTCAACCTCTCATGTTCATATGTAGAAATCCTACTTTGTGAAAGTGAAGGCTTTCCCCTCTAATCACTCTTTTGATGGAGGTTACTTGCTCTTCAAAATATTTCCTAAGACATCCACAATAAAAACTGTGGTGTTGTGAGGTGAAGAAAAAGTTTTGGCAAGTCCCTTTTCTTGGGCTTTTACATCCCTCCCCCCTTAAAAGAATCTCGTCCCGAGATTATAAAAGAAGAGACAGCGATGTAATAGGGACTTACCGGTGTTGAGATGCCATGAACTCCGGGTAATTTGAGCGAAGGAATTCCTCGCTCTTCCACGTCGCTTCTTCGGCGGTGTGGTTGCTCCAGAGTATCTTGTAGAACCACAACGTCCTATTACGCGTGGTTCGGGCTTTCTCATCAAGAATTGCCACCGGATACTCATCATATGTTAAATCCGGTTTCAGCTCGCCGATTTCTTCGGTAGGGACAGCAGCTGTATGCTTTAAATATTTTCGCAGTTGCGAAACATGGAAAACGTCATGGAAACCAGCAAGAGACGCTGGTAGTTCCAGTCTATACGCCACTGGTCCACACTTCTCGGTGATAGCATAGGGTCCAATGAAACGGGGAGCGAGCTTCCCCTTCACACCGAACCGGTGCACGCCCTTCATCGGAGACACGCGGAGGTACACGTGTTCACCGATGTCAAAGTGCAACGGTCTACGCCTCTTATCAGCGTAGCTCTTCTGTTGGGATTGAGCGGCCTTCAAGTTAGCTTGAATCGCCCGAACGCGCTCTTCGGCGTCGTTCACCACATCAACCCCGAATGTGACCCTTTCACCGGTCTCGCACCAGTTTAATGGGGTGTGGCATTTGCGACCGTAGAGAGCTTTGTAGGGTGCCATCTTGATACTCGCCTGATAGCCGTTGTTGTATGAGAATTCCGCCAACGGTTGGTGATCATCCCAGTTCCTACCGTGGTGGATGGCACATGCTCTCAACATGTCTTCCAGAACTTGATTCACCCTCTCTGTCTGGCCATCTGTCTGAGGGTGATAGGCGGAGCTCCTAATCAGCTTGGTACCCAATGCAGCGTGTAGCTGCTCCCAAAAGCGAGATACAAATAATGCACCTCGATCTGAGATGATGGTCTTGGGTACCCCATAAAAGCATAGAATCTTCGCTATGTACAGCTCCGCATATTTGCCGGCACTGTAACGTGTATTCACCGGGATGAAGTGAGCCGTCTTGGTTAACCGATCGACGATTACCCAGATGGAATCATTTTTGTTGGAAGTTAGGGGCAATCCCACAATGAAATCCATGCTCACATCTTCCCATTTCCATGCCGGGATCTTCAGGGGTTGCAACAGCCCTGATTTCCTCATATGATCCACTTTCACTCGTCGGCACGTATCGCACTCGGACACGTACTTCGCTACTTCCCGCTTCATCCGTGTCCACCAAAATTTCTTTTTCAAATCTTGGTACATTTTGTTGCTGCCCGGATGAATGGAATACTTAGACAAGTGAGCTTCATCGAGGATTTTCTTCCTCAGCTCCATATCCCGGGGTACGACTATGCAGTCATTGAACCACAGCGTCCCCTCATCATCTTTCCGGAAACATTTGATCTCTCCATTGTCTATCCGTCTCCGGAGATGTGCCATGCCTTTATCCGTCTTCTGAGCTGCAATGATGTCCTCCCTAATAGTAGGGATGAGGGCAAGGTTGTACAGCGATCCATAAGGAACCAGGAATAAACTTGGTGCTTCCTCCTCCACCGGTGTAATGGTGAGGTGATGGACATGTGATTTCCGACTCAGCGCGTCGGCAACCACATTCGCCTTGCCGGGGTGGTAATGGATCTCAATCTCATAATCTTTGATCAGTTCTAACCACCTCCGTTGCCTCATATTCAGCTCCTTCTGGGTGAAAATATATTTCAAGCTCTTGTGGTCGGTGTAGAGGTGCACCAGATTCCCCAGGAGATAGTGCCTCCACATTTTCAGCGCCAAAACCACTGCAGCAAGCTCAAGATCATGAGTCGGATAGTGCTGCTCATGGTTCCGAAGTTGGTGTGAGCCATATATGACCACACGTCCTTCCTGCATCAACACGCAGCCAAGCCCAATACCGGACACGTCACAATACACATCGAAGGGCTTTGTTGTATCCGGCTGAGCCAAGACCGGGGCTGTGGTGAGATGCTTCACCAATGCTTGGAATGCTCCTTCACACGCCGTGTTCCAAACATATTTCGTTCCCTTCTTCAGCAGTTCTGTCATCGTCTTAGCGAGCTTGGAGAAACTTGGAATAAATCTCCGAGAGTATCCCGCTAACCCGAGGAAGCTTCTGACTTCATGGACTGAAGTGGGAGCTTTCCATTTCAGTACTTGCTCTATTTTGCTTGGGTCAACAGCAATGCCTTCCGCTGAGATGATATGTCCCAAGAATGGCACTTGGCTGATCCAAAACTCGCATTTACTGAACTTGGCATAGAGCTTGTGGTCTCGCAATCGTTGAAGAACGACTCTCAAGTGTTCGGCATGTTCGGCTTCTGTCTTGGAGTAAACCAAGATATCATCGATGAACACTACCACAAACTTGTCCAGCTCCGGCATGAACACCGAGTTCATGAGATACATGGAATGGGCTGGAGCATTTGTGAGACCAAAGGACATGACGAGATATTCATATAATCCGTATCTCGTCGAGAAGGCCGTCTTCGGGATATCCTCTGCCCGGATCTTTATCTGGTGATATCCAGAGCGAAGGTCGATCTTGAAGAACACACTGGAACCCACAAGTTGATCAAACAATATGTCGATGCGGGGCAGTGGGTATTTATTCTTGATGGTGACGGCGTTGAGCGGCCGGTAATCCACACACAACCTCAAGGTTTCATCCTTTTTCTTCACAAATAGCGCCGAGCATCCCCAAGGCGAGGAACTCGGTCTAATGAAACTCTTGCTCAACAGATCATTGAGCTGTTCTTTCAGTTCAGCTAGCTCATTTGGAGCCATTTTTATGGTCTCCGTGATAGGGGCATAGTCCCAGGTGCTAGTTCGATCTTGAACTCGACATCCCGCTTAGGTGGCATGCCTGGAAGGTCATCCGGGAACACATCGGGATACTCCCGGACTACAGGGATGTCTTCTAATTTGAGAGCTTCAGCATTATTAATTGCTGAAATTTCCCGGACTGGCATGTCTAACAACATGGAATGCGGACGGTGGAATGGAGAGTTTAAATGAACTGTCTGTGTCCGAGTATCTATGACAGCGCCATGGTATTTTAGCCATGACATCCCTAAGATTGCATCAATCTTTTGTCCCATTAGGATTATCAAGGTGGTGGGATATAGTTTCCCACCTAAGCACAGAGGTGCTTTTAGAATCATCATATTAGCTGAAATCTTCCCTCCCGGTGAGCAAATCATATAAGTGCAGTCGGTTGGGAGGACTTGCATTTGATGCTTAGCCACATAGGATGCACTTATAAAGTTGTGGGTTGCACCAGAATCAAACAGTATGATGATGGCTTGATTGTTGAGAGTAAACGTACCCGCCAGCACGTTGTCTCCCTCTGGGGCGTCCTCATTGTCGAGGTTGCGGACGCCCCCAGTCTGCTGACCAACCTTCTTCACCGGAGGTCGGCCTCGAGCACCACCCTGGAACTGGGCTTGCCCGCTGCTCTGCTGCCCCTGGGGACAGTCCTTCGCGAAGTGGCCCGCCTGGCCACACGTGAAGCAAGTGAAACGGGGCGGTCCCCCGCTGATCGGTGGGTGGAAACCCGGGGCGCGTTGTGGCAATGGAAACACCCGGGGTACCGTCTGCTGCTGCTGTCTTGGTGGTGGCATCGGCGGACGGAACGGAGGTGACTGAAAAGGACGTCCCCCGAACCGTTGAGGTCGCGCCGGTGGATGCCATTGCTGTCCGGATGGTGTCCGATACACCATACAACTTCTGAGGAGCGCCACCACCACTGCTGGGCGGAGCGCTGCGCTTCCTCTGCTCAGCTGCCAACTCCCGCTGAGCGTCGTCTTGCATAATCGCGGCATTGACTAAGTCATTGAAGGTGCCACGATTCCACTGAACGAGGTGCGTCTTCATTTCGGGGTGTAACCCCCGATAGAATTGCTCCCGCTTCTTCTCCTCAGTGGAGATATAGTCTGACGCGTATTGCGCCAGATGGTTGAAGGCACTGGAGTAGTCATGGGCACTCCTCCCGCCCTGCTTCAGTTCCAAAAATTCTTGGAACTTCCTCTTCATGATCCCGGGAGGGATATGATAGGCACGGAACGCCTCCCGGAACTCTTCCCACTCCACGGCATGGCCGGCCGGACGTGAGGCGACATAGTTCGCCCACCACACGCCAGCGGCACCGTGAAGTTGCTGCGCTGCGAGCAACGTCTTTTGCCGCTCCGTGCATTGGAGCAGCCTGAACTTGGACTCGATGGTCCGCAGCCAGTTATCCGCCTCCAGTGGTTCTTCAGCTTCTGTGAACACTGGAGGGTGCGTACTCATGAAATCCGAGTACGACACCTCACAGGGCTCACGAGGCCCTCTGTCTTGACGCCCCCCGCCTGGGACGTATTCTGCACGATCGTGCGGAGCAGGTCGGTCTGCTCCGCACGACCTCCCACCAGTGCCGCTATCACATCCGCTAGAGTAAGCGGAGGCGGCGGTGGTGGCTGCTGCTGCGGAGTGCTGTCGTAGGCTGGTGGCTGGGAGTCATCACCTCCCTGCTGGCTAGAGCCACCCACCTCGTGCGTGGTCCTAGTGCGAACCATCTGCAACCATACGGCAATAAACATCAGTCCCGCAACATATTGCATGCAGTCCAATAACAATAAGTGTAAAAACATAATGACAATAAAACATGCGATACATCTCGTATGTAGATAATGTAATAACTTTGCACAAGCTACACCATTACCAGACCAAATACAAGCTAGTTTAATCCAACTCGATGAACCTCCTCTTTGGAAGCTTACCCCAACTAGGTTTGGTCACTACGAGGCGTCACTATCGCTTTCTCATCACGTAAACCACCCTTTTATCTTCAATACGACACAAACATGGTCTCTAGTAAAAGAAACTTGAGTGAGACCTATACTCAAATATTTCACTAGTTGAAGATAACCTCTCATGAGTATGTTCTGCCCCATTGGAAGTATTCAAACCCCCTATAGGGTACAACAATCTCTCAAATGAGTTCAACTGTCATTCCTCACTCAGAATGACCAGTTTCTACATATCCAAGATTTTGATCTGGTTCTGTGTATTTTCATGACTCGAGTTGAATACCAAAGTTAAAGTTAACTTCCGTATCTTTCGAACAAGTACTTATTTGCCCTCATATCAGCTCTTTTTAAAAAGTTATGGTCATTCAAAGTCAACAGAATTTCTGGGAGAATTTTCAACAGCACCTCCCTTGGAAAGTTGCTGATTTCAACTCTGATTTCCACTGAATTCTGTGCTGAAATTTCAGAAACTTTGAATTGCAAAGATGTAACACATCTTCTACACTTTCTAAGGATGTTTTACCTGAAAATTTTAGATTTTTCTACTGGAAGTTATGTTTGAAAAACAGAACAGTCCAGAGAGGGTTTAACTCTGTCCTTGTTCTGGACAGCTTACATTCCTCTGGGATTTAAGCCATCTTAAGGTGAGTTTCAGCTCTGGAAGTCTACAATAAAGTTGTAGAGCACTTAAATACCTTTCCAGAACGATATACCATACCTCCCGGGGCTAAAAGACCTGTGAGTTATGCCCTGTTGAAGATCAGCAAACTTGCTGCCCAAAACAGAGCACTCTGTTTCTCATTCTTTTGGAACTACACTCCTTACCCTCCAATTTTTCTACCCAACCAGGGTCCTAAATGTTGAACCTAGTGATTTTAATTCCTTGTTATCATTATTTTTATGCATATGCCTACAATATCTCGGTACTACGTTCCTCACAAAAGAAAATCTAACCGGATTATACCGGCATATACGTCTCAAGTGTGGCACTAAACGGTCTCTCGCACACGTTTACTACATGGATACATACGTGGTTAGTACCTGCAGAAGACCACACAATAGTGATGCACTCAAAGGTTGTTCATTGCAGGCAGGACCATATTTAAAAGTAAATACAAACGCCCGTCTTGCCATACGGCCGTCCTTGAGTTAGGTCATGTCTCAAGGTACGTGATCATGTTTCAACACCACACGACGGGGAACCCGAGTACGTCATGAACGGGTCGTCACGGTTGGGAATGTTATCAGCCCAACATATACCACCTACTGCCCTGCAGGGCACGCCGATGGGAAGCGCTGCGGATGTCCTCCTGGGCTACTTGCAGACGAACACACTCGCGTTACTGACCACGCGATGGGATCTCCACTTACTTGCCTAATGCACGCTAGGGATCAGCGTTTCATATGAACTCAGGAACATGAAGAGTCCTAGATTTCATATTGACGTCTCACACCAAGCTGTGAGACCAATCCCTGAACCACATTCCTCGTCAGGGGAGCTAACCGAAATTGAACCGTTTTCAGTGGCGTTCCTTACCATGCTTACCCAAGCTTAGGTGCGTCGTTACATAATTGAAATTTATAATTAAAACACATAAGTTAGTCTTTGCCACTTTAAGTAACTATGCTAATATAGTCCTTACTTGGGCAAACTACCGGATCCTCACCGTAAACCTAAGTTTTCCCATAATACAGTCCTTAAGTACCGTGCTATCCCCAATGCAGCTCTGATACCAGGCTGTGGCGGACCGGCATCCGCTCATCCAGGATCGCAGAGGGTGGTGCCGCACGATGCGACACCCGACAGCACACGTCATAAGGACACAATATATTACATGGGAAAAACAACTGAACTGTACAAACAGGTACAAAACTCAGTTACAAACTATTGTCTTTATTACACAGCGGAAGTCTACTTTTCTACACTCACGCCCGCCTACCTAGCAAAAGTCGGTTGCCCAGCCCTAGGGCAACCCACACTAGCTGCACGTCTCAGATCAGCGCGGCGTGTATGGCCCCCACTCAGCTGTGGTCCCCGACGGAGGGTAACCCTCGCCGGTGGACTCGTACTCCGAGTCCGTGGGTGGCTCCTCACCTGAAAAACTCTTAAACAGCAACCGTGAGCACGATGGCTCAACAAGGCTTAACCGCCTCACCTAAGCATGAAACTCTACATGAGGTGTACAATGACATAGGATAGCAATGTTGCAGCAAATGGACACGCCTACAAGTTCATCCTTAGTTCATCTTTTAGCAACAAGTTAACAGTTCATAAAGCTGAAATTTAGTAAGCAATATTTGGTGGCACACATGTAGCAATACAATTATATCATGACAGCAATATTGAACCATAGCATTCCATAAATTATCTACGTTATGACGCACTGAACAAGCGGTACTCGTCACCGCGAGGGACGGCGAATCGACTCGATATACACCTGCAGGGAAACCCAAGGAGCACGTCACATACGCCCACCCGTGGATCTGCACAGCATGCTCACTCGATGTCGTACGGGACAATCTTTCACCCAACAGCCCAAACGTCGAACCGGTCGCACTGAAACGAGCAGGACGTTCCCCACACGGAGCATCTCTCTATGCCCGTTGGCAGATTTCCACCTTGCTGCCCTCAACCTACACCTATAAATCGGTGTGCTATGCCTCGACGCCCGGAGGTTTAGGCTACATCGGTTTATCGGGGCCCATATGTCCGATATGCCTTCGGTACGTTCAATACTTGTTCAGCAGGGCCGCACACGGATCGGTCCTCAATCGACACGGACAGGGCCGCGCACACAAGACTTCCTTTTGCTGCGCCCTAGCCCCTGCCTAGTCTCATTTTCATTACTAAAGTGATCTCACATCACTCGAACTAATCCCGTGTGTCCCAATCCTAACTCGCGAGTAGATTCCAACTACTCGACTTGTACCGAAGTCCTATGAATTATTAAGCATAGCCGGTCTACTCGAGATCTTAGACACTACCCTCACTCTTATGGAAAAATTCTGGTCATGCAAGTAGGGTATTCATCCATCCTACACCTAATGCACATACACCCTTCACTCTACGTATGTAAACAAAGTAAAAACTTTATAAAAGACTTAATGCAAACCGGGGCTTGCCTTGTTGCTGCTGGTCAGTAGTTAGCTCTTCTTCTGGAAGCAGGAAGTCGAGTACCTCCGGAGCCTCCTCGCCTTCAGCGACTACACGTTAATACAATACTACATGTTAATGAATATGCACATGAGTTTAGGGTAATGCTTATGCTATTAGTTCTAATAACCAGTTTCTAACAACTGGAACTCTGTTCAAGAATTTAAAATGGAACTGGGGTTGGTGGTTTGGGGCTTAGACCTAAACACATGGTTAAGTGCTAAGTGGTTCTCCCCCTCTTCCATATTAATCCCTCAAGTGGTTAAACAGGACAGGGGTGATCCAGAGCTCCAGTGGAGCTGAGAATTTTTGTGTGGGTTCCTTGTCACAAGAAAACCCTCTGGACGAAAACATAGCGCTTTTCCTTGAGTGGTTTGCTCAGAATAATCCTCTTAGCAATTAAGCAAAGAAGAATTAATTCTAAGGCAACAACCCTGTTCATGCCCAACTTAGTGAACTACAATTTCAATTATAGCTCATAGAGTTTTCATGAATTTTCCAAGCATTTTTGGAGCTAAGATTTGCCCAGAACTGAATTTCAAATTTTTGGAAATTCTCTGAAAATGTTTCTGTATTCAAATGAACACAGCACCTTCAAATTTGAATTGCTCTTATCAAATCAACTACAAATGGTCTGAAACTTTTACAGGGGTTCACTAACCTCCTAAAGGATATTCTGGCAAAATTTGAGGATTTTTGGATGAACCAAACTCCCTCTAAAATTCTTTTGCTGAAAAGTTTTAAAGAATTTTCCAGAATTAAATAATAGGTTTCGTACAAATTGGGTTGCATATTTGGATAGAGCTATGCCAGATGAATCCAACCCAATTTGAATCACTAAATTTGGAGCTTCCTAGCAAAAGTTATGGGGTTCTAAAGTTTGAACTAAATCTGGAAATTCCAAAAATGTTTAAATCCTGCGGGTGGGTCCATCGCACACGTGTCGACCGCTGGAGCCGAGCCACACGGGGCCACAGACTCCTTCCCGCGCAGCCACACTGGATCCTGGACCACAGAAAATCCCGCACGTTACTTGCAGCCGCTGGCGAGTGGGGCCTCCCCCCCTTCGTCTTCCTCCAGCCACCCGCGTGACCCCGCCGCCGAGCTAGCCGGAGAGGGGTTCCGGCCCTTGGAACTTGCTGATTCTCGCCGCCTGTGCCTATCTCGGCCTGGGGAACATGGTGGTGCCCTCACCAGAGCTTGACAACAGCTGGAGCAGTGCTCCCGCCGGCAACAGCGGCCGGGAGCTCACCGGCCACGTCGAACTCGGCATCCCCTGCAGCTTTTTCGATGCGGTTTGCTCGGGGAGCTCCGCTGACACCCGCTGATCACGGACATGGGCACTGATCCCCGTAAAAACGGCTGCAACTACGACCTCACCGGTGACCTAGACCGGATATTGGCTGTGCTCAGAAAACTTCGAAGAGCCGTAACCCTAGCCCATGGTTCTTGCTGGTTTTTGATCCTGGGTGGTTGTGGTAGGGTGCAGATCGTGTTTTTAGCTCGGTATGCCCGGTGATAAGCCAACCCCCACGAATTTTGGGATTTGGTGGTGGTTCGGTCTTAGGACCACCGAAGCTTCCCCGGCGAAATCCTCCCCCGACAGCCCACAAAATGAAGAACGGTTGGGACCAGAAGGATCAGCACCTCAAGGTGGTTCTTTCTTGTGTTGCTCGTCGGGCACGAGAGCGCTTGGGTTGCTCGGACGCCGGTGACCAGAGAGCGGCGATGAAAAAGTTTGTGCGCGGAGGTGATTGTGGATGGGGGAACGCTGGGACAGCCGGGGCACCGTGAAAACAGCCGAGTGCGTGTCGCGCTGGCGTGTTGACTCCACTCTTTCACCGTGCGGTGGCCTCTTCTACTTGGGCGCAGGAGCAGAAGGTGTCGAGCGCTGATCGTCGGCTGCCGGATGACTTCGCCCGAGCTGCCTTCGGCCTTAAGCCTGCTGACTAGTGGGCCCTTCTCTTCCCCCTAATGTATTCTCCACTTTTCATCTCTGTTTTTGCTGAAATATCTCCAGCTACTCACACTTGAAGGTGAGACTTAGCCCCCAAGTTTTTGTTTGAATTTGAGTTCTCCCATTTGAATTTTGTTTGGCTGAATTTGCCTCATGTTTGAACTGAAATTCAAATTCAGTTTTGAATTCTTGCAAATTTGGCTCTTGACAAAATAAATTCCAATGGGGATGAAAATTGGTGGGCTAGTTCAGAAAAATGTGCTGAGTTGGAATACGAAGCTAACTTTTGAATTTGAGTGATAAAAGTTGCTGCAATTTGAAATTACATTCAAATTAGCCTCTTTTTTTTTCAAATACCTCCAAAAGTGCCTCAAAAAGTGTTGGATTTACATGAAACTTGGCCTGAACCTTCCCAAGAACTTTCAAGTACTAGGGGTGAGCTCAACCTCTCATGTTCATATGTAGAAATCCTACTTTATGAAAGTGAAGGCTTTCCCCTCTAATCACTCTTTTGATGGAGGTTACTTGCTCTTCACAATATTTCCTAAGATATCCACAATAAAAACTGTGGTGTTGTGAGGTGAAGAAAAAGTTTTTGCATGTCCCTTTTCTTGGGCTTTTACATCCCTCGCCCCTTAAAAGAATCTCGTCCTGAGATTATAAAAGAAGAGACAGCGATGTAATAGGGACTTAACCGTGTTGAGATGCCATGAACTCTGGGTAATTTGAGCAAAGGAATTCCTCGCTCTCCCACGTCGATTCTTCGGCGGTGTGGTTGCTCCAGAGTATCTTGTAGAACCACAACGTCCTAATACGCGTGGTTCGGGCTTTCTGATCAAGAATTGCCACCGGATACTCATCATATGTTAAATCCGGTTTCAGCTCGCCGATTTCTTCGGTAGGGACAGCAGCTGTATGCTTTAAACATTTTCGCAGTTGCGAAACATGGAAAACGTCATGGACACCAGCAAGAGACGCCGGTAGTTCCAGTCTATACGCCGCTGGTCCACACTTCTCGGTGATAGCATAGGGTCCAATGAGGGAGCGAGCTTTCCCTTCACACTGAACCGGTGCACGCCCTTCATCAGAGACACGCGGAGGTACACGTGTTCACCGATGTCAAAGTGCAACGGTCTACGCCTCTTATCAGCGTAGCTCTTCTGTCGGGATTGAGCGGCCTTCAAGTTAGCTTGAATCGCCCAAACGCGCTCTTCGGCGTCGTTCACCACATCAACCCCGAATGTGACCCTTTCACCGGTCTCGCACCAGTTTAATGGGGTGCGGCATTTGCGACCGTAGAGAGCTTCGTAGGGTGCCATCTTGATACTCGCCTGATAGCCGTTGTTGTACGAGAATTCCGCCAATGGTAGGTGATCAACCCAGTTCCTACCGTGGTGGATGGCACATGCTCTCAACATGTCTTCCAGAACTTGATTCACCCTCTCTGTCTGGCCATCTGTCTGAGGATGATAGGCGGAGCTCCTAATCAGCTTGGTACCCAATGCAGCGTGTAGCTGCTCCCAAAAGCGAGATACAAATAATGCACCTCGATCTGAGACGATGGTCTTGGGTACCCCATATAAGCATAGAATCTTCGCTATGTACAGCTCCGCATATTTGCCGGCACTATAACGTGTATTCACCGGGATGAAGTGAGCCGTCTTGGTTAACCGATCAACGATTTCCCAGATAGAATCATGTTTGTTAGAAGTTAGGGGCAATCCCACAATGAAATCCATGCTCACATCTTCCCATTTCCATGCCGGGATCTTCAGGGGTTGCAACAGCCCTGATTTCCTCATATGATCCGCTTTCACTCGTCGGCACGTATCGCACTCGGACACGTACTTCGCTACTTCCCGCTTCATCCGTGTCCACCAAAATTTCTTTTTCAAATCTTGGTACATTTTGTTGCTGCCCGGATGAATGGAGTACTTAGACAAGTGAGCTTCATCGAGGATTTTCTTCCTCAGCTCCATATCCCGGGGTACGACTATGCGGTCATTGAACCACAGCGTCCCCTCATCATCTTTCCGGAAACATTTGATCTCTCCATTGTCTATCCGTCTCCGGAGATGTGCCATGCCTTTATCCGTCTTCTGAGCTGCAATGATGTCCTCCCTAATAGTAGGGATGAGGGCAAGGTTGTACAGTGATCCATAAGGAACCAGGTATAAACTTGGCTCTTCCTCCTCCACCGGTGTAATGGTGAGGTGATGGACATGTGATTTCCGACTCAGCGCGTCGGCAACCACATTCGCCTTGCCGGGGTGGTAATGGATCTCAATATCATAATCTTTGATCAGTTCTAACCACCTCCGTTGCCTCATATTCAGCTCCTTCTGGGTGAAAATATATTTCAAGCTCTTGTGGTCGGTGTAGAGGTGCACCAGATTCCTCAGGAGATAGTGCCTCCACATTTTCAGCGCCAAAACCACTGCAGCAAGCTCAAGATCATGAGTCGGATAGTGCTGCTCATGGTTCCGAAGTTGGCGTGAGCCATATGCGACCACACGTCCTTCCTGCATCAACATGCAGCCAAGCCCAATACCGAACGCGTCACAATACACGTCGAAGGGCTTTGTTGTATCCGGCTGAGCCAAGACTGGGGCTGTGGTGAGATGCTTCACCAATGCTTGGAATGCTCCTTCCCACGCCGTGTTCCAAACATATTTCGTTCCCTTCTTCAGCAGTTCTGTCATCGGCTTAGCGAGCTTGGAGAAACTTGGAATAAATCTCCGATAGTATCCCGCTAACCTGAGGAAGTTTCTGACTTCATGAACTGAAGTGGGAGCTTTCCATTTCAGTACTTTCTCTACTTTGCTTGGGTCAACCGCAATGCCTTCCACTGAGATGATATGTCCCAAGAATGGCACTTGGCTGATCCAAAACTCGCATTTACTGAGCTTGGCATAGATCTTGTGGTCTCGCAATCGTTGAAGAACGACTCTCAAGTGTTCGGAATTTTCGGCTTCTGTCTTGGAGTAAACCAAGATATCATCGATGAACACTACCACGAACTTGTCCAGCTCTGGCATGAACACCGAGTTTATGAGATACATGAAATGGGCTGGAGCATTTGTGAGACCAAAGGACATGACGAGATATTCATATAATCCGTATCTCGTCGAGAAGGCCGTCTTCGGGATATCCTCCGCCCGGATCTTTATCTGGTGATATCCAGAGCGATGGTCCATCTTGGAGAACACACTGGCACCCACAAGTTGATCAAACAATATGTCGATGCGGGGCAGTGGGTATTTATTCTTGATGGTGACGGCGTTGAGCGGCCGGTAATCCACACACAGCCTCAAGGTTTCATCCTTTTTCTTCACAAATAGCGCCGAGCATCCCCAAGACGAGGAACTCGGTCTAATGAAACCCTTGCTCAACAGATCATTGAGCTGTTCTTTAAGTTCAGCCAGCTCATTTGGAGCCATTTTGTATGGTCTCCATGATATGGGCGTAGTCCCGGGTGCTAGTTTGATCTTGAACTCGACATACCGCTTAGGTGGCATGCCCGGAAGGTCATCCGGGAACACATCGGGATACTCCCGGACTACGGGGATGTCTTCTAATTTGAGAGCTTCAGCATTATTAATTGCTGAAATTTCCCGGACTGGCGTGTCTAATAACATGGAATGCGTACGGTGGAATGGAGAGTTTAAATGAACCGTCCGTGTCCGAGTCTCTAGGACAGCGCCATGGTATTTTAACCATGACATCCCTAAGATTGCATCAATCTTTTGTCCCATTAGGATTATCAAGGTGGTGGCATATAGTTTCCCACCTAAGCACAGAGGTGCTTTTGGAATCATCATATTAGCTGAAATCTTCCCTCCCGGTGAGCAGATCATATAAGTGCAGTCGGTTGGGAAGACTTGCATTTGATGCTTAGCCACATAGGATGCACTTATAAAGCTGTGGGTTGCACCAGAATCAAACAGTATGATGATGGCTTGATTGTTGAGAGTAAATGTACCCGCCAGCACGTTGTCTCCCTCTGGGGCGTCCTCATTGTCGAGGTTGCGGACGCCCCCAGTCCGCTGACCAACCTTCTTCACCGGAGGTCGGCCTCGAGCACCACCCTGGAACTGGGCTTGCCCGCTGCTCTGCTGCCCCTGGGGACAGTCCTTCGCGAAGTGGCCCGCCTGGGAACACGTGAAGCAAGTGAAACGGGGCGGTCCCACGCTGATCGGTGGGCGGAAACCCGGGGCGCGTTGTGGCGGTGGAAACGCCCGGGGTACCGTCTGCTGCTGCTGTCTTGGTGGTGGCATCGGCGGATGGAACGGAGGTGACTGAAAAGGATGTCCCCCGAACCGTTGAGGTCGCGCCGGTGGATGCCATTGCTGTCCGGATGGTTTCCGATACACCATACGGTACTTCTGAGGAGCGCCACCACCACTGCTGGGCGGAGCGCTGCGCTTCCTCTGCTCAGCTGCCAACTCCCGCTGAGCGTCTTCTTGCATAATCGCGGCATTGACTAAGTCATTGAAGGTGCCGCGATTCCACTGAATGAGGTGCGTCTTCATTTCGGGGTGTAACCCCCGATAGAATTGCTCCCGCTTCTTCTCCTCAACGGAGATATAGGCTGACGCGTATTGCGCCAGATGGTTGAAGGCACGGGAGTAGTCATGGGCACTCCTCCCGCCCTGCTTCAGTTCCAAAAATTCTTGGAATTTCCTCTTCATGATCCCGGGAGGGATATGATAGGCGCGGAACGCTTCCGGAACTCTTCCCACTCCACGGCATGGCCGGCCGGACGTGAGGCGACATAGTTCGCCCACCACGTGCCAGCGGCACCGTGAAGTTTCTGCGCTGCGAACAATGTCTTTTGCCGCTCCGTGCATTGGAGCAGCCCGAACTTGGACTCGATGGTCCGCAGCCAGTTGTCCGCCTCCAGTGGTTCTTCAGCTTCTGTGAACACTGGAGGGTGCGTACTCATGAAATCCGAGTACGACACCTCACGGGGCTCACGAGGCCCTCTGTCTTGACGCCCCCCCGCCTGGGACGTATTCTGCACGATCGTGCGGAGCAGGTCGGTCTGCTCTTCACGACCTCCCAAAAGTGCCGCTATCACATCCGCTAGAGTAAGCGGAGGCGGCGGTGGTGGCTGCTGCTGCGGGGTGCTGTCGTAGGCTGGTGGCTGGGAGTCATCGCCTCCCTGCTGGCTAGAGCCACCCACCTCGTGCGTGGTCCTAGTGCGAACCATCTGCAACCATACGACAATAAACATCAGTCCCGCAACATATGGCATGCAGTCCAATAACAATAGGCGTAAAAACATAATGACAATAAAACATGCGATACATCTCGTATGTAGATAATGTAATAACTTTGCACAAGATACACCATTACCAGACCAAATACAAGCTAGTTTAATCCAACTCAATGAACCTCCTCTTTGGAAGCTCACCCCAACTAGGTTTGGTCACTACGAGACGTCACTATCGCTTTGTCATCACGTAAACCACCCTTTTATCTTCAATACGACACAAACATGGTCTCTAGTAAAAGAAACTTGAGTGAGACCTATACTCAAATCTTTCACTAGTTGAAGATAACCTCTCATGAGTATGTTCTGCCACATTGGAAGTATTCAAACCCCCTCTAGGGTACAACAATCTCTCAAATGAGTTCAATTGTCATTCCTCTGTCAGAATGACCAGTTTCTACATATCCAAGATTTTGATCTGGTTCTGTGTATTTTCATGACTCGAGTTGAATACCAAAGTTAAAGTTAACTTCCGTATCTTTCCAATGAGTACTTATTTGCCCTCAGATCAGCTCTTGTTAAAAAAGTTATGGTCATTCAAAGTCAACAGAATTTCTTGGAGAATTTTCAACAACACCTCCCTTGGAAAGTTGCTGTTTTCAACTCTGATTTCCACTGAATTCTGTGCTGAAATTTCAGAAACTTTGAATTGCAAAGATGTAACACATCTTCTACAGTTTCTAAGGATGTTTTACCTGAAAATTTTAGATTTTTCTACTGGGAGTTATGTTTGAAAAATAGAACAGTCCAGAGAGGGTTTAACTCTGTCCTGGTTCTGGACAGCTTACATTCCTCTGGGATTTAAGCCATCTTAAGTTGAGTTTCAGCTCTGGAAGTCTACAACAAAGTTGTAGAGCACTTAAATACCTTTTCAGAATGATATACCATACCTCCCGGGGCTAAAATACCTGTGAGTTATGCCCTGTTGAAGATCAGCAAACTTGCTGCCCAAAACAGAGCACTCTGTTTTTTTATTCTTTTGAACTACACTCCTTACCCTCCAATTTTTCTACCCAACCAGGGTCCTAAATGTTGAACCTAGTGATTTTAATTCCTTGTTATCATTATTTTTATGCATATGCCTACAATATCTCGCTACTACGTTCCTCACAAAAGAAAATCCTAACCGGATGATACCGGCATATACGTCTCAAGTGTGGCACTAAACGGTCTCTCGCACACGTTTACTACATGGATACATACGTGGTTAGTACCTGCAGAAGACCACACAATAGTGATGCAATCAAAGGTTGTTCATTGCAGGCAGGACTATATTTAAAAGTAAATACAAACGCCCGTATCATTGCCATACGGCCGTCCTTGAGTTAGGTCACGTCTCAAGGTACGTGATCGTGTTTCAACACCACACGACGGGGAACCCGAGTACGTCATGAACGGGTCGTCACGGTTGGGAATGTTATCAGCCCAACAGATACCACCTACTGCCCTACAGGGCACGCCGATGGCAAGCACTGCGTATGTCCTCCTGGGCTACTTCCAGACGAACACACTCTCGCGTTACTGACCACGCGATGGGGTCTCCACTTACTTGCCTAATGCACGCTAGGGATCAGCGTTTCATATGAACTCAGGAACATGAAGAGTCCAAGAGTTTCATATTGACGTCTCACACCAAGCTGTGAGACCAATCCCTGAACCACATTCCTCGTCAGGGGAGCTAACCGAAATTGAACCGCTTTCGGTGGCATTCCTTACCATGCTTACCCGAGCGTAGGTGCGTCGTTACATATTGAAATTCAGAATTAAAACACATAAGTTAGTCTTTGCCACTTTAAGTAACTATGCTAATATAGTCCTTACTTGGGCAAACTACCGGATCCTCACCGTAAACCTAAGTTTTCCCATAATATTGACACGACCCCAAAGGTCTTGTCGAGCCAGGATCACGCTGAGTGGTGCTGCGTTGCACAGCACCGGATAACACACGTCAAAGGTACAAAGCGGAAGCGGAATTTTATTACATAAACAAGTTTATGAACATGTTTACATCAAAATAGTTCCAGTCTACACTCACGGGCGTAGACTATGCATCAAGTCCACGTTCAGCCCTTGAACATGTCCTTGCTAGCACACACGCACACTAACTCTGCGGCGTGCACGACTCCCACTCGACGGGGTTCCCCTCCTGGGGTTCCGTCTCCTCTTCGGGAGTCCCTTCCTAATAGAACCCAGAAAAAGCTTCAAACACAAGCAGTGAGCACGAAGGCTCAGCAAGTCTGACCCGTCTCACCTAAACATGGAACTTCTAAATGAGGGGTGGTGGGATACGTGAGCTAAAAATCATTTGCAAGGACTCGCCTAATTAGTAGAACCTTACTTTCAAGTTTTAGCAGCAGGTTGTGGAGAACCTAACGCTAAGGTACATGAGAGAGCCGCAATCAAACAAGAAACACATTTCTCTCATGTACTTTGCCCAAAGTTGAAATGAACTTTAGTTAGCTCTAAACTACAGCAAGTCATTAGCAATCAAGTCCATCTTTCAATCAGCAACATTTTAACATGTAACTAGCCTGTTCTTTCTACGTCACGGTACTGTGAACAAGTGGTACTCACTGACCGCGAGGGACGATGATTATAATCGATTTACACCTGCAGGGTTACCCGAACAACCCGTCATGTACGCCCGTACTCGATGTTGCCTACAACAACCATCACGGACGCCGTACGCGACTACCTTTCACCCATTAGCCAAATGTTGAACCGGTCCAATCGTCCCGAGCAAGAGGTCTCTGCACGCGCATCTCAGTGCCGCCAGCCAATTTACACCTCGAGCTCTCAACCTACCCTCTGAACGACCAGCTATGCCTCAACACCCAGCTACCCGAGTTACATCAGTTTCCCGGTTCCCATATAGCCGGTAGGTCTTCGGTACTGTTCTAGCTTGTTCAACAGGCCCGCACACGGCTCGGTCCTCAATCGACACAAGCGGAGCTACAGCACACAGGCCCCAAAGTCCTGTTGCCCTTACCCTCCGCTTGGTCTCATTTTCTTGCCATGTGTTTCATGTGCTATCACTACCCGAGTCGAGTGCCTCTAGCCTATGCTCGCGAGTAGTTCCAACTACTCGACTTGTACCGAATCCTACTCTATCTTAGCAATGCAGTGGCTAACGAGGTTTTCAATCCTAATCCCAACCCATGGCTTTCTTGGCTATGCACTTGGGTTTCCAAACAAGACTCTAATGCAAGGAACAATAGTATTCATGTATGTGCTCAAAACAATAAAAATTTGTAAAAGGTTAATGCAAACCGGAGCTTGCCTTGCTGCTCTTGGTCGTAGGCTAACTGCTCCTCCGGAGTAACGAAGTCTAGGACTTCGGGTTCCTCCTCGACCTTAGCGACTACATGATAGAAGCAATACATGTATTAATTTAAATGCAGTTGTATTAACTTTTAAACTTGTGAAGTCTATAACTCTTACTAGACAAGCCCAATGACTGTGAAACTTTTACTGTGGCTGGGCTACAACCTAAACAGATACTTGGTCAAGTTTTAGTTGCAGCAAAGCTCATTTGAGCCCTCCACAATTAATCATGTACTTGACCTTAATTGAAGGCTTTTAGGGTGTTCTAAGGATTTTCATGAAACAAACTATGACTTTATGAAAACTAGATTTTCAGAGGGTTCTAATGGAGTTGGCCTCACTTAATTTGAAGGTTCCTAGCTAAGGATATGAGCTAAACAATTTCAGAGAAAATTCTGGAAATGTTTCTGAACATTTTCTATTTTCTCTGGAACAGTTTCACTAATCACACCATTAGGTGGATCAAATGAGCTCAAATGGGTCTGAAATTTTTATGGTAGTTCAGGGATATTTTGGTGAACATCCCAGTAAAATTTCAGGATTTTCCTCCAAAGAATTCTCCAGTTAAAATTCCAAACAATTTAAATTTTGAGGAATTAATTCTGGAGAAATAAGAATTTTCATGAAGTAAAACTTGATTTGCTGGAAAGTGATCAGAGAGCTGAATCCAAAAAAATTTGGTTCACTCGATTTGGAGCTTTCTAGCCAAAGTTATGAGGATTTGAAGTTTGGAAGAAATCTGAAAATCGGGGGAAAAAGTTTAAACTCTCAGGGGTCCGCGGGGACACGTGTTGAGCGCGGAGGTGTCTGGCACACCAAGGCCCACAGGGTATTGACTCCCAAGAGCTCTTATCAAACTGCTCTATTACATCGACCACCTTCGAGTTCTCTATATGCGAAGAGCCAACAAACCATACCGATAGGTTGATAGTTTTCTGTTGGTACGGCGTGCGCGCCAACACAGCCGATCCCGGCCACACCCGATCTCGAATTAAAATTCTTCAGCCGCTGACACGTGGGCCAGCCGGCTTCGTCTTCCTCCCGCCGCTCTCTCACGCCCGCATCGCCGACCTCGCCGGAGCAGACCCGGAGCTCGCCGGCTCGCCGCTGCCGGACCTCCCATGGTCTGAAACTCGCCGCCAGGGGGTTGTCGACGTCGAGGAACACGTCGGTGGTGTCAGGTCGGGCTGGGGGTGACCGGAAATAGCCCAGCGACGTGCCGCGGCCTTGGTTGACGTTCGGCGCCGTCGACCGTGGGTTCTAACCCGCCAACACCTCGAACAAACGGTCCTACAGCATTAGTGTACTTCTAGGAAGCTCGACAAGGTGTCAAAAGGGTTCAGGGATGGCGGCAAGTCGGTCGGCACCGTGTGACCGATCGTGCCCGCCATGACCGCCCTTGATCGAGCTCGAAATTCATCACTCCTAGACAGTTTCACGCCACGGATGCAGAAAAGAACTTGATCGCCGGCTAGAGCGTCTATGTGCAAGATTTGATAACCACCGAAAGATCATAGAGCGAGAATTTGAAGAATCCGTACCGGAAGCTTGGTTTACGGTCGCCGGAGCAAAAACTGGAAATTCTCTGTGGATTCTTCACGGTTTGCTTCCAAACTTGGAGGAGAGCAGCACGGTGGTCGCGCGCTCCTGTTGCCTCTCTTGCTGGACCGTGAAAACGCCTGTGGAACACTGTCCACGGGCGCCTGACTCTCGGCTGAGGCTAGGTCGCCGCGGTGGCAATCGTTTTCGGGCAAAGGAGGTCAGAACTCGGGGTTTCTGGTGTTGGGGAGGTGGAGTGCGACCTCAGGTTGCTGTCTAGCAGCTCAGGAACGAAGGAGGATATTGTTTTGCTGGTTTTCCCGACTGAGCAGAGAGCTGCAGCGAGAAACAATGCCGCTGCTCGGGTTTGCCCGCGAGAAGATAAAGCCGGCCGACTCCTGCTCGGCTGAGGCGGTGCCGGTCGCGTGGGGGCACGAGCAAGCCGCCCTGGGTGCCAGCGCGCGTAGAGGGGAAGCAGCTGGTGGCGCCGGTGGCTGCTCGGTGGCACAGCCGACAGCTGCTCGGTGGAATTTCCCACCGAGGCTGTGACTTTGTGTGCAAGTTTTGCCTCCTTCTCTCTATGACATGTGGGCCCACCCGGGGTTTTAACCTCTGAAATTTACTCCTAATCACTGTTGTAAATAGTGAGCCCCATAATACCCCTGGTGATTCAAATTATTCACCCATGAGCCATTTGAATTGATTAGAATTCAAATTGGGTTTGGTTTGAATGAATTTCAGCACAAGTTCAGTTTTGAATTCAAATAAAGTTTGAATTCGTCCCACTTAGCTCATGTCAAGATCAACTCCAAATGGAGTGAAAATTGGTGTGTTAGCTCACAAAAATGTGCTGAATAAGAATATGCCTCCCACTTTTAAATTCATGGGATAAAAACATTTTGAATTTGAATATGGTTTCAAACTGCCCTCTTCCTAACTATACCCAAAAATGACCTCAAAAAGGTTTTGAATTTGGGTGAAACTTGGCATGGACATCCTTAGCAATGTGTAGGAGTTTTCATATGTCCAGCCCACCTATATCACATGTGGGAAATACCATTTTTGCAATATGTGAGTTTGTTTTTCTAATGAGCATGTTGATGGTGGTTACTTGCTCTTCATTTGTGTCCATCAACTTTCCTCAAATGAGGTGTGTGTGTATGGTGATGAACATTTCAATTATATGTCAAAAACTGAGGCCCTTACATTCCTCCCCCCTTAAATCTCGTCCTGAGATTATAAGGTGAAAATGAGAGAGAGGATGGTAGAAATTACCGGATATTCGACGTGACAAAGTCGGGGTAGTTAGCGCGAAGAAATCCTTCGCTCTCCCATGTCGCTTCATCCATGGAGTGATTATTCCATAGAACCTTGTAGAACCACAACGTGAGGTTGCGTGTGGTTCGGGCCTTTTCATCAATAATCTGTACCGGTTCCTCCCGATAGGTGAGATCCGGTTGCAGTTCTTCAATATCTTCCAGCTGAACGGTAGTTGATAGCTTAAGACACTTCCTCAGCTGGGCAATGTGAAAGACGTAGTGCACACCGGAAAGTGCTTCTGGTAATTTCAGCCGGTATGCCACTGATCCACATCTTTCGGTAATCTGGAATGGACCGATGAATCGGGGTGCCAACTTTCCTCTCACCCCAAATCTGTTTACGCCCTTCATTGGAGACACGCGTAGATATACGTGATCTCCAACTTCGAATTGTAATGGGTGCCTTCTCCGGTCCGCATACTGTTTCTGTCGGGATTGAGCGGCTTTTAGGTTCGCTTGAATCAGTCGAACCTTTTCTTCCGCGTTGTTGACAAGGTCAATCCCGAAGGTAACCCTTTCGCCAGACTCACACCAGTTCAACGGTGTGCGGCATTTTCTTCCGTATAGCGCCTCGTAGTGCGCCATCTTTATGCTGGCTTGGTACCCATTGTTGTACGAGAACTCGGCTAACGGCAAGTCATCATCCCAATTCTTGCCGTGGTTGATAGCACAAGCTCATAGCATGTCTTCTAAAATTTGATTTACCCGCTCGGTTTGCCCATCCGTCTGCGGGTGGTATGCTGAACTACGGATCAGCTTCGTCCCCAAGGCAGCGTGCAGCTGCTCCCAAAAACGGGACACAAATAAAGTGACCCGATCAGATATGATGGTACGGGGTACGCCGTACAAGCATAGGATCCGTGAGATGTACAGTTCAGCGTACTTCTTGGCGTTATAGTTGGTGTTGACCGGGAAGAAATGGGCAATTTTGGTGAGACGGTCGACGATCACCCACACAGAATCGTGCTTCTGAAAAGTTGTGGGTAAACCGACGATGAAGTCCATGCTCACATCCTCCCACTTCCAGGCAGGAATGCCCAGCGGTTGCAGCAGTCCCGGTTTCCGCATATGGTCTGCCTTCACCCTTCGACATGTATCACACTCGGACACGTATTTTGCAGTCTCACGCTTCATCCGTGTCCACCAAAACTTGCTTCTGAGTTCTTGATACATTTTGTTGCTGCCGGGGTGAATAGAAAACTTTGACAAGTGAGCCTCATCAAAGATCTTCTTCTGTAATTCCGGGTTACGGGGTACGACGATCCGGTCCTTGAACCATAGGACGCCGTCTCCGTCCTTCCGGAAACATTTCAGCTCCCCACTGTCTACACGTCTCCGCAAATGCGACATGCCTTGTCATTCTTCTGGGCTGCCGCTATCTCTTCACGGATGGTGGGGATCAAAGCTAGGTTGTAGAGAGCTCCGTGTGGAATCACATGTAGTGGTGGTTCGCTCTCTTCCAACGGTGTGATGGTCAGATTGTTGACGTGTGACTTGCGGCTCAGCGCATCTGCCACTGCGTTCGCCTTGCCCGTATGATAATGGATCTCTATTTTGTAATCCATTATCAGTTCTAACCATCTTCGCTGCCTCATGTTCAGCTCCTTCTGAGTGAATATGTACTTGAGGCTTTTGTGGTCGGTAAATAAATGTACGAGGTTACCGAGTAGGTAGTGCCTCCACATTTTTAGTGCAAGTACCATGGCAGTGAGCTCCAAGTCGTGAGTTGGATAATTCTGCTCATGGTTTCTAAGCTGCCGTGATCCCTACGCGACCACTCTTCGGTCTTGCATCAGCACACATCCGAGCCCAATGCCGGATGCATCGCAGTACACATCGAACGGTTTTGTTGTTTCTGGCTGCGCCAAAACCGGTGCTGATGTCAGGTGCTTGACTAAACCCTTGAATGCTGCTTCACATGCTGGACTCCAAACATATTTGGTAGCCTTCTTCAGCAGCTCTGTCATCGGCTTGGCAATCTTTGAGAAGTTCGGAACGAACCTCTGATAGTATCCCGCGAGTCCGAGGAAACTCCATACCTCGTGAACAGTTCTCGGGGATTTCCAATTCAGCACTTGAGTGATCTTGCTCGGGTCTACAGCGATACCCTCCGCTGAGATGATATGCCCGAGAAAAGGCACTTGTGATATCCAGAATTTGCATTTGCTGAATTTCACATATAACTTGTGATCCCGCAGCCGTTGCAAGACTATACGCAGATGCTTCTTGTGATCTTCCTCCGACTTGGAATATACCAGTATGTCGTCGATGAAGACCACGACAAACTTGTCCAGCTCCGGCATGAATACCGAGTTCATCAAGTACATGAAGTGAGCTGGAGCATTGGTAAGGCCGAAGGACATGACCAGGTACTCATAAAGTCCGTACCTTGTCGAGAAGGCTGTCTTTGGAATGTCCTCAGCCCTTATCTTAATATGATGGTACCCGGATCTTAAATCCATCTTGGAAAAGATCTTTGCTTCGACCAACTGATCAAACAACATGTCGATCCGTGGCAACAGGTACTTGTTCTTGATGGTTACGGCATTTAATGGACGATAGTCCACGCAAAGCCGTAACGTCTCATCCTTCTTCTTGACAAATAATGCCGAACAGCCCCATGGCGAGGAGCTCGGCCTAATAAAACCCTTCTCCAGAAGGTCCGTGAGCTGAGTCTTCAGTTCAGCCAACTCCTTGGGCGCCATCTTGTACGGCCTTCGGGATATCGGCATGGTTCCCGGTGCATGTTCAATCTTGAACTCCACCTCTCTATCGGGTGGCATCCCCGGCGAATCGTCCGGGAATACATCAGGGAACTCTCGGACCACTGGAATATCTTCCAATCTGATGGTTGTGGCTTGATAGACACTTGGAAGTTTTATTTCTGTACTGCCCAGAAATAATGAGTGAGACTCGTGCACTCCTGAGTTCAAGTGCACAACTCGGAGGACGGTGTCTAAAACATCGCCGTGGTGGGTTAACCACGACATCTCTAAGATGACATCAACCTTTTGTCCCTCTAAAATTATGAGAGACGTAGGGTAAACTCTACCCTCTAAGCACAATGGCGCTTTTGGGACCATCATGCTTGCTGAAATTTTCCCACCCGGTGAACAGATCACATAAGGACTATCGGTGGGTAGTATTTGCAAGCTATGTTTATCAATGAAAGCTTGGCTAATGAAGCTATGCGTGGTGCCTGAATCAAATAATATTATAGCAGGATGCTGGTGGAGTTGGAACATACCCGCAAGGATTGGGTCGCCCTCCGGCACGTCCTCTATGGCAAGCTGGTGGACAGTGCCGGGCCTAGGGTTTGCCCGCCGCGCATTAGTAGGGTTCCGGGGTTGATTCCTTCCCGGAAACTGCGGTGCCACTCCGCCTTGCCTCTCCGGGCAACTGCTCGCGAAGTGTCCTGGACGACCACACTTGTAACATGTGGCCGCTGCTGGTGTAGTGCTCGGGGAACAAAAGCCCGGCATGCGTTGCTGAGGTGCATACGCACGCGGCATCGCCCGCTGCTGCTGTTGTTGTTGTGGAGGTGGTGCTGGCAGTGCCGGCCGGAATGCCGGTGAAGAGTACGGCCGACTGCGGAAAGGCATCGACCGCTGTGGTGTCTGCCAGCGTGGACCTGATGGTGGGCGATTCACCATCCGAAACTTCTGAGAAGGACCGCCTCCTTCTCCGCTGCTCTGCGGCACGCTTCGCTTTCTCTCCGCCGCCGCTAACTCCTTGCCGGAGTCCTCCTGAACAATCGCAGCATCAATGATGTCGTTGAGGCTGCCACGATTGAACATCGCCAACTTGTCCTTCAGGAGCGGGTTAAGCCCCTGGTAAAAATGGTCCCGCCGCTTCTCGTCGGTATCGGCATGATACGACGCATAAAGCGCGAGATCGTTGAACGCCCTGGAGTATTCCAGCGCGTTCCGGCTCCCTTGCTGCAGGTGCAGGAACTCCTGCGTCTTCCTCTTCATCAGACCTGGCGGTATGTGATAGGCCCTGAAGGCCGTCCGGAATTCCGTCCAGGTCATCACTTGGTCGGTGGGCTGTGAAGCACAGAAGTTGGCCCACCACGCGCTCGCGGATCCTTGGAGCTGCTGGACCGCGAACTGAGTCTTACGCTGCTCGCTTATCTGGAGCAGCCCGAACTTCATCTCTATCGCGCGGAGCCAGTTGTCCGCGTCAAGAGGTTCATCCGCCCTTGAGAATACTGGGGATGAGTCGCCAGGAAGTTGGAGTAGGAGCTCTGTTGACGCTCCTCACGATCTTGACGTCTCTCTGGACGAGACGTATTGGCGATAAGCATTTGCAGAAACTTCGTGTGCTGCTAATGTGAACCCGCCATTGCCGCGACGATGTTGGCCAATGTAACCGTGGGCAGTGGCGATGGCGGTGTTTGCTGTTGCTGTTGCTGCTGCTGTCCCAAGGAATCCTCGGGAGGCTGTTGGGAGGTTTCTCCCCCTTGACTGGTACCCCCAACGTCCGGGTTGGCACGAGTACGCGTCATTCTGAAATTCAAAACAGCAGCAATTAGCACATGTCTTACTTAAAATTCCATATGCAACAGTAGGTATTGAAGTGACACATGATTAATTTGCACAACATTCACATATATTATTGATAAAGCAAAAACTTTATACAAGATACATTATTCTCGGGTCTCCGAGAAGTCGTGCTCATGTCGTCACTACCTATACATACGCTACTGTCTACACGACATGTCACCGATACAAAATTTGGGCTACACTACCCTAGCTGCCCTACATGGCAACTGTAACCCCCTACTCGGAGTAGAACTCGACCTCCTGTGGGTCGTCCTCCTCCGGTACCTCTGCTGGTGGCTCTGGATCTACCACCTCTTCTCCCATCCCGGGTTCTCCCATTGCTGGAAGGCCCAAGACCACCGGTATGTCCAATACCGTAGGTACGAGGTCCTACAATGCATGCACCTCGTCCATGGCTTGGTTATAATCTTCTTCCCAGCCTTGGCCTTCCTCAATAGCGTCGTCTCGCTCTTGAGTAAGGTCCTCGTTCTGCTGGGTCAGATTCTGTACCAGTTCTTGCAACGCCGCGATGTTGGCACGGCTTTTTCTCTTCGCCTTCTTCAAACGATGCAACTGATTATGTTGTTCATTCAGTCGCTTGATCATCGGAAGGAGCACATTCCGGAGTGCGCTGTGAGCACTCTCGAAATGGTCTCCACGACTCGTGCTCTCTTTGAGCTTCGTGGCGAGATGCTCCGTATGAACAGCTTGGCTGTCCATCACGGCGTTTCCCGCCCTCATCTGGAGGCTGAGATTTGCCTCCGCGGGGTTGTGCCTCGGGCAACCCGGATCCGTTGCCTCCAGGTACCTCTCTTCCTACACATGCTGAGCCCGTCCCTCCACCGGAACGAGCGCGTATGGAGTGCCCTCCATAGCCTGCACGTGTAGTTGGCAGAAACATGACATGGTGTCACGGGCTGCCACTTGCCACATCCCTTCTGGTTGTCTACCTCGCACCGTGATGGTACACAGCGCCCAACCGGGTGGCGTAGGTCCTGCAGGGACTTCGACATGGATCGTCCACGTCTTTTTCCCCTCTTCGCCTTCTTCCTTGGCGAAGTACTGCGGCATCTGGTTGTACCCGAAATATTGGAGCATTTGCCACAATGCTTCCTGATAGCCGCTACAGTGAGAACAGTGGGAAACCACCCACCCGTTCTCGAATTGTTTATCTGCTGTCATCTGTAAAAATATATTTGAGAAATGTAAAATATTTATTTAAACAGTAACCTCTGAGTTATAACATAAGACATGTCATTGAACCCATAAAACTTGGAACCATAGTTCAAATTTTAAACAAATTTGACTGCTGATCTGCTGTTCCCATGACAGCCCTGACCAGTTTCCATTTCAACCTGATTTAGGCCATGTTAAAGGCAAAACCAATTCTGAACATCAAAGTTAAAGCTAACTTCAATAGCTTTCCAGAAAGTATTTGCTTGGCCTAAGATCGGTCCTGGTTCAAAAGTTATGAGATGTCAAAGTTAACAGAATTTCTGGAGAAAATTGGACAGCACCTCCCTGCTTTAGGTACTGATTTGATCCAAGAATTCCAGTTAATTCTGTTCCTAATCTGACAAAACGTTCTGTTACAAAGTTGTAACCCATCTCATAAGATTTCCAGAACTACCTAATTTTCTATTTTTGGATTTTTAAGCAGGAAGTTATGCTTAATTTACAGAGAGTTTACAGAGAGTCTTTGCCCTGTCCTGTTTTCTAAACAGTTTCAACTCTACTGCATTTTTCGATTGGTTAAGGGATGAAACACCTCTGGACCTCAACAGAAAAGTTGTAAAGCTTTTCAAAAGCTTTCCAGAAATGTATCATATGACCCCAACCTCGAAAGAACTCAACCTCTAACCTCTGATTAACTTCATCCTTATTCAGCTGAAAACAGAGTGCTCTGTCCTTAACAACCTATAAGTTGAAAACTTGTTAACTTTGAATATCCTGTTCAAGGGAAGGAGTTACATCAAGTTTTACTACTTTAGATCAAAACCTTCAAGTTTTAAATGAATTTGTTCATTTAATGGGGTGTGACGTCGATGCGTCACCAGATTATGTCGGTACTACGTCCTCACAAAGAAAAACCTATACCGGACTTAGCCGGCTTCGTTAATTCAGTGGCACTAAACGTCACTCGCACACGGATGCTACACGTCTACCGTTTCGTGGTCAGGTTACCTGCAAAAACTCAAACAATCGTCAGACTCAGCTGCACACCGAGCCCGGAATCCATACAGTTCGTACATCCGGCCGTCATCACTCACCCGGATGTTCTCAAGCCAAACACGCCTTGAGTTACGTGTTCACGTTTCAGACCACGTGATGGGGTCTCCCAAATTGCACCACGCACGCCAGGGACAGACGTTGCTCGTATACCCCAAATGACACAAAGAGTCGTAGAGGATATCAAAGCGGGTCGGGTTACCTGCCACCCGTGGGGCTCCACCCTTCAGCATGTGCGCACTGGTGGACAGCGCTTACGTGTACCCCCCAAGACATAAACGTCCCGAGATACACGATTTTCCGACATAAGCAAATAGGTTAGTATGCCACTTTCTATATGCTAATAACATCCTTATACGGGCTACTAACTCGTTCCTCACTGGATTTTTGAAAAAGATGAACTTTGTAGTGCGTTAAACCTCAAGCGAGCTCTGATACCAGCGCTGACACGACCCCAAAGGTCTTGTCGAGCCAGGATCACGCTGAGGGGTGCTGCGTTGCACAACACCGGATAACACACGTCAAAGGTACAAAGCGGAAGCAAAATTTTATTACATAAACAAGTTTATGAACATGTTTACATCAAAATAGTTCCAGTCTACACTCACGGGCGTAGACTACGCATCAAGTCCACGTTCAGCCCTTGAACGTGTCCTTGCTAGCACACACGCACACTAACTCTGCGGCGTGCACGACTCCCACTCGACGGGGTTCCCCTCCTTGGGGTTCCGTCTCCTCTTCGGGAGTCCCTTCCTCATAGAACCCTGCAAAAGCTTCAAACACAAGCAGTGAGCACGAAGGCTCAGCATGTCTGAACCGTCTCACCTAAACATGGAACTTCTAAATGAGGGGTGGTGGGTTACATGAGGTAAAAATCATTTGCAAGGACTCGCCTAATTAGTAGAACCTTACTTTAAAGTTTTAGCAGCAGGTTGTGGAGAACCTTACGCTATGGTACATGAGAGAGCCGCAATCAAACAAGAAACGCATTTCTCTCATGTACTTTGCCCAAAGTTGAAATGAACTTTAGTTAGCTCTAAACTACAGCAAGTCATTAGCAATCAAGTCCATCTTTCAATCAGTAACATTTTAACATGTAACTAGCCTGTTCTTTCTACGTCACGGTACAGTGAACAAGTGGTACTCACTGACCGCGAGGGACGATGATTATAATCGATTTACACCTGCAGGGTTACCCGAACAACCCGTCACGTACGCCCGTACTCGATGTTGCCTACAACAACCATCACGGACGCCGTACGCGACTACCTTTCACCCGTTAGCCAAATGTTGAACCGGTCCAATCGTCCCGAGCAAGAGGTCTCTGTACGCGCATCTCAGTGCCGCCAGCCGATTTACACCTCGAGCTCTCAACCTACCCTCTGAACGACCAGCTATGCCTCAACACCCAGCTACCCGAGTTACATCAGTTTCCCGGTTCCCATATAGCCGGTAGGTCTTCGGTACTGTTCTAGCTTGTTCAACAGGCCCGCACACGGCTCGGTCCTCAATCGACACAAGCGGAGCTACAGCACACAGGCCCCAAAGTCCTGTTGCCCTTACCCTCCGCTTGGTCTCATTTTCTTGCCATGTGTTTCATGTGCTATCACTACCCGAGTCGAGTGCCTCTAGCCTATGCTCGCGAGTAGTTCCAACTACTCGACTTGTACCGAATCCTACTCTATCTTAGCAATGCAGTGGCTAACGAGGTTTTCAATCCTAATCCCAACCCATGGCTTTCTTGGCTATGCACTTGGGTTTCCAAACAAGACTCTAATGCAAGGAACAATAGTATTCATGTATGTGCTCAAAACAATAAAAATTTGTAAAAGGTTAATGCAAACCGGAGCTTGCCTTGCTGCTCTTGGTCGTAGGCTAACTGCTCCTCCGGAGTAACGAAGTCTAGGACTTCGGGTTCCTCCTCGACCTTAGCGACTACATGATAGAAGCAATACATGTATTAATTTAAATGCAGTTGTATTAACTTTTAAACTTGTGAAGTCTATAACTCTTACTAGACAAGCCCAATGACTGTGAAACTTTTACTGTGGCTGGGTTACAACCTAAACAGAGACTTGGTCAAGTTTTAGTTGCAGCAAAGCTCATTTGAGCCCTCCACAATTAATCATGTACTTGACCTTAATTGAAGGCTTTTAGGGTGTTCTAAGGATTTTCATGAAACAAACTATGACTTTCTGAAAACTAGATTTTCATAGGGTTATAATGGAGTTGGCCTCACTTAATTTGAAGGTTCCTATCTAAGGATATGAGCTAAACAATTTCAGAGAAAATTCTGGAAATGTTTCTGAACATTTTCTATTTTCTCTGGAACAGTTTCACTAATCACACCATTAGGTGGACCAAATAGCTTAAATGGGTCTGAAATTTTTATGTTAGTTCAGGGATATTTTGTTGAACATCCCAGTAAAATTTCAGAATTTTCCTCCAAAGGATTCTCCAGTTAAAATTCCAAACAGTTTTAATTTTGAGGAATTAATTCTGGAGAAATAAGGATTTTCATGAAGTGAAACTTGATTTGATGGAAAGTGCTCAGAGAGCTGAATCCAACAAAATTTGGTTCACTCGATTTGGAGCTTTCTAGCCAAAGTTATGAGGGTTTGAAGTTTGGAAGAAATCTGAAAGTCGGGGAAAAAGTTTAAACTCTCGGGGGCCCGCGGGGACACGTGTTGAGCGCGGAGGTGTCCGGCACACCGAGGCCCACAGGGTATTTGCGTGCCAGCACAGTCGATCCCGGCCACACCCGATTCCGATTTAAAATTCTTCAGCCGCTGACACGTGGGCCAGCCGGCTTCGTCTTCCTCCCGCCGCTCTCTCGCGCCCGCGCCGCCGACCTCGCCGGAGAAGACCCGGAGCTCGCCGGCTCGCCGCTGCCGGACCTCCCATGGTCTGAAACTCGCCACCAGGGGGTTTTCGATGTCGAGGAACACATCGGTGGTGTCAGGTCAGGCTGGGGGTGAACGGAAATAGCCCGGCGACGTGCCGCGGCCTCGGTTGAGGTTCGGCGCCGTCGATCGTATGTTCTAACCCGCCAACACCTCGAACAAACGGTCCTACAGCATCAGTGTACTACTAGGAAGCTCGACAAGGTGTCAAAAGGGTTCAGGTATGGCGGCAAGTCGGTCGGCACCGTGTGACCGATCGTGCCCGTCATGACCGCCCTTGATCGACCTCGAAATTCATCACTCCTAGACAGTTTCACGCCACGGATGCAGAAAAGAACTTGATCGCCGGCTAGTCCAGCATCTATGTGCAAGATTTGATAACCACCGAAAGATCATAGAGCGAGAATTTGAAGAATCCGTACCGGAAGCTCGGTTTACTGTCGCCGGAGCAAAAACTGGAAATTCTCTGTGGATTCTTCACGGTTTGCTTCCAAACTTGGAGGAGAGCAGCACGCTGGTCGCACGCTCCTGTTGCCTCTCTTGCTGGACCGTGAAAACGCCTGTGGAACGCTGTCCACGGGCGCCTGACTCTCGGCTGAGGCTAGGTCGCCGCGGTGGCGATCGTTTTCGGGCAAAGGAGGTCAGAACTCGGGGTTTCTGGCGTTGGGGAGGTGGAGTGCGACCTCAGGTTGCTGTCTAGCAGCTCAGGAATGAAGGAGAAGATTGTTTTGCTGGTTTTCCCGACTGAGCAGAGAGCTGCGGCGAGAAACAATGCCGCTGCTCGGGTTTGCCCGCGAGAAGATAAAGCCAGCCGACTCCTGCTCGGCTGAGGCGGTGCCGGTCGCATGGGGGCGCGAGCAAGCCGCCCTGGGCGCCAGCGCGCGTAGAGGGGAAGCAGCTGGTGGCGCCGGTGGCTGCTCGGTGGCACAGCCGACAGCTGCTCGGTGGAATTTCCCACCGAGGCTGTGACTTTGTGTGCAAGTTTTGCCTCCTTCTCTCTATGACATGTGGGTCCCACCCGGGGTTTTAACTTCTGAAATTTACTCCTAATCACTGTTGTAAACAGTGAGCCCCATAATACCCCTGGTGTTTCAAATTATTCACCCATGAGCCATTTGAATTGATTAGAATTCAAATTGGGTTTGGTTTGAATGAATTTCAGCAAAAGTTCAGTTTTGAATTCAAATAAAGTTTGAATTTGTCCCACTTAGCTCATGTCAAGATCAACTCCAAATGGAGTGAAAATTGGTGTGTGAGCTCACAAAAATGTGCTGAATAAGAATATGCCTCCCACTTTTAAATTCATGGGATAAAAACAGTTTGAATTTGAATATGGTTTCAAACTGCCCTCTTCCTAACTATACCAAAAATGACCTCAAAAAGGTTTTGAATTTGGGTGAAACTTGGCATGGATATCCTTAGCAATGTGTAGGAATTTTCATATGTCCAGCCCACCTATATCACATGTGGGAAATACCATTTTTGCAATATGTGAGTTTGTTTTTCTAATGAGCATGTTGATGGTGGTTACTTGCTCTTCATTTGTGTCCATCAACTTTCCTCAAATGAGGTGTGTGTGTATGGTGATGAACACTTCAATTATATGTCAAAAACTGAGGCCCTTACAAATACAGTCCTTAAGTACCGTGCTATCCCCAATGCAGCTCTGATACCAGGCTGTGGCGGACCGGCATCGGCTCATCCAAGATCACAGAGGGTGGTGCCGCACGATGCGACACCCGACAGCACACGTCATAAGGACACAATATATTACATGGGAAAAACAACTGAACTGTACAAACAGGTACAAAACTCAGTTACAAACTATTGTCTTTATTACACAGCGGAAGTCTACTTTTCTACACTCACGCCCGCCTATCTAGCAAAAGTCGGTTGCCCAGCCCTAGGGCAACCCACACTAGCTGCACGTCTCAGCTCAGCGCGGCGTGTACGGCTCCCACTCAGCCGTGGTCCCCGACGGAGTGTAACCCTCGCCGGTGGACTCGTACTCCGAGTCCGTGGGTGGCTCCTCACCTGAAAAACACTTAAACAGCAACCGTGAGCACGATGGCTCAACAAGGATTAACCGCCTCACCTAAGCATGAAACTCTACATGAGGTGTACAATGACATAGGATAGCAATGTTGCAGCAAATGGACACGCCTACAAGTTCATCCTTAGTCCATCTTTTAGCAACAAGTTAACAGTTCATAAAGCTGAATTTAGTAAGCAATATTTGGTGGCACACATGTAGCAATACAATTATATCATGACAGCAATATTGAATCATAGCATTCCATAAATTATCTACGTTACGACGCAGTGAACAAGCGGTACTCGTCACCGCGAGGGACGGCGAATCGACTCAATATACACCTGCAGGGAAACCCAAAGAGCACGTCACGTACGCCCACCCGTGGAGCTGCACAGCACGCTCACTCGATGTCGTACGGGACAACCTTTCACCCAACAGCCCAAACGTCGAACCGGTCGCACCGAAACGAGCAGGAGGTTCCCCACACGGAGCATCTCTCTATGCCCGTTGGCAGATTTCCACCTTGCTGCCCTCAACCTACACCTATAAATCGGTGTGCTATGCCTCGACGCCCGGAGGTTTAGGCTACATCGGTTTATCAGGGCCCATATATCCGATATGCCTTCGGTACGTTCAATACTTGTTCAGCAGGGCCGCACACGGATCGGTCCTCAATCGATACGGATAGGGCCGCGCACACAAGACTTCCTCTTGCTGCGCCCTAGCCCCTGCCTAGTCTCATTTTCATTACTAAAGTGATCTCACATCACTCGAACCAATCCCGTGTGTCCCAATCCTAACTCGCGAGTAGATTCCAACTACTCGACTTGTACGGAAGTCCTATGAATTATTAAGCATAGCCGGTCTACTCGAGATCTTAGACACTACCCTCACTCTATGGAAAAATTCTGGTCATGCAAGTGGGGTATTCATCCATCCTACACCTAATGCACATACACCCTTCACTCTACGTATGTAAACAAAGTAAAAACTTTATAAAAGACTTAATGCAAACCGGGGCTTGCCTTGTTGCTGCTGGTCATTAGTTAGCTCTTCTTCTGGAAGCAGGAAGTCGAGTACCTCCGGAGCCTCCTCGACTTCAGCGACTACACGTTAATACAATACTACATGTTAATGAATATGCACATGAGTTTAGGGTAATGCTTCTGCTATTAGTTCTAATAACCAGTTTCTAACAACTGGAACTCTGTTCAAGAATTAAAAATGGAACTGGGGTTGGTGGTTTGGGGCTTAGACCTAAACACATGGTTAAGTGCTGAGTGGTTCTCCCCCTCTTCCATATTAATCCCTCAAGTGGTTAAACAGGACAGGGGTGAGAATTTTTGTGTGGGTTCCTTGTCACAAGAAAACCCTCTGGACCAAAACTTAGCGCTTTTCCTTGAGTGGTTTGCTCAGAATAATCCTCTTAGCAATTAAGCAAAGAAGAATTAATTCTAAGGTAACAACCCTGTTCATGCCCAACTTAGTGAACTACAATTTCAATTATAGCTCATAGAGTTTGCATGAATTTTCCTAGCATTTTTGGAGCTAATATTTGCCCAGAACTGAATTTCCAAGTTTTGAAATTCTCTGAAAATGTTTCTGTATTCAAATGAACACAGTACCTTCAAATTTGAATTGCTACGATCACATCAACTCCAAATGGTCTGAAACTTTTATAGGGGTTCACTAACCTCCTAAAGGATATTCTGGCAAAATTTGAGGATTTTTGAATGAACCAAACTCCCTCTAAAATTCTTTTCCTGAAAATATTTAAAGAATTTTCCAGAATTAAATAATAGGTTTCATACAAATTGGATTGCATATTTGGACAGAGCTATTCCATATGAATCCAACCCAATTTGAATCACTAAAGTTGGAGCTTCCTAGCAAAAGTTATGGGGTTCTAAAGTTTGAACTAAATCTGGAAATTCCAAAAATGTTTAAATCCTACGGGTGGGTCCATCGCACACGTGTCGACCGCTGGAGCCGAGCCATACGGGGCCACAGACTCCTTCCCGTGCAGCCACACTGGATCCTGGACCACAGAAAATCCCGCAGGTTACTTCCAGCCGCTGGCGAGTGGGGCCTCCCCCCCTTCGTCTTCCTCCAGCCACCCGCAGGACCCCGCCGCCGAGCTCGCCGGAGCTCTCGCCGGAGAGGGGTTCCGGCCCTCGGAACTTGCTGATTCTCGCCGCCTGTGCCTATATCAGCCTGGGGAACACGGTGGTGCCCTCACCAGAGCTTGACAACAGCTGGAACAGTGCTCCCGCCGGCAACAGCGGCCGGGAGCTCAACGGCGACGTCGAACTCGGCATCCCCTGCACCTTTTTCAATGCGGTTTGCTCGGGGAGCTCCGCTGACACCCGCTGATCACGGACATGGGCACCAATCCCCGTAAAAACGGCTGCAACTACGACCTCACCGGTGACCTAGACCGGATATCGGCTGTGCTCAGAAAACTTTGAAGAGCCGTAACCCTAGCCCATGGTTCTTGCTGGTTTTTGATCCTGGGTGGTCGTGGTAGGGTGCAGATCGTGTGTTTAGATCCGTATGCCCGGTGATAAGCCAACCCTCACGAATTTTGGGATTTGGTGGTGGTTCGGTCTTAGGACCACCGAAGCTTCCCCGGCAGAATCCTCCCCCGACAGCCCACGAAATGAAGAACGGTTGGGACCAGAAGGATCAGCACCTCAAGGCGGTTCTTTCTTGTGTTGCTCGTCGGGCACGAGAGCGCCTGGGTTGCTCGGACGCCGGCGACCAGAGAGTGGCGATGAAAAAATTTGCGCGCGGAGGTGATTGTGGATGGGGGAACGCTGGGACAGCCAGGGCATCGTGAAAACAGCCGAGTGAGTGTCGCGCTGGCGTGTTGACTCCGCTCTTTCACCGTGCGGTGGCCTCTTCTACATGGGCGCGGGAGCAGGAGGTGTCGAGCGCTGATCGTCGGCTGCCGGATGACTTCGCCCGAGCTGCCTTCGGCCTTAAGCCTGCTGACTAGTGGGCCCTTCTCTCCCCCTAATGTATTCTCCACTTTTCATTTCTGTTTTTGCTGAAATATCTCCAGCTACTCACACTTGAAGGTGAGACTTAGCCCCCAAGTTTTTGTTTGAATTTGAGTTCTCCCATTTGAATTTCGTTTGGCTGAATTTGCCTCATGTTTGAACTGAAATTCAAATTCAGTTTTGAATTCTTGCAAATTTGGCTCTTGACAAAATAAATTCCAATGGGGATGAAAATTGGTGGGCTAGTTCAGAAAAATGTGCTGAGTTGGAATATGAAGCTAAATTTTGAATTTGAGTGATAAAAGTTGCTGCAATTTGAAATTACATTCAAATTAGCCTCTTTTTTCAAATACCTCCAAAAGTGCCTCAAAAAGTGTTGGATTTACATGAAACTTGGCATGAACCTTCCCAAGACCTTTCAAGTCCTAGGGGTTAGCTCAACCTCTCTTGTTCATATGTAAAAATCCTACTTTGTGAAAGTGAAGGCTTTCCCCTCTAATCACTCTTTTGATGGAGGTTACTTGCTCTTCACAATACTTCCTAAGATATCCACAATAAAAACTGTGGTGTTGTGAGGTGAAGAAAAAGTTTTTGCAAGTCCCTTTTCTTGGGCTTTTACAGATTCCTTAGATTATAACCTCCTCTCCATATCTCAACTATGTGACAAAGGTTATAATTGCTTGTTCACTAATGAGGGTGTGACCGTCTCTAGAAGGAGTGATGACTCTATTGCTTTCAAGGGTGTGTTAAAGGGAAAACTTTATCTAGTTCATTTCAACAAAGATAAAGCCAAACTTGACACATGCTTGATTGCAAAGACCAACATGGGCTGGCTGTGGCATAGACGGCTAGCGCATGTTGGTATGAGGAATCTACAAAAACTTCTAAAAGGCGATCACATCCGAGGTTTGAAGAATGTTGTTTTTGAGAAAAACAGGCCTTGTAGCGCGTGTCAAGCTGGGAAACAAGTAGGAGCACTACATCAGCAAAGAATGTCACGACTACAACAAGACCACTCGAGCTCCTCCACATGGACCTATTCGGTCCAATTTCTTACATAAGCATCGGTGGTAATAAATACGGTTTAGTTATTGTCGATGATTTTTCACGCTTCACGTGGGTTTTCTTTTTTGCATGATAAGTCAGAAACTCAAGGAACACTCAAGAAGTTTCTCAGGCGAGCTCAAAATGAGTTCTCATTGACAATCAAGAACATAAGAAGTGACAATGGAACAGAATTCAAGAAGACACAAGTCGATGAGTATCTAAATGAAGAAGGAATAAAGCATGAACTTTCAGCACCGTACTCCCCACAACAAAACGGGGTAGCTGAAAGGAAGAACCGGACGCTCATTGAAATGGCCAGGACAATGCTTGATGAATACAAGACCTCTGATCGCTTTTGAGCTGAAGCTATCAACACTACTTGTCATGCAACTAAACGACTGTACCTTCATCTCCTACTCAAGAAAACCTCATATGAACTACTCACTGGTAACAAACCAAATATTTCGTACTTTCGAGTTTTTGGTTCAAAATGTTATATTCTAAACAAGAAGCCTAGGACCTCGAAGTTCGCTTCGAAGTCTGATGAGGGTTTCTTGCTTGGCTATGGTTTGAACTCCTACGCTTATCGTGTCTTCAATAAGATCTCCGGACTTGTTGAAGTTGTACGTGACGTAGTGTTCGATGAAACTAACGACTCCCAAACAGAGCAAGTTGATAAGTGTGTGCTAGATCAAGAAGAAGCCCCATGTCAAGCATTGAGGAGAATGGCACTTGATGATATTCGATCTCAAGAACAATCACAAGAATCACGTGCTGAAGATGAACCTCAACAGGAGAGCTATGATCAAGGGGGGGCCATGCACAAAATCAAGATCATGAAGACCAACAAGATGATCAATTAATGACGACAACGATCTAGGGGGTGCTGAAGAAGATGATGATTATGAGAACACAACACCACAAGTGCCACATCCAAGAGTACACCAAAGCATACAAAGAGATCACCCCGTAGACAACATAATTAGCGATATACAAAAGGGAGTAACAACTCGATCTCGTATAGATAATTTTTGTGAATACTATTCCTTTATATCCTCTTTAGAACCATACAAGGTCGAAGATGCGCTAAAATATCCGGACCGGGTGGTGGCAATGCAAGAAGAATTGAACAACTTTGAGAGGAATGAAGTATGGGAACTTGTTGAAAGACCAAAGTCCAATATCGTCGGCACTAAATGGGTCTTCCGCAACAAGCAAGATGAACACCGAGTTGTAACAAGAAACAAGGCACGACTTGTGGCTAAAGGTTACTCACAAGTCGAAGGTTTGGATTTCAACGAGACTTTTGCTCCTGTAGCTAGGATTGAATCAATTCATATATTACTTGCATATGCTACTCACCATGATTTCAACCTGTATCAAATGGATGTCAAAAGCGCCTTCCTCAATGGACCTATCAAGGAGGAGGTGTACGTGGAGCAACCCTATGGTTTTGAAGATCGAGAGTACCCCGACCATGTGTTCAAACTACGTAAGGCTCTCTATGGCCTCAAACAAGCTCTTAGAGCTTGGTATGAGTGCCTTAGAGATTTTCTAATTGAACATGGCTTTAAAATTGGTAAAGCTGATTACACCTTGTTTACCAAGCACTTCAATGATGATCTATTTATTTGTCAAATCTATGTTGATAATTTCATATTTGGTTCAACTAATAAATCTTTTTGTCAAGAATTTAGTAAAATCATGACAGATAGATTTGAGATGTCCATGATGGGAGAATTGAGATACCTTTTGGGATTCCAAGTGAAACAACTAAAGGAAGGAACTTTCATAAGCCAAATAAAGTACACTCAAGACATTCTCAAGAAATTTGGCATGGACAAAGCGAGGCCCATAAAGACTCCCATGGCAACAAATGGACATTTAGACCTTAATGAAGATGGACCTAACATGGATCAAAAGGTATACTGTTCCATGATTGGATCTCTACTTTATCTTTGTGCATCTAGGCCTGATATCATGTTGAGTGTCTGTATGTGTGCAATATTTCAAGCCAATCTTAAGAAATGTCATTTGACAGTCGTAAAGAGAATCTTGTGATATTTAGTCCATACACCCAACCTAGGCCCTTGGTACCCTAAAGGTTCAAAATTCAATCTCATTGTATACTCCGATGCAGATTATGTAGGATGCAAAGTAGATAGAAAATGTACCTCCGGGACTTGCCGATTCTTGGGTAGGTCCCTAGTTTCTTGGTCCTCCAAAAAGCAAAACTCCATTGCCTTGTTCACAGCCAAAGCAGAGTATGTTGCTGCGGGGAGTTGTTGTGCATAACTCCTTTGGATGCGACAAACTCTAAGGGACTACGGTTACAATATGAACCGTATTTCGCTCCTTTATGACAATGAGAGTGCGATTAAGATTGCATAACCCTATTGAGCACTCTAGGACCAAACACATTGATATTCGGCATCACTTCTTGAGAGACCACTCAATCAAAGGAGACACAGCCATTTCCCATGTCAAAACCGAGAAGCAACTAGCCGATATCTTCACCAAGCCACTTGATGAAAAATGCTTTTGTGAGCTTAGGAATGAACCAAATATACTTGACTCTCAGAACGTAGCTTGAAACACTGCATACCTGCTTGAATTCTCAAATTCTTACTTACTTTGCGAAAAACTATCCTTTATCTCAATTTTCTCTTGAAAACTATTTAAATTAATGAATCTTGATGAATTATGACCATTGTCTGATTGCTGATTTCTTACTGGACATGTTCATCAAGATTATTTGTGAAAAATTATGTCCTTAGATCACTATTAGATCAAATTCTCAATATTTCTCTAATTTCTACTTAATCTGTCCAGTTGACCAGGACTAGTCCGATGTCAACAACGGACTATTCCGTTCCCTCAGACTAGTCCGGATAGATCTGGCATACCAGACTTGTCCGATCCTCCCACCGGACTAGTCAGTATGTCCAAGATTAAAAGTCTATAGACGCGCCAACCTCAACCCCCTTCACCTCAAAACACTCCTTTGCCTCTCACTCCTCAAACCCCAGCCCCCAAAATTGATTTTTGATTTTAGCCAATGAAGTCGAAGTTCTCTCCAGGGGAAAGCTTCTCCTCGACGCGTGGTCTCCTCTCCTCCGGACTAATCCGGATCAGACCTCACGCTTCGACTCAAGTCCTCATTTTTCGGTAAAATTCCTCTCTACTCAAGTTCTCATCTTTTTTCAATACCTTAGCTCAATTCTTTCTGGTCCCTAGGGCATACACTACCTTTCTAGATGAATTCCTAGTGTATCCCTGCATACTTTGCACAAATTTGCGGCAGATCTGTTGAAAATATGAAGTTGGGGTTGTTCAGCAGGTCCTGACTAGTCCGGTCTCTGGTGCGGACAAGTCCGGTATTCCGGACAAGTCCGCACTCTGAAAACGGACAAGTCCGGTTACCCGTCAATTGAACATCTAACTTGTTATCTTCACATAATCTACAATACACTGTGTCAATTAATCCTTGATTTTCCTATCAGGCACGATGTCGTCCCACTCTGAACCCATGAAGAAGAAGCATGACAACGTTGCCCAACCGTCTTCTCCCGATGACTCTCTTCCTAAAAGGTGGAGAGTGGTTGGTAAGACGACACAAAGCAAAGACATTGTTGGAAGCTCTGCGGCCCCCAGAAGAAATGTTGGGAAGGGCAAAGGACTTCCTAGTGGTCCTATTGGTCCCTTGAAGAAGAAAGCCCCCATTCACCGCAACAGGCAGCCATCAAGTGATGACTTTGCTGAAAAGGGGAGTGAGCTGGCCGACAACCTCAGGAAAGTTCAAGTCTATGGGAAGCCAAAGCATGTGCATACCCTAGATTCTGGAGCAACTTCAATGCTGAGTACTATGAGCATGTCTACATGAAGATGAAGAATTCTGTGGTCGAGAGTCAGTGGCTCAACATTGACAACCTGAAGTCCAAGAAACGCCAAGCCTATCATGAGGTACTAGAGGCATTAGAGAGGCATGGGTTGAAGGACCTCCATTCTTTTCAGTACGACTGGAAAAATGAAGTAATCACCCAGTTCTACTCTACTCTCTACTTTGCCAGTGATGATGGGGATGAGATGATCTGGATGACACATGGATCCAGATACAGTATCACCTATGAAGAATTTGCAAAGATTCTTCATCTTGAACACACCCTGGACAATGAGCTTGTCATTCACAACCTGAAGCCCTTGGAAAAGAATGAGATGAAATTCTTGTATGATATAAGAATGCCATATGTACCCCCACCACCAAATACTTGAAGCCGTTCTTTGCCGTACTCAATAGGATCTTGAGAAAGACCATAGCTCCAAAGGATGGTGATGCAGGGACAATCCAAGGGACTCTGAGGACATTGATGAAAGTGATAAGCAAGAAGAGGACTTTCAATGTCTTTGAGTACATCTACAATGACATTGTGAATATCTCCATCACTCCAAACAAGTCCTTTGGCTATGCACCCTATGTCATGTATATGATTGAGAAGGTAACATGACTGGAGTTTGTCAAATATGTCTCTCACACTGGCCTCAAGTCCCAGAAGCCTACAGTCTACACTGTGCCCTCTGCTCATGAAGGCTCAAGGGCGTCGGAGCCTACACCTACTCCTATCCCTCCACCTGCTAGAGAGTCCTCCAGTGGTATGCTCAAAATGCTCTCTTCTATTTTTAGCTGTTGTCACAAAATTGAAGTTAGGCAACACAAGGAGAGTTTGGCCAGAAAAAGACATCAAAGATACATGAAGGCCAACATCAAAGCCATATGTGAGAATCTGGAGATTGAGCCAGTTGGATCACCATAGGTCTCTGAGGACTCTGAAGAAGACTTCACAGAAATGGCTCCACTCACTGAACAAGAATTTAGGTCTTTTGGACTTGCAGGTGTCTCCGCTCCTCCTCCTCAGCATGGTCATGAAGATGATGATGAAGATGACGATGAAGATAGGACCGAGAGTGAGGAAGAGAGCGGCGATGAGTGATTCCACTCAATTTTCCCTTTTTTTGGTGCCTTGATGCCAAAGGGGGAGAGATTGAGATTTATGTTAAGTTATCTTATTGTAAAACCTTAAGGATGTGTGATGGACATGGACATGTATTTTGAAGTTTCATGTAATTTTTATTTTGAGGTCTCATGAATGTTTGATGCCTATTCAATATCGATGTGATGATTTTTATTTTTGAAGTCTCATGGATGTCACATTCTGTTTCACACACTTTTAGGCATCCCACCATAAAAGGGTGCATATACGTGAGAGGTTCTTGTTACCCATTTGTCATTCTCATATATGCACACTTTATGAAAATTAAATTTTATCATTAATCATGCAATCTCAGTTGGTTGTCATCAATCACCAAAAAGGGGGAGATTGAAAGTGCATCTAGGCATTCCCTTGTGGGTTTTGGACGATTGATGACAAATGAATTGAGATCCTAATGAACTTGTTGAGATGAATGCAGTTAACTCATGTAAGGTAGAAGTGGTGCACTCAAAAAGGTGAAAAATCAAGTGATGAAGAAAAAAGGAAAAGAACAGATTCATGAGCCAAGAAAAATGTATACATACTTGTATAGGATGTGTGTGAGAGATACATCTCAAGAGCTCAATATCCTTGCGTAGGGGTAAGAGATTAAAACATATCCCAATCACTCACAACACATGCACCAGACTAGTCAGCCCAGAAACTGGACTAGTCCGCTCAACTTTCTGTTGCCTCACAACACGTGCACTGGACTAGTCCGCTCAGAAATCGGACTAGTCCGATCAACTCTCTGGAACCAACATTCACCTTGCACCGGACTAGTCCGCTCAGAGACCGGACTAGTCTGATCAACTCTTTGGAACCAACATTCACCTTGCACCGGACTAGTCCGCTCAGAAACCGGACTAGTCCGTTCAACTCTCTGGAACCAACATTCACCTTGCACCGGACTAGTCCGCTCAGAAACTGGACTAGTCCGTTCAACTAACCGGCATTCCCTTTACACCGGACTAGTCCGCTCTTGGACCGGACTAGTCCGTTCAACTTTCTGTAAACACATCAAATTAGGGTTTCCACTGTGCCGCATGCAACACGAAAATTGTACACGGCACACCGGACTAATCCGGTGAACATAGCAAACTAGTCCGACCACCAGGGTTTTCGGAAACCTTATATAAATAGAGGTGCATGGCCACACAAACACAAGACATGATTCCCAGCGCCGCCGCACACCCCAAGAGCACAAAAACTACCTCTCTCCACTCATTCTAAGCTGAGAAAGATTAAGCCTTTGAGGATTAGAGATTGGACCAAGGAGAGAGTCGCTCTTCTCGACATTGAGCTCTTGGTTTTTCTTCTCTCACACATTAGCTGATCGTTGTTCTTTGTTTGTGGGAGGAAGAATCATTCGCTGTAATCTTGTGGGAGCTCTCAGATTGTGAGAACGCCCCACGTACAACTGTTTACCCCTGTGTGTGGATAGTGGAATTAAATCGGCCTTTGTGGCGATTCAACGAGGGAAGGGTTGGTGAAGACCCGGTCCTTGGTGGACTCCTCAATGGGGACGTAGATTCCTGGGTGGAATTGAACCTCGGGATAAAGCCTTGTCTTGTGTCTTCTTGATTGTCCTTCAATTGCTAATTAAGGGTATTAGTCATCATTTGGTTTATATTGACACCTAGCATTAAAATTGAGAGTTATTGTATCTTACTTCAACAACAACAACAACAACCAAGCCTTTATCCCAAGCCTGTTGGGGTCGGCTAGACATGAAACCCAATATCAATGAAGTAAAAGAGAGGAAGAGATATAAGAACAAGGAAAAAAGAAAAAAGAAAAAAAATAAAAAAATAAAAAAATAAAAAAGGAAAAGAGAAAAGAGAAAAGAAAAAGAAAAAGAAAAAGAAAGAGAGCAAAGAAAAAAGAAAAAAAACAAGACTACGATTCTAGCACATGAATTGCTATATTCCATGCGGTCCTATCATGAGCTAAGTCTCTGGATACATTCCAATCTCTCAAATCTCGTTTTACCGCCTCCTCCCAGGTTAACCTTGGTCGTCCTCTACCCCTCCTAATATTTTCTCTACCTCTTAAAATCCCACTGTTAACCGGTGCTTCTGGAGGTCTCCGTTGGATATGTCCAAACCACCTAAGTCGATGTTGGACTAACTTCTCTTCAATCGGCGCCACCCCTACCTTATCACGAATCGTCTCATTCCTTACTCGGTCTCTTCTCGTGTGCCGCACATCCACCGTAGCATTTATTTTCCGCTGCACAAATATCTGAAGTAGGAACAAGTCTCACTTTGATCTATTAATTACGATCATACCGGACTAGTTCGCACCATACCGGACTAGTCCGGCTCACCTGGAATTAATCAATCTGCTAAGTGTTTCAGGAAATCGCCTAAAAATTCAAAAAGCCTATTCACCCCCCTCTAGGCTGCATTCAACAGATCATGTTTTGGTCAATTTTTGAAGGTGGAACTGATCTACATATTGTGTCAAGATCATCAACATGTCCACACTTGATCCCTACACCCTTGTTCATCATTAAATCCCATGAAAGCCCATTAAAACATGCAAGAACACGTACAAACTGGTTTTATAAAACTGCATTATAGGATTTGCATTCATCTATCCATTGCATCTTGAGTAAAGTTTGCATGATAATTGATTGCTGTAAATTTTTTATGTGCGTGGTCGTGAGTAGAAGGACACGCTCAAGAGGCCGTCTACGAGGAACTACAGCACCAAGACTTTGAGATGCTTGAGCAATACGAACCATGGGAGCAAGGCAAGTGCCCCTTGACCATATTGATCCCATATTTTGGAACTGTTTTGCTTTAAAAAACATGTATGCTTGTGTCAACTTGATGGGACACCATTTTATAGGAGTTTACTAGTTTTGATTAACCATCCTTTTCGCTGGGAAAGTTGATGAGTCGGGTATGGTCGTTTTTCCTTTTTGCTTCGCTTAATTTACGGGAAGCTAAATTAAAACATGGTTAGCTACTGCACTAATATGAATAATGATGATGAGAACTTGATGATGTTAATGAGCATGGAAATGGGGAGATCTAGGCAAGATTGGTTCGTGGATGTTGCTGAATGAGATGGTGGTTTACTTGCCGTAGATCTAAGGACAGGTTCATGCGAGCACATGCCAGGACTAGTGCCACCACAAGGCCAAATATGGGTGCGGCTTAGCTGACTAATTAGGTGTGTTGATAGCTTGTTATGTACCGTTGGATGGCACGGGGAATGGGAGTTGATGAGGACTGCCCTGGGAACTACATGGCACAAGAGGGGGCCCATGGGTGGGAGAATGGAGGTTCGAGCCTGCCGGTGAAACCTCAGTGGGTCCGTACATCCTAGTAGACCCTTTGTAAAGGCTATTTTGTGATGTCTTGGCCATACACCGACGGTTGTGTACTGGTATAATGGAGGTTCTTTCTAGTTGCCGACGGGTGACGAAATCACAAACTTGTTGGTAAAGTGGTGCCACCTCTGCAGAGTGTAAAACTATCATGATAGCCGTGCTTCCGGTTACAAGCACCTGGCTAACTTCCATGATTAGAGGCAAAACATGGGATGGATATTTGGGTATGGTCATTGTGATTGGTTTTGGGACTGTTTTGAGTCATGGAAATGAGTTTGGTTTCGGTTATATGAATATGGGATGGTAATGAATATTTATGAGTATGAGAGGAACTTGAGAAAGATTAATGGATGGTTGAGACTTGATATATGGTGAAATATGATGAAGGAATATTGATGATTTAACTTGGTTATGATGAGATTTTAACTCACCTATACTTAGTTGCTGTCTTTACCATGTTTGTGAAATAAAATTTGCTTGCTGCAATGAACCTTTTTAATTCCTACCTTGTTGTAAGCTACATGTCATACTTTTCCTGCACTTGCTGAGTACGACATGTACTCAACCTTGCATTCCCACATATACATCAGCTACGGGAGAAGAGTACTTCAAGAAACATGTGGAGTACTAGGCGTGCGCACTACCGTCAACATGCCTGTGGAGTTGAAGTTGGAGCCTGCTGTTTTAGTTATTTTCCACTGTCGTTTAGAGACTTCCGCTGCAAGAATAAGTTAGATATTTATGAGTGAGACATTGAGTCAATGTAATAAAGTACTTAAACATTATTTGTACGTGGTTATATTCTGAATTCAGTTTGTGGAGTACATGTGTATGTGTGATTAACATCCTGGGCACACATATGCATTCACTTGGTTCTATTTTCGGAACCGGGTGTCACAAATTGGTATCAGGCCACGTTGACCGTAGGACGCAAGCCTAGGTAGAATGGACACTCTAAAACACATAGGAACACCCCTCTAAACTATTATTTTTGAAAATTGCTTGCTGCTGCACTTTACTTGTCAATTCAGCCACCGCAAAGTGCTATTTTTAGCCCCTCTTTTCTCTTCTATTGGACAACAACACTTTTGCTTTCTTGCTTCATAGCTTCTGAATTTTTGGAGTTATTTTCTTCTTCTCTAAAGTTTCTCATGTCTTATTTATAGATGCCAGTGATTAGGAGTACAGCACTCATAAGGACTCGCCCACCACCACTTGGGAGTGCACTTAACCCCATTGAGGTGTCCGATGGACCATATTCGGAGGAGGTGAAGATGGAAACTCATGATGAAGATGAAGTCAATAGCTCTATGCATGAGGAAGAGGACCCGGAAGAGGTGGAACCATTCGAAGACGACATGGAAGATGATCCACAAGAACGACATTGGTACGCACCTCAAGAGGACTTTCACACGCGCTTACACCCCCGTGGAGCCTCATGAAGCTATGTCAGGAGGAGATGAATCCGAGGAGGCGCCACTCCTTTCTGAGGCCGAGAATGAAGGTGCTGAACGGGCAGAAGCTCTTGATGATGCCGCATGGGATGCACTCACCGGACTGTGCTACGCCTTCCGTGAGCAGCTTGAGAACACTACTTTTGAGCTGCACCCGTATCGGAAGAGTGGTACAAGGGATATCATTGGACCCCATGACGGAGCTCTTTCAACCCACAAGCTGCTGATAAGTCGCAGAGGTTGCTCATGGAGTTAGGAAACCGCTACGCAAGCGTACAAGAAGAGACCCGTTACCTCCGCAAGAAGCTGTACTTGCTGAGAAACAGGAGACTCATGCCAACACGAAAGCAAATGGAGAACCAGCGTCATCTATCCGTACATGGACTGCCGACTCACCATGGCGTGCGCCCACATATGGACCACCCCTGTCACACGGCGAAAACAGCACCGGTTCTCAAGATTAAGTTAGGTTCCCATTGAATAAAGTTGTAATAGGAACGTTTAGATTATAGTAGCTTGAATAAGAGTGGTGTGCTGAATTTTTATGATGATTGCTTGGTTTCTGTGCTGGTGTGAGTTGTGGGATGCTTCGGCAAATGTCCACATCCACACATAGTGGAGAGGTGTGAGATGCTTCGGCATGTGTTTACATCCTCATATAGGCTGAAATTAATAAAAGAAGTTGCTTAGTTCATACACCTTGATGCATATAGTTGGGGGGGTCAATCTAAATTTCTATTTCATACTCTACTCTCTCTCACAGATGGTGAGGCAAAACTCCAACCGCCAAAGGAGGAACGCTCGTGGTAACAACGAACCACAAGAGGATGGCAATGTTGAAGTTCCTGAAAATGCCAACCCTGGGGCTGATGCAAACAACCTAGAACTGTTGATGGCTATGCAAAACCAGCTCATGCAAACTATGATACAGACGTTGGGTCAGCTGCAGGCCAACAACAACAATCCTAATCCCGTTCCTGTACCCCCACCGCCGCCACCACCGCCGGCTCACAACAGATTGGGAGAGTTCATGAGGACTAGGGCGCCTACTTTTGCAAAAGCCAATGATCCTATGGAGGCTGATGGTTGGCTGAAGTCTATCGAAAAGAAGCTTGCTATTGTTCAGTGCAATGATCGGGAGAAAGTTCTCTTCGCATCGCACCAACTCATGGGAGCAACCGCTGATTGGTGGGATGCTCTTTGCAATGCTCATGTCAACCAGGAGACTATCACTTGGGCTGAGTTCAAGGACAGTTTCCGCTCTCACTATGTCCCCGTAGGAGTCATGATGCTTACAAGGCAAGAGTTTGAAGGTCTCCTCCATGGAAGGAAAAGCGTGAATGAGTACCTCAATAAGTTCACACAGCTGTCGAGGTATGCTCCAGAAGATGTCAACTCGGATAAGAGGAATCAATACTTGTTCATGAGAGGATTGAACAATGAAATTCAAGTTCAGATGCTCAACAATGATTATGCAAACTTCTAAAAGCTCGTTGATAAAGCTATAGTGGTTGAGAGCAAGATCCGTGAGATCGAGCAAGAGGGCAAGAGGAAGATGCCGTATCAAGGACAGCCACAAGGGAGCAATGTACGTCCCCGCTTTATGTCACCAGCTGCAACACATTATGGTTTGTCCACTTCTACTTTCCGCCATGCAAATCCACCTCGGCCTAATCAGCCACCACAGCAAAGTCCTGTTATGCAAGCACCTCGTGTGTCTATGCCTCCTGCACCCCGTCCCAACATAGGGGCCTATGCTCAAAACCAGCTTCGCCCCAAAATTCCTGCTGTTATGGGCAATAAGGCATGTTTTTCATGCAGAGAGGCGGGAGACTTTGCAAGTCAGTGCCTGAAGAAAGGCCTTGGACAGACGATCAACGCACTGAAGCAGAACCCACGGTCGAACGGAGGAGCTAATTAAGGTAACTGTGGACAGCAGAACTATGCTCGTGGCAATGTGAATCACGTCTACGCTGAGGAAGCACAACAAGCTGAGGACGTCGTGATTGGTATGTTTATCGCCAACTCTAACCTAACCACTGTTTTATTTGATTCCAGAGCATCGCATTCATTCATCTCATCCAAGTATGTTGCCAAGTATAACCTGCCCATATCTCATATGAAACAAACTATGTTGGTTAATTCTCCCGGAGGAGAGACGAGGACTAATATAGTATGTCCGAAAGTAAGCCTTAAAATAAGGGGGATAGACTTTCTTGCCAACCTTATTGTCTTGGATTCCCAAGGGATTGACATAATACTTAGAATGGACTGGTTATGCAAGCACAATGGAGTGATTCAATGTGCTCAGAGGATCGTGCAGTTGATGAGTGAGCACGGTACTCGTATTGAGTTTGAGGCAGCCCAACCTGCAACTGAGAAGGCAATGCTGAACCACATCGAAGAAGTGACATTGGAAAGCATTCCGATAGTTCAAAAATATTCAGATGTGTTCCCGAAAAAACTTCCAGGTATGCCACGTGACCGGGACATTGAATTTGCCATTGATTTAGTACTCGAAACTGCACCTATAGCAAAGGGGCCATATAGGATGCCTGCTAATGAATTAGTGGAGCTCAAGAAGCAAATTCAGGAGCAGCTAGAAAAGGGTTTTATACGCCCAAGCTCGTCACCGTGGGGAGCCCCCGTGCTCTTCGTAGACAAGAAGGATAGAACTCAAAGGATGTGTGTGGACTATAGGTCTCTCAACGAGATGACGATCAAGAATAAATACCCGCTGCCCCGCATAGAGGACTTATTCGATCAAATGAAAGGTTACTGAATTTTCTCCAAGATTGATCTTCGATCGGGATACTTCCAGCTGAAGATTAAGCCCTCCGATATACCCAAGACTGCATTTCAAACATGTTATGGTTCGTATGAATATACCGTTATGTCTTTTAGGTTAATGAATGCACCCGCATACTTTATGTACCTTATGAATAAGGTCTTCATGGAGTATTGGACAAGTTCATCGTGGTTTTCATCGACGATATCATGGTGTATTCAAAGAGCGAGGAAGAACACGAAGACTACTTGAGGTTAACATTGCAGAAACTGCGAGAGCATCAATTGTTTGCCAAGTTCAGCAAGTGTCAGTTTTGGCTAAAGGAGATATCGTTCCTAGGCCACATTATCTTGGAAGGAGGAGTATCGGTTGATCGCGGAAAAGTGGGAGATGTTTTGAGGTGGAACCAACCGCAGAATGTGAGGGATATTCATAGTTTCCTTGGGATGGCTAGATACTATCGCCGGTTCAACAAGGATTTCTCCAAAATAGCGAAGCCTATGACGAAATTGTTGATGAAGGGGAAAGCATTTCAGTGGACACCAGCGTGTCAAGAAAGCTTTGAGGAGCTAAAGAGGAGATTAACAACAGCGTCGGTTTTGATATTGCTGGACATGAGCAAGAGCTTCGATATATATTGTGACACATCAAGACAAGGGTTTGGATGTGTGCTTATGCAAGGAGGACAAGTGGTTGCCTATGCATCGAGGCAATTAAAACATGATCTGAATTACCCCACACACGACCTTGAACTTGCAGCCGTTGTACATGCCTTGAAGATTTGGAGACATTATATCCTCGGTCACCGATGTGAGATCTATATGGATCACAAAAGCCTCAAGTATATATTCACGCAAACGGATCTGAATTTGAGGCAACGTCGATGGTTGGAACTCATCAAGGATTATGATGTTGGAATCAACTATCACCCCAGAAAGGCCAATGTAGTAGCTGATGCGTTGAGCCAAAAAGGAGCATGTCATCAACTCACGGTTTGGGAGCTGCCACCCGAGCTGCGTAGGGAGTTTGAACGGTTACATCTCGGGTTCTTGAATGAGATGGAGGTGATAGAACTGAACTCAACGCTGGAACAAGAGATATGAGATGGCCAAGCAATGGATGAGGAAATCAAGGAAATCAAGGAAAGAATCCGACAATGCATAGAAAAGGATTTCAAGGAAGACGAGAAAGGCACGCTTTGGTTAGGGAAAAGGATTCGTGTGCCTAACGTGAAGCACATCTGCGACACAATATTAAAGAAGGCACATGACTCACCTTATTCCATACACCCCGGCTGTACAAAGATGTACAAGGACCTGAAAACATGCTATTGGTGGGATGGTATGAAAAGGGACATCGCTGAATATGCCGCCTTATGCGACACATGCCAACGAGTGAAGGTCGAACATCAGAGACCCGCTGGATTGTTGCAGCCATTAAAAGTACCTGAGTGGAAGTGGGAAGACATCAGCATGGATTTTATAGTCGGATTGCTGCGTACTCAGTCCGGCTACGACTCCATTTGGGTTATCGTGGACCGATTGATGAAAACAACTCATTTCCTCCCTGTTAGAACCAAGTACACTGTCGCACAACTAGATGAGCTGTATATGGAGCAAATTGTGTGTCGTCATGGAGTTCCAAAGAGGATAGTTTCAGTCGAGGTTCTCAATTTACCTGTAGGTTCTGGAAGAAGCTGCATGAAGCCATGGGTACACGATTGAATTTCAGCTCCGCATATCACCCGCAAACCGACGGGCAAACTGAGAGGACAAATCAAATTTTGGAAGACATGTTGAGAGCTTGCGCCTTGAAACATGGGCGTAGTTGGGATAGGAGCTTGCCGTATGCTAAATTCTCGTACAACAACAGCTACCAAGCCAGCTTTAAGATGTCACCCTTCGAAGCATTGTATGGTAGACGGTGTAGGACACCGCTGTTCTGGAATGAACCGGAGAAAGCCAAGTATTTGGACCCGAAGTGCTGTAAGACGCTGAAAAGCAAGACCAAACGATACGTGAAAACTTGAAGGCCGCTCAGTCACGACAAAAGGGTTATGCGGACAATAGGCAAAGAAGATTGACCTTTGAAGTGGGAGACTTCGTGTATCTTAAGGTGTCGCCTGTCCGAGGCCAACGACGGTTCAACGTCAAAGGCAAGCTAGCACCTTGCTACATTATGCCATTCAAGATTTTGGGCAAGCGAGGAGATGTAGCTTATCATCTAGATCTGCCAACACACCTCTCCGACTTGCATGACGTGTTTCACGTATCCCAACTCAAAAAGTGCTTAAGAGTACCCGAAGAACATGTACCGATGGATGAGCTATAGCTTCAAGAGGATCTGACCTACGAGGAACACCCCGTCAAAATCTTGGACGTGAAGGAAAGGGTCACAAGGAACAAAGTAATCCGTTTGTGCAAGGTACAATGGAGCCATCACACGGAAGCCGAAACTACATGGGAACGTGAGGAAGATCTCAAGGCAGAATTCTCTCATATTTTCTCCACTCTATCGAATCTCGAGGGTGAGATTCATTTTAAGGGGGGTAGATTTGTAATACCCTCAATTTCACTACCATGCATTGCATACATTTTTCATGTAGAGAAGCATTTAAAAAGAAGTAGAAATGGAGAAAGGAATATAGAAATAGAGAAAGGAATAAGAAATGAAGAAAGGAACGCAGAAATGGAGAAAGGAATATAGAAATGGAGAAAGAACATAGAAATGGAGAGAAATGGAAATAAAATATCTAAATTGAGCCATCCCGAATTTCCCCAAATTTCCCCAAATTCCCTAAAATTCCCCTAGAGGGAATTTCTCCCACATCTGGGGGGAATTTTCCCCCAAATTGGCCGCACCAATTAGGGGGGAGACCCCTTGGCCGCAGCCTTGAGGGGGGAAACTATCCCCACCTTTAGGACTCTTTGGTTGAGTCCTATCTTGCTAGGACTTTTTATTTCCATCCCTAGGACTCTTTGGTTGAGTCCCATCTTGCTAGGACTCTATGTTTCCACCCCTAGGACTCTCTTCCCCCCTATAAATATAACCCCCCAGCCACCCCCCCTATTCCTTTTGGCTGCCGCCCCCTTGCTCACAACTCGCCGAGTTGCCCTCCCTCTCTGCCCATGTCGCCGAGCCCCCCCCTTGCCAGAGTTTGGCCGCCGTCGAGCCCCGTCACGCCTCGCCGTCGCCGGAGAAGAAGCCCGACGTTCTGCCCTACTATAATTTCCCGTAGAAAAATCCCCCGTTGCTGCCATTGCCAGGAGGGAGGCCCTGCCTCAAGGAGGAAATGAGGTAGGTCTTCATTACCCCTCTTACGATGTCGCCGATGTTTCTACGCATCCGTTTTCTTAGCCCCTTCGAGCAGAAACTTTTGGCGTGTGGACAGATCATGTTTTGGTCGATTTTTGACGGTGGAATTGATCTACATCTTGTGTCAAGATCATCACCACGTCCACACTTGATCTCTACACCCTTGTTCATCATAAAACCCCATGAAAGCCCATTAAAATATGCAAGAACACGTACAAACTGGTTTTATAAAACTGCATTATAGGATTTGCATTCATCTATCCCATTGCATCTTGAGTAAAGTTTGTGCATGATAATTGATTGCTGTAAATTTTGTATGTGCATGGTCGTGAGTAGAAGGACACGCTCAAGAGGTCGTCTACGAGGAACTACAGCACCAATACTTCGAGACGCTTGAGCAATACGAACCACGGGAGCAAGGCAAGTGCCCCTTGACCATATTGATCCCATATTTTGGAACTGTTTTGCTTTCGAAAACATGTATGCTTGTGTCAACTTGATGGGACACCATTTTATAGGAGTTTACTAGTTTTGATTAACCATCCTTGTCGCCGGGAAAGTTGATGAGTCGGGTATGGTCGTTTTTCATTTTTGCTTGGCTTAATTTATGGGAAGCTGAATTAAAATATGGTTAGCTACTGCACTAATATGAATAATGATGATGAGAACTTGATGATGTTAATGAGCATGGAATTGGGGAGATCTAGGCAAGATTGGTTCGTGGATGTTGCTAAATGAGATGGTGGTTTACTTGCCGTAGATCTAAGGACAGGTTCATACGAGCACATGCCAGGAAAACAGTGCCACCACAAGGCCAAATATGGGTGCGGCTTAGCTGACTAATTAGGTGTGTTGCTAGCTTGTTATGGACTGCTGGATGGCGTGGATAATGAGAGTCGATGAGGACTGCCCTGGGAACTGCATGGCACAAGAGGGGCCCGTGGGTGGGAGAATGGAGATTCGAGCCTGCCGGTGAAACCTCAGTGGGTCCGTACATCCTAGTAGCCCCTTTGTAAAGGCTATTTTGTGATCTCTTGGCTATACACCGACAGTTGTGTACTGGTATAATGGAGGTTCTTTCTAGTCGCCAACGGGTGACAAAATCACAAACTTGTTGGTAAAGTGGTGCCACCTCTGCAGAGTGTAAAACTATCATGATACCCGTGCTTCCGGTTACAAGCACCTGGCCAAATTCCATGATTAGAGGAAAAACTTGAGATAGATATTTGGGTATGGTCATTGGGATTGGTTTTGGGACTGTTTTGAGTCATGAAAATGAGTTTGATTTCGGTTATATGAATATGAGCTGGTTATGAATATTTATGAGTATGAGAGGAACTTGAGAAAGATTAATGGCTGGTTGAGACTTGATATATGGTGAAATATGATGAAGGAATGTTGATGATTTAACTTGGTTATGATGGGATTTTAACTCACCTAGACTTAGTTGTTGTTTTTACCATGTTTGTGAAATAAAATTTGCTTGCTGCAATGAACCTTTTTAATTTCTACCTTGTTGTAAGCTACATGTCATACTTTTCCTGCACTTGCTGATTACGACATTTACTCACCCTTGCATTCCCATATATACATCAGCGTCAGGAGAAGAGTACTTCGAGGAACATGTGGAGTACTAGGCGTGCGCACTACCGTCAACATGGCTGTGGAGTTGAAGTTGGAGCCTGCTGTTTTAGTTATTTTCCGCTGTCATTTTGAGACTTCCGCTGCAAGAATTAGTTAGATATTCATGAGTGAGACATTGAGTCAATGTAATAAAGTACTTAAACATTATTTGTACGTGGTTATATTCTGAATTTAGTTTGTGGAGTGCATGTGTATGTGTTATGAACATCCTGGGCACACATATGCATTCACTTGGTTCTATTTTCGGAACCGGGTGACACAGAGTCACATTTCACTTTGTCTTTATACTTCACAATAGAGAAAGGAACAATTACGGTGTTTGTGACACGTAGTGTCCCACAATCATTAAGCCACTGCATCTTGTATGGGTTAGGTTGACACTGCTGTTTGAACCCCATTTTCTCCACTAATTCTTGACTTGCAATAGTATTGCAGCTGCCATTATCAACAATAATTTTGCATACTTTGTCTTCGATCATGCCTCTGGTATGAAAAAGATTGTGGCTCTATCCACTATCTTCTTTTACAGCCGTGACACTAAGCCCTCGACGAGAAATGAAGCAATGGTCATCACCTTCTTCGGGTTGGATATCATTCTCATTATCTTTAATTTCTTCATCATAGCATGGTGCATCTTCTGGTTCACTTTCAGATTCCCATTCTCCTTGTTCATTCACAATCATAGTCCTCCGAGTAGGACACTCAGAAGCAACATGTCCATGCCCTTGGCACTTGTGAGACACAATGCTTCGGCTATTTGAAGAGGACACAACTGCTGATGCAACAGAACGGGCTGCTGTACTAGTAGTGCGGCGTTGTTGCTCTTGTTGAGTTGTAGGCGAAGAAGCAGCTGAAACTGATGTTTTTGCAGTACCAATGGATGGAGAAGAGTTAGCTGCACCGCCTTGAGATCTCCCCTCAATGAAAGATGTACCGGGTTGCTGCTGGTTCCAAGGAAAAGATCAACCACCATAGGATCGACTTCGTTGAGCTTGCTGAAATTTTCTTTCGGTGCGCATAGCTTGATCCACAAGGCTCTGCAAATTGTGGTATGGAAACATCTCAACAAAATCAGAGATTTCAGCATTAAGACCATGCAAAAACCATGCCATCTTTGATTCTTCATCTTCTCTAATTCCCGATCGAATCAGCAGCAACTCCATTTCCTTGTAATTTTCATCAACTGATTTGGAACCTTGTCTCAATTGCTGCAACCTATTACGAAGGTCACATTGATAGCTTGATGTTACAAAGCGTCTTCTCATCACTTGCTTCATCTCATTCCATGTGTTGATATGATCACGTCCCAACACAAGTTGATTTTCTTGTATTTGATTCCACCAAGTGAGAGCATAGCCTGAAAATTGGACGGAGACCTGAAAATTGGATGGAAGCAAGGTTTACACGCCGTTGATCAGAGAGATTATGCACTCTAAATATTTGGTCACATTGCTCCTCCCATTCTAGATATGCATCAGCATCTTCTTTTCCTGAAAACATTGGGACACTTAGTTTGACACAAGCAATGCTGTCCTGATTATCCTCATTATGTTGACGACGACGTTCTCCATTATAACCAGCACCTTGACGACGATCATGGTGATGTGCAAAAGGTCCTTGATCTGCAAAAGGGTTATCATTTGCCTCATACCCATTGTATGAGTCGTAATGTAATTCCTGCTCATCATGAAAGTGCACATGGTTGCTGTGACCACGTTCGTACATTCTTCTTCCACGCTGATCATTGTGACCAGCACACCTACCACCATCATGGCCACCATGTTCATGTCGGAAATGGTTCCGAAATCCATTCCCAAAACCAGAATTTTCATCGCCAAATTCTTCATTATGATGTCGGGGAGCCCTGCCATCAGCTGGAGGGAGACGTTCATGAACATCGTCTCCATGGCCTCCAATAGTGAGTATTCGAGTTGGCGTAGTTCAGTTCTTGCAATCAGTGGTTCTTGCCTCCCAGTGTTATCACCATGAACACCCAAATCAGATCCTGCCATGTTAGAACAGTGGAGGGAAAATGGTATAGGAATTTTTTTGTGGAATCACACAATCTCACCTCTTGCTTACCAAGGTTCTTACCCATTCTCAAGGACTGCGAGTGTGCAAAATGTGGTAGTATCCATGCTGTGATTAAGCGGTTGAAAGGATTACGAGTCGAGGGATCCGGTTACGATATTTTTGTGGAGCTAGGATGGATGAACAAGGAAGGCTTGTAGCACCGTAAATCAAGTATCATAAACCAAATCAAAAGACGAGTAAAACTTTGTTGCCCAATCTGAAAATTCTTTCAACAATGATTATAATCTTGCAGCCCTTTAAATATTTCTCTTTTTTTCCTTTTTTATGCAAACAAGATGCGGGCTGACCAACATAATGTAGATGGATATGGCAACAAGAAATGATGCAAATGACACAAGATCAGCGGTACTACCCAAAGGTTCGGTTACTTTTTGTGGTGGTTTAGTGGACTATAGGTATGACACGAAAAACACAAGATGCATAACAAAAAAAATTGTGATAGCAAATGGATAATATGAGTATCGTACCTACCGTGTAAACCTGAAATCTGATACCAAATGATAGGGTGAAACTCGGGGGTGGTCCGATCTTCACGACAGCGGAACGAACAATGGTAACTAGCTAAAAACAGCAGGGTAACTAGCTTTATACTGTGCGAGGAGACGATGAAGCTGAACCTAAGTGTTGTACCTCACTCCTACAACTACAACCTTAGCGTTCACCCTGTTCTAGATGGTCAGATCAAGAAGGCCCAACAGGAGGATGAAAAGTTGATGAAGATCAAGGAACAAACCGGTGAAGGCAAGGCACCAGACTTTATAGTTGATAGAGATGGAATATTGTGGTTCAAGAAATGGTTGTGTGTGCCTTCACAAGGTCACTATCAAAATATGATCATGGATGAAGCTTATAACTAACTCCGCCTATGTTGTAATGACACAGCCAGTCCCAAGCCTGGGTATAGGAGTAGGGGTTGTGATAGGCTTGGCGAGCCAACAACTACACTTAGCCATTCTCATGGAAATGAAACCCCATAGAAATTCATTAGGGCGTAACCCTCTTAGCGACGCGTCATATCGGAACCTGGGTATGGTGTTAAGTGGGCAAGGGCCAGATCGCCACCGCCTTAGTGGCGCGCCATATCAGAACCCGAATATGGTGTTAAATGGGCAAGGGCCGGATTGCCACCACCTTAGTGGCGCGTTACATCATCGCCCGGATGTAGTGATAAGTGAGCAAGGGTCTTTGCATCTTACTCGACGTGTGCAAAGCATAAGGAAGCTAGCCGAGGAACATAGATTTCGGGTGGGTAGTTGAAATGTTGGATCCTTGATGGGAAGCTACGTGAGTTAGTAGATGTTGCCATTAGGAGATGAGTAAATATCCTTTGTGTACAAGAGACTAGATGGGCAGGTCGAAAGGCGAGAGAAGTCGAGAATACTGGTTTCAAGCTTTGGTATTCTGGATTGGCTGGGACTAGGAATGGCATAGGTGTTCTAATAGATAAGAGTCTTAAGGATGGAGTAGTGGATGTTTGAAGACGAGGGGATAGGATCATCTTAATCAAGATAGTAATTGGGAACATTGTCTTGAACGTCATTAGTGCTTATGCCCCACAAGTTGGGCTCAACATGAGTGCTAAGAGCCAATTTTGGGAGGACTTGTAGGATATGGTTAGTAGTGTACCGATAACCAAGAAACTCCTCATAGAAGGAGATTTCAATGGTCATGTGGGTGCAACTAACGTAGGATTTGAGGGAGTACATGGAGGCTTTGGATGCGGCGATAGAAATCAAGAGGGCAGGGACATCCTGGAGTTTTTCGTAGCCTATGATCTGTTAGTAGCTAACACCCTCTTTAGGAAGAGGCAATCTCACCTAGTGACCTTTAGTAGTGTCCAACACTCTAGCCAGATTGACTTTGTCCTCACTAGGAGAAGGGATAGATGGGAGTGTCTAGATTGTAAGGTGATCCCGAGGAGTGTGTTGTGACACAACATAAGCTTGTGGTAGTTGACTTTCACTTCCATACATGTTCTTTACGGGACAAAGGTGTCAAAATCACAAGAACAAAGTGGTGGATGTTGAATGGAGAATCATAAGAATCCTTCAAAAATAGGATGATCACAGAAGGACCCTGGCCAGAAAATGGAGATGCATATAGTATATGGGTGAAGATGGCCACTTGCATTAGGAAGGTAGCTAGTGAGGTGTTCGGTGTGACAAAAGGAAAGAAACTTGTAGATAAAGACACTTGGTGGTGGAATGAGGATTTACAAAAGGCAATGGCGATATTGATGAGGATGTTTGCCACATGATCAAGGTAGGGTGGATGAAATGGCGACAAGCCTCTGGAATCCTATGTGATAGGAAGGTCCCACACAAGCTAAAAGGGAAGTTCTATAGGACGGTGATCAGACTCGCGATGCTATATGGGGCGGAATGTTGGCCAACTAAACGACAACATGTCCAACAAATGATTGTCGCAGAGATGTGCATGCTACGGTGGATGTGCGGGCACACGAGAAGAGATCGAATAAGGAATGAGGCGATTCGTGATAGGGTAGGGGTGGTGCCGACTGAAGAGAATTTAGTCCAACATCGACTAAGGTGGTTTATACATATAAAGCGGAGACCTCCAGAAGCACTAGTAACAGTGAGATTTTAAGAGGTATAGAAAATATTAGGAGGGGTAGAGGACGACCAAGGTTGACCTGAGAGGAGGCGGTAAAACGAGATTTGAGAGATTGGAATGTATCCAAAGACTTAGCTCATGATAGGATCACATGGAAAGTAGCAATTCATGTGCCAAAATCTTAGTCTTTTTTCTTTTCTTTTTTTGTTACTCTTATATCTCTTCCTCTCTTTTACTTTATTGATATATATATATATATAATTATTGGGTTTCTATCCGACCCCAACATGCTTGGTTGTTGTTGTTGTTGGATGAAGATCATAACTCTGCATATCCACCCTGGAGCCACAAAAATGTACATGGATATTAAGCAGGAGCATTGGTGGATTGGCATTAAGGGTGACATAGACAAATTAATGGCCTATTGTGATGTGTGTAGAAGGATCAAAGTTGAGCATCAAAAGTCGAGTGCCCTATTACAACCTTTGCCGATTCATGTTTGGAAATGGGATGAGGTAGGAATGGATTTCACCACTGGCCTACTAAGGACCATGAATGGTAATGACTCCGTGTGGGTAGTGGTCGACCGTCTGACTAAGGTTGCACACTTTATTCCTGTGCACACTACCTACGATGGGAATAAGCTAGAAAATTTGCATAGACCATATTGTAAAACTACATGGAGTACCCTCGAGGATAGTCTCAGACCGAGGCACTCAGTTTACGGCAAGGTTTGGAGGAGTCTTCCAAAGGAACTTCGCACCAAGTTGGACTTTAGTTCAGCATATCACCCTCAGACTGATGGTCAGACGTAAAGGATCAACCAAATCTTGGAAGGCATGTTGAGGGCCATTTTTTTACCTACAACAAGGATTAGGAAGACAGTTTACCGTATGCTGAGTTCTCATACAACAATAGTTATCAGGCCAGCATCAAGATGTCACCCTATGAAGCCCTCTATGGAAGGAAGTGTCGAACCCCGCTCATGTGGTCAGAAGTTGGGGACCGCATTGTGGAGCAACCATACTTCATCTTGGCAATAGAGGACAAGGTAGTAGTGATTCGAGCGAATCTCAAGGCCGCCCAATCACGTCAGAAAAGCTACGCAGATAAGAGGAGTCGTGAACTCAGTTTCCATGTTTGGGATCATGTGTACCTTAAAGTATCTCCTATCCGTGGCACACGCGGATTCCAAGTATGTGGAAAGTTGGCACCCTGATACATCGATCCTTTTCCAGTCCTAAAAAGAGTAGGATCAGTGGCTTATGAGATTCAGCGACCTGAATAGATGTCAGGTGTGCACAACGTCTTTCACGTGTCACAGCTAAGAAAATACCTACAGGTTCCCGAGGAACAAGTGGCACAAGAAACCCTAGACCCCCAAGATGATCCGCGCTACCAGGAGGTGCTAGAGAAGATCTTGGAAACATCATCCGAAAAACAAGGAGAAAAACCATCACGCTTTGTCAAGTCCAGTGGACCAGACACTCGAGGGCAGAAGCTATTTGGGAAAGAGAAGATGCATTATGGGCAGAGTTCCCCATCTCTTTGTCGACCAATCAAATCTCGAGGACGAGATTCATCCTAAGTGGGGTAGGTCTATAATGCCCCATTTTTTGTAAGCTAATAAATCATGGTTATTAGAATTAATCACTAGACATATTACGCATACTCTTGGCCTATTTCAGACATAACTTCCCTCAAAACTTGTGCAGCCACCCCTCTACTTTTGCCTAATTGCAAACCCCTTCTTATTCCTCCCCCTCCTTATCCATTCTACGAGAAGCTTCTAGAACCACACACAACCCACCTCTTCCTCCTCCATTCTTATCCATTCAATAAGAAGCTTTTGGAACCACCTCTCCCATACTTCTTCATCCTCTATCCTTATCCATTCCACAAGAAGCTTCCTGAACCACCCCTCACATATTATTCCTCCTCTATCCTTATCCATTCCACGAGAAGCTTCCGGAACCACCCCTCACATACTTCTTCCTCCTCTATTCCAAGAGAAGCTTCTGGAACCACCCCCACATACTTATTCCTCCCGCATCCTTATCTGTTCCATTAGCTTCTAGAACACGCATTAACCACACCTTATCTACCTCTCCTTCCTCCATCCCTATCCCTTCCCCTTCAGTTTTAAAAGGAGCTCGGGAGCTCATCCCGCCCTACCCCGTTGAGCACCGACGTTCGCGTCTTTCCCCAACATCGATCTCCGACGAGGAACCCTCCCCGCTGAGCTCCGCCAAGCCGCGGCCAAGGTGAGCACCCCCAACATAAACTCTTCCTCTCGATTCATTCCCCTCCTCTCCTCAGGTTTGGCCGTGACAACCCCGCGGCATTGACGCTCTTCCATGAAGTCGTCCTACTTTCTATATCCCCTACATAAATCGACGGCTCAACCGAGTGAGCCATAGCGTCGGCGTTCAATTCCTTACTCTCTAGCCACTCTCTCCCCGTTGCCTTTCCTAATTTGAGCTCCCAAAGGTAATCTATGGTGGTTGGGGAAGAGGAGATTGAACTGGAGAACGAAGAATGAAGACTCTCATGACTCTATTGGGCTAATAGACTAGCTAGTCAAATATTAGTTAGGTTTTTCGGTCCAAATATTGAGTCCACCCATAAGCAATCACTCGATCAGCCTTAGACCATATCTCACCCACACAAAGACCACTTATTTCGATTCTTATTTTAAAATTCATCTAACATCATAATATAGTTAATGCAAGCAAGTCTAAATGATGTATGTTTGCTTTGTTTGTATGTTTGCTTGCGCGCGGTGTAGAACCAGTGCCGAAAGAGAACCCGGAGGAGCCAAGTGACCAGGATCACAGCACTGCAGACGGTAGCGAAGGCAAGTTCCATCGATCCCTTTTTTATCATATTGCTCCTATGTGAGGTTCATCCATTGTGACCAATAGATTAGGTCTTTGCATTGTTGAGCATGAGTTATTTGAGGGATAGAGTGTAACCATGCTAGTTCCCTATTTGCGGCATATGGATATGATGAGATTATGCATGATGATGTTGCCTTGTGTATGGGCGGGTCTTATCCTAACCCTGGTGGCTAACCTAACAGTCGTCCACGGTGCAGAAAGTGATATGTATATAAGAGTGAAAACTAAGACAATATTGAGATAAGTCATGACACTGGTGCGAGGGCCCAACCGGCCTCGACTAGCACGGATCACGCTGAGAGGTGTTGTGTTGCACAACACTGTATAACACATGTAAAAGGTACAAATTGAAAGCAAAGTTTTATTACATAAAAGAGTTTATAAACATGTTTACAACAAAATACGTTCAGTCCACACTCACGGGCGTAGACTAAGCACAGAGTTCACATTCAGCCCGTGAACGTGTCCCCACTAGCACGCACACACACTAACACGGTGGCGTGCACGACTCTCATTCGACGAGATTGCCCTCTTGGGGGTCCGTCTCCTCCTCGGGAGTCTCCTCCTCATAACACCCTGCAAAGATTCAAACACAAGCAGTGAGCATGATGGCTCTGCAAGACTCACTTGTCTTTCCTATACATGAAACTTCTACATGCTAGATTACAGTGTAAATGGGAAAGTATGTTGCAAAGGACACACCTAAATAGTTGAACCTTACTTTCAAGTTTTAACAGCAAGTTGTGAAAAACTTCACGCTAAGACACATAAAAGAGCCGTAATCAACAAGAAACACATTTCTCTCATGTGCTTTGTCCAAGGTTGAAAAGAACTTTAATTTGCTCTAAACTGCAACATATCATTAGCAACCAAGGTATAGCTTTCAATCAGCAACTTTTAACATGACTCTAGCCTGTTCTTTCTACGTCACGGTACAGTGAACAAGTGGTACTCACTGACCGCGAGGGACCGTGATTATAATCGATTTACACCTGCAGGTGAATGTAGCCTAGAGGGGGGTGAATAGGCTCTTTTAATTTTTTAGGCGGTTCCCTAAAATACTTAGCGAACTGATTAATTCCAGATGGGTCAGACTAGTTCGGTATGGTGCGGACTGGTACGGTATGATCATAATTAAAGGATCAAAGTGAGACTTGTTCCTCATTCAGGTGTTTGTGCAGCGGAAAATAAATGATTATTCAAGTATAGTGAAGTAAGACACAATAACTCGCAATTTTAACACTAGGTGTGGATGTAAATCAAATGATGACTAGCAATCCTAAATAACAATTGAAGCAAGATAAAAAAACACGAGACAAAGTTTTATCCCGAGGTTCGATTCCACCCAGGAATCTACGTCCCCATTGAGGAGTCCACCAAGGATCGGGTCTTCACCAATCCTTCCCTCGTTGAATCGCCACAAAGGCCGATTCAATTCCACTAATCACACACAGGGGTAAACAATTGTGCGTTGGGCGTTCTCACAAGTTGAGTGCTCCCACAAGATTACAGAGAGTAACTCTTCCTCCCACACACTAACAGAGAACAACAATCAGCAATTGCGTGAGAGAAGACAAACCAAGAGCTTAATTGCGAGAGGAATGACTCTCTCCTTGATCCAATATCTAATCCTGAAAGACTTAATCTTTCTGGGGTTAGAATGAGTGGAGAGAGGTATTTTTTGTGCTCTTGGGGCATGCGGCAGCGCTGGAAATCGAGAGATTACAATGTGTGGCCGTGCACCTCTATTTATATAAGGTTTCCAAAAACCCTGGCGGCCGGACTAGTCCGCTCTATTCACCGGACTAGTTCGGTGTGCCGTGTACAATTTTCGTGTTGCATGCAACGCAGTGGAAACCCTAATTTAATGTGTTTACAAAAACTTGAACGGACTAGTCCGGTCCAAGAGCGGACTAGTACGGTGCAAGGTAAATGCCGGTTCTAGAGAGTTCAACGGACTAGTCTGGTTTCTGTGTGGACTAGTCCGGTGCAAGGTGAGTGCCGGTTCCAGAGAGTTGAACGGACTAGTCCGGTTTCTGAGCGGACTAGTCTGGTGCAAGGTGAGTGCCGGTTCCAGAGAGTTGAATGGACTAGTCCGGTTTCTGAGCGGACTAGTCCGGTGCAAGGTGAGTACCGGTTCCAGAGAGTTGAACAGACTAGTCCGATTTCTGAGCGAACTAGTCCAGTGCAAGGTGAGTGCCGGTTCTAGAGAGTTGAACAGACTAGTCCGGTTTCTGAGCGGACTAGTCCGGTGCAAGGTGTTGTGCGGCAACAGAAAGTTAAACGGACTAGTCCGGTTTCTGAGTGGACTAGTCCGGTGCACCACGTTGTGAGTGATTTGGATTTGTTTTAAGCCCTTACCCCTACGCAAAGATTTTGAGCTCTTGGGATGTGTCTCTCACACACATCATATACAAGTAATTCTACATTGCGCTTGGTTCTTGGATCTACCCTTTTCCTTTTTCTTCATCACTTCATTTTTCACCTTTTTGAGTGCACCAATTCTACCTTACTCGAGTTAATCTGCATTCATCTCAACAAGTTCATTAGGATCTCAATTCATTTGTCATCAATCGTCCAAAACCAACAAGGGAGTGTCTAGATGCACTTTCAATCTCCCCCCTTTTGGTGATTGATGACAACCAACTGAGATTACATGATTAATAATAAAGTTTGATTTTCATAAAGTGTGCATATATGAGAATAACAAATGAGTAACAGGAACTTCTCACATATATGCAACCTTTATGGTGGGATGCCTAAAGAGTGTGTGAAATAGAATGTGACATGCCATAAGAAGATAAGATCATATCAAAAATAAAGGTAGTCATCACATCGATATCGAATAGGCATCACACATCCAACAGAGTTTGAAACAAAAAGTACATAAACTTTAAAATGCATGTCCATCTTCGCTAGTCCTTAAGGTTTACAATAAGATGACTTAAGATAAATCTCAATCTCTCCCCCTTTGGCATCAAGGCACCAAAAAAAGGAAAAATTGAGTGGAATCACTCATCGCCGCTCTCTCCATCACTCTCGGTCCTATCTTCATTGTCATCTTCATCATCGTCTTCATGACCATGCTGAGGAGGAGGAGCGGAGACACCTGCAAGTCCAAAAGATCTAAACTCTTGTTCAGTGAGTGGAGCCATTTTAGTGAAGTCTTCTTCAGAGTCCTCAGGGATTTGTGGTGATCCAACTGGCTCAATCTCTAGCTTCTCACAGATGGCTTTGATGTTGGCCTTCATATATCTTTGATGTCTCTTTCTGGCCAAACTCTCCTTGTGTTTCTTAACTTCAATTTTGCGACAATAGCCAAAAATAGAGGCGAGCATTTTGAGCATACCACTGGAGGACTCTCTAGAAGGTGGAGGAACAGGAGTAGATGTAGGCTCCGACGCCCTTGAGCCTTCATGAGCAGAGGGCACAGTGTAGACTGTAGGCTTCTGGGGCTTGAGACCAGTGTGAGAGACATCTTTGACAAACTCAAGTCCTTTCACCTTCTCAATCATATACATGACATAAGGTGCATAGCCACAGGACCTGTTTGGAGTGATGGAGATATTCACGATGTCATTATAGATATACTCAAAGACATTGAAGGTCCTCTTCTTTCTTATCACTTTCATCAATGTCCTCAGAGTCCCTTGGATTGTCCCTGCATCACCATCCTTTGGAGCTATGGTCTTTCTCAAGATCCTGTTTAGCGCGACAAAGAGTGGATTCAAGTACTTGGTAGTGGGAGGTACATATGGCATTCTTGTATCATACAAGAATTCTAGCTCATTCTTCTCCAAGGGCTTCAGGTTGTGAATGACAAGCTCATTATCCAGGGTGTGTTCAAGATGAATTATCTTTGCAAATTCCTCATACGTAACACTATATCTGGATCCATGTGTCATCTAAATCATCTCATCCCCATCATCGCAGGTAAAGTATAGAGTGGAGTAAAACTGGGTGATTGCCTCATTGTTCCAGTCATACTGAAAAGATAGGAGGTCCTTCAAGCCATGCCTCTGTAATGCCTCTAGCACCTCATGATAGGCTTGGCATTTCTTGGATTGCAAGTAGTCAATGTTGAGCCACTGACTCTCAACAACAAGATTCTTCATCTTCATGTTGACATGCTCATAGTAGTCAGCATGGAAGTTACTCTAGAATATGGGGTTTGCACATTGCTTTGGCTGCCCATAGACTTGAATTTTTCTGAGGTTGTCCACCAGTTCACTCCCCTTTCCAGTAAAGTCATCACTTGATGGCTGCCTGTTACGATGAATGAGGGCCTTCTTCTTCAATGGACCAATAGGACCACTTGCAAGTCCTTTGCCCTTCCCGACACTTCTTCTAGCAGTCGCAGAGCTACCAACAATGTCTTTGCTCTGTGCCGTCTTACCAACCACTCTCCTCCTTTTAGGAAGAGAATCATCGGGAGAAGACGGTTGAGCAACGTTGTCATGTTTCTTCTTCATGGCCTCGGAGTGTGACGACATCGTGCCTGACAGGAAAATCAAGGATTGATTAACACGATGGAGTGTAGATTATGTGGAAATAAGAAGTTAGATGTTCAATTGACAGGTAATCGGACTTGTCTATTTTCAGAGTGTGGACTTATCCGGAATACCGGACTTGTCCGCACCAGAGACCGGACTAGCCCGGACCTGTTGAAGAACCCTAACTTCGTTTTCAACAGATCTACCGTAAATTGATGCAAAATATGGAGGGATATACTAGGAATGCATCTAGAAAGGTAGTGTATGCCCTATGAGTCAGGGAAATTGAGCAAAAATATCGGAAAGATGAGAACTTGAGTTGAGAGGGATTTTACCGAAAAATGAGGGTTTGAGTCGAAGCATGTGGTCTGATCCGGATTAGTCCGGAGGAGAGGAGACCATGTGTCGAGGAGAAGCTTCTCCGTGGATAGAACTTCGACTTTGTTGGCCAAGGTCGAAAATCACCTTGGGGGCTAGGGTTTGAGGAGTGAGAGGCAAAAGGGTGCTTGTGAGGTGAGGAGGGCTGAGGTTGGCGCGTGTATAGACTCTTAAACTCGGACATACGGACTAGTCCGGTGGGAGGACCGGACAAGTCCGGTATGCCAGATCTGTCCGGACTAGTCTGACGGAGCGGACTAGTCCGGTGTTGACATCGGACTAGTCCGTGTCAACTAGACAAATAAGAGTAGAAAATAGGAAAATGTGAGGAATTTGATCTAATAGTAATCTAAGGACAAGTTTTCTCAAATAATCTTGACGAATATGCCCAGTAAGCAATCAATAATTAGACAATGGTCATTATTCATCAAGATTCATTAATTTAAATAGTTTTCAAGAGAAAATTGAGATAAGGGATAGTTTTTCGCAAAGTAAGTAACATTTTGAGAATTCAAGCAGGTAGGCAGTGTTTCAAGCCATGTTCTGAGAGTAAAGTATATTTAGTTCATTCCTAAGCTCACAGAAGCGTTTTTCATCTAGTGTCTTGGTGAAGATATCAGCTAGTTGTTTCTCGGTTTTGACATGGGAAATGGTTATGTCTCCTTTGATTTAATGGTATCTCAAAAAATGAAGCTGAATATCAATGTGTTTGGTTCTAGAGTGCTCAATAGGGTTTTGTGCAATCTTAATCGCACTCTCATTGTCACAAAGGAGCGGAATACGGTTCATATTGTAACCGTAGTCCCTTAGGGTCTGTGGCATCTAAAGGAGTTGTGCACAACAGCTCCCGGCTGTAACATACTCTGCTTCGGCTGTGGACAGGGCAATTGAGTTTTGCTTTTTGGAGGACCAGGAAACTGGGGATCTACCCAAGAATTGGCAAGTTCCGGAGGTACCTTTTCTATTTACTTTGCATCTTGCATAATCGACATCGGAGTATCCAATGAGATTGAACTTTGAACCTTTAGGGTACTAAAGGCCTAGGTTGGGTGTATGGACTAGATATCGCAAGATTCTCTTCACGGTTGTCAAATGACATTCCTTAGGATTGGCTTGAATTCTTGCACACATACAAACACTCAACATGATATCAGGCCTAGATTCACAAAGATAAAGTAGAGATCCAATCATGGAACGGTATACCTTTTGATCCACATTAGGTCCTTCTTCATTAAGGTCTAAATGTCCATTTGTTGCCATGGGAGTCTTTATGGGCTTCTCTTTGTCCATGCCAAATTTCTTGAAAATGTCTTGAATGTACTTTGTTTGGTTTATGAATGTTCCTTCCTTTAGTTGCTTCACTTGGAATCCCATAAAGTATCTCAATTCTCACATCATGGACATCTTGAATCTATCTGTCATGATTTTACTAAATTCTTGACAAAAAGATTTATTAGTTGAACCGAATATGATATCATCAACATATATTTAACGAATAAATAGATCATCATTGACGTGCTTGGTAAACAGGGTGTAATCAGCTTTACCCAATTTTAAAGCCATTTTCAATTAGAAAACTCTAAGGCACTCATACCAAGCTCTAGGAGCTTGTTTGAGGCCATAGAGTGCCTTACGCAGTTTGAACACATGGTCGGGGTGCTCTCGATCTTCAAACCCAGGGGGTTGCTCCACGTACACCTCCTCCTTGATAGGTTGTTGGGGAAGGCGCTTTTGACGTCCATTTGATACAGCTTGAAATCATGGTGAGTAGCATATGCAAGTAATATACGAAGCCTAGCTACGGTAGCGAAAGTCTCATCAAAATGTAAACCTTCGACTTGTGAGTAACCTTTAGCCACAAATTGTGCCTTTTTTCTTGTTACAACTCCGTGTTCATCTTGCTTGTTGCAGAAGACCCATTTAGTGCCGACAATATTGGACTTTGGTCTTTCAACAAGTTCCCATACTTCGTTCCTCTTGAAGTTTTTTAATTCTTCTTGCATTGCCATCACCCAGTCCGGGTCTTTTAGCGCATCTTCGACCTTGTATGGTTCTAAAGAGGATACAAAGGAATAGTATTCACAAAAGTTAGCTATACGTGATCGAGTTGTCACTCCCTTTTGTATATCACCAATTATGTTGTCGACGGGGAGATCTCTTTGTATGCGTTGGTGTACTCTTGGATGTGGTACTTGTGGCGTTATGTTCTCATAATCATCATCTTCTTCAGTTCCCCCTGGATCGTTGCCGTCATTAATGCTTTGATCATCTTGTTGATCTTCATTATCTTTATTTTGTGTATGGGCACCCCTTGATCATAGCTCTCCTGTTGAGGTTCATCTCGAGCACCTGATTCTTGTGATTGTTCTTGAGGTCGAATATCACCAAGTACCATTTTTCTCAATGCTTGACAAGGGGCTTCTTCTTGATCTAGCACACACTTATCAACTTGCTCCGTTTGGGAGCCATTAGTTTCATTGAACACTACGTCACGTGCTACTTCAACAAGTCTGGGGACCTTGTTGAAGACACGATAAGTGTAGGAGTTTGAATCATAGCTAAGCAAGAAACCTTCATCGGACTTTGAAGCGAACTTCAAGGTCCTAGTCTTCTTGTTTAGAATATACATTTTGAACCAAAAACCTAAAAGTATGAAATATTTGGTTTGTTACCGGTGAGTAGTTCATATGAGGTTTTCTTGAGTAGGCGACGAAGGTACAGTCGGTTTTTTGCATGACAAGCAGTGTTGATAGCTTCAGCCCAATAACGGTCAGAGATCTTGTATTAGTCAAGCATTGTCCTTGCCATCTCAACGAGCGCCGGTTCTTCCTTTCAGCTACCCCGTTTTGTTGTGGGGTGTAGGGTGCCAAAAGTTCATGCTTTATTCGTTCTTCATCTAGATACTCATCGACTTGTGTGTTCTTGAATTCTGTTCCGTTGTCACTTCTTATGTTCTTGATTGTCAATGAGAATTCATTTTGAGCTCGCCGAAGAAACTTCTTGAGTGTTCCTTGAGTTTCTGACTTATCATGCAAAAAGAAGACCCACGTGAAGCGTGAAAAATCATCGACAATAACTAAACCATATTTATTACCGCCGATACTTATATAAGCAATTGGACCAGTCCATGTGGAGGAGCTCGAGTGGTCTTGTTGTAGTCATAACATTCTTCGCTGGATGGGGTGCTCCTACTTGCTTCCCGGCTTGACACGTGCTACAAGGCATGTTTTTCTCAAAAACATCTTTCAAACCTCGGACATGATCGCCTTTTAGAAGTTTTTGTAGATTCCTCATACCAACATGCGCTAGCTGTCTATGCCACAACCAACCCATGTTGGTTCTTGCAATCAAGCATATGTCAAGTTTGGATTTATGTTTGTTGAAATCAACTAGATAAAGTTTTCCCTTTAACACACTCTTGAAAGTGATAGAGTCATCACTCCTTCTACAGACGGTCACACCCTCATTAGTGAACAAGAAATTATAACATTTGTCACATAGTTGAGATATGGACATGAGGATATAATCTAAGGAATCAACATGTAAAACATGAGAAAGTGTGTGTTGTGAAGAGATAGCTATTTTACCGGTACCTAGTACCTTTCCTTGACTATTGTCACCAAAACAGATCCTTCCCTAGAGTTCATACTCCACAAACATTTTTCTTTCTCCGGTCATATGATTTTGCATCCACTATCTAGCACCCATTTCGCTCCACCGGATGCATATGCCTGCAAGAAAGAAACTATGCTTTGGTTTTAGGTACCCAAGCTTGCTTGGGTCCTTTGAGGTTAGTGACAAGTGACTTGGGCACCCACATACGAGACTTGGTGTTCTCATGGCGTGGACCAACATATTTGGCATGAACTTTTCGAAGACCGTTTTTCATAAGCACATATGAAGCATCAAAGGTTCTAAACAAGATTTGTTGTTCATATGAGTTTTCAATGTTAATTTTATCAAATTGTTATATTTTTGTAAGGGCCTCAGTTTTTGACCCACATTTGTAGTGTTCATCACCACACCACACACCTCATTTGAGGAAAAATGATGAACACAAATGAAGAGCAAGTAACAATTATCAACATGCTCATTAGAGAACAAACTTACACATTGCAAAAGTGGTATTTCCCACATGTGATATAGATGGGCTGGACATATGAAAACTCCTACACTTTTACTAAGGATGTCCATGCCAAGTTTCACCCAAATTCAAAACCTTTTGAGGTCAGTTTGGGTATAGTTAGGAAGAGGGCAGTTTGAAACCATATTCAAATTCAAACTGTTGTTATCCAAGGAATTTAAAAGTGAGGGGCATATTCTTACTCAGCACATTTTTGTGAGCTCACACACCAATTTTCACTCCATTTGGAGTTGATCTTGACATGAGCTAAGTGGGAGGAATTCAAACTTTATTTGAATTTCAAACTGAACTTGTGCTGAAATTCATTCAAACAAAACCTCATTTGAACTTTGATCAATTCAAATGGCTCATGGGTGAATAATTTGAAGTGCCAAGGGTAGTATGGGGTTCACTGTTTACAACAGTGATTAGGAGTAAATTTCAGAGGTTAAAACTGGAGGTGGGACCCACATGTCAGCCACTGCTCAGATCAAACCGACTGAGACTTTCTCACTCGGGTCGCCGAGCCGCAGCGGTGATCGCCACCGAGGCTAGCCGCCGCGCCACCAGCTGCTTGCCCACGCGCGGGCATGAGGCGGTGCAGAGCCTTCTTAAGGCGCCTGCCCCCTCCTCGGCCGAGGCACCACCGTTCTTCCCCGCAAGAACTCAGCGCCGGCCGAAAACTTCCGCAGCTCGGACTTGATCGGAGAACGCCGATCGCAGCTCCCTCCTTCCACTCCAGAGCCCCAGCAAGGTACTAGAGACCTTCCTCCATCCTCCCCATTGCTAGAATTCGGTTGAAACCGATTGATATCGGATGTGCCGAAAGATCAAACTCGGAACTTAGAACCGCCGCACCTCGGGCTCTCGTGGACAGCCCAACCTGGGCGTTGTCACGCCCGAGCCAAGGCACCCTTGGACGCGCGGGTGACCGGTGCTGCTCATCCCCGAGCCACAGCTCGAGTGGTTGCTCACCGGCGGCGAATTTCCACTTTTCCCCTTTCGGTGGGCAGAACGACCTTTGGGTGCGATTCTGTTTAATTCGTGCTCTAGAAAGGATTAGAGGGCCTCAGGCCACTCCCACACGAGCTAGACACGGTAACGCACAAGTTGCCTTCACAACTCTGGGCCGGAGAATCTCTGTGCCCGGCATAATTTAAGGTCTACTAATGGCGGAACGAACGGGGGGTATCGGGCGCACGGTGAGGACCTATTTCGGGCCTTCCCCGAGCTGCCTCGAGCTCATGTCGACCTTCTCTGAGGTCCACTGATGCTCCCCGACCGATTTCCCAAGTAGCTGAGGTACTAGGAGAGTCAGCCGACATGGCCGAAGTCATTCCGATATGGCGGCTCGTCGCCGACCATGCTCCGGCCATTGTCATGAGCAGCTGACCCTAGGATCCTGTTCCCCAAGTAAAAGTAGGCAGGGGCGGCCAGAATCAAGAAGTTTGGAGCTGTACAGCAGCCGGCGGTGAGCTCTCCGGCGATATCCCTCGGCGGCGGGGCGCGGGTGTCGCGAGGTTGAAGAAGGGGGTGGACCCCAGCTGTCAGCGGCAGATATTTTGAATCGGGATCCGGCTGCGGCCGGGATCGGGAGTGCTGGCGCGCAAAATCCTTGTGGGCCGCGGTGTGCCATCGCCTAGGCGTGCGACGCGTGTTCCCTGGGCCCACGCGCGAGTTTAAACTTTTCCCCGATTTTCAGATTTCCTTCAAACTTCAAATCCTTATAACTTTGGCTAGAAAGCTCCAAATTGAGTGAACCAAATTTTGCTGGATTCAGCTCTCTGAGTACTTTCCAGAAAATCAAGTTTCACTTCATGAAATTCCTTAATTCTCCAGAATTAATTCCTCAAAGTTTAAACTTTTAGGAATTTTAATTGGAGAATCCTTTGGAGGAAAATCCTGAAATTTTGCTGAGATGTTCACCAAAATATCCTTTAACTACCATAAAAATTTCAGATCCATTTGAGCTCATTTAGTCCACCTAATGGTGTGATTAGTAAAACTGTTCCAGAGAAAATAGAAAATGTTCAGAAACATTTTCAGAATTTTCTCTGAAATTGTTTAGCTCATATCTTTAGTTAGAGACTTCCAAATTAAGTGAGACCAACTCCATTAGAACCCTCTGAAAATCTAGTTTTCAGAAAATCATAGTTTGTCTCATGAAAATTCCTAGAACACCCTAAGAATTCCAATTAAGGTCAAGGACATAATTATTTGTGGAGGGCTCAAATGAGCTTTGCTGCAAATAAAACTTGACCAAGTCTCTGTTTAGGTTGTACCCAAGCCACAGTAAAAGTTTCACAGTCATTAGGTCTATCTAGCAAAGGTTATAGACTTCACAACTTCAAACTTAATACAAATGCATTAAATTAATATATGTATTCTTTCTATCATGTAGTCGCTAAGGTCGAGGAGGAACCCGAAGTCCTAGACTTCGTTACTCCGGAGGAACAGCTAGCCTACGACCAAGAGCAGCAAGGCAAGCTCCGGTTTGCATTAACCATTTCATAATTTTTTATTGTTTTGAGCACATACTTGTTTCCTTTATTCTGTGCAATAGAGTCTTGTTTGGAAACCCCACTGCATAGCCAAGAAAACCATGGGTTGGGGTTTAGGATTGCAAACCTCGTTAGCCACTGCACTGCTAGAATAGAGTAGGATTCGGTACAAGTCGAGTAGTTGGAACTACTCGCGAGAATAGGCTAGAGGCACATTGCTCGGGTAGAGATAGCACATGATACACATGGCAAGAAAATGAGACCGAGCGGAGAGTAAGGGCAGCAGGACGTTGGGGCCTGTGTGCTGTAGCTTCGCTCGTGTCGATTGAGGACCGAGCCGTGTGCGGGCCTGTTGAACAAGCTAGAACAGTACCGAAGACCTACCGGCTATATGGGAACCGGGAAACTGATGTAACTCGGGTAGCTGGGTATTGAGGCATTGCCCGTCGTTCAGAGGGTAGGTTGAGAGCTCGAGGTGTAAATCAGCTGGCGGCACAGAGATGCGCGTGCAGGGACCTCTTGCTCGGGACGATGGGACCGGTTCAATATTTGGCTAACGGGTGAAAGGTAGTCGCGTACGGCGTCCGTGATGGTTGTTGTAGGCAACATCGAGTACGGGCGTACGTGACGGGTTGTTCGGGTAACCCTGCAGGTGTAAATCGATTATAATCGCCGTCCCTCGCGGTCAGTGAGTACCACTTGTTCACTGTACCGTGACGTAGAAAGAACAGGCTAGTTACATGTTAAAATGTTGCTGATTGAAAGCTGGACATTGATTGTTAATGATATGCTGTAGCTTAGTGCTAACTAAAGTTCTTTTCAACTTTGGGCAAAGTACATGAGAGAAATGCGTTTCTTGTTTGATTGCGGCTCTCTCATGTGCCTTCGCGTAAGGTTCTCCACCACCTGCTGCTAAAACTTGAAAGTAAGGTTCTACTAATTAGGCGAGTCCTTGCAAATGATTTTACCTCATGTAACCCATTACCCTCATGTAGAAGTTCCATGTTTAGGTGAGACGGGTCAGACTTGCTGAGCCTTCGTGCTCACTGCTTGTGTTTGAAGCTTTTGCAGGGTTCTATGAGGAAGGGACTCCCGAAGAGGAGACGGAACCCCAGGAGGGGAACCCCGTCGAGTGGGAGTCGTGCACGCCGCAGAGTTAGTGTGTGTGTGTGCTAGCAAGGACACGTTCAAGGGCTGAACGTGCACTTGATGCTTAGTCTACGCCCGCGAGTGTGGACCAAACTTATTTTGATGTAAACATGTTCATAAGCTTGTTTATGTAATAAAACTTCCGCTTCCGCTTTGCACCTTTGACGTGTGTTATACGGTGCTGTGCAACGCAGCACCCCTCAGCGTGATCCTGGCTCGACAGGACCAATGGGGTCGTGTCAGCGTGGTATCAGAGCTCGCTTGAGGTTTAACACAGTACAAAGGTCTTCTTTTTCAAAAATCCAGTGAGGAACGAGTTAGTAGCCCGTATAAGGATGTTATTAGTATATAGAAAGTGGCTTGTTAACCTATTTGTTATGTCGGAAAATCGTGCATCTCGGGACGTTTATGTCTTGGGGGGTGCACGTAAGCGCTGTCCACCAGTGCGCACAAGCTGAAGGGTGGAGCCCCACGGGTGGCAGGTAACCCGACCCGCTTTAGTTTCCTCTACGACTCTTCATGTCGTTTGGGGTATTCGAGCAACGTCTGTCCCTGGCGTGCGTGGTGCAATATGGGAGACCCCGTCACGTGGTCTGAAACGTGAACACGTAACTGAAGGCGTGTTTGGCTTGAGAACATCCGGGCAAGTGATGACGGCCGGGTGTACCTACTGTATGGATTCCGGGCTCGGTGTGCAGCCGAGCCTGATGATTGTTTGAGTTTCTGCAGGTAGCCTTACCACGAAACGGTAGATGTGTAGCATCCGTGTGCGAGTGACGAGTAGTGCCACTGAACTAACGAAGCCGGCTAAGTCCGGTATAGTTTTTTTTTTCTTTGTGAGGACGTAGTACCGACATAAGCTGGTGACGCATCGACGTCACACCCAACTAAATGAACAACTTCATTTAAAAATTTGAAGGTTTTGATCCAAAGTAGTAAAACTTGATGTAACTCCTTCCCTTGAACAGGATATTCAAAGCTAATAAGTTTTCAACTTATAGGAGGTTAAGGACAGAGCACTCTGTTTTCAGCTGAATCAAGGCTGAAGTTAATCAGAGGTTAGAGGTTGAGTTCTTTCGAGGTTGGGGTCGTAGGATACATTTCTGGAAAGCTTTGGAAGAGCTTTACAACTTCTTTGTTGCGGGCCAGATGTGTTTCATCCCTTAACCACTCGAAAAATGCAGTAGAGTTGAAACTGTCCAGAAAACAGGACGGAGCAAAGACTCTCTGTAGACTCTCTGTAAATTAAGCATAACTTCCTGCATAAAAATCCCAAAATAGAAAATGAGGTAGTTCTGGAAAGCTTATGAGATGGGTTACAACTTTGTGACAGAAAGTTTTGTCAGATTAGGAACAGAATTAACTGGGATTCTTGGATCAATTCAGTACCTAAGGCAGGGAGGTGCTGTCCAATTGTTCCCAGAAATTCTGTTAACTTTGAAATCTCATAACTTTTGAACCAGGACAGATCTTAGGCCAACCAAATACTTTCTGGAAAGCTATTGAAGTTAACTTTAACTTTGATGTTGAGCTCCAGGACTGGTTTTGCTTTTAACCTGGCCTAAATCAGATTGATATGGAAACTGGTCAGGGCTGTCATGGTAACAGCAGATCAGCAGTCAAATTTGTTTAAAAATTTGAACTATGTTTCCAAGTGTTATGGGTTCAATGACATATCTTATGTTATAACTCAGGGGTTTACTGTTTAAATAAATATTTGACATTTCTCAAATATATTCTTACAGATGGCAGCAGATAAACGGTTGGAGAACGGGTGGGTAGTTTCCCACTGCTCTGACCGTAGCGGCTAACCGGAAGCATTGTGGCAAATGCTCCAATATTTCGGGTACAACCAGATGTCGCAATACTTCGCCAAGGAGGAAGGCGAAGAGGGGAGCAAGATGTGGATGATCCATGTCGAGGTTCCCGCAGGACCTACGCCACCCGGTTGGGTGCCATTCACCGTCACGGTGAGAGGAAGACAACAGGAAGGGATGTGGCAAGTGGCAGCCCGTGACACTATGTCACGTTTCTGCCAACTACACGTGCAGGCTATGGAGGGAACTCCATACGCACTCGTTCCGGTGGAGGGACGAGCTCAGCATGTGTGGGAAGAGAGGTACCTGGAGGCAACAGACCCGACTTGCCCAAGGTACAACCCCGCGGAGGCAAATCTCAGCCTCCAAATGAGGGCGGGAAACGCTGTGATGGACAGCCAAGCTGTTCATACGGAGCATCTCGCCACCAAGCTCAAGGAGAGCACAAGCCGTGGAGATCATTTTGAGAGTGCTCACAGTGCACTCCGCAATGTGCTCCTTCCGACGATTAAGCGACTGAATGAACAACACAATCAGTTGCGTCGTCTGAAGAAGGCAAAGAAGAAGGGCCGTGTTGACATCGCGGCGTTGCAAGAGCTGGTGCAGACCCTAACCCAGCAGAATGAGGACCTTGCTCAAGAGCGGGACGACGCTATTGAGGAAGGACAAGGCTGGGAAGAGGACTACAACCAGGCTATGGACGAGGTGCATGCATTGCAGGACCTCGTGCCCCCGGTATTGGGCGTACCGGTAGTCTTGGGTCTTCCAGCCATGGGAGAACCTGGAATGGGAGAAGAGGTGGTAGACCCCGAGCCACCAGCAGAGGTACCGGAGGAGGACGACCCACAGGAGGTCGAGTTCTACTCCGAGTAGGGGGTTACGGTTGCCAAGTAGGGCAGCTAGGGTAGTGTAACCCAACTTTTGTAATCGGTGACATGTCGTATAGACAGTAGCTTATGTATAGGTAGTGACGACATGAGCACGACTTCTCGGAGATCCGAGAATAATGTATCTTGTATAAAGTTTATGCTTTATCAATATATGTGAATGTTGTGCAAGTTAATCATGCGTCGCTTCAATACCTACTGCTGTTTATGGAATTTTGAGTAAGACATGTGCTAATTGCTGCTGTGTTGAATTTCAGAATGACGCGTACTCGTGCCAACCCTGATGTTGGAGGTACTAGCCAAGGGGGAGAGACCTCCCAACCGCCTCCCGAGGACTCCTCGGGACAGCAGCAGCAACAGCAACAGCAAACACCGCCACCGCCACTGCCAACGGTTACATTGGCCGACATTGTCGCGGCAATGGCGGGTTCACATCAGCAGCACACAGAGCTGCTGCAAACGTTAATTGCGAATACGTCTCGCCCAGAGAGACGTCATGATCGTGAGGAGCGCCAACAGAGCTCCTACTCTGACTTCCTGGAGACTCATCCCCCTGTATTCTCAAGGGCGGATGAACCACTTGACGCGGACAACTGGCTCCGCGCCATAGAGATGAAATTCGGGCTGCTCCAAATCATCGAGCAGCGCAAGACTCAGTTCGCGGTCCAGCAGCTCCAAGGATCCGCGAGCGCGTGGTGGGCCAACTTCTGTGCTTCACAGCCCACCGACCGAGCGATGACCTGGGCGGAGTTCCGGGCGGCCTTCAGGGCCTATCATATACCGCCCGGTTTGATGAAGAGAAAGACGCAGGAATTCTTACACCTGCAACAAGGGAGCCGGAACGCGCTGGAATACTCCAGGGCGTTCAACGATCTCGCGCTCTACGCGTCGTATCACGCGGATACCGACGAGAAGCGGCGAGACCACTTCTACCAGGGGCTTAACCCGCTCCTGAAGGACAAATTGGCGATGTTCAATCGCGGCAGCCTCAACGACATCATTGATGCTGCGATTGTTCAGGAAGACTCCGGCAAGGAGTTAGCGGCGGCGGAGAGAAAGCGAAGCGCGCCGCAGAGCAGCGGAGAAGGAGGCGGTCCTTCTCAGAAGTTTCGGATGGTGAATCGCCCACCATCAGGCGCACGCTGGCAGCCACCACAACGGCCGATGCCGTTCCGCAGTCGGCCGTACTCTTCACCGGCATTCCGGCCGGCACTGCCAGTACCACCGCAACAACAGCAGCAGCAGCGGGCGATGCCGCGTGCGTTTGCACCTTCGCAACGCATGCCGGGCTTTTGTCCACCAAGTACTCCACCAGCAGCGGCCACGTGTTACAAGTGTGTCCGTCCAGGACACTTCGCAAGCAGTTGCCCGGAGAGGCAAGGCGGCGGAGTGGCACCACCGTTTCCGGGGAGGAATCAACCCCGGAACCCTACTAATGCGCGGCGGGCAAACCCTAGGCCCGGCACTGTCCACCAGCTTGCCATTGAGGACGTGCCGGAGGGCGAGCCCATCCTTGCGGGTATGTTCCAACTCCACCAGCATCCCGCTATAGTACTATTTGATTCAGGCGCCACGCATAATTTTATTAGCCAAGCTTTCATTGCTAAACACAGCTTGCCAATATTACCCACCGATAGTCCATATCTAATTTGTTCACCGGGTGGGAAGATTTCAGCAAGCATAATGGTCTCCAAAGCACCATTATGCTTAGCGGGTAGAGTGTACCCCACGTCTCTCATTATCTTAGAGGGGCAGAAGGTCGATGGCATCCTAGGGATGTCGTGGTTAACCCACCATGGCGCTGTTTTAGACACCGTCCTTCGAGTCGTGCACTTAAACTCAGAAGTGCACGGTTCTCACTCATTATTTCTGGACAGTCCGGAAATAAAACTTCCAAGTGTCTATCAAGCCACAACCATCAGATTGGAAGACATTCCAGTGGTCCGAGAGTTCCCTGATGTATTCCCGGACGATTTGCCGGGGATGCCACCCGATAGAGAGGTGGAGTTCAAGATTGAACTTGCACCGGGAACCATGCCAATATCCCGAAGGCCGTACAAGATGGCGCCCAAGGAGTTGGCTGAACTGAAGACTCAGCTCACGGACCTTCTGGAGAAGGGTTTCATTAGGCCGAGCTCCTCGCCATGGGGTTGTTCGGCATTATTTGTCAAAAAGAAGGATGAAACGTTGCGGCTTTGCGTGGACTACCGTCCATTAAACGCCGTAACCATCAAGAACAAGTACCCGTTGCCACGGATCGACATGTTGTTTGATCAGTTGGTCGAAGCAAGGATCTTTTCCAAGATGGATTTAAGATCCGGGTACCATCAGATTAAGATAAGGGCGGAGGACATTCCAAAGACAGCTTTCTCAACAAGGTACGGACTTTATGAGTACCTGGTCATGTCCTTTGGCCTCACCAATGCTCCAGCTCACTTCATGTACTTAATGAACTCGGTGTTCATGCCGGAGCTGGACAAATTTGTCGTGGTCTTCATCGACGACATCCTGGTATATTCCAAGTCGGAGGAAGATCACAAGAAACATCTGCGTATAGTCTTGCAACGGCTGCGGGATCACAAGTTATACGCAAAGTTCAGCAAATGCGAGTTTTGGATATCGCAAGTGCCTTTCCTCGGGCATATCATCTCAGCGTAGGGTATCGCTGTGGACCCGAGCAAGATCACGCAAGTGCTGAATTGGAAATCCCCGAGAACTGTTCATGAGGTACGGAGTTTCCTCGGACTCGCGGGATATTATCGGAGGTTCATCCCGAACTTCTCGAAGATTGCCAAGCCAATGACAGAGCTGCTGAAGAAGGCTACCAAATATGTTTGGAGTCCAGCATGTGAAGCAGCATTCAAGGCTTTAGTCAAGCACCTGACATCAGCACCGGTTTTGGCGCAGCCAGACACAACAAAACCGTTCGATGTGTACTGCGATGCATCTGGCATTGGGCTCGGATGTGTGCTGATGCAAGACCGAAGAGTGGTCGCGTATGGATCACGGCAGCTTAGGAATCATGAGCAAAATTATCCAACTCACGACTTGGAGCTCGCTGCCGTGGTACTTGCACTGAAGATGTGGAGGCACTACCTACTCGGTAACCTCGTACATTTATATACCGACCACAAAAGCCTCAAGTACATATTCACTCAGAAGGAGCTGAACATGAGGCAACGAAGATGGTTAGAACTGATAAAGGATTACGAGATAGAGATCCATTATCATCCGGGCAAGGCAAACGTTGTGGCGGACGCGCTAAGCCGCAAGTCACACGTCAATAATCTGACCATCACACCGTTGGAAGAGAGCGAACCACCACTACATGTGATTCCACACGGAGCTCTCTACAACCTAGCTTTGATCCCCACCATCCGTGAAGAGATAGCGGCAGCCCAGAAGAATGACCAGGGCATGTCACATTTGCGGAGACGTGTAGACAGTGGGGAGTTCAAATGTTTCCGGAAGGACGGAGACGGCGTCCTATGGTTCAAGGACCGGATTGTCGTACCCCGAAACTCGGAGCTACGGAAGAAAATCTTTGATGAGGCTCACTTATCAAAATTTTCTATTCACCCCGGCAGCAACAAAATGTATCAAGAACTCAGAAGAAGGTTTTGGTGGACACGGATGAAGCGAGAGACTGCAAAATACGTGTCCGAGTGTGATACATGTCGAAGGGTGAAGGCAGACCACATGCGGAAACCGGGACTGCTGCAACCACTGGGCATTCCTGCCTGGAAGTGGGAGGACGTGAGCATGGACTTCGTCGTCGGTTTACCCACCACCTTACAGAAACATGATTCTGTGTGGGTGATCATCGATCGACTCACCAAAGTTGCCCATTTCATCCCGGTCAACACCAACTACAACGCCAAGAAGTACGCTGAACTATACATCTCACGGATCTTATGCTTATACGGCGTACCCCGTACCATCATATCGGACCGGGGCACTTTATTTGTGTCCCGTTTTTGGGAGCAGCTGCACGCTGCCTTGGGGACAAAGCTGATCCGTAGTTCAGCCTACCACCCGCAGACGGATGGACAAACCGAGCGGGTAAATCAGATTCTAGAATACATGCTACGAGCTTGCGCTATCGACCACGGCAAGAATTGGGATGATCACTTGCCGTTAGCCGAGTTCTCGTACAACAATGGGTACCAAGCCAGCATCAAGATGGCGCCCTACGAGGCGCTATACGGAAGAAAATGCCGCACACCATTGAACTGGTGTGAGTCGGGCGAAAGGGTTACCTTCGGGATTGACCTTGTCAACAACGCGGAAGAAAAGGTTCGATTAATTCAAGCGAACCTAAAAGCCGCTCAATCCCGACAGAAACAGTATGCGGACCGGAGAAGGCGCCCATTACAATTCGAAGTTGGGGATCACGTATATCTACGGGTGTCTCCAATGAAGGGCGTAAACAGATTTGGGGTGAGGGGAAAGTTAGCACCCCGCTTCATCGGTCCATTCCAGATTACCGAAAGATGTGGATCGGTGGCATACCGGCTGAAATTACCAGAAGCACTTTCCGGTGTGCACGACGTCTTTCACATTTCCCAGCTGAGGAAGTGTCTCAAGCTATCAACTACCGTTCAGCTGGAAGACATTGAAGAACTGCAACCGGATCTCACCTATCGGGAGGAACCGGTGCAGATTATTGATGAAAAGGCCCGAACCACACGCAACCGTACGTTGTGGTTCTACAAGGTTCTATGGAGTAATCACTCCATGGACGAAGCGACATGGGAGAGCGAAGAATTTCTTCGCACTAACTACCCCGACTTTTTCACGTCGCATATCCGGTAATTTTCCACCGTCCTCTCTCTCATTTTCACCTTATGATCTCGGGACGAGATTCTTTTAAGGGGGGGAGGAATGTAAGGGCCTCAGTTTTTGACCCACATTTGTAGTGTTCATCACCACACCACACACCTCATTTGAGGAAAAATGATGAACACAAATGAAGAGCAAGTAACAATTATCAACATGCTCATTAGAGAACAAACTTACACATTGCAAAAGTGGTATTTCCCACATGTGATATAGATGGGCTGGACATATGAAAACTCCTACACTTTACTAAGGATGTCCATGCCAAGTTTCACCCAAATTCAAAACCTTTTGAGGTCAGTTTGGGTATAGTTAGGAAGAGGGCAGTTTGAAACCATATTCAAATTCAAACTGTTGTTATCCAAGGAATTTAAAAGTGAGGGGCATATTCTTACTCAGCACATTTTTGTGAGCTCACACACCAATTTTCACTCCATTTGGAGTTGATCTTGACATGAGCTAAGTGGGAGGAATTCAAACTTTATTTGAATTTCAAACTGAACTTGTGCTGAAATTCATTCAAACAAAACCTCATTTGAACTTTGATCAATTCAAATGGCTCATGGGTGAATAATTTGAAGTGCCAAGGGTAGTATGGGGTTCACTGTTTACAACAGTGATTAGGAGTAAATTTCAGAGGTTAAAACTGGAGGTGGGACCCACATGTCAGCCACTGCTCAGATCAAACCGACTGAGACTTTCTCACTCGGGTCGCCGAGCCGCAGCGGTGATCGCCACCGAGGCTAGCCGCCGCGCCACCAGCTGCTTGCCCACGCGCGGGCATGAGGCGGTGCAGAGCCTTCTTAAGGCGCCTGCCCCCTCCTCGGCCGAGGCACCACCGTTCTTCCCCGCAAGAACTCAGCGCCGGCCGAAAACTTCCGCAGCTCGGACTTGATCGGAGAACGCCGATCGCAGCTCCCTCCTTCCACTCCAGAGCCCCAGCAAGGTACTAGAGACCTTCCTCCATCCTCCCCATTGCTAGAATTCGGTTGAAACCGATTGATATCGGATGTGCCGAAAGATCAAACTCGGAACTTAGAACCGCCGCACCTCGGGCTCTCGTGGACAGCCCAACCTGGGCGTTGTCACGCCCGAGCCAAGGCACCCTTGGACGCGCGGGTGACCGGTGCTGCTCATCCCCGAGCCACAGCTCGAGTGGTTGCTCACCGGCGGCGAATTTCCACTTTTCCCCTTTCGGTGGGCAGAACGACCTTCGGGTGCGATTCTGTTTAATTCGTGCTCTAGAAAGGATTAGAGGGCCTCAGGCCACTCCCACACGAGCTAGACACGGTAACGCACAAGTTGCCTTCACAACTCTGGGCCGGAGAATCTCTGTGCCCGGCATAATTTAAGGTCTACTAATGGCGGAACGAACGGGGGGTATCGGGCGCACGGTGAGGACCTATTTCGGGCCTTCCCCGAGCTGCCTCGAGCTCATGTCGACCTTCTCTGAGGTCCACTGATGCTCCCCGACTGATTTCCCAAGTAGCTAAGGTACTAGGAGAGTCAGCCGACATGGCCGAAGTCATTCCGATATGGCGGCTCGTCGCCGACCATGCTCCGGCCATTGTCATGAGCAGCTGACCCTCGGATCCTGTTCCCCAAGTAAAAGTAGGCAGGGGCGGCCAGAATCAAGAAGTTTGGAGCTGTACAGCAGCCGGCGGTGAGCTCTCCGGCGAGATCCCTCGGCGGCGGGGCGCGGGTGTCGCGAGGTTGAAGAAGGGGGTGGACCCCAGCTGTCAGCGGCAGATATTTTGAATCGGGATCCGGCTGCGGCAGGGATCGGGAGTGCTGGCGCGCAAAATCCTTGTGGGCCGCGGTGTGCCATCGCCTAGGCGTGCGACGCGTGTTCCCTGGGCCCACGCGCGAGTTTAAACTTTTCCCCGATTTTCAGATTTCCTTCAAACTTCAAATCCTTATAACTTTGGCTAGAAAGCTCCAAATTGAGTGAACCAAATTTTGCTGGATTCAGCTCTCTGAGTACTTTCCAGAAAATCAAGTTTCACTTCATGAAATTCCTTAATTCTCCAGAATTAACTCCTCAAAGTTTAAACTGTTAGGAATTTTAACTGGAGAATCCTTTGGAGGAAAATCCTGAAATTTTGCTGAGATGTTCACCAAAATATCCTTGAACTACCATAAAAATTTCAGATCCATTTGAGCTCATTTAGTCCACCTAATGGTGTGATTAGTAAAACTGTTCCAGAGAAAATAGAAAATGTTCAGAAACATTTTCAGAATTTTCTCTGAAATTGTTTAGCTCATATCTTTAGTTAGAGACTTCCAAATTAAGTGAGACCAACTCCATTAGAACCCTCTGAAAATCTAGTTTTCAGAAAATCATAGTTTGTCTCATGAAAATTCCTAGAACACCCTAAGAATTCCAATTAAGGTCAAGGACATAATTATTTGTGGAGGGCTCAAATGAGCTTTGCTGCAAATAAAACTTGACCAAGTCTCTGTTTAGGTTGACCCAAGCCACAGTAAAAGTTTCACAGTCATTAGGTCTATCTAGCAAAGGTTATAGACTTCACAACTTCAAACTTAATACAAATGCATTAAATTAATACATGTATTGTTTCTATCATGTAGTCGCTAAGGTCGAGGAGGAACCCGAAGTCCTAGACTTCGTTACTCCGGAGGAACAGCTAGCCTACGACCAAGAGCAGCAAGGCAAGCTCCGGTTTGCATTAACCATTTCATAAATTTTTATTGTTTTGAGCACATACTTGTTTCCTTTATTCTGTGCATTAGAGTCTTGTTTGGAAACCCCACTGCATAGCCAAGAAAACCATGGGTTGGGGTTTAGGATTGCAAACCTCGTTAGCCACTGCACTGCTAGAATAGAGTAGGATTCGGTACAAGTCGAGTAGTTGGAACTACTCGCGAGAATAGGCTAGAGGCACATTGCTCGGGTAGAGATAGCACATGATACACATGGCAAGAAAATGAGACTGAGCGGAGAGTAAGGGCAGCAGGACGTTGGGGCCTGTGTGCTGTAGCTTCGCTCGTGTCGATTGAGGACCGAGCCGTGTGCGGGCCTGTTGAACAAGCTAGAACAGTACCGAAGACCTACCGGCTATATGGGAACCGGGAAACTGATGTAACTCGGGTAGCTGGGTATTGAGGCATTGCCCGTCGTTCAGAGGGTAGGTTGAGAGCTCGAGGTGTAAATCAGCTGGCGGCACAGAGATGCGCGTGCAGGGACCTCTTGCTCGGGACGATGGGACCGGTTCAATATTTGGCTAACGGGTGAAAGGTAGTCGCGTACGGCGTCCGTGATGGTTGTTGTAGGCAACATCGAGTACGGGCGTACGTGACGGGTTGTTCGGGTAACCCTGCAGGTGTAAATCGATTATAATCGCCGTCCCTCGCGGTCAGTGAGTACCACTTGTTCACTGTACCGTGACGTAGAAAGAACAGGCTAGTTACATGTTAAAATGTTGCTGATTGAAAGCTGGACATTGATTGTTAATGATATGCTGTAGCTTAGTGCTAACTAAAGTTCTTTTCAACTTTGGGCAAAGTACATGAGAGAAATGCGTTTCTTGTTTGATTGCGGCTCTCTCATGTGCCTTCGCGTAAGGTTCTCCACCACCTGCTGCTAAAACTTGAAAGTAAGGTTCTACTAATTAGGCGAGTCCTTGCAAATGATTTTACCTCATGTAACCCATTACCCTCATGTAGAAGTTCCATGTTTAGGTGAGACGGGTCAGACTTGCTGAGACTTCGTGCTCACTGCTTGTGTTTGAAGCTTTTGCAGGGTTTTATGAGGAAGGGACTCCCGAAGAGGAGACGGAACCCCAGGAGGGGAACCCCGTCGAGTGGGAGTCGTGCACGCCGCAGAGTTAGTGTGTGTGTGTGCTAGCAAGGACACGTTCAAGGGATGAACGTGCACTTGATGCTTAGTCTACGCCCGCGAGTGTGGACCAAACTTATTTTGATGTAAACATGTTCATAAGCTTGTTTATGTAATAAAACTTCCGCTTCCGCTTTGCACCTTTGACGTGTGTTATACAGTGCTGTGCAACGCAGCACCCCTCAGCGTGATCCTGGCTCGACAGGACCAATGGGGTCGTGTCAATTTTCCAACTTGGGAGGAATTTCCTTTGACAAAGACAATGCTCTTCTTATCATCCTTGTGGCTTCTAGCATTTTGCCTTTCACCATAAAAATACCCAATGCAGTGTTTGACATTAGGAGGTCTTGTGACCAAGTATGCACTTCGTGCGTACTTGACCTTCTCCTTATCAAACATGCCACTTTGAGAGGGATGCTTGTTTTTGTCAAATTTGACTTTTCTTTTATGTGGTGTCATTTTTAGTACATGTACAAGTTACAAGAGTTTTGGATTCAACATGTTGAGAAGGTGAGCTTAAATAGGATGAAGAACCACTTTGCTTGAGTGACTCAACCTGCGCCTCAAGAATCTTGTTAACCTTGGTTAAGTTAGCAAGTTCATCCTTGAGTGCAGTGTTTGAGTCTTTTAGCTTCAAACAAGTCTTCTTGCTTGAAGCTAACTCAAGCTCAAGTGATTTGCTTCGCACCTTTTCAATCTCATGAAGCCCTTCAATCTTAAAATATTTCTCCTTTTGGAGAATGATCATATCTTCTTGTCGATTTACTAGCTCCTCCTTATCAACTATCTCATCCATTAGAATTTTCATTTTAGCTATAGTATGTTTATCTAAACTTCTAAGTATGTCTTCATCATCACTAGAATTATCAATATCACTAGTAAAAGAATACAAGGAGGGAGATTTGGTTTTAACCTTTCTTTTTCCTTCCTTGGCCATTAGGCATGTGTGGTTGGTGTCCTTCCATGCTCCCATGGTTGGGAATAGGGTAGACTTCAAGGTAGGCTTCTTGATAGCTATAGTAGCCATCTCCTCTTCTTCTTCTTCAGATGAGGACTCATCATTGGAGTCCCATTCCTTCCCTAGATGTGCTTGGCCATATTGCTTCTTTTTCTTGAATATTTTCTTTTGTTGAGGCTTGTTGTCTTTACTCTTCCTCTTGTTGTCTTCATGTGGACAATCAACCATGAAATGATCATATTCTCCACAATTGTAGCATGCGCGCCTCGTCTTCGATCTTTGTTTGTCATTGTATGTTCTTTAATTTGAGTTGCCACCCTTTTTTCCTCTCATCATTTTCAAGTTTTTTATGAACAAGATCATGTATTCTTCATCGATATGTGTGCTTTCATCATCACCGTCATCGTCCTCAAGAGCTTCTGGAGATTCTTTTGATGCTTGCTTGCATGTTTCCTTTAGTGCAACTCCTCACTTCTTTGCCTTTAGTTCCTTGACATGCTTGTCTTCCTTCTCCATCATTTCAAAGTTGATGATCTTGCCAAGAATCTTGTCCGGGGTCTTTTTGTGAAACCCGGGACTTTCTCTGATCATGGAGCAGAGTGTCAAGTTCCGAGGCATGAATGGCCTAAGAATTAACTTGAACACCTCATGATCCATCCACTTTTTGCTATCATAGGCTCGGACCTTATTGATGAGAGACTTCAGTCTATTGTACATCTCTTGAGGTGATTCTACTTCTTCGATGGCAATCCTTCCCAATTCTGCTTCTATCATTTCGATCTTGGCTTCACGCACATGACGATCACCTTCATGTGCAGTTTTGAGAGTGTCCCATATTTCTTTAGAAATTTCAAGTCCATCCACCTTGGTGAACTCGTCTCGGCTCAATGATGAGTTGATTACTGTTGCGGCTTGAGCGTTCCGATGAATGGCTTGTTCTTGATCCAGGGTTAGCTCTTCATCGTCATCAGGTATATCTAAGCCTGTACACACTATATGCCAAAGACTTGGGTTAAGAGATATAAGGTGCATTTTCATGTTTTGTTTCCACATTGTATAATCCATTCCATCAAAGTAAGGTGGTTTGCCTAATGGAATTGACAAATAATGATTATTCGAATTTAAACGCTCATAGTTAAAAGGATATAGGTAGTAGTCTTTGTGACTACCCCCTTTTTTGCTTTTTGTCTTCGAGTTTCTTCCCGTTGTGGAGTGCCTTCTTTCGCATAAGCGCCTTTAATTGGAGCATCTCCTCATCATCATCCTCGCAGTCCTGAATGGCATCGAGGATCTTCTCCAACTTTTGATTCCCTTCGTCACCACCATTTTCATGATGGAAGCCCTTTGATTCACCCTTGATTTCCGACATCGTCTCTTCGAGTGGTGATACTCTTCTGAAGAGTTTGGCTCTGATACCAATTGAATGTAGCCTAGAGGGGGGTGAATAGGCTCTTTGAATTTTTTAGGCAGTTTCTTGAAACACTTAGCAAACTGATTAATTCCATATGGGCCGGACTAGTCCGGTATGGTGCGTACTAGTCCGATATGATCGTAGTTAAAGGACCAAAGTGAGACTTGTTCCTACTTCAGGTGTTTGTGCAGCAGAAAATAAATGATTATTCATGTATAGTGAAGTAAGACACAATAACTCTCAATTTTAAAACTAGGTGTGGATGTAAATTAAATGATGACTAGCAATCCTAAATTACAATTGAAGGAAGATAAAAAAGACACGAGACAAAGTTTTATCCCGAGGTTCGATTCCACCCAGAAATCTACGTCTCTGTTGAGGAGTCCACCAAGGACCGGGTCTTCACTAACCCTTCCCTCGTTGAATCGCCATAAAGGCCGATTCAATTCCACTAACCACACACAGGGGTGAACAATTATGCGTGGGGCATGCTCACAATCTGAGTGCTTCCATAAGATTACAGATAGTAACTCTTCCTCCCACACACTAACAGAGAACAACAATCAACAATTGTGTGAGAGAAGACAAACCAAGAGCTTAATTGCGAGAAGAATGACTCTCTCCTTGATCCAATCTCTTATCCTCAAAGACTTAATCTTTCTGGGCTTAGAATGAGTAGAGAGAGGTAATTTTTGTGCTCTTGGGGCATGCGGCGTCATTGGGAATTGAGATATTACAATGTGTGGTTGTGCACCTCTATTTATATAAGATTTCCAGAAACCCTGGCGGTCGGACTAGTCCGCTCTATTCACCGGACTAGTCCGGTGTGCCGTGGACAATTTTTGTGTTGCATGCGTCACAGTGGAAACCCTAATTTAATGTGTTTACAGAAACTTGAACGAACTAGTCTAGTCCAAGAGCGGACTAGTCTGGTGCAAGGTAAATGCCGGTTCCAGAGAGTTGAATGGACTAGACTGGTTTCTGAGCAGACTAGTTCGGTGCAAGGTGAGTGCCGGTTCCAGAGAGTTGAACGGACTAGTCCGGTTTCTGAGCGGACTAGTCCGGTGCAAGGTGAGTGCCGGTTCCAAAGAGTTGAATGGACTAGTCCGGTTTCTGAGCGGACTAGTCCGATGCAAGGTGAGTGTCGGTTCCAGAGAGTTGAACAGACTAGTCTGGTTTCTGAGCGGACGAGTCCAGTGCACCGTGTTGTGAGTTATTTGGATTTGTTTTAAGCCCTTACCCCTACGCAAAAGATTTTGAGCTCTTGGGATGTGTCTCTCACACACATCCTATACAAGTAATTCTACATTGCGCTTGGTTCTTGGATCTTCCCTTTTCCTTTTTCTTCATCACTTCATTTTTCACCTTTTTAGTGCACCAATTCTACCTTACTCGAGTTATCTGCATTCATCTCAACAAGTTCATTAGGATCTCAATTCATTTTTCATCATTCGTCCAAAATCCACAAGGGAGTGTCTAGATGCACTTTCAGCAGGGTTACCCGAATAACCCGTCACATACGCTCGTACTCGATGTTGCCTACAGCAACCATCACGGACGTTGTACGCAACCACCTTTCATCCGTCAGCCAAATGTTGAACCGGTCCTATCGTCCCGAGCAAGAGGTCTCTGCGCGCGCATCTGCAGTGCCGCCAGCCGATTTACACCTCAAGCTCTCAATCTACCCTCTGAACAACAAGCAATGCCTCAACACCTAGCTTCCTGAATTACATCGGTTTCCCGGTTCCCATATATCCGGTAGGTCTTCGTTACTATTCTATCTTGTTCAATAGGCCCGCACATGGCTCGGTCCTCAATCGAGACAAGCGGAGCTATGGCACCCAGGACACAAAGTCCTGCTGCCCTTACTCTCCGCTCGGTCTCATTTTTCTGCCATGTGAATCATTTTCTATCTTTCTAACCAAGTTGTGTGCCTCTAGCCTATTTTCGCGAGCAGTTCCAACTACTCGACTTGTACCGAATCCTACACTAGTTTAGCATTGCAGTGACTACTCGAGGTTTAAAAATCTAAGCCTAAAAACCAGGGTTTTCTTGGCTATGCATTTTCAAACAAGGCTCTAATCCATAAATAAGGTGGATACTCAATGTAAGTTCTCAAAGCAATAAAGTTTATAAAAGCCTAATGCAAACCGGAGCTTGTCTTGCTGCTATTGGTCGTAGGCTAGCTGTTCCTCCGGAGTTATGAAGTCTAAAACTTCTGGCTCCTCCTCAACCTTAGCGATTACATGAGACAAATATATGTATGTATAAATTTAAATGCATATGAGTTTAGAGTTAATATTATTAAGACTATAGGTACTGCTAGACAGGCACAATGACTCTGAAATTTTTACTGTTGTTTGGATGCAACCTAAATAGAAACTTGACCAAATTTGATTTGCATCAAAGCTCATTTGAGCCCTCCAAAAATAAATGTGCATTTGTACTTAATTGGAGCTCTTAGGGTGTTCTAGGGATTTTCATGGAGCAAGCCATGACTTTATGGAAACTGGATTTTCATATGGTTCTAATGGAGTTGGTTTCACCTAATTTGAAGATTCCTAGCAAAAGATATGAGCTAAACAAGTTCAGAGAAAATCTGAAAAATGTTTCTGGACATTTTTCATTTTCTCTGGAACAGTTTTATTAATCACACCCTTAGGTGGATCAAATGAGGTCAAATGGATATGAAATTTTTATGGTAGCTCAGGGATATTATGATGAACATCCTGGCCAAATTTCCAAAAATTTTACACCAAAGGGTTCTCCAGTTAAAATTCTAAACAGTTTAAATTTTGAAGAATTAATTCTGAAGAAATAAAGGTTTTCATGAAGTGAAACTTGATTTGCTGGAAAGTACCCAGAGAGCTGAATCCAACAAAATTTGGTTCACTCAATTTAGAGTTTCCTAGCCAAAGTTATGTGGGTTTGAAGTTTGAACTACAAACTGAAATTTGGGAAATGTTTAAATCCCTGCCGGCGGGTCCCACGCGCCCGGCTTCTTCTTCCTCGCGCCAACGCGCCCGACGGCGGCGGTCTCTGGCGAGACTCGCTGGAACCGAGTTCCCAGCCACCTCTTGGGCCGAAACTCGCCGCCCCCACATACTTTCCCATGCTGAGCGCATCTTTAGGCTCGCCGGCGGCCGGCGATGCCCGGAAACGTGCGCGCACCGGCGACAGTGGAACCTAGGGTTCCGGCGAGGTCGGTCTTGCGCAACACGGCTCCAAAATAGTCGGAAACTGCTCGGAGAGCACTGTTGAAGCTCAAGGACGATGAACATGGACCCCCCCTTTCGATGAAACGGCCCGCAACACCGAGCTCCACAGTGACCCGAGACCATTTCCCCATGGCGGCACGAAAAACAGTGAGAACTCGGGCATTTCTAGATCTTTTTGCTCAGCTCTTCTTCGAGGATGGGCGCTAGGAAGTATAGAAGGTACGTGCAAGTTAGCTCGGTTGTTGATTGATCATGTAGGTTCCTCTACACTAGGGTTCGGAAACCAGAAAAATTCTCGCTCTAGAGTTGATCATTTGCCAAACGGCTTTCAGCTACACCTTCTATGCACGACGACACACCTTTCTTGTTTAGGGAGGTGGAGGCGAGGATGGCTGTGCCGAGCTGTCCGCAGGAGCACCGAATGGTGGCAACGTTAGGGTCATCAGAAAAACGCTCGGTTAGCTCGAGGGAGTTCAGTCATGGGGCAAAAAGACGTCGAGGATGTTGCTCACGAACCCACGACGCCGTTTTGCTACTGGGAAGCCTATGCTCGCGAGTGATCGGCCTGCTCGCGAGCGGGACCGAGAGGGTGGCGCGCTTTCGGTTGAGCTCAGCGTGAGAGAGGACGAACTCGCTATGGATTCGGGTTGTGAGGAAATGGAGCACGTCGAAGAGGGATAAGACATCAGGCAGCTGGTATCCAGCGCGGGGAAACGAAGCAGGAGCTGGCGCCGGTCCTCCGCTCGGTGGCGCGCTCAGCTGCAGCCCGAGAAACCGAGCGCCAGTTGCTTCAGTCGGTTGATCAAAGGAGAGGCTGACATGAGGGCCCCACTCCCAATTTTAACCTCTAAAATTCAATTTTCCCACTGCTCAAAACAGTAGGGACCTTCCTGATCTTGGTCATTTGATCATTCACCCAAATTGGGATTTGGTTTGTAAAGTGATCAATTGTGGAATTGGTTTGATTGAATTTGCAGCACATTTGAACTGAAATTCAAATTTGATTTGAATTTAGCCAAAATAGCTCATGTCAAGATTAACTCCAAATGGAGTGAAAATTGGTGTGTGAGCTCACAAAAAGGTGCTGAGTGTGAATATGAATCCCACTTTTTAATTCATAGGATGAAAGGAGTTTGAATTTGAATTTAAGTTCAAACTAGCCTCTTTCTAATTATACCCAAAAATACCTCAAAAGGTTTTGGATTTGGGTGCAATTTGGCATGAGCATTCCTAGCAAAGTTTAGGAATTTTTCATATGCTCATCCCCCATACGGTGCATGTGGAAAATACCACATTCACATTTTGTGAGTTTATCCTCTAATGACTATGTTGATGGTGTCTACTTGCTCTTCAAATGTGTTCATAAACTTTCCTCAAATGAGGTGTGTGTGGTGTGATGAACACTTTTAGCAAATGAAAAACTTGGGCCCTTACATTCCTCCCCCTTTAAAAGAATCTCGTCCCGAGATTATAAGGTGACAATGAGAGAGAGGACGGTGGAAAATTACCGTATGTGCGACGTTAAAAGGTCGGGGTAGTTAGCGTGAAGAAAGCCTTCGCTCTCCAATGTCGATTCATCTACGGAGTGATTACTCCATAGAACCTTGTAGAACAACAATGTACGGTTGCGTGTAGTTCGGGCCTTTTCATCAATAATCTGAAGCGGTTCCTCCCAATAAGTGAGATCCGGTTTGAGTTCTTCGATATCCACCAGCTGAACGGTGGTTGAAAGCTTGAGACACTTCCTGAACTGAGAAATGTGAAAGACGTCATGCACACCGGAGAGTGTCGCTGGTAATTCCATCCGGTATGCAACTGATCCACATCTTTCTAGAATCTGGAATGGACCGAGGAATCGGGGTGCCAACTTTCCTCTCAACTCGAATCTGTTCACGCCCTTCATTGGATACACACGTAGGTACATGTGATCCCAGACTTCATGTTATATCCTGACTCCCGGCTTAATAGGATTGATAGAGTACTCATACCATCAAGGTATACCTTCTTTTCCGGAAGCCCACCTGTAAAGGAGTCCGGGGTTAAGCGTGCTTGGCCCGGAGGAATTTGGGGATGGGTGACCGATCGGGATGTGTTCCCGGGTGCGCACGAGTGAGGACAAAGTGCGCAGAAAAGACGAGTGGTGGTCCATGGGTTTAGTCTATGATCCTAGAGAGCAGTTACAAATGGTATCAGAGCTGACCCTCGCAGTTTCACGGGTGCGTACGGGTCAGTGAGAAGGATACAGTAGCGTACGGTTCAGGGACGTGGGTACGTACGCATGACGCGTGGGTCCTCTGTGTGGGACACGGTGTGGTACGTATGCTGCTAACCGGACGTACGTATGCCTATGCCAGTACTGAACGTACGGACGTGGGTAAGAGGGGACGTTCCTGTCTTGGCGTTGACCGACGAGGACGTCGGTCTTCTAAGGAGGTGGGTTGTGTGATATCCTGACTCCCGGCTTAATAGGATTGATAGAGTACTCATACCATCAAGGTATACCTTCTTTTCCGGAATCCCACCTGCAAAGGACTCCGGGGTTAAGCGTGCTTGGCCCGGAGGAATTTGGGGATGGGTGACCGATCGGATGTGTTCCCGGGTGCGCACGAGTGAGGACAAAGTGCACAGAAAAGACGAGTGGCGGTCTGTGGGGCCAGTCTATGATCCTAGAGAGCTGTTACACTTCGAATTGCAAAGGACGTCTTCTATGGTCTGCATACTGTTTTTGTCGGGACTGGGCGGCTTTTAAGTTCGCTTGAATCAGCCAAACATTCTCTTCCGCATTACTGACAAGATCAATCCCGAAGGTGACCCTTTAGCTAGACTCACACCAATTCAGCGGTTTGCGACATTTTCTCCCATATAGCGTCTCGTAAGGCGCCATCTTGATGCTGGCTTGGTACCCATTGTTGTACGAGAACTCGGCCAACGGTAAGTGATCATCCCAATTCTTACCGTGGTTGATAGCGCAAGCTCATAGCATATCTTCTAAAATCTGATTTACCCGCTCGGTTTGCCTATGCGTCTGCGGTGGTATGCTGAACTACGGATCAGCTTCGTCCCCAAAGAAGCATGCAACTGCTTCCAAAAACGAGACACAAATAAAGTGCCCCGATCCGAAATAATGGTACGGGGTACGCCGTATAAGCACAAGATCGGTGAGATGTATAATTCAGCATACTTCTTGGCGTTGTAGTTGGTGTTGACCACAATAAAATGATCAACTTTGGTGAGCCGGTCGACGATCACCCACACTGACTCATGCTTCTGAAATGTGGTGGGTAAACCGATGATGAAGTTCAAGCTTACATCTTCTCACTTCCAGGAAGGAACGCCCAGTGGTTATAGCAGTCCCGGTTTTCTCATATGGTCAGCCTTCACCCTTCGGCATGTATCACACTCTGACACGTATTTCACGATCTCCCGCTTCACCCATGTCCACCAAAACTTGCTTCTGAGTTCTTGATACATCTTATTGCTTCTGGGGTGAATCGAATACTTTGACAAGTGAGCCTCATCAAAGATTTTCTTCCCCAACTCCGGGTTACGGGGTACTACGATCCGGTCCTTGAACCATAGGACGCCGTCTCCGTCTTTCCAGAAACACTTCAGCTTCCCACTGTCTAAACGTCTCCGCAAATGCGACATGCCCTTGTCATGTTTCTGAGCTGCCGCTATCTCTTCACGGATGGTGGGGATCAAAGCTAAGTTGTAGAGAGCTCCATGTGGAATCACATGCAATGGTGGCTCACTCTCTTCCAACATTGTGATGGTCAGATTGTTGACGTGTGACTTACGACTCAACGCATCCGCCACTACGTTGTCTTGCCGGGATGATAACGGATCTCTATTTCATAATCCTTTATCAATTCCAGCCATCTTCATTGCCTCATGTTCAGCTACTTCTGAGTGAATATGTACTTGATGCTCTTGTGGTCGGTATATAAATGCACGAGGTTACCGAGTAGGTAATGCCTCTACATTTTGAGTGCTAGTACCATGGCAGCAAGCTCTAAGTCATGAGTTGGATAATTTTGCTCATGGTTCCTGAGCTGCCGTGATCCATACGTGACCACCCTTCGGTCTTGCATCACCACACATCCGACCCAATGCCGGATGCATCGCAGTACACATCGAACGGTTTTGTTGTGTCCGGCTGCGCCAAAACCGGTGCTTATGCTAGGTGCTTCACTAATGCCTTGAACGCTGCTCCACATGCTGGACTCCAAACGTATTTGGTAGCATTCTTCAGCAGCTCGGTCATCGGCTTGGCAATCTTTGAGAAGTTTGGAATGAACCTCCGATAATATCCCTCGAGTCCGAGGAAACTCCGTACCTCATGAACAGTTCTCGGGGACTTCCAATTCAGCACTTGTGTGATCTTACTCAGGTCTACAGCGATGCCCTCCGCTGAGATAATATGCCCGAGAAAAGGTACTTGTGATATCCAGAATTCGCACTTGCTGAATTTCACGCATAGTTTGTGATCCCACAGCCGTTGCAAGACTATATGCAGATGCTTCACGTGTTCTTCCTCCGACTTGGAATATACCAATGTGTCGTCGATGAAGACCACGAAAAACTTGTCCAGCTCCGGCATGAATACCGAGTTTATCAAATACATGAAATGAGTTGGAGCGTTGGTGAGGCCGAAGGACATGACCAGGTACTCATAAAGCCCGTACCTCGTCGAGAAAGCCGTCTTCGGAACATCCTCAGCCCGTATCTTAATATGATGGTACCCGGATCTTAAGTTCATCTTGGAAAAGATCTTTGCTTCGATGACCAACTGATCAAACAACATGTCGATCCGTGGCAACGGGTACTTGTTCTTGATAGTTACGGCGTTTAGTGGATGATAGTCCATGCAAAGCCGTAACGTTTCATCCTTCTTCTTCACAAATAATGCCAAACAGCCCCATGGCGAGGAGCTCAGCCTAATAAAACCCTTCTCTAGCAGGTCCGTCAACTGCTTTTTCAATTCTGCCAACTCATTTGGCGCCATCTTGTATGGCCTTCGGGATATTGGCATAGTTCCCGGTGCAAGTTCAATGTTGAACTCCACCTCTCGGTCGGGCGGCATCCCCGGCAAATCATCCGGAAACACGTCTGAGAACTCACGGACCACTGGAATATCTTCCAATCTGATGGTGGTGGATTGATATACACTTGGAAGTTTTATTTCTGGACTGTCCAGAAATAATGAGTGAGACTCGTGCATTTTCAGAAATGCACGACTCGGAGGACGGTGTCTAAAACAGCGCCGTGGCGGGTTAACCACGACATCCCTAGGATGACATCGACCTTTTGTCCCTCTAAAGCTATGAGAGACGTAGGGTATACTCTACCCGCTAAGCATAATGGCACTTTTGAAACCATCATGCTTGCTGAAATTTTCCCACCTGGTGAACAAATCAAGTAAGAACTTTCGGTGGGTAGTATTTGCAAGCTGTGTTTAGCAATAAAATCTTTATTAATGAAATTATGCGTGGCGCCTGAGTCAAATAAAACTATAGCGGCATCGTCCGCTGCTGCTGTTGTTGCTGCGGAGGTGGTGCTGGTAATGCCGGCCGGAACGCCGGTGGAGAATATGGCCGACTGCAGAATGGCATCGGCCGCTGTGATGGCTGCAAGCGTTGACCCGATAGCGATACAGCATCCGGTATTTTTGAGAAGGGCCATCTCCCTCTCCGCTGCTCTGCGGTGCGTTTTGCTTCTTCTCCGCCGTCGCTTCCTCAATAATATCATAGAGGCTGCCGCGATTGAACATCGCCAGCTTGTCCTTCAGGAGCAGATTAAGCCCCTGGTAAAAGTAATCCCGCCGCTTCTCATCAGTATCAGCGTGATAGGAGGCGTACAGCGCGAGATCATTGAACACCCTGGAGTATTCCAGCGTGTTCCTGCTGCCTTGCTGCAGGCAAAGGAACTCCTGCGTCTTCCTTTTATCAAATCTGGCTGTATGTGATAGGCCCTGAAGGTCGTCCGGAACTCCGCCCAGGTCATTACTCGCTCGGTGGGTTGCGAGGCACAGAAGTTTGCCCACCAAGCGCTCGCGGAACATTGAAGCTGCTGGTCCGTGAACTGAGTCTTGTGCTGCTCACTCACTTGGAGCAGCCCGAATTTCATCCCCATCGTGCGGAGCCAGTTGTCCGCATCGAGGGGTTCATCCGCCTTTGAGAATACCGGGGGATGAGTAGCCAGAAAGTCGGAGTAGGAGCTTTGTTGGTGCTCCTCTTGGTCTTGACGCCTCTCTGGTCGATACGTATTTGCAACTAAAGTTTGCAGCAACTCCGTGTGCTTCTGATGTGAGCCCACCATGGCCGCAACGATGTCGACCAATGTAACTGTTGGCGGTGGTGGTGGCGGTTGTTTCTATTGCTGTCCCGAGGAATCCTCGGGAGGCTGTTGGGAGGCATCTCCCCCCTGACTAGAACCCCCAACCTCTAGGTTGGCACGAGTGTGAGTCATTCTGAAATTCAAAACAGCAGCTATCAGCACATGTCATTCTTAAAATTCCATATAAAACAATAGATATGGCAGTGACACATGAATAAAATTGCACAACGTTCACATATATTGATAAAGCATAAACTTTATACAAGATACATTACTCTCGGATCCCCGAGAAGTTGTGCTCATGTTGTCACTACCTATACACATGCTACTGTCTACACGACATGTCACCGATTACAAAAGTTTCTATACACCACCCTCGCTGCCCTACTTGGCAACGGTGACTCACTACTTGGAGTAGAACTCGACCTCCTGTGGGTCGTCCTCCTCCGCTACCTCTGCTGGTGGCTCCGGGTGCATGACCTCCTCTTCTGGTTCAGGTTCCCACATCGCCGGGATACCCAAAACCACGGGTACGGCACCTACCATCGGTAGGCCCACTACCGGAGGCACGAGGTCTTGCAATGCATGCACCTCGTCCATGGCCTGGTTGTAGTCCTCTTCCCAGCCCTGGCCCTCCTCAATAGAGTCATCACGTTCTTGAGTCAGGACCTCATTCTGCTGGGTCAAGGCCTGTACTTGCTACTGTAAAGCCATGATGTCGACACGGCTTTTCTTCTTCGCCTTCTTCAGACGAAGCAACTGATTTTGTTGTTCGTTCAGTCGCTTTATCATCAGAAGGAGCACATTACGGAGTGCGCTGTGAGCACTCTCGAAATGGTCTCGGCGGCTAGTGCTCTCCTTGAGCTTCACGGCAAGTCGATCCGTGTGGACAGCTTGGCTGTCCATCACCGCCCTTCCTGCCATCAACTGGAGGCTGAGGTTTGCCTCCGCGGGGTTGTAGCTTGGGCAACTCGAATCAGTTGCCGCAGCGTACCTCTCCCTCCAGACGTTATTAGCTCGTCCCTCCACCAGAACAAGCACGTATGGAGTGCCCTCCATAGCTCTCACTTGTAGTTGGCAGAAATGCAACATGGTGTCACGGGCTGCCACTTGCCACATCTCCTCCGGTTGTCTACCTCTCACCGTGATGGTGAACGGTGCCCAACCGGGTGGCGTAGGTCCTGCTGGAACATCGACATGGATGGTCCATGTACTGTTCCCCTCCTCGCCTTCTTCCTTGGCGAGGTACTGCAGCGTTTCCATGTACCCGAAATGTTGAAGCATTAGCTTCAACAGTTCCGGATAACCGCTGCGCTGAGAACAGTGGGATGCCACCAACCCTTTCTCCAGTTGTTCATCCGCTGTCATCTGTGGAAATATATTTGAAAAAGGTCAAATATGCATTTCAACAGTAAATCATTGAGTTATAACATTAAAACATATCATTGAACTCATAAAACTTGGAAACACAATTCAAACTTAGAACAAATTTGATTGCTGGTCTGCTGCCCAAACTGACAGCCCTGACCAGTTTCCATTTCAACCTGATTTAAACCATGCTAAAGGCAAAACCAATTCTGGAGATCAACATCAAAGTTAAATCTAACTTAAATAGCTTTCCACAAAGTATTTGCTTGGCCTCATATCTGTCCTGATTCAAAAGTTATGAGATGTCAAAGTTGACTGAATTTCTGGAGAAAATTGGACAGCACCTCCCTGCTTGAGGTACTGATTTGATCCAAGAATTCCAGTTAATTCTTCATCGAATTTGACAAAACTTTATGTTACAAAGTTGTAACTCATCTCATAAAATTTTCAGAACTACCTCAGTTTCTATTTTTGGATTTTCATGCAGGAAGTTATGCTCAATTTACAGAGAGTTACAGAGAGTATTTGCTCTGCCCTGTTTTCTGGACAGTTTCAACTCTACTGCATTTTTCGACTTGTAAGGATGAAACACCTCTGTACATCAATAGAAAATTTGTAAATCTCTTCCAAAGCTTTCCAGAAATGTATCATATGACCCTAACCTCGAAACAACTCGACCTCTAACCACTGTTTAACTTCAGCCTTATTTCAGCTTAAAACAGAGGACTCTGTCCTTAATATCCTATAAGTTGAAAACTTGTTAACTTTGATCATCCTGATTAAGGGAAGAAGTTATATCAATGTTTTAGTTCTCTGTATTAAAACCTTAAAGTTTTACAATGATGTTGATTATTTAGTGGGGTGTGATGTCGAAGCGTCACCAGTTCATGTCGGTACTACGTTCCTCACAAAGAAAAACCTATAACGGATTTAGCCGGATTCGTTAATTCAGTGGAACTAAACTTCTCTCGCACACGTGTGCTACTCGTCTACCGATTCGTGGTTAGACTACCTGCAAATAACTCATACAATCGTCGGGCTCGGCTACACACTGAACCCGGTCCCAATACAGTCCATACAACCGTCCATCATCACTCGCACGGTTGTTCTCAAGCCAATCACGCCTTGAGCTACGTGTTCACGTTACTAACCACGTGACGGGGTCTCCCAAACTTGCCCGTAGCACACCAGGGAAGGGTGTTGCTCGAATACCCGAAACGACATGAAGAGTCGTAGAGGATACTAAATCTGGCCGGGTTACCTGCCACCCGTGAGACTCTACCCTTTAGCTTGTGTGCACTGGTGGACAGCGCTTACATGCACCCCCAAGACATATGACGTTCCGAGATGTATGATTTTCCGACATAAGCACTTAGGTTAGATTTGCCACTTGCTATACACTAATAACATCCTTATATGGGATACTCACTCGTTCCTCACCGAGTTTTTGAAAAACATGACCTTTTTAATGTTTTAAACCTCAAGCGAGCTCTGATACCACGCTGTGAGGGCCCAACCGGCCTTAACTAGCCCGGATCACGCTGAGAGGTGGTGCGTTGCACAGCACCGTATAACACACGTAAAAAGTACAAAGCGGAAGCAAAGTTTTATTACATAAAAGAGTTTATAAACATGTTTACAACAAAATACGTTCAGTCCACACTCACGGGCGTAGACTAAGCATAGAGTTCACGTTCAGCCCGTGAACGTGTCCCCACTAGCACGCACACATACTAACACGGCGGCGTGCACGACTCCCATTCGATGGGGTTGACCTCTTGGGGGTCTGTATCCTCCTCGGGAGTCTCCTCCTCATAACACCCTGCAAAATCTTCAAACACAAGCAGTGAGCACGATGGCTCAGCAAGACTCACCCATCTTTCCTATACATGAAACTTCTACATGCTGGATTACAGTGTAAATGGAAAAGTAAGTTGCAAAGGACACGCCTAAATAGTTGAACCTTACTTTCAAGTTTTAGCAGCAAGTTGTGGAGAACCTCACGCTAAGACACATAAGAGAGCCGCAATCAAACAAAAACGCATTTCTCTCATGTGCTTTGCCCAAGGTTGAAAAGAACGTTAATTTGCTCTAAACTACAACATATCATTAGCAACCAAGGTATAGCTTTCAATCAGCAACTTTTAACATGACTCTAGCCTGTTCTTTCTACGTCACGGTAGAGTGAACAAGTGGTACTCACTGACCGTGAGGGACAGCGATTATAATCGACTTACACCTGCAGGGTTACCAGAATAACCCATCACGTATGCCCGTACTCGATGTTGCCTACAACAACCATCACGGACGTCGTACACAACCACCTTTCATTCGTCATCCAAATGTTGAACCGGTCCTATCGTCCCGAGCAAGAGGTCTCTACGCGCTCATCCGCAGTGCCACCAGTCGATTTACACCTCAAGCTCTCAACCTACCCTCTGGATGACAAGCAATGCCTCAACACCTAGCTATCCGAATTACATCAGTTTCCCGGTTCTCATATATACGGTAGGTCTTCGGTACTGTTCTAGCTTGTTCAACAGGCCCGCACACGGCCAATCAACACAAGCAGAGCTATGGCAACCTGGCCCCAAAGTCCTGCTGCCCTTACTCTCCGCTCGGTCTCATTTTTCTTCCATGTGAATCATTTGCTATCTTTCTAACCAAGTTGTGTGCCTCTAGCCTATTCTCGTGAGCAGTTCCAACTACTCGACTTGTACCGAATCCTACACTAGTTTAGCATTGCAGTGACTACTTGAGGTTTAAAAACCTAAGCCCAAAAACCAGAGTTTTCTTGGCTATGCATTTGGGTTTTCAAACAAGACTCTAATGCATAAATAAGGTGGATACTCAATGTAAGTTCTCAAAACAATAAAGTTTATAAAAGGCTAATGCAAACTGGAGCTTGTCTTGCTGCTGTTGGTCGTAGGCTAGCTGTTCCTCCAGAATTATGAAGTCTAAGACTTCTGGCTCCTCCTCAACCTTAGCGACTACATGAGACAAATATATGTATGTATCAATTTAAATGCATATGAGTTTAGAGTTAATATTGTTAAGACTATAGGTACTGCTAGACAAGCCCAATGACTCTGAAATTTTTACTGTGGTTTGGATACAACCTAAATAGAAACTTTACCAAATTTCATTTGCAGCAAAGCTCATTTGAGCCCTCCACAAATAAATGTGCATTTGGCCTTAATTGGAGCTCTTAGGATGTTCTAGGGATTTTCATGGAGCAAGCCATGACTTTCTGGAAACTAGATTTTCATAGGGTTATAATGGAGTTGGTTTCACATAATTTGAATATTCCTTGCAAAATATATGAGCTAAACAAGTTCAGAGAAGATCTGAAAAATGTTTCTGGACATTTTTCATTTTCTCTGGAACAGTTTTATTAAACACACAATTAGGTGGATCAAATGAGCTCAAATGGATCTGAAATTTTTATGGTATATCAGGGATATTATGATGAATATCCTGGCCAAGTTTCAGAATTTTTCCACCAAAGAGTTCTCCAGTTAAAATTCTAAACAGTTTAAATTTTGAAGAATTAATTCTGGAGAAATAAAGTTTTTCATGAATTGAAACTTGATTTTTTGGAAAGTACTCAGAGAGATGAATCCAACAAAATTTGGTTCACTCGATTTGGAGTTTCCTAGCCAAAGTTATGTGGCTTTGAAGTTTGAACTAAAAACTGAAATTCGGGAAATGTTTAAATCCCTGCCGGTGGGTCCCATGCGCCTTGCTTCTTCTTCCTCGCGCCAACGCACCCGACAGCAGCGGTCTACGGTGAGACTCACCGGAACCGAGTTCCCGGCCACCTCTAGGCCGAAACTCGCCGCCCCATGTACTTTCCCATGCTGAGCGCATCTTTAGGCTCGCCAGCGGCCGGCGATGCGCGGAAACATGCGCGCACCGGCGATAGTGGAACTTAGGGTTCCGGCGAGGTCGGTGTTGTGCTACACGGCTCCAAAATGGTTGGAAATTGCTCAGAGATCACTGTGGAAGCTCGAGGATGATGAACATGGACCCCTCTTCCGATTAAACAGCCCGCAACACCGAGCTCCACGGTGACCCGAGACCGTTTGCCCATGGAGGCACAAAAAACAGTGAGGACTCGGGCATTTCTAGATCTTTTTGCTCGGCTCTTCTTAGAGGATGGGGCTAGGAAGTATAGAAGCTACGTGCAAGTCAGCTCGGTTGTTGATTGATCATGTAACTCAAATTCGAGTTTTAACCGATCTCGGTTCCTCTACACTAGGGTTCGGAAACTGTAAGGGCCTCAGTTTTTGACACACATTTGCAGTGTTCATCACCACACCACACACCTCATTTGAGGAAGGATGATGAACACAAATGAAGAGCAAGTAACAATTATCAACATGCTCATTAGAGAACAAACTCACACATTGCAAAAGTGGTATTTCCCACATGTGATATAGATGGGATGGACATATGAAAACTCCTACACTTTACTAAGGATGTCCATGCCAAGTTTCACCCAAATTCAAAACCTTTTTGAGGTCATTTTGGGTATAGTTAGGAAGAGGGCAGTTTGAAACCATATTCAAATTCAAACTGTTTTTATCCCATGAATTTCAAAGTGGGAGGCATATTCTTACTCAGCACATTTTTGTGAGCTCACACACCAATTTTCACTCCATTTGGAGTTGATCTTGACATGAGCTAAGTGGGAGAAATTCAAACTTTATTTGAATTTCAAACTGAACTTGTGCTGAAATTCATTCAAACCAAACCTCATTTGAACCTTGATCAATTCAAATGGCTCAGGGGTGAATAATTTGAATCACCAGGGGTATTATGGGGCTCACTGTTTACTACAGTGATTAGGAGTAAATTTCAGAGGTTAAAACCCCAGGTGGGACCCACATGTCATAGAGGGAAGAAGGAGAAACTTTCACCCAAAGTCAGAGTCTCGGTGGGAAATTCCACCGAGCAGCTGTCGGCTGTGCCACCGAGCAGCTACCGGCGCCACCAGCTGCTTTCCTCTCCGCGCGCTGGCGCCCGGGGCGGCTTGCTCGTGCTTCCACGCGACCGGCACCGCCTCCACTGAGCAGGAGTCGGTCGGCCTTATCTTCTCGCGGGCAAACCCGAGCAGCGGCATTGTTTCTCGCCGCAGCTCTCTGCTCAATCTGGGAAAACCAGCAAAACAATCTCCTCCTTCGTTCCTGAGCTGCTAGACAGCCACCGGAGGTCGTGCACCACCCTCCCAACGCCTGAACCACCGGGTTTCGGCCCCTGTTCCCGTGATCAACGACGACCGCCGCAGTTTAGCTGAAGGACGGCTATTGGTCTCACGCGGGCAGCACGCTACAGCCACTTCCACGGCCGAGAAAGGGCGGCAACAGGAGCACACGGACTCCACGCTGCTTCCACCTGAAGCCCAAGCCATGCCGTGAACTCTCGCCGGCGAATTCTCAGTTTTTGCTCTGGCGACCGTAAACCGAGCTTCCGGTACGGCTTCTTTAAATTCTCACTCTATGATCTTTCGGAGGTCATTAAATCTGTCACATAGACACTGGACTAGCCGGCGATCAAGTTCTTTTCTGCATCTGTAGCGTGAAACTGTCTAGGAGTGACAAATTTCGAGCTCGATCGAGGGCGGTCATGGCGGGCACGATCGGTCACACGGTGCCGACCAACTTGCCGCCATCCCTGGACCTTTTTAACACCTTGTCGAGCTTCCTAGAGGTACACTGATGCTGTAGGGCCATTTGTTTGAGGTGTTGGCGGGTTTAGAAACCACGGTCGACGGTGTCGAACCTCAACCGAGGCCACGGCACGTCGCCGAGCTATTTCCGGTCACCCCAGCCCGACCTGACACCACCGACGTGTTCCTCGACGTCGACAACCCCCTGGCACCGAGTTTCAGACCATGGGAGGTCCGGCAGCGGCGAGCCGGAGAGCCCCGAGTCTGCTCCGACGAGGTCGGCGGCGCGGGCGCGAGAGAACGGCAGGAGGAAGATGAAGCCGGCTGGCCCACGTGTCAGCGGCTGAAGAATTTAAATCGGGAACGGGTGTGGCCGGGGATTGGCTGTACTGGCGCGCAAATACCCTGTGAGCTCCGGTGTGCCGGACACCTCCGCGCTCGACACGTGTGATAGCTCCGGTGTGCCGGACACCTCCGCGCTTGACACGTGTCCCCGCGGGCCCCCGAGAGTTTAGACTTTTCCCTGATTTTCAGAATTCTTCCAAATTTCAAATCCTCATAACTTTGGCTAGAAAGCTCCAAATTGAGTGAACCAAATTTTGCTGGATTCAGCTCTCCGAGTACTTTCCAGCAAATCAAGTTTCACTTCATGAAATTCCTTATTTCTCCAGAATTAATTCCTCAATGTTTAAACTGTTAGGAATTTTAACTGGAGAATCCTTTCGAGGAAAATCCTGAAATTTTGCTGGGATGTTCACCAAAATATCCCTGAACTACCATAAAAATTTCAGATCCATTTGATCTCATCTGCTCCACCTAATGGTGTGATTAGTGAAACTGTTCCAGAGAAAATAGAAAATGTTCAGAAACATTTTCAGAATTTTATCTGAAATGGTTTAGCTCATAACTTTAGCTAGGAACCTTCAAATTAAGTGAGACCAACTCCATTAGAACCCTCTGAAAATCTAGTTTTCAGAAAGTCATAGTTTGTTTCATGAAAATCCTTAGAACACCCTAAGAAGTTCCAGTTAAGGTCAAGGACATAATTAATTGTGGAGGGCTCAAATGAGCTTTGCTGCAACTAAGACTTGACCAAGTCTCTATTTAGGTTGTAACCAAGCCACAGTAAAAGTTTCACCGTCATTAGGTCTGTCTAGCAAGGGTTATAGACTTCACAACTTTAAAGTTAATACAAATGCATTTAAATTGATACATATATTGCTCTTATCATGTAGTCGCTAAGGTCGAGGAGGAACCCGAAGTCCTAGACTTCGTTACTCCGGAGGAACAGCTAGCCTACGACCAAGAGCAGCAAGGCAAGCTCCGGTTTGCATTAACCTTTTTACAAATGTTTATTGTTTTGAGCACATCTTTGAATATTGTTGTGATTCTTTGCATTAGAGTCTTGATTGGAAACCCAACTGCATAGCCAAGAAAACCATGGGTTGGTGTTAGGATTGAAAACCTCGTTAGCCACTGCATTGCTAAGATAGAGTAGGATTCGGTACAAGTCGAGTAGTTGGAACTACTCGTGAGCATAGGCTAGAGGCACTCGACTCGGGTAGTGATAGCACATGAAACACATGGCAAGAAAATGAGACCAAGCGGAGAGTAAGGGCAGCAGGACTTTGGGGCCTGTGTGCTGTAGCTCCGCTTGTGTCGATTGAGGACCGAGCCGTGTGCGGGCCTGTTGAACAAGCTAGAACAGTACCGAAGACCTACCGGCTATATGGGAACCGGGAAACTGATGTAACTCGGGTAGCTGGGTGTTGAGGCATAGCTGGTCGTTCAGAGGGTAGGTTGAGAGCTCGAGGTGTAAATCGGCTGGCGGCACTGAGATGCCCGTGCAGAGACCTCTTGCTCGGGATGATTGGACCGGTTCAACATTTGGCTAACGGGTGAAAGGTAGTCGCATACGGCGTCCGTGATGGTTGTTGTAGGCAACATCGAGTACGGGCGTACGTGACGGGTTGTTCGGGTAACCCTGCAGGTGTAAATCGATTATAATCGCCGTCCCTCGCGGTCAGTGAGTACCACTTGTTCACTGTACCGTGACGTAGAAAGAACAGGCTAGTTACATGTTAAAATGTTGCTGATTGAAAGCTGGACACTGATTGTTAATGATATGCTGTAGCTTAGAGCTAACTAAAGTTCTTTTCAACTTTGGGCAAAGTACATGAGAGAAATGCGTTTCTTGTTTGATTGCGGCTCTCTCATGTGCCTTAGCGTAAGGTTCTCCACAACCTGCTGCTAAAACTTGAAAGTAAGGTTCTACTAATTAGGCGAGTCCTTGCAACTGATTTTTACCTCATGTAACCCATTACCCTCATGTAGAAGTTCCATGTTTAGGTGAGACGGGTCAGACTTGCTGAGCCTTCGTGCTCACTGCTTGTGTTTGAAGCTTTTGCAGGGTTCTATGAGGAAGGGACTCCCGAAGAGGAGACGGAACCCCAGGAGGGGAACCCCGTCGAGTGGGAGTCGTGCACGCCGCAGAGTTAGTGTGCGTGTGTGCTAGCAAGGACACGTTCGAGGGCTGAACGTGCACTTGATGCTTAGTCTACGCCCGCGAGTGTAGACTGAACTTATTTTGATGTAAACATGTTCATAAACTTGTTTATGTAATAAAATTTCCGCTTCCGCTTTGTACCTTTGACATGTGTTATACGGTGCTGTGCAACGCAGCACCCCTCAGCGTGATCCTGGCTCGACAGGACCAATGGGTTCGTGTCAGAAACCAGAAAAATTCTCGCTCTAGAGTTGATCATTTGCCAAACGGCTTTCGGCTACACCTTCTACGAACGACGACACACCTTTCTTATGTAGGGAGGTGAAGGCGAGGATGGTTGTGCCGAGCTGTCCGCGGGAGCACCGAACGGCGGCAACTTTGGGTCGTCGGAAAAACGCTCGGTTAGCTCGAGGGAGTTCGGTCACGAGGCAACAAGACGTCAAGGATGTTGCTCACGAACCCACGACACTGTTTTGCTACTGGGAAGCCTCTGTTCGTGAGTGATCGGCCTGCTAGCGAGCGGGACCGAGATGGCGGCGCGCTTTCAGTTGAGCTCAGCGTGAGAGAGGACGAACTCGCTGTTGATTTTGGTTGTGAGGAAATGGAGCACATCAAAGAGGGATAAGACGTCGGGCAGCTGGTATCCAGCGCGGGGAAACGAAGCAGAAGCTGGCGCCGGTCCTCCGCTCAGTGGCGCGCTCAGCTGCAGCCTGAGAAACCGAGCGCCCGTTGCTTCAGTCGGTTGATCAAAGGAGAGGCTGACATGAGGGCCCCACTCCCAATTTTAACCTCTAAAATTCAATTTTCCCACTTCTCAAAACAGTAGGGACCTTCCTAATCTTGGTCATTTGATCATTCACCCAAATTGGGATTTGGTTTGTAAAGTGATCAAATTGTGGAATTGGTTTGATTGGATTTGCAGCACATTTGAACTGAAATTCAAATTTGATTTGAATTTAGCCAAAATAGCTCATGTCAAGATTAACTCCAAATGGAGTGAAAATTGGTGTGTGAGCTCACAAAAAGGGCTGAGTGTGAATATGAATCCCACTTTTGAATTCATGGGATGAAAGGAGTTTGAATTTGAATTTAAGTTCAAACTAGCCTCTTTCTAATTGTACCCAAAAATACCTCAAAAGGTTTTGGATTTGGGTGCAATTTGGCATGAGCATTCCTAGCAAAGTTTAGGAATTTGTCATATGCTCATCCCCCATATGATGCATATGAGGAATACCACATTTGAATTTTGTGAGTTTATCCTCTAATGACTATGTTGATGGTGTTTACTTGCTCTTCAAATGTGTTCATAAACTTTCCTCAAATAAAGTGCGTGTGGTGTGATGAACACTTTTAGCAAATGAAAAACTTGGGCCCTTACAACTAGGTTGGGGACGACTTGTCTAGGTGATGTTTCGACTCGGTGTCGGTTATGACGGGCTGTCTTTGATGGTCCGTGTGTGTGGATACAGTGCACAACCTCGGCAGAGTGTAGAATCCGTTCGGACGGCCGTGTCCACGGTATAGGACTGGTTATGGTGTGGTCTTAACAACTAGGAAGCCACCTGTGGTGAGAATGAGGTGAGGGAAATCTCCGGATGCGTTATTTGGTTGCATTAGTTGTATTAGGTTGCATCGCTCTTTATGTTGTGCATTGCATATATATCTATTTTATTACCCTCCCGAAGGGTGAGGTGGAGCTTGTGTAGTACTTTTTGTACTTAACCGTTGTTGATATCTTCAGAGGATACTTACTTCAACCCGAAGGACTTCTAGTAGGGTCGCATACGCACCCAAGGTGTTACCATGGAACCATGTACGAGTAGGAGCTAGTCGTCCGTGTGCTCATATTGTTAGTTATTATCATGCTAGTTTTTATGATAGTTGTACTAAAGTGTATGTCGTTGTGACAAAGCTTTGTACGATTGTGGTTCCATTTGTATTGTAATATTATGTATCGAACTTTGTTTCTAGCATAATATTAAATGTTCCGATCTTATGGGTCGGGACGCTTCAATACCATCGCCACCAGTATATTCCATCTCCTTAGATTACACTACGCAAGAAAGGCTCATTCAAGACGCGCCCGCACGAAGAACGGAGACGAGCTGACCGCGCGTCTCCTTCATCGTGTCTCTCATTACAGAGTTATCGAAGATGAGGGGCCGGGCGCGTCGCCGATTAGCACACATGGGAGACGAGTTTTAATAAAGTGTGTCTCCTTATTGTAAGATACCCGAGACGGGCCTTTAGGCGGCCCGTCTCCTTTATGAAAAAAATCCGAGACGGGCTTTAAGGCAGCGTGTCTCCTTTAAATAAAATAACCAAGACGCGCTTTAATGCCGCCTGTCTCCTTTTGTTAAGAAATCCGAGACGCGTTTACGCAAGCTCGTTGCGGATTTGATGCCTTATCTGAGACGGACTTTATATCATCTCATCACGGATTTCACGAATAATCCGAAACGTACTTTATGTCAGCTCGTCACGGATTTAACGACTAATCTGAGACGTTCTTTATTTTAGCTCGTCCCCTATTAGATGGCCCTCCCTGATTATCCTAGTTGCCGGCTGCATCCTGGAGCTAGCCAGGATTTGGCAGCCGCTTTGCCAACGTCAGAAACATACACATACAGAAACATATGTATAGCCAAATGGAGATCACACATTAAGTTATATTGACCAATCAGATATTAACAAAAGTGTCAATTGTGGTTACCAAGTAACTATTACACAAAGAATGCCCCCCTGTTCATCCTACTTACCAAGTAACTATTATACAAAAGAATGCCCCCCTGTTCATCCTGCTTCCCAAGTAACTAATTACACAAATCATAATTGTCATCTAATCTTGTATATTGTAATAAAATTCTCCCTTTGGATTAATGATTTCAGAAGATGCATAGCCTCTCTCTAATGTGCTCGAGGCTAGAACCTGCTGTGTTCCTGAAGGCGGTTTCGTAGTTCTACCACAAGATAAAATGAGAATTAGCAAAAGGTTAATAATAAAGTAAAATAAATGCACTTACACATACATTGCAATTCGACTGCTCTCTAAATAGAACCATGCTTAAGCAGACATGGAAGCCGCATGTGTTGCCCGAAGCTTGTTGTGGGATGCAGAATGTAGTATCATGTTTAAGTCGTTGATGTTTTCCTTTTATATGTCCTCCTAGCACCTTAACCACGTACGTGTCAAAAGCCCTAATGTGACGCTCGGTCCCATAAAACACGGAACCCAGCTAATGCATATGTGTGCCCAGGATGTTTATCACACATACACATGTAATCCACAAACTGAACTCAGAATATAACCACGAATAATAGGGTTCAAGTACTTTATTACATCAATCTCTAACTTATTCTTGCAGCGGAAGTCTCTAACTTATTCTAGCAGCAGAAGTCTCTAGCGATAGCAGAAGCAAACTAAATAGCAGCAGCGGCTCCATCTCCAACTCCACAGGCAAGTTGACGGTAGATTTGCACGCCTAGTACACCACGTGATCTTCGAAGTACTCCTCTCCTGTTGTTGATGTTCGTATGATAATGCAAGGGTGAGTACATGTCATACTCAGCAAGTGTGGGAAAAGTATGACATGTAGCTTACAACAAACTAGGCAATAAAAAAGGCTCATTGCATGTACGGACCCACTGAGGTTTCACCGGCATGCTCGAATCACCATTCTCTCACCTACGGGCCCCCTCTTATGTCATGCAGTTCCCAGGGCAGTCCTCTCTCGACTCCCATTCCCCGCGCCTTCCACGATCCATAACAATCTAGCAACTTACCTAATTAGTCAGCTAAGCCGCACCCATATTTGGCCCTGTGGTGGCACTGTATTCCTTGCATGTGCTGGCATTGAACCGGTCCTTAGATCTACGACAAGTAAACCACCATCTCATTCTACCACATCCTCAAATCAATCTTGCCTAGATCTCCCCCGATTCATGTTCATTATCATCATCAAGTTCTCATTAACATTATTCATATGAGTGCAGTAGTTATACATGTTCTATCTTCGCCTTCCCGTATCCCATAAGCTAAGCGAAGCAAAAAGAAAAAACGACCATACCCGACTCATAAACTTTCCCGGCGACAAGGGTAGTTAACAAAACTAGTAAACTCCTATAAAAGGGTTTCCCTTCAAGTTGACTCAAGCATACATGTTTTTGCAAACAAAACAGTTTCCAAAACATGGGATCAATATGGTCAAGGGGCACTTGCCTTGTTCCTGTGGCTTTTGTTGCTCTTGTGCCTCGAAGTCCTGGTGCTGTAGTCCTTCGCAGATAGTGAGCTTGTCCTTCTACTCATGATCACGCACATAGAAGATTCACAGCAATCAAACATCATGCACAAACTTTACTCAAGATGCAATGGTGCATAGTCATGTTAACCCTATGGTGTTGTCAGTTTGTACGTGTTCTTACATGTTTTAAGGGTTTGCATGGGGTTTTATGATGAACAAAGGTGTAGGGATCAAGTGCGGACATGGTGATGATCTCGACTCAAGATCTAGATCAATTCCACCGTTAAAAACCGATCAACACGTGATCTGTCCACATAAAAAAGCTCCTGTTCAAAGAAAATAGATGCGAAGAAAACCATGATGATGTCGTAAGGTGGTAACAAAGACCTACCTCGGCCTTCCTCTTAGCAATGGCAGCAGCGGGAAGCTCGTCGGCGGCTCACCGGTGGGGCTCACCGTCGTCTGAACTCCGGCGAGGGGTGCAAATCTAACTCGGCGAGCTGGGGCTAGGGCTTCCAAGTCGCGACTTGGAAAGGTGGAAAATAGGTATGTGGTTGCGGCCAAGGGGTTTTGGGTTCTATTTATAATGGGTGAAAGAAGAGTCCTACTATGATTGGATTTCAAATAAGAGTCCTATTCAAATTGTTTTGGATCTTAACAACTTATCTCCAATCGATTTGGTTGCAGTATTCAACGTGGAAGAATTCGTGTCGGTTTCCTCAGTATCGGGTACTCGCGTATAGGGGAAAACCGCTTAAGGACCTCGTCCTTCCGCAGGGATAAGCTCTGGTGACGCCACGTGTCCAGCGGGGGCCTGGCCTTCATTTCCCGCAGAGACAAGCTTCGGGTGCACCACGTGTCTGGCGGGCGGGACCTCCCTCTTCTTCAGAGACGAGCTCCGCGTGCGCCACGCGTCTGGCGGGCGGGACCTCCCCTCTCCTTAGAGGCGAGCTCCGCGTGCGCCACGTGTCAGGCGGGTCAGACCTCCCCTTTCTACAGAGACGAGCTTTGGGGCGCCACGTGTCAGTGCCGGACCTCCCCTCTCCTGGGAGGTGGGCTCCAAGAATGCCACATGTCCAGTAGCGTCGGACCTCCTTTCTCCTTAGAGACGAGCTCCGAGGTCGACACATGTCCAGCGGGGCGGACCTCTCGGAGGCGAGCTCCGAGAGCGACACGTGTCCAACAGCGTCGGACCTCCCTTCTCCTCGGAGATGAGCTCCGAGGTCAACACGTGTCAAGCAGCCACTACAGGAAACCCGAGCATTTGCGACGGCTAGAATTATTTGCGACGGCGTCCCGTCGCAACTTAATTAAATTGCGACGGCTAACCCTAGTCCGTCGCAAATAAAGTAGCCGTCGCAAATAGTACCCTATTTGTGACGGCTACGACTGTAGCCGTTGTAAATAGCATTAATTTGCGATGGTCGGACCTGTGGCCGTCGTTAATTAAGCAACTGTCGCAATTAAAAGCTTGTTTGCGACGGCCTTTCCTTCGGCCGTCGCAATTAGGGAAGGCGTCACAAATGACCCCAATATAGTCGACCGGACACCTCCCGGTTCACAGAATTGTCGCCGCCGCCGAACAGTGTCGCGCCGCCGCCTCCCGTGCCCGTGCCGCGCCGCCACCTCCCGCGCCGCCGGCCGCCGCCCGCAGCCCCGCAGCGTCGGCCGCCCGCCGCCAGCGCGCCTCCATCGGCCGCCCGCCTCGCCCCACTCGCGGCTCCTTCGGCCGCCGGCGCGCCTCCCTCGCCCGACGCACCCCCCGCTGTACTACCTCGGCCGCCGGCCAGGCCCCACCGCGCCATCACCCGCCGGCCGCCGCCCGGCCCTCGCTGCCCGCGTCCGGCCGCCCCCTCCTCCATTTTCTGGCCCGCTCCCGCTGCCACGCCGCGCACGCCGCCTCGCAAGCCGCTGTCGCCGTCTCCCGTCGTGCACGCTGCCTCCTGCAGCCTCCCGTCCCGTCGTGCCCGCCGTCGTCACCGTCGCCTCCCTGCTCCGGCTCCGGCGCCCGGCCACTCGCCGCCTCCCTGCTCCAGCGCCCAGCCGCCCCCGCCCCGCTTCCGGCGCCCGACGCCTCTCGGTAACCTATGTTCATGCATTTTTTAATTTCTTTCTTGTTGTTAGTTAGATTTAGTTGGAGTAGAGTTAATTGAATATTGTTTTAGAGTAATTTGTAATTAATTTGGCAATTAAATTGTTTTTTGTAGTTAGTTTATAGTGTATAGTTTAAATCGATTTAAATAGTTGTTAAATTAGTTTCAGCAATGGAATAACTAGTTGTTCAAATTGTTTACTTAGTTGATTTCTTGTTTAATTTGTAGTTTTATATATTAATTATTTGATTAGTAGCGTAATTGTTTAAATATTAATTTGATTGATGAAGTGCTAAATTATTATATAAATAGTCTGGCCGGCCCAGCCTAGCACAAGCTATTTAGGGTCCGGCTCGACACGATACATTTAGGGCCCGACCCAACACTATAGGAAACGCGATGATTTGCGACGGCTAGGATTATTTGCGACGGCCGACCGTCGCGAATAAATTAAGGAGGGACGGCTTACCTGCCACCCCTCCCGCCACCGCGCCCCGCCTCCCCCGCCTCCCGCCGCTGCGCCCCTCCCGCCTCTCGCCACCGCCCGCCTCCCGCCACCGCCGCACTGCCTTCCGCCCGCCTCTCGTCACCAATATGTCATTATTTACAACAAGCTATCGCGCGTGGATGGCGGGCCCCGACGGGTGGTTTTCTCCCGTTCATTCCTCCTCTTTTGTTATTTCCTCGCCCCCTCCCTTGTTTTTGGACAGTTGATCCCAAAGCTTGAAGAATTGCACCATTTTTGGGGGGTGCAGTGTAAAACAAGCAAGGTTATGCTGCCAAAATTTTGTTGGGCTTTAGGTATTGTCTCTCGTCAGAAGCAGGATAAATCTTGCATATATTAACGATAAATTCTTCGGCTTTAAACTGCAGAGTCAAACATGGGTGAAGACCGCAGTTGGATATATACTAGCTAGAAGAGCAGAACTGGTGGTCACTCGGATGAGTGATACATCAAGTTAGATAAATTCTTGGATCGAGCATTTTCATTGTCAACTGATGATAAGGTGCGGTGCCCATGTACGAAATATCAGAACACCAAGTTTTTGAGCAGATTGGAACTATCGTTTCACTTATATCGAAACGGTTTCACGCCAAGTTATGAGGTGTGGACCTTCCACGGCGAGACTAAACCTCGAGACATAGTAGAAGTGGATGAGGATGATGATATAACGGGGGTTAATAGGATGGATGAGATGCTAGAAGCTCTGGAAGTGGAGCATCCTCTTACAAAGGAGGCAGATGATTTCTTCGAGGAGCTCAAAAAATCACAACAGCCGTTGCATGAACACACGGATGTGACCGTCCTTGCTTTTTTGACCAGATTTATTGCAATTAAGTCTAAGTATTTTTTTCTATCAACTGCTACAATGATATCATGAAAATGATATGCGATATCCTTCCACAAGCTCACAAAGCGCCTAAAGATATGTATCAGTCGAAGATCCGGATATCTGGTCTTGGTATGAATTATGAGAAAATCGATGTGTGCCCAGACAACTGCATGCTATTCTGGAAAGAGCACGCCAACGAGAACATGTGCTTGAAATGTGGTAAACCAAGGTATGTCGAAGTTGTTAATGACGATGGCGATAATATGATGACAGATGTCACACATAAGCAGCTTCATTACTTACCTATCATACCTCGGTTGAAGCGGTTGTTTCTTTCAAAAAGAACTACTAGACACATGAGATGGCACAAAGAAGGTAAACGTGAGAACAAAGAATTCTTGACGCATCCGTCCGACGGTGATGCATGGAAGGCGCTAGACCGTTTCGATCCAGAATTTTCTCGTGATGTGAGAAATGTTCGCATCGGGTTAGCGACAGACGGATTCTCACCGTTCAGTACAAATGCCACACCGTACTCTTGTTGGCCCGTCTTTGTCATTCCCTACAACCTGCCACCGGCTTTGTGTATGAAGAACGAGTTCATGTTCCTCAGCCTCATTGTACCTGGACCTGATCATCTGGGTCACGTCTCAACGTGATGTTGAAACCGCTGATCGAAGAATTGAAAGAGTTGTGGACAGGAGTCGAAGCGTACGACAGTTACAAGAAGCAGAAATTTAACCTTCGAGCTGCTTATTTGTGGTCCGTCCATGATTTGTCGGCATACGGCATGTTTTCCGGATGGAGCACTCACGGCTGTTTGACGTGTCCGATATGTGCATCGGACACGGATTGCTTTCGACTAACTCATGGAGGCAAGATATCTTACTTCGATTGTCACAGACGTTGGTTGCCTTCGAATCACATATTTAGGCAACAGAGGCATGTCTTTAGAAAGAACACTGTTGTCACGAAAGGACCACCGAAACATCTCAACGGGTCAGAAATTTCTGATATGTTGGACAAACTGGTGCCAGATGAAGGTCATCCTGATATTTCATAGGTTATGGCGTGGAACACAATTGGACTCACATATGTGGACTTTAGGAGCTACCGTATGTGAAGTCGTTGATTCTAATACACAACATTGATGTGATGCATCAGGAGTGTAACCTGAGCGAAAGTATCATAAGCACATGCATGGATATTGTTTGGAAAAACGAAAGACAATATAAAAGCTAGACTAGATTTGGCAGACATTTGTCACCGTCCAACTCTTGAAATATCTGAAATTGGTGGCAAGCCACATGCTTCTTTCTGTCTTCGATCTAAAGAAAAGGAAGAAGTCATGAAATGATTGAAAACTTTGAAATTCCCAGATGGTTACGCAGTTAGCCTAAAACGAGCCGTGAATGTGAACACAGGAAACCTCACTGGGTTAAAGAGTCATGATTATCACATTATCATGGAAAGACTCTTACCTGTTATGTTTCGTGGCTATCTAGATGATGCAGTGTGGAAGGTTTTAGTCGAGCTCAGCTATTTCTATAGACAGCTTTGTGCTAAAGAAATCAAGACAGGGATGATGGATAAGTCAGAGAAGGAGATACCCGTACTTTTATGTAAAATGGAAAAAAAAATCCACCAGGTTTCTTCAATCCAATGCAACATCTAATTATTCATCTTCCATACGAAGCTAAAGTTGGCGGTCCTGTGCAATATAGGTGGATGTATCACATTGAAAGAGTGTTACGATATCTGAAACCAATGGTTGGAACCAGGGCAAGGGTGGAAGGGTGCATCGTTGAAGCATATGCTCTTAAGGAAGTAGGATACTTTTCAAGTGTCTACTTTACAGATGAACACAATGTCAATATTTCGGCTATGCGGTACAATGTGGATGAAGCCCCCCTTTAAGTGACCTCTCCATTTTTCAAACGAGAGGTACTACCATTGGTAGCTACACGACCTACGTCCTACCCGAACGTGACAGGACTGCTGCTTTACTTTACATGTACGCAAATATAGAAGGCATGCAAGAATATTTCGAGTAAGTGTTTCTCCTACATTTATGCTAATCGACATATTTTGCTACACATGTATTCTAAAAACTGTTTTCTCACGTTTAGCGAGTTCCACAGACAATGTTGGCCATATAGGCATCAACCTACGGCCAAACAATTTGAAGGAATGCGACAAGAAGGAATAAATGGAGGGTCGGGCTTCCTATCCTGGTTTCGAGATTATGTAATACTTTCTCGTCTTCTATATATTATAAGTTACTATTATTAAAGAAATTATTATTTTAACTTACGATCATGTTTGACAGTGCCGCACTCACAATGTCCGTAAAAATTTGCGGCAGCTATCTTATGGATTGGTGAATGTTCGAAGCTATGGTCGATATGACGTTAATGGTTTTCGATTCCGTATAACTCATTTTAAAGCTCTTCGTCCTCTCGCGGCAACATCAAATTCTGGTGTTGCGACGAGAGCAATTGACAGTCAAGGCAATGTAACCGATTATTATGGGATCATTAAAAAAATCCTTGAATTTACTTTTACCGGAAATAAGACACTTCGAGTTGTCTTCTTTGACTGTGACTGGTTTGATAGCACTCATGGAACTCGAGAAAACCAATTTGGAATGGTGGAAGTCAAACATAAGGACCGACTACGAGATTACGATACATTTGTTATTGCACACCAAGTGGAGCAAGTGTATTATCTACCTTATCCTTGCACAAAGCTCAGTGCTTGGTGGGTGGTATATAAGGTGAATCCTCATGAGCGGTTATATACTTCTGGGGATGATGGTTACCATGATAGTGAAGACGTTGAAGAAGTGTACCAAGAAGAAGAATTGCCAGACACTTTTATCGTCGAGCCTGGGGAAGGACTCGATCAATTAGTAGGAGATGTTGAAGATGTACAGACAGATGATATTCGAAAACAAAAATTAAAACAGGTCACGATGGAAGAATGTTGGAATGGTTTAAGGAGTAGGGCACATGATAATGATGTTAATGAATTTTGAGTGATTACAAGTAACATTTTCTTTTAGTTAGTAACATGAATTATGTATATCTTTTAGATGTTTAAGGAGTAGTACATTGATTATCTATTAAAATAGGATGGCGTCAAAGAAGAGTAAGAAGATGGAGGCGACGAGGGGGTTCTTCCCCTCTAGACCTGAGGACACTTTTGCTGGTGCCTCGTCGACCGGGAGCAGACGCTCTCAGCTGCTGGGGTACGTTCGGAGCAGCTCTAGGGCTTCGTCACAGCAGTCCACACAGGTAAATTTCTGTATTCTTTGATGAATTCTTCACATTCAATTTCCAATTAAACTTACTTATGAATCATTTGAATGTTGTAGTCCTCACCGACTGACTCAGTGGCTACGGCGCCAGTTGAGCTTGGCTACCCTTCGGTGAGCCAGCCCTTGGCTGACTAGCCTTCTGTTCCAGAGACGTCTGATCCTCAGACTTCTGTTCCTGAGCCTTCTAGGTCACCAGACGTGGTGCCCCAGCAGACATGGAGGACGAGGAGGACTCACTTTGTCAGTCCTCATGCGGTCCCTTCACAGAGGATCGTGATTCGTCCGGTCAGAGACAGGTAATAAAATCATAGTGTTAAATTCTGGTTTCTTTTTGTTACTTAAGTAATGAATTAATAAATGTCTTGCAGCGCTTGGTACGACGCGTCTTCACCGGTGAGAGACACCACAGACCGGTGAACGGTGTCCTCGGGTCCTTAGTGCGTTTGCACTATCCCGGGGTCATCGACGGGGTGCCTGCTACTTCCTGGGAGGATTACGCACGCGCCCATCACCAGGAGCACGGCAACGTTCAGGAGGCTGTATGGGCTGATTTTATGGTAAGTATGTTAAATAAAGTTTCTAAGTTTTAACTCTGAAACTCTTTTAATGTACATCTCTTTCAATATTTATCACAGGAAAGGTATATTTTAGAGGACCCGAACGACCCTCACATGTTGGAGGATGCAAGGAAAGTGTTTCACGTGAACGCTGGAAGGCGGCTCGGCAAGCTTTGTCGAACGCTCATATTCAAGTTATCAACGAGCACTTGAAGGCAAACCAGCACCACGTGCTACACTTCCGCAGGAGGGTGAGAGGCACCTGACGGAGGAAGAGTACGCACAGGTACATGGGGTGTAGTAAATATTTTTTTCTGAGCATGGAGCAAATACATCAATGATATTTTTAATGACCTACAACTATGTGCAGGGCCACGTGAGCTGGTTGCAGGGTCGGTCCGATGCATACCGGGCCCTTTCTCGGTACTGGGCTAGTGATGAGTTCAAGGCTAAGTCCCAGAGGGCTCGAGGGTGCAGAGGGGTCGAGGGGAAGCACAAACACGGTCAAGATAATCACTTGCGTTTAGTTAAACGCATGGTAAGTGTATCTAACTTATGTTTATGTATTCATACTATATTGTTCGTACTAACACGTATTGACAGGAGCGCGAGACAGGTGTGCCGCCGACTCCTGCTGAGATCTGGAAGAGAGGTCACAGGGACCCTTCTCAGCCCCAGGGGTGCAGTCAGGCCGCAACCAAGCGGTTAGTAAGTATAGAAATCATTCATAGTAAATATAACTATATGGATTGATGAACTTACACGGTTTTCTTGTTTTTCAGGCTAGGTACGGGGAGGAGGCTAGGAGGATACACGGCGCAGATTTCGATTGGGAACATGAACCAATCGATCCTCAAGACGCGTATGCAACCGGAGGTGGAAAAGCCAACAGAAGGTGAGTTCATAAGTCATTTTATCATCTTCAATTCAAAATATTAAAGATATTTCAATTCCATATTACTAATTCTGTTTTTATAGGCTCGCCATTTTTGACGGAGTTGTCGACTCGAGGGCGGCGAGACCTGCGAGAGGCAGCTCCAAACAGTCTTCGTCGGTGGGCCCGAGTCGCCATGTCTCGTAGGTGGAGACTCTCGCCCGTCAGGTCCAGGAGAGTCGCGAGCAGTTTCAGTCAGACCTGGAGTCGCAGAGGGCGGCGATGGCGGCGATGGAGGCCACCATCGCCTACCAGCGAGCCTGCATGGAGCAGATGCGACAGGCGATGGAGATGCAGCGACATGCGATGACGGTAAGCTAAAGTAATTTAAATTTAGTGCATTCTTAATAATATGTAATAACCTGGAACTTTTGCAACCACAGAGTTTATTTCAAGGCTGCGATGTCCAGGGGTTGCACCTCCAGCTTCCTCCACTGCCACCGCCGGAACTGGAGCTACCACCGCCGGTGCACGTTTCTCCGGGTGTTCAGGTAATCAACTAAGTTCAATATGATCAATTCTAGCTTGTTTAATCAGTTCTAGTAAAAAACGAAGTTCTAAACAAATTAATATGTCCAACAACTTCTATGTGTTGCAGGGATCGGCGACGGAGGCTCAAACTCCGTCGCCGTCTATACCGGCGCCTGGACTGACGCGCGGCGAGGATGTTGGCGGCTCTGGAGGAAGTGGACACTAGCGGAGAGCCTCTTCCTTATTTTTGTATTCTTGTGATGAGATGTGGGACTTTTGTATTGTGATCGATGGCGTGGCAAGGATTTTGTATTTTTCTATTCCTTATTTATCTGTTGTTATGTCTATTGTGTTTGTGGCCATCGAGCCGGGCAGAATGTTCAGTTTTTAAAAAAAATAAAAAATCTTATTTGCGATGGCTTTTTATACAGTACCGTCGCAAATAAGTGTCCAGCCTGTCGCAAATTAACCAACGTAATTTGCGACGGCTGGCGCCGGCCGTCGCAAATTAAGTACTTACTTGCGACGGCCACGACTCGCCATCGCAAATTGTCAAGTCGGGCCCATCAGCTGGGCCCGGGCCCTTGTTTGCGACGGCGGGTCTAAGCCATCGCAAACAATTTTATTTGCGACGGTGGCCGTCGCAAATAAATTTAATTGCGACGAAAAACAAGCGACAGCTGGAAACCGTCGCAAATAAGTAAAGCCGTCGCAATTTGATTATTTGCGACGGTTTTAGACTTATTTCCGACGGCCCCGGTCGTCACAAATCGCCGGGATTCCTGTAGTGAGCGTCGGACCTCTCGGAGGCGAGCTCCGAGGGTGACACCTGTCCCGCAGTGTCTTCTCCTCGGAGGTGAGATCTGAGAACGACACGTGTCCCGTAGGACCGGACGTCACTCTCTCCGGAGGGGTGAGCTCCGAGAGCGACACGTGTCCCGCGGGATTGGACCTCGCTTCTTCACAGAGACTAGCTCCGAAGGCGCCACGTGTCCTGCGGGGCTTGGCCTCGCTTCTCCGCAGAGGCTAGCTCCGGGGGCAACACGTGTACCACGGGGCCGGACCTCGACCCTTTCGCAGAGACAAGCTCCGAGCCTGCCATGTAGCCAGCAGTGCCGGACCGCACCCCTTTCGCAGGGATGAGCTCTGAAGGCGCCACGTGGTCGGCGGGCCGCAGGAAGTGTCAACGGCGCTCTCGGTGGATTGGAATTGGCTCTTTTTAGCTATCTTTCACCTGTTCTTCATCTTTTAAAATGTTTTCTCTATATGAAATATGTATGCATGCATGAATATGAAATTGAGAGTGTCACACCTAAAGGGAAATATTCACAGATAATGTAAAAATATCGTGCAATGATGAAACAGTCAGAAACTAAAGTGAAGAAGGAACTTACTCATCAAGAACGGACATGATATCAATCCAATCACGGGTAAGTCGCTCTCCAGTTATTGAATCTATCGACCTTGCGGAGTCACAGTACCAGACTTGGTCGTACTTTGTAGAAAGTGCTAGGTTTACCCAATGGTTACCCGTGTTGAACGGTACGACTAGGAGCTCCTTATCACTGTACTGTTTCATTACCTTGATAAAATATCCAACAACATCTCTTTGACTTCTGGCCATTTGAAGATTAGTTCTCGTTGACATTTGCGGGTCAAGATATGCAGGAGACTCATCTCCCGTTTTATGATGAGTAACTTGTTGCATGTGCCTATACGCAAAATGCTAAAATTTGTTAGACACATATAACACTTATACATATTGAAGAACCTAATTTTTGAGGTTTTACAATGCGAAGCAGCGTATTAGTGAGACAGCCAACGTGTCGAGGGTGAAAAGGTCATAGAGATCAGACCATGAGATGAGAAAGATGCCTTCACCGACAAGAAAGTGTTTTTCCTTGTATCCCACTATTAAGTGTTGATATTTTTTGTAATTATTGATGTAGTAGTTATGAAGACCGACACAATATTTACCAGCTTCTTTCAGTGTGCCGATAGTTAATATCAGCTTCCCCATTTGGAACTTTGGGTTAGCATGCGTCATAGCTGTCGGCAACTTTGGGTTAGCTTCCGACTCTTTCAGTGGTTTCTTGCCCTTTGTTTCCTTCGATGACGTCTTCCGTTGCTGCGGGTGACTCTTGGCACGTACATTCTTCGTCGCCTTTGCCTGCGGCTGCTCTTCAAGTGGAGACTTCTGCGGCAGCTCTAGAATTAGAGACGAATGCGGTTGATCTCAAATTGGAGACTTCTGCTGCTTTTCTATAATTGGAGGTAACTGCTCTCGAATTGGAGATAGAACCATCCGCTCTGAATTTGGAGACGGAGGCAGACGTGCCTCAGGAGACATCGAAGCAAGAGAGGTCGACGCTGAAGCTGCTGGTGCCGGGTCAATAACAATAGAAGTTTGTCTCCACTAAACCCTTCTAGCAACTGCATCCCGCATAGTCAGCATTGTATCATCTGGTGGCACTTCGAGCTTCAGGTTTTTCGAATTGTCATGCACCATGTCCACCTTGACCACATCATAGGATGATGTGTCGATCTGGATGTCGTCAAGCATGGTCTCACAGGGATATACTAGCCCTCTCTCGACCTCCATTGGAAAGCTTCCTCCGACCAATAGCATAAGCATGCATGTTGTTGGCTGAGACAAGTTATCTATCGTGTCCGGCTCAATTGAAGGTCCAGATGCTGGTGCCTGAAGATCCTCATGTGGTCGTCCACCCCCAGCTGAAGTAGAGGCTAAGCTGCTCCTATGGTCCTCCTCACCCATGGACGCATCAAAGTTAGGGAATTGTATACCTGAGGCCTCTAGTATAGGCTTCAGGTCTCCTAGAACCTCCCTTCTCAGTTGTCTTTTTAGCTCCTCCACGTCAACCTGTGGTGTCGAGGTCGTTTTCCGCTTTCGATACATAGATTTGTGTCCCGGAAAACCCTCCTTCCAAACCCTCCTTCCAGGTCATCTTACTGGAAACACCACGAACACGGCCTCATTGTTCCTTGGTTTGCAGGGCCTTGGTGAGTGCATCGTTTTCCCTCTCACCATTTGAGTCTTCACTGCTCTCCCTCAAGGCCCTTTGAGCGACATCCGCGGTGCTCAGGCTGTAGTATGTGATATCGGCTGACTCTATCAGTTTAAAACGAGCACACATAAATGGTCCCATCCGTCCATGGAATTTATCGTATGGATTCTCAAGACCTAGCTGGCCCAATCTTTTATCCTCTTGTTGCCACCTCCTTAGTTTTCCGGCATAACCAGTGTTGCCGAGGTGGTGGTCAAGCTCGTTCTGCGATCGGAGCCACTTCATATACTCACTGTTCTTGGAAAAGTACTCTGATTCGCACTTTTCAACAAATCTTGCTCAGTCGTCTTCTGACAAATCTTTATACGTATTGAACGGGGTGTCCTGGTTCCTCCAAATCTTCACAAGCTTACTCTTCTAGCTCCTCCAAGCATGAGAGATGATCTTCATAGCTAGCTTCTTCCCCTTCTGCTTCAGCTCTTCCGGATATTGCACGTATGCTTGAATAGAGTTTTTAAAGAGTTGATCCTTTTCATTTTTGATCAACTCATCAAATCCCTACAGAGTTAGCGACACCCTTTGCCGGGCAGCTAGACCAAAAACCCTGGACAATCTCATATTGACTCTCGTGTCCAGGGGTAAGCCTTCGTCATTGACCTCACCAACACTGATAACGTCTGTCGGCCACGACGTCTACAACCTTTTCTTTCGTTGACGACATGCAATTTCTGAATGTGATCCAACTGATGCATCCTCTTCATGAGTGTGATTACTCTGCTGCTGGTGAGGAGTCTGTTGTTGAGTCTCTTTGATCTGCTGCTGATGCTTCGACTGGGACATCTTCAAAATCAATAGTTAGGGCTTCATACCGTGGTCGAGGTCGAGACGGAGGAGTCGAGGTCAACAATGGAAGCGCGACAATGACCAAGAGCTTGAGAAAGAGGGACGGCGGTGGCACGCTCTGGGGGCAGGGTCGAGGCGGCGGAGTGCTCTAGGGACGGGGATGAGGCGGCGGCGTGCTCCATGGACAGGATCGTGGCGGCGGTGCCGGTGTAGCGGTTTTTAGAGCCAGAGAGCGCGATGATTGTAAATTTGCTGAAAATTTTGCTAAGTTTTTGGAGAGACGAGCCTACTAAGAGCGCGTCTCCCTTTAGCTTCTTTCGTAATTACTTACGAGACAAGCTTGTTTAGAGCGCGTCTCTTACAGATAATTGGAACTTTTTCTTTACCTGCACCGATGGGATGTGCAGTTACTCCGAAGTCAGGGAATCCGGCACAGAGATCTTCCGACTTTCCTAGGTCTCTGCGATGTGGGACCGTGCGTACTTATAGCTCGTCTCCAGTTTGCCTCCTTCGCTAGAAAAAAGATTTGCAAAGTCAGGGGATCGTCAAAGAGATCCTCCGACTAGGCCGTTGCCATGTGGAACCATTACCATGACCGAGGAGTCACGAAATACGAGATGTGTGTACTTATAGGTCGTCTCCAGTTTGCTTCCTTCGCCGGAAAAATATTTGCGAAGGGGGATCATCAAAGAGGTCCTCCGACTAGGCCGCTGCCATGTGGGACCGTTTCCATGACCAAGGAACCGTGAAAAATTGTGCGTCCATTGCCATTCACGCGCACAGTTGCCATCGCGCGCAAGAATTCGAAGTGATCCGACTTTCATAGTGTTCTCCGCACATTATATATAGGGGATGCCTTCCCCTTCCGCACCATCACAGTCTTCCTCTTTCCCTATTCTTCGTCTTCCTCGCCGCATCGGAGCCTTCCTCTTCCACTAGACTTTCTCAATGGCACCACCGAAATGCTCCCGACCATCATCTCCATCCCCGGCTCCAACCGCACCTCCGCCGCTTTCCTGGGCGGAAGAGAGGGAGTCCCTGCTTGGCAAAATCGCTTGCCTGGAGTCAGAGGTTGCCCTCAAGTCAGTAGACGACAACCTCAAACCTCTTCTCGAGCAAATGGCGAAGGATGTATTTAACAGTACATCGGATGCCATGCGGCTTTTTGGTCTTGGTCCCCTTCCAGAATGTATTGGAATGGGCATTGTAGGCCACTACCTCTACGGGTTAAGCGCAGTGGGCGGTCGTCTTCACGCGATGCGGGAGACGATCGGTGATGTGCTTGGGGTCGAAGGCCGCAGGGAGATGTTGGAGGCGGTCGCCGACAAGTGTAGAGCTCCGGTTCCACCGAAGAACTAGGCGATCGTCTGTTGTTTTATTTTGTTGTTTGTAAAAATGTTATTTTTAATGAATGTGTGTTTGATGATGATCGGCTGTTTGATAATGAATGTGTGTTTTGATTACGAATGTTAATGAATGTTATTGTGTCCGATGAGCTATCCCGATCGAGGAAACTAATTATATTTTTTGGTTTGGACATCAACCAACCTAATTTACCTGCCTACTTCAACCATATCCGTAGTTGGAATTATGAAAACTCTGAATGAAAGTCAAATCTAGGGCGATAGCAGAGCGAGAGAGCGTGAGGTCTAAAATTTGCCGAAAATTTGCTAAGTGTTTGGTGAGATCGCGTGCAACAATCGGAGACGCGCATAAGAAATGCCCGACTATCATTTTCAAGTATGTGAGACGCAACTAGTATGGGCATGTCTCACATTTTATTTGCCGAAAATTTGCTAAGTGTTGGGAGAGATCACGCGCAATAATCGGAGACGCACTTTCTAGGGGCCCGTCTCCCATTTTATTCAGTTTGGAGACGCACTTACTTAAGCGCATCTCCCTTTGGCTTCGTTCAGGGTAGAACAAGTGCCAGATTCAGTAGTGCTCCATCTTTCACAAATTCGACAAGATTTCAGAAACAGAACACAAGGCATCAAGTGGCCATATTTTCACACATTTAGCATATTTCACACATATGACCAATGAAATTCAAATTTTCACTCAAATGACCATATTTTCACAAACTGAGCATATTTCATACAAATATCCAATGAAAGTCAAATTTTCACTAAATTGAACATTTTTTCACATATTGAGCATATTCCACACAATCATTTTGCCACTTTCCATTGCAGTCTTGGTTTTTTGAAATTCTTGACCTTTTCATTGTGGCTATTGTGCAAGTAAGGAGCTTCATTGCCCGATGGTATTCTTGGCTTTATCATCGAGGTAACGAAAGAAGGAATCTAATCAAATTGATCAAACTCTTCATCATCGACGGCATTCTTGACTCCGACGATTCATCGTTTTCTAGGTATAACCACCTTAAGTCTTTTATTTGTTGTGTCTGGAACATAGAACACTTGAGCAACAAGTTCTGCTAACACGAAAGGCTCCGACTTATATCCTTGACGATTAAGATCAACGCTAATGAACCTGTACTTGTCTTGTACAACACCCTTGATTCCAACAACCCAGTTGCAGCGAAAAAGAGAAATCTTGAAACTCTGAAAGTCAAGCTCCCAGATCTCTTGTATTTGACAATAGTACATGGTTTTGTCTTGGCCGTAACATCATAAGCTTCAACACGTACACCACTATTCTGATATGTGTTTTTCTTATCTTGTTGTTCAGTGTAGAACGTGTATTTGTTTATGTAGTACCCTTGATATGTCATAACAGTGAATATAGGACCACGAGTCAACTTTTTTAGGTACTCACTTGTTTGAGTATCCGATGAATGAGAAATCCGATCTCGGAGCCAGCCAATGAATTTTTTCATGTGTTCGTTTGCTAACCATGATTCATTGCGGCCAGGATTGTCTCTAAGCAGGACCTCCTTGTGCTCAAGTACACGGACACAATGGATATCTGTTGCAACATGTGGAAAAAAGCGCAAAAGAATAAATGTGGATCCGGAGTTATAGCCTTTTTCCCAATGGTCCATTTTCCTGTGAGCCTCCCCTCCTAGCGAGACTTGGGAGCACCAATCGGGTTACTCGGGTCAGCGTAGTTTAGAGCCCACTCCACGGCTTCCTCTGTACAGTATCCTTGTACCATGCTGCCCTCAGGGTAAGCTCGATTTCCGACGAAAGACTTCAGTATGCCGTTGAATCTCTCGTATGCATACATCTGGTGAAGGAACACAGGGCCAAGTAGCTTTATCTCCTTAACAAGATGAGTTTTGAAATGGACGTTGATGTCGAAAAAGGCAGGTGGAAAATACATCTTAAGGAAGCATAAAGTTTCATAGTGTCTTTTTCCAATGACTCGAGGGCTGTTTCACTTAGTACTTTTTGACCAATAGCATTGAAGAAAAAGCCACTGGTAGTCAATATCTAAAGGGGTAAAAAAATAGTAAGGGGCAAGAGAGGAGGAGAGGACTAACCCTTTGTTTTAAGGGTCACTGATAATCACCGCAAGATTTTTAGAAAGGCACCTCCAAAGCGGGAAAGAAACGAATAGAACAGGGCAGATCGGGCCGACACTGTTCTGCCATAGCTGGGAGCACGTATAAGGGCATACGAAATCGAGACGATCCTCTGCAAAGGCGCGTCTCTCTATATTGGTGGAGACGCTGATTAAAGGAGATGAGCACGAAGGAGAGCACGTCTCCTTATCTTTCATAATAGGAGTCGAGCTGTAGTAACATGCGGCTCCCTTTTGTCAGAGAAGAGGGTACGTCTCGGATATTAACTTATCTGAGACGCGCTTTGAAGCAGGTCGTCTCTTTTCACCCTCCATCGAGTCAGTTCTGATCCTCGCTGATGCGGGCGCGTCTCGTTTTTCAAGATCGGAGACGAGCGCAAAGGCGATCGTCTCCGATCTTTGTCTCCGATTTGAGGTTTTTACGTAGTGTTATTATCAATCAAGCCACGTCTGAAAGACATATTTAGGGGAATGGTACTAAAAATGTTTGCTACAGTATCATGCTTGCGTCTAGCAATATTTTATAAGGTTGTATATCTCTGTTTTAGGGTAAAGTTTCCTAACCATCTATCCTCCCAAAACCTTGTCATTTTACCATTATAACCTTGAAATTTCCCATAGCCTAAAAACTTATCTGTCACTTCCAATAGACTTGATCAGAAGTGTGATTCACCTGCTCTGTGTTGTATCTGGCCAACATTCTGTTTTTTAAAATCTTTTTAAGACCCTTTGCCATATGCCATCCTCATTTATTAATTAAACGTCCATTTGGCTAAAAATACTTTATTTTGGACATTTAAATTCAGAACCCCCAGACCACCCTGTTCCTTAGGTTGACAAACCACATCCCACTTGGTCAGCCTATATTTTTTCTTATGACTATCAGCCTGCCAAAAAAATTGAGATATGAAATAATACAACTTCTCAAGTATCCCTTTTGGAATCTCGAAAAATGACATCATGAACATAGATATATTTGTTAAAACTGAATTTATCAATACTAGCTGACCTCCTACTGATAGATATTTCCCTTTCCAACTACTAAGCTATTTTTCAAATTTATCCTCAACATTTTTATTTTCTAGTCACTATTATTTAATTTCCTGTAGTGCATAGGTATTCCTAGATATTTGTAAGGATAAGTCCCATTTCAACATCCAAATAGCTTGGAATGCTGCTGCTCCGCCATCCGAGCGTCACCGAAACAAAAGATTTCACTTTTATGGAAGTTTATCTTTAGTCCAGACAACTGCTCATATGCAGACAATAGGAGTTTTAAATTTTTCGCTTGTTCCATATTGTCATCTATGAATACAAAATTGTATCATCTGCATATTGCTGAATTGACAATTCATTGTCTACTAAGTGAGATATGACCCTAGAGATCAACCCATTATTCTTTGCTCTGTTAATCGGTGCGGCTAACATATCGGGCACTATATTAAACAGAATAGATGATAATAGGTCTCCTTGCCGCAATCCCTTTTTGGTTTGAAAATTCTCACTAATTAGATCATTTAGTTTTATACCCACGTGACCCCCTTTCATACACGCATCAACCCAATCACACCACCGAGATGAGAATTCTTTTAATAATAACACCTGCCTTACAAAACTCCATTTAACATTGTCATACGCTTTTTCAAAGTCTAACTTTACAACCACTCCATTTTGTTTTTTCCTATGTAATTTATTAACCGTCTCGTGTAAAATTACTGCTTTGTCCATTATATTCCTGTCTGGTAGAAAGGCGGTCTGTGTAGGGCTAACTATTTTATGAGCTATCGTCATTAATATGTTTGTAATGACTTTCCTAAAAATTTTGAAATAACATTTAGTAGACATATTGGCCTGTATTGTTTGATATTTGTAGCATCCACAGACTTCAGTAACAAAATTATCCTTCCAAAATTCAGCCTATATAGGCCTCTGTTATCTACTGTGAACTGTCTGAACATTGCCATTAAGTCGGCTTTGATGATGTTCCAGAACGATTGATAAAATTTCGTGGGAAAGCCGTTTGGGCTTAGATTTTTATTGTGCTCCATCTGGAAAACAACTTTCTTAACTTGACTTTCAGTAAAAGCTTCAGCTAAAATTGTGTTTTCCTCATCCGAGACTTGCGGTATATCTTTGCTCCTAGACATATCTAGCTGGAATGTGTTATCAACAAAAGACCCAAATAATTTTTTATAATATTCTGTAATATATTTTTTAAGTTCCTCAAAAAAAAATATATATTACAGAATATTATAAAAAATTATTTGGGTCTTTTGTTGATAACACATTCCAGCTAGATATTTTTTAAGTTCCTCATTCCCGGATATTTGTGACTCACCATCCAGTAAATAGTAAATTTTATTTTTCCTATGTTTACCGTTAGCAACCAATTGAAAATATTTTGTATTTGCATCCCCTTCTGACAAGTCCTTGGTCTTAGCCCTTGGCCAACAATGACGCCAATCGCTCCTGTAATCTAATTTTTAATCTCAATTCTTCAGCATCTAGCAAAACTGATTCTGCTTTCTTGCCTAATGCATCCAGGACATCAAGTATATCTTTATTTTCTTTTTTATATGTGCCACTTGTGTTTTTCGCCCAACCCCGGAGGTATTGACGTAATGTACGTATCTTTGCTTGCCACTTATCCAGGGGAGTATGGGAAAAAACCTCAGTGTCTCATATCGACTGGACCAGGTCAGAAAACCCATCTCTTAGTAGCCAACCTAGCTCATATTTGAACAAATGGGCTGACCTACAGGGTGCTAATTCTCCCCAATCCAATAACAACCGGGCATGATCTGATATTTGTCCGGTTAGAGCTACCACAGAAACTAATGGATGTTTTTGTTCCCATTCTGTGTATACTAGCACTCTATCCAGTTTTTCATATGTCGGATTCCGAAGTGAATTAGCCCACGTGAATCGTCGACCTGACATCTCAATCTCTCTTCGATTTAGGCCATCGATTATTGCACTAAAAAGAAATGGCCATCTGTTATTGGAAGTACCCTTATTTTTCTCATACGGATATCTAAGTATGTTAAAATCACCTACAACCAGCATTGAGAATTTTTGTTTTGAACATGCATTGACAAGTTCCGTAAATAAAAACTCTTTGGAATGTGTTTGAGCATGTCTGTACACTAGAAACAGAGCCCACTTAAAATTATTCGATTTGTTGCACAAGTGGAACTTTATGTAGTAGTCCCCTTCATCTATAGGACCTATGTGAAACACGTTTAAATCCATGCCCAATAACATGCCTCCTGATCTGACCCGAGGTTCCTTGCAATGCCAAATAAAATCCCGTCCAACGCATAGATTTTTCAAAAAAAACGGTGTAAAATTATTAGCACCTGTCTCTGAAATACCTATGATACTCAAATTATATTCCTTAATCAAATCTGAAACGAATCTATGTTTTTTTGGGTCTTTGAACCCATCACTATTCCAAAATATGCCCTTCATATTGAATTCTTGTTTTATTTAACCTTAAAACTATACCCCCACCCCTTTTCTTCTCCTTTTTGGAATGGTGATTTCTGGACATACCCGCAGTAAGATCTAAATCACTGCCCACATCCATCACCTCTTCCATTATATCTGAACAAATGTGATTAAGAAAAAACTTATCTAATTTCTTGTCATCCTCCATTTGTTTATCCTCCCTGTCTAACACCTCAGCCATCCTATCCGGAGCTGCTACTGTTCCTAACCGCTCTGCCTCATTTTTCCGTAATAGGTCCGCAGGTATATTAATGCTATGTTCATCATTCCCCATTATAATGCCTACACTCTAACCGTTCGTTTATACTTAAGTCACAAAACTGTAAAAAGGAAATTGTTTGCTGACCTTCAAACATTTTGGCCTTGAGAAGTGACGCTCTTTCCAAAAGAGCCTGTCGCTTGCTTCGCCGCACCGATGAATGAGAAGCCAATGCCTCTGGAATGGCTCCTAATTCAGTTATGCGAGCGTCGAGTGCGACGGGACCTTCGTGTGCAGGCAACTCACTGATTTGTTCCTTACCCGCAGTGATCGCCCTGTCCACCAGATTTTCCTTTCCCTGGATCACGTCCTGCATTGGATAGGTAACAGTTGCCTGCACCTTTTGAGCATTGGTATGAATAGCAGGTGAATAAATTTGAGGAGTATGAACGGTTGGAGTCTTACAAACCTCCTGTGTGTTACCCAACACAGTCACCAATTCCTCAATATTGGCTGCCATCTGAATAGAATGTGCACTATCTGTCAGGTCCCTGTCTTGAGAGACAGCCCCCGCTTCCTTGTGCTGCTGGCCATATTGGAAGTTATTTTTGTTACTGCTCTTTCCATTAGCACTTTTAGACCCACCATTTTTAGGACCAGAACTAGTTTTCCTAGTAATATCATCCTCCTCATCACCAAGTAAATCATCTTCATCATCGAAATCATTCATATCCATTGGTTCGGGTGCATTCCTATCATCACATTTCTCCACAAGAAATCTGAGTCCATATAAGTGTTCTTCAATAACGACGTTGGCAGTGAATGGTATCAACTTAGGATCAATTACTAGTGCTTGAGAACGACACACTCCATGTTTCCTAGTGAAGGTCATGTCAACTTCGGTAGTTGTCGGTATCCTGTGGACCGGGTACCCCCGCGTGGAGGCTTGAAGAGGCTCCATACCCCACCTCCCTGCTAAGACAAGCTCTAGCACCATCACGTGTCATCAGCCCTGGACCTAGATTCCCTGCTAAGGCGAGGTCCGGCACTGCCACGTATCCTTGGGTTCCGAGCCTGACCTCCCTGCTGAGGAGGGCTCCGGAGCTTCCACGTGTCCCCGGCCCCGGACCTCGCCTCCCCGCTAAGGCGAGGTCCGGTGCTGCCACGTGTCCCCAGAATTTGGGCCTGACCTCCCCGCCGAGGAGGGCTTCGGAGCTGCCACGTGTCCTTGGCCCCGGACCTAGCCTCCCCGCTGAGGTGAGGTCCGACGCTACCACGTGTCCTCCGGCTCTGGGCCTGACCTCCCCGCTGAGGAAGGCTCCGGAGCTGCCACGTGTCCTTGCCCCCAGACCTAGCCTCCCCGCTGAGGCGAGGTCCGATGCTGCCACGTGTTCCCGGGCTCCGGGCCTGACCTCGCCGCTGAGGAGGGCTCTGGAGCTGCCATGTGTCCTTGGCCCCGAACCTAGCCTCCTCACCGAGGCGAGGTCCGGCGCTGCCACGTGTCCTCCGGCTCCGGGCCTGACCTCCCCACTGAGGAGGGTTACGGAGCTGCCACGTGTCCTTGGCCCCGGACCTAGCCTCCCCGCTGAGGCGAGTCCGGCGCTGCCACGTGTCCCTGGTCTCCGAGCTGGACCTCCCCGCTGAGGAAGGCTCTGGAGCTGCATGTTTCCTTGGCTGCGGACCTAGCCTCCCCGCTGGGGCGAGGCCCGGCGCTGCCACGTATCCTCCGGCTCTGAGACCGGCCTCCCTGCTGAGGCGGGCTCGGAGCTGCCATGTGCCCCACGATCGGCCATGGGCCGTGGGCCTCAGGAGTCAAGGAAGACGTGCGCAAACCAGTCACGCATTTAAGACTCGCGCGTTCCCCAGAAGCATGGCGCACGGCGCACGCCTCCGCCCACTCCTGGCAGTCATTACAGTGACAGGCCAGGATGGTACGGCATGACAACGACACAGTGCTGCACAACAGATCGAGTAGGACGTGGCGACAAGACGGAGCCTTCTCACGCCATCATCAACCACTACTCGAACACAGACGCCATGTGTGTCAAGTTGCGCGCCTTAAGTCCTCCGACAGCGAGCGCTACAAGTAGTTGTAAATACCCTAGATCGTGTATAAGGTATAGACAACCGCGAGGCCACTTGTCGGGCCCCGGTCCAAAGTGTAAATGCCCGGTCTTGAGACATAAAAAGACCGGGCATCCTTCTAGAGAGGGGATTCGATTCAATCCAATCCTGGACTCTTGAACTCATACCGCGCAAGCTCAAGCAATCCAACACACACACTCCCGTGGACGTAGAGTTTTACACTCCGGCGGCCCGAACCATGTAATTCTGGTCTTCATCCCTATTCTTCAAGCTAGATTGATCTAGGGATGTTAGCCCCTCCAAACAACGAACCTCTGCGGACTGCTCCAGTAGAGGTACCAGGGGAAGTGTCGCAGGTTACACTTTGGTAGTAGTCAATCCCATCAAGGACCTAATGCCCCATATGATAATAAATTCACGTAACTCGTCGGGTAAACCAGGGCATTGGATCCATACCTTTGACAGCTTTGCCTTGAAAACTATCCCTCCACATCTCTGTTCAATCTTTATCTTTGTATTATTGAATCTTTCAACTCAGCTCGTGTTGGGAAAACAGTTTTGAATGTATTATCTCCAACTTGTTCCACTTGCCATGTCCACCTCACCAGAATAAGGCGCTCAAGCTCTGTAATGATATTGGCTACTGACAAATTACCATCTAACACACAAATGCAGCCTAACTTTGCATCAACTTTTGTCTTTTGGGAGGGCACATGAGGAATATGGAAAAATCCTAAACCATCAACTACAAAGCCACATATGTTTGCACTTTGTCTCTCTGCTCTATAAACAGGGCACCTTGCTTTTGAGTGTTGATTACAATCGCATATCTCGCAATATATTTCTCTCAAACATTCCTCCATCATGTGACCCTTAGTGTAACACCGATTACAATATGGTTTGTTACCGGTGTTATCTTTGGCTAGCTTTGTTGAGGACTCCGGCACTTCAGTGGCATTGGTTTTCGTGAAATTGCTCACTTGTTCAAACTTGGAGGATGATTTCACAATCTGTCTCCCATTCTGATCTTGAGAGTCTCTCATATCACAAACATTGTTTTGTGTTGCTTCCTTTTCAAATGCTTGTTGCAGTAAAACAGCCGCCTGAGCTGGGAGGTTTAGCTGAATAGGGTTCTGATAATTGGCTCCCTGCCTACTTGTCTGCACATGTTGATTGGAAAATCCCTGTTGCGTATTTATTCCTTACTGACTAGGGAATAATCTACCTCGTTGGCCAAAAGAAGAGCCCCTGCCGAATGTCCCTCTGCTCCCCTGAAAATGACCTCCATACCTGTGGCTTGTGTAAGATTCACGTGCTCCTCTACCTCCACCAAGATCTCCAGTCTGACAAGGATGAAAACGGTTCTGCAAGTATCCACCTTGGCCTCCTGGCGCCCCCAATCTTCGATTAACCTCGGTGTCCTGCAGCCCGCCATGGAACTTGCCGTGGTTCTCCATGCCCACCGGGACTGCCTGAGCGTAGGAGTTCACGTATGCAGCGCAAGGCAGAATGTGAAGTGCTCTATGGAACGATGAAGGTAATCCAGCCCAAGCTTGTAATGCTACCAGACCCTCTGGGGGGTCAGTAAGGCAACTGCAGACCCAAATGGAACTTTCGACGCATTTTTGGTGTGGTTTCCAAATAACATGTGGACTTGTTTGGGTCTTAGGATTTGTTTCCATCCCTGATCTGGTTCCAATAGCCTATTGAAATCGCGCTCCAGCAATTTGGCACTGGGTACAGATCCTGTCTCCCTGGATTTGTCCACCGTATCTGCATTTGCAGGTGTTGATAGAGGACGCATCCTCTGTTCTCCGCTGTCCCCCTCGTTGAGCCTCAACAGAGGAAGAAATATGTTATGTGTCTGCCAATCCTCGACACCATGAATCCTACTTATTCTTATTGTCGACGCAATTGCCACTTCTATCGTTCGATTCATTCTCTTTTTCTCCAACGGATTTCCCTGTATCTTGATTGCCTTGGGTGTTAAGGTTTGGCGCCTGGATCTTAGATCCTTCATCTTCCTCCCTATTCCTTGTGCCTGCAGATCTCAATCACCCACACCACACCACAGCGCAGAGAACCGCAGAAGAAGAACAATAAATCAATCCCCATCATAAATGATAGATGCAAATTTATCTGGGATCGCCCCTGCTTCTACTTTGTTCTCTCAAACCTCGAGCTGTAATCCGGTGTTAGCCGTACCTTTGCTTGCGGATCTGTGCAGCCGGTGTTGGATGCGGGCCGAAGAATCGATGGCAAGTCTGCCGCCTTTGATCCGGATCAGAGTGCTAAGGCCTGAGATGTGATGCAGCTAGCTTCGATGGTGTCCGGTTCTTGAGGAGGATCGCGTGGATCACAAGGCTAGACATGCATGCACTTAGGTGCTGCACAAGATGCTCGGGGTGGTTAGTAAAGAACGTGGACTTAGTCGGGCAATAGATTAGTTTGCATGCATGGACGTAGCTGAGCGTCAGGTTAGTTTGCATGCAGCATGTGCGGCCGTATAGTGCGCGCCAGGCCAACGACTAAGTACTGGTTAGCCATTGCTTCTTTGTGTATATATATTGCTCCAGTGCTGCAGGTAGCCTGCTACGAGAGAAAGCTAAGTGTATACTCGTGTTGTGCATGAGCAGTGTTGTGCGTGAGTGTTGTGCAGGCTAGAGCTGGTGTTATGTGAGTGTAGTGTTGTGTTGTCTAGTGAGCCAAGTGAAGGCGGAGAAATAAAGTAATTGGTGCTTCTTGTGTGCTATAAAATTCGTGTGTGTGCAAGTGTGTTCTAGAGTGAGCTGGGCCAATAAAGGTGCAGGCAGACGGGCTCGATGAGAAGGAGGTCCAACAGGTGTGCCAGATCGCGCTGAACCTTCCGCCGTCGATGTCGGAGGTGGTGCTGATGCTGACGATGAACAGGGCCACTCCTGACTTTTATGTGGCCCGGGGCGAATAAAAAGTAAGGGCCCTCGTTAATTATAAATATAACAAGATAATATATTAAATGTAATTATATTATAAAACCTTATTACAACTAATTTATTAATTCAAAAGAAATTGTTAATATTCCAAACTTGTCTAATAATATGAAAAAATATCAGAGATTTTGAACTATCACTCAACTACGTTTGGTTAATTAGTATACATTTAGATGACAGGAAAAAGAAGGGCAGGCCTGACGCAGTGGTAGAGTCTCTCCACTTGTGTCCTGGAGGTTCTGGGTTCGAATCAGCCTCCTTGCACAATAAGCAAGGGGAAGACTGCGTAGAAATTCCCTTCCCCACACCCCACAACGTGTGAGAGCTTTCAGCACTGGGTATGCCTTTTTTAGATGAGGAAAAAATAAGACAATCAGTTAGTATAGAAATATATTTAGATTAATCTTGATCATTGCATAAAGATTAGCGGCTTAAAACTAGCATTCAGAAGGCATGAGGGATCGAGCGTTGGGTTATCAGTATATAAACCTAAAGCTTTGAGAATACAAGAATACGAACACTCGAGTGATGTCATGGCAGACAAAAATACGAGATTGCTTCACAATTCCTGCAACCGGCAAATCAGAATTCGAGATAGCATCACGTTCATAACATCAAACATACGAGAGTACGATATTGTATTCAATGATTAACATTCAGTTTAAGAGTATAAATGAGGGGTGACGTAGAGCTGCTCTGCCTCTACATAGTCATGGTATTGTTGAGAACTCCTGATTCTAAGTTAGATTGTGTTAAATCTAACTTCACTTTTCCGGTGACTTTTATTCATAGTTAATTAATTATTTGTTTGTTATCACGTTCACTTGTATAGTTATGCCAAATAATAAAATATATAGGACAAATCCAAATAGGGCCCCTAATTTTCGGGGGTTCCCGGTCGCCCCTTGGCACTGCCCCAGGGCCGGCCCTGAGGATGAAGGGCGGACAGCCCGTCCCGGCGTGCCCGGCATTTCTGAACAGGAAGAACCTCAAGGACAAGAATGCCACGTCGGACATGATGTCCTACTGGCTCAACACGTCGTCGCCCATGGTCCACAAGCCGTACGACATGAGCTGCGGCATATAGCGACGCTGCAGCGCAGCATTTGTTCAAATTGTGAGTGCTCATATTGAAACGCTGTTATGGACTATCCCGTGTACAAGGGTTCAGGAAACTCGTATTTCAGCACTATAGCGGGGCTGTAAATAGGACATAAATACTGTTGCGTAAAATAAAGACAGCTGCGGTCTCATTTTGGACACGAAACAACTAGGTTCTCGAAAACATACAGCTATCCAACATCACTTATTTTTTTTTATAACAGGATTAACCCTGCCTTCACCTCAAAAGAGGTTATGGCTGATTATTACATCGAAGAAATGAAATGTTCACAACGCACCCGACATACTGGTGTGAAAGACCACACCCAACTACAAATTGATATTTAATTCATAAGTCTATAAGTAAATCTCCATCTGTGTGAAGCAAATATTATCAAGACCGTCGTCTACAAGGACCTGCATGCATTACAGATGAACTTAATACTGTTCTCACATTTTTGTAATGACGTCCATGTCCGACACCAGGCGTTCCTCTGAAAAAACACCTCCAAATAATTTTTCATTGGAGTATGGTCAAACACAATATCATTTCTAGATATCCAGATAGCCCACAAAAGGCCGCTGCACCTGTCATCAACAATTGTCTGAAATCCTTATCAAATGTCAGTATCCATATATTAAACAAATGATACACATTTTGTGGTGTTTCAATTCCAAAAGTCACTGTTAATACCCTCCACATGAATTTCACAAAATGGCAGTCAAAAAATAAGTGTTGAATAGATTCAGTATGCGCACAAAAAACACACTTTGTATCACCCTTCCATTTGCACCTCTTTAAATTATATTTAGTCGGCAGCACGACTTCTCTACTCAAGTATCACATAATTTTTTTATTTTCAGAGGTAATTTAGATTTCCAAATATACTTATTACTACTCAAGTTACCATTAGATATATAGGAATACATCGACTGTACAGAAAATTTACCACTTTGATGTAAACCTTATACAAAAGTATCTACTGACTCTGTAATATGAGTTGTAGCAATCATCTCGACCAAATTATTCCATCTTCTCAAGTTTACATCTACCGATCCACGCCTAAAGGACACATTCAAAGGTATGGAACCACAAACATCCGCGACAGTTGCATTTTTTTCGCCTCACAACATTATATAAAGACTGAAATTTTCTTTCAACTATAATCACCTAACCACTTATCTTCCCAAAATCTTATATTCTTACCATTTTGTACCTTGAAAGCACCTAGTTTTAGAAATTTGTTCTTCACTTTCATTAGACTATTCTAGAAATGTGAGTCTCCTGATCTTTCACCCACGTGACCAATGCTATGATTATATAAATATTTATTTCTTAATAACCTCTGCCACATACCATCCTCATTTATCAACTTAAATACCCATTTGGCTAGAAGACATTGGTTCTGAATTTCCAAAATTTTTATCCCAAGCCCGCCTTGTTTCTTTGGTTGACATACTATACACCACTTGGCTAACCTATATTTTTACGTTGACTATCTGCTTACCAAAAAAACCTGGATCTGTAATAATCATATTTTTCAAGAACTCCTCTAGGTATATCAAAAAAGGATAACATGAACATTGCTAGGCTTGTGAAAACAGAATTTATCAAAACCAATCTCCCACCAGCCGATAAATGTTTACCCTTTCAGCCACTAAGTTTTTTTTTTCTATTCATTGCTCTAAAAATTGCCAATGCTGTTTGTGTGGGGCTGATTACTTTTTATGCAACATTCAAAATCCTATTTGTGATCACTTTTGTAAAGATCTTAAAACAGACATTCAATAGGCAAATCGTCCTATATTGTTGTATTTTATTTGCATCGACACATTTTGGTAAAAAATGATTGTACCAAAATTAAGTCTATGTAATTGTAGTGCACCTTTGTGAAACTCATAAAACATTTCCATGAGATCCTTTTTAACTAATTCCCAGAATTTTTGACAAAACTCTACCAGAAAACCATCCGGTCGTGGTGCTTTATTATGCTCCATTTGAAAGATAGCTATTCTAATTTCCTCTTCCGTAAACTGTGAAGTTATAAAATCATTTTCTTCTGCTGACACTAGTGGTATATCCTTTATAGCGTCTCGTCCAGATGAAAGTAATTTTCAACTGGTGGACCGAACAATTTTTTATAATATTTTGTTATATACTTCATTAAGCCTTCATCTTCGCTATATGATTCTTTCATTATAGATCAATTTCTTCCTATACTTCCCATTCGCAACTAAATGGGAATATTTTTGTGTTAGAGTCCCCTTCTAGTAATTCCTTAGTTTTTGCTCTTTGATACCACTTCACCTCCTCCTCCTTTAGCATCTGCGCAATGCGATCATTTAATTTATTTCTTAATTCTGTCTCGGATGGCATGAGCACTGATGACTCCGCCTTTTTACTAAAGCATCAATCTTGTCTAGGATCTCCTTCTTTTCCTTCTTATATTTCCCATTAACATTTTGTGCCCAACCTCTAAGGTATGTGAAAGTGCATCTAGGCTAAATCCCCGTGGGTTTTGATGATTAATGACAACACTTAAGGGACTAATGAGTATTGTAAGTGTAAGTACAGGTGATTAAGAAATCGACGAAGATGTATGCACTCAAAAAGTAAAAAAGGAGAAAAAGGCAAACATAAAAGAAGAGTAGAATTTAGGGATTTAAATTCTCTTTTGTTGAGTTTAGCCTTTAAATATGAGTGTGTTCATATAGTCAAGTGTTCAGAACCATCTAAGAGCTCTTAGTCCGAGTCTAGGTTGAGTAGAGTGAAGAATTGAGACAGCCCTGAGAATAGGGTCGGACTTGTCTGGGTTGGAAGGCCATACTAGTCCGGAGCGTCGGACTAATCCGATGTAGAACAAAACAAGAGGTTCTGTGTGAATTCGGGCTTGTCCATTTGGGGACAGAGTAGTCCGTGGATAATGTGTCTGAGCTCTTCAGGAGCTAAGTCCTGAAGGACCGGACTAGTCAGCCCTTAGAGGCCGGATTAGTCCGTAGACTCATACTAGTCCGTTTCCAACCGGAACAAGAGTTTCTGTGTGAGATCGGACTAGTCCTCTATGAGTCGGACTAGTCCGTTTGAAACATGGAAATAGCTGTAGGGACTAAGTCCTAGATGGCCGAACTTGTCCACCCCTTGAGGCCAGACTAGTCCGGTGGACCAGACTTGTCCATTCTCAACCGGAACAATTGTTTGTGTGTGAGATCAGACTAGTTCGCTGTTGATCGGACTAGTCTGTAGTGTTGTGATCATTTGAATTCAAAAGGAGGCGGGTGACCGCTTAGTTGGTAGGATATGACCGTTTAGTAGGTGAAGAGTAATGTCATCCGTCCCTACAGGTCGGACTAGTCCGGGTTAAAGGCCCGACTAGTCCGAACCTTTTCTAGTGGCAACGACTAGCTCCTGGGACCTCTATAAAAAGGGGATGCCCGGGCCTCAAAGCAAGAAATAAGAACCCTAACGCCAAAATAGCCTTCGTAGAGCTTTTCTAGTCCCCCCTCTTCAAATTCTTGGAGCCCTAAGAGCGATTCTTGAGGGTTTGGGAGTTTTTGGGAAGAGCAGAAGAAGGGGAGTGAGCACCATTGAGCTCTTGGTTGATTCTCTCCCACTGAGTGGGAAGTGTGTTGTTGAGGGTACTGGTTTGTAAGTGCTTTGAGCTAAGATCTTGTGGGAGCCACAAGTTGTGAGTTGCCCCACGAATTATTGTGAAGTCTTTGTGATATAGTGGAAGAACAAGACAACCTTTGTGGTGGCATGGTTAGGAAAAGGTTGAGAGCAACCTGGTCCTTTGTGGACTCCTCAACGTGGACGTAGGCTTCTTTGTGAAGCTGAACCACGGGATAAATATCGTGTTCTTGTTCCTTTTGAGTTAAATTTCTCTGTGACCGGACTAGTCCGCCCTCGGGACCGGACTATTTCGCACTCTATGAATTGATCAGTTTTATTAAGCACTACTTCATATTTTCCGCCTATTCACCCCCCTATAGGCAACTTTCAATTGGTATCACAGCCTAACTCTCTTAAAAGCATAACCGCTTGGAGAGGAGATGGGGGAAACCGACAAGAAAGACTTACCACCCGTCGACACCACCGGTGTCGACACGAACATCACCCAAGGCAATGAAGGGCCTAAGTTCTCACCTCACAAGGCTATCAACCCAAACAAGGGCATGCCAAGGTTCCCTCCCTTCGACTTGGAGATCGATGATGAAGATGAAGAAGTGAAGCTTCTTGTAGATCTTCTTAAAAAAGTAAAAGATGAAGCTAGAAGGAGGACGAGACTTGAGAAAGAAAAGAAGCTCAAGAAGCCCGAAGAGGACTACACTCGATATCCTTTTAATTATGAGCGCTTAAATTCGCACACAAATTATTTATCTATTCCCTTAGGCAAACCTCCACATTTTGATGGCACCAACTATACAATGTGGAAACACAACATGAAAGTGCACTTTATTTCTCTCAACCCTACACTTTGGCACATTGTTTGCACAGGTGTAGATATCCCCGTGGATGATGAAGAGCTTACACCAAAGAAAGAACAACTCATCCACCGCAATGCTCAAGCAACGACCGTGCTCAACTCTTCCTTGAGCCAAGAAGAATTCAACAAGGTGGATGGGTTGGAACAAGCAAAAGAAATATGGGATACACTCAAAATTGCGCATGAAGGCAACCACTCTATCCGAGAAGCAAAGATTGAGATGGTTGAGGGGGAGCTTGGGATATTTGCCAGGGAAGATGATGAGACCCCTCAATAGATGTACAATTGACTCAAGACTCTCATAAACAAGAGTCAAGTGTACAGTTCTAAGAAGTGGACAGATCATGTAGTCAAAAGGATGATAAGAGCCTTCATGCCTCGCAATGTGACACTTTGCACCCTCATTCGAGAGAGTCCAAACTTCCTCAAAATGACTCCGGATGAGGTGCCTGGCAAAATTATCAATCATGAGATGATGGAAAATGGAAGCACGCCACGTCAACGATCTTGCCAAAGTTACATCCACCAAGAAAAAGGGAATTGCTCTCAAAGCATCACCCAAGGCCAAGAATAAAGAGGTACAAGTCTCAAGTGATGATGAGAAAAGTGAAGAAGAAAGCACCAATATGGATGATGAGGAGTTAGTCTTCTTCATCAAGAAATTCAAAAGAATGATGAAGAAAAGAAGAGGACCAAGCTATGAGAGCAAAGGCAAGGATAAAAGCAAGTCAAGAACCAACAAAGCATGCTACAATTGCGGCGAGTATGGGCATTACATCGTTAATTGCCCATACGAAAGGGAAGAAGACAATAAGAAGAGGAACAAGGATAAAAAGTCGCAAGAGAAGAGGATATTCAAGAAGAAGAAGGCACATGGGCACGCTCATGTTGGCAAAGAATGGGACTCCAATGATGAGTCCTGCTCCAGTGATGAAGCAGAGGTGACAATCGTCGCCATCAAGAAGCCAACAATGAATAAGACTCTCCTGCCTAACAAGGGAGAATGGAAGAGCTCAAACCACACATGTCTCATGGCAAAGGAGGGAAAGCGAAAGGTAAAAACTAAACTCTCCTTGCGTTCTATTAAAGATGAAGATTTTGATAGTGATTGTGAAAATGAATATATGTTTGAAGGATTAAGTAAAAATGTCCTAATTAAAATGAAAAGGCTCTTTGATAAAATTTTGGATAAAGAGGAACTTCTTGAGAGACAAGATGACTTTCTTATCGAGGAGAAGCAAAAGAATCTTGACCTTGAGAAGCTCCTCGAGCTTGAGAAGGAGAAAAACATGGCACTTGAACTTGCGGAATGCAAGGAGACCTCTTCATGTCTCAAGAGTTCGAATGTTGTGCTCCAAGATGAGCTTGTGAGTTTGAACAAAGCTCACATGAATCTTGAAGCATAATTCGCAACTCTCAAGTCAAGTGTTATCTCTTCCGCCTCAACAAGCTCAAACTTGTCTAATTTAGAGTCAAACACTAAAATCTGTAAATGTGCAGAACTTGAACTTAATTTAAAAAGGAGCTTAACATGGCAAAGAGCAAGAGTATACTTAAGAGTGGCATCTTTGACAAGGAGAAGATTAAGTATGCACACAGTGCATACTCAATTGCAAGGTCTCCATTGATCAAAGATGGTCTTGGTTATTCAAGGAAAGCAAAGCAAAATGCAAATATCTCTAAGAATGACGAAATGCATATTGCCTTTGTCAAGGAAGGATCATACCAAACTATGAATCAATGTCATATATCTACTTCTACTAAAATGACAAAATTTTATAAATGTATTAAAGATGCTAATAGTGCTAAGAATAACAACCTAACATTATTCCATGATTTTAATGCATCTTATGTACTAATAAAAAGCAAATTTGGGTATGTCTATGCAAAATATGTTGGACCACTCCGCAAGAGCCCAAAGACTTGTATATGGGTGCCCACAACTCTTGTCACTAACTTCAAAGGACCCAACCAAGCTTGGGTACCTAGGACTAAAGCCTAAACTTGTTTTGTAGGCGTACTCCTCCAGCGGCACAAAGTGGGTTTTAGATAGTGGTTGCACCAACCACATGACCTGAGCGAGAAAAATATTTGTAGAGTATGAAGAAACCAATGATCCAAGTCAAGGTATTTATATCGGTGACAATAGCCAAGGAAGGGTACTAGGTATGGGTAAAATCTCCATTTCTCCACAACACACCATTTCAAATGTCATACATGTTGAGTTATTAGATTATAATATTTTATCCATATATCAATTATGTGTCAAAGGTTTTGATTGCTTATTCACTAACGAAGGCATGATTGTCACTAGAAGAGTAGATAACTCAATTGCCTTCAAGGGTGTGCTCAAAGGAAAGCTTTATCTTGTGGACTTTTCAGCGAATAAAACTCAACTTGACACATGTTTGATGGCAAAGACTAACATGGGTTGGCTGTGGCATCGTAGGATAGCCCATGTTGGTATGAGAAATCTCCAAAAACTTCTAAAAGGTAATCACGTCCGAGGTCTTAAGAATGTTGTTTTTGAGAAAGATAGACCTTGTAGCGCGTGCCAAGCCGGGAAACAAGTTGGAGTAGCTCATCCTGCCAAGAATGTGATGACGACAACAAGACTGCTAGAGATGCTTCACATGGATCTCTTTGGTCCTATTGCTTACATAAGCATTGGCGGTAATAAATATGGTCTAGTTATTATCGATGATTTTTCTCGCTTCACTTGGGTATTTTTCTTGCATGATAAGGGTGAAACTTAAGGTGTCCTAAAGAGCTTCTTCAGGAGAGCTCAAAATGAGTTCTCTTTGAGAATCAAAAGGATAAGAAGCGACAACGGCACCGAATTCAAGAACACCCAAGTAGAAGAGTACTTGGACGAGGAGGGCATCAAGCATGAGTTTTCGGCACCCTACACACCCGAACAAAATGGGGTGGCCGAAAGGAAGAACCGAACTCTAATAGAGATGTCAAGAACAATGCTTGATGAGTACAAGACCACCGACCGGTTTTGGGCAGAAGCGGTTAGCACCGCTTGCCATGCCACAAACCGTCTCTACCTCCACCGTCTCTTGAAGAAGACTCCCTATGAACTCCTAACGGGAGATGGCACTCGGTGACATATGACCACAAGAGCTACAAGACCCAAGTGACCCATCCTCGTCACAAGAAGTTACCCAAATACAAGATCAAGCACAAGATCCCCTATATGAAGAACATGATCAAGATCACCATGTCCAAGACATCGAAGGCCACGATGGTGGTAGTGATCAAGGGGGGGGGGGGTAAAGAGGAAGAAGAAGTTCACTCAAGACCAAGTGTGCCACACCCTAGAGTCCATCAATGTGTACAACGGGATCATCCCGTTGACAATATACTTGGAGATATCTCCAAGGTGGTAATGACTCGCTCTCGCATGGATAACTTTTGTGCTCACTACTCTTTTGTGTCTTCTTTGGAGCCTTTCAAGGTTGAAGATGCCCTACGAAATCCGGATTGGGTGATGGCAATACAAGAGGAGCTTAACAACTTCAAAAGAAACAAAGTGTGGGAGCTTGTGGAAAGACCAAATGCAAACGTAGTAGGCACCAAGTGGGTCTTTCGCAACAAGCAAGATGAGCATGGAGTAGTGACAAGAAATAAAGCTAGACTTGTGGCCAAGGGATACTCACAAGTCGAAGGTTTGGACTTCGATGAAACCTTTGCTCTCGTAGCTAGGCTTGAATCAATTCGTATATTATTAGCCTATGCTACTCACAATGATTTCAAGTTGTATCAAATGGACGTGAAAAGCGCCTTCCTCAACAGACCAATCAAGGAGGAAGTGTATGTGGAGCAACCATCCGGCTTTGAAGATGATAGGTATCCTAACCATATTTTTAAGCTTCACAAAGCCCACTACGGCCTCAAACAAGCTCCTAGAGCTTGGTATGAGTGTCTTAGAGATTTCCTTATTGACAATGGTTTCAGGATAGGAAAGGCCGAGTACACACTTTTCACGAAAAACTTGGACAATGACTTATTCGTATGCCAAATTTATGTCGATGACATAATATTTGGTTCTACTAATAAATCATTTTGTGAAGAATTTAGCAAAATCATGGCGGAGAGGTTTGAGATGTCGATGATGGGAGAACTGAACTTTCTAGGTTTCCAAGTGAAATAGCTCAAGGAAGGCACTTTCATATGTCAAACAAAGTACACTCAAGACATACTTAAGAAGTTTGACATGGAGAAGGCCAAGCCCATCAAAACGGCAATGGCGACAAACGGACTCCTCGACCTCAATCAAGACAGCCCTAGCGTGGATCAAAAGGTATATCGTTCCATGATTGGATCCCTTCTTTATCTTGGTGCATCTAGGCTAAATCCCCGTGAGTTTTGATGATTAATGACAACACTTAAGGGACTAATGAGCATTGCAAGTGTCAGTGCAGGTGATTAAGAAATCAACGAAGATGGATGCACTCAAAAAGGAAAAGAGGAGAAAAAGGCAAACATACAAGAAGAGTAGAATTTAGGGATTTAAATTCTCTTGCGTTGAGTTTAGCATTTAAGTATGAGTGTGTTCATAGAGTCAAGTGTTGAGAATCATCTAAGAGCTCTTAGTCCGAGTCTAGGTTGAGTGGAGTGAAGAATTGAGACAACCCTGAGAATAGAGCTGGACTTGTACGGTCTGGAAGGCCGAACTAGTCCGGAGCATCGGACTAATCCAATGTAGAACGAAACAAGAGGTTCTGTTTGAGTTCGAACATGTCCGTTTGGGGACGGACTAGTCCGTGGATAATGTGTCTGAGCTCTTCAGGAGCTAAGTCCTGAAGGAACGGACTAGTCCGCCCTTAGAGGCCGGACTAGTCAGCAGACTCAGACTAGTCCTTTTCCAATCAGAATAAGAGTTTATGTGTGAGATCGGACTAGTCCTCTGTGAGTTGGACTAGTCCGTTTGAAATTTCGAAATAGCTGTAGGTACTAAGTCCTGGATGGCCGGACTTGTCCGCCCCTTGCGGTGGAACTAGTCCAGTGGACCAGACTTGTCCGTTCTCAACCGGAACAATTGTTTCTGTATGAGTTCATACTAGTCCGTTGTTGATCGGACTAGTCCGTAGTGTTGTGATCATTTGAATTCAAAAGGAGGAAGGTGACCGCTTAGTTGGTAGGAACCCTAACGCTGAAATAGCCTTCCTAGAGCTTTTCTAGTCCCTTCCTAAAATTCTTGGAGCCCTAAGAGCGATTCTTGAGGTCTTAGGAGTTTTTGGGAAGAGGAGAAGAAGGGGAGTGAGCACCATTGAGCTCTTGGTTGATTCTCTTGCACTGTGTGGGGAGTATGTTGTTGACAGTACTGGTTTGTATGTGCTTTGAGCTAAGATCTTGTGGGAGCCACAAGTTGTGAGTTTCCCCACGAATTTTTGTGAAGTCTTTGTGATATAGTGGAAGAACAATCCAACTGTCGGTACCCTCAATATAGGGTACCCCCGCGCACAGGGGAATTGCCTAAGGACTTTGCCCCTTCCACAAGGGCAAGCTTCGAAAGCCCCACGTGTCCTGCGGGGCCGGACCTCCCTATCCTCAGAGGAGGGCTCCGGGCCCACCACGTGGCAGGCAGAGCCGGACCTCCCTTCTCCGCAGGGAGAGCTCCGAAGGCTCCACGTGTCCAGCGGGCCCGGACCTCCCTCTCCTCAGAGGAGAGCCCCGGGCCCGCCACGTGGCCAGCAAAGCCGGACCTCCCCCCTCCGCGTGGAGAGCTATGAAAGCTCCACGTGTCCAGCGGGGCCGGACCTCCCTCTCCTAAGAGGAGAGCTTCGGGCCCACCACGTGGCCAGCAGAGCCAGACCTCCCCCCTCCGCGGGGAGAGTTCCGAAGGTTCCATTTGTCCAGCGGGGCCGGACCTCCCTCTCCTCAGAGGAGAGCTCCGGGCCCGCCACGTGGCCAGCAGAGCCGGACCTCCCCCCTCCACAGGAAGAGCTCCGAAGGCCCCACGTGTCCCGCGGGGCCGAACCTCCCTCTCCTTAGAGGAGAGCTCCAGGTCCGCCACGTGGCCGCATAACAGCACTACATGCCCCCGCGCGGTAGGCAGCAAGAGTAAAGACACACCATACCTTGTCCGTACAAGGTATTCAAGACCCGCGCCTTCCCAAGACGTGGAGATGCGGAGCACGCCGCTGTCAGGTGCCGTTGTGCCAAGTCGCATCGCAGTGAAGACTGACACGCCGCGTCAGAAGCTGTACACCAATAAACACAGCGACAAGACATCCCCTGCCGCCCCTGTCGTCATCAACCACTATGCCTAGCTTGCGGCGTGGGCAGGGCGGCAAGACGAAGACTCAGAAGCCCTCGCTAGAGACAACTACCGGCGTAACTGCAGGATACAGTAGATGGCAGGCAATCTCCCCGGGACCACCTGTCGGGTCCCAGGCCCACCTTGTAAGTCGTCCGAGCCTTGGACTATAAAAGGCTCGGGTAGGAAACATTACAAGGGGTTCGGTTCGGCTCCTCGCACACTCAACTCATCCTCAAGCAACACAACGAGCACCTCTGCTCACCGTGGATGTAGGGTTTTACGCTCCGGCGGCCTGAACCACGTAAAAAACCCCTATGTTCATATGTTTCCTTCGTCCAACTACGCTTAAGCTCTCCGTGGGGGACTAGCCCCTCAGAAAAAGAACCTCCGTGGGCTGCCCAGTGCAGGCCCGGGGGAAGTGTCGACATCTACACTTTGACATTAGGCACGCCAGGTAGGGGCTTTTCCCTCGCGCGACGAGCTTACACCGACGAAGATGACGAAGCTTCCTTTAGCGGCAAGCTCTCCTCGCCCACGTTCCCGATGAACGGTGACCAGCGGGGACTGTGTCTCGACACACTCGGGACGGAGTGTGTCGGGGAAAGCTGGAAGTCAGCAGCCGACTCCGGCAACACGGAATCCAGCAAGCCCGAGATCTGCTGCAGCGCCAAGTGTCTCCCATGGGAGCGCACTAGCTGCAGCACGAGCGCTTCTGCGCAATCCACCTGCTGGGGACGCGCCTCAGGCAGTGACCTAGTAGTGGATTCACGACGTCGACCGTCTCGTCGTCGCCACCGCCAATCCTCAGCTTCGGCGAGGACGATGTCCCAGTCAACCGGATGTGTCGCTGTCACGCATGCCTGTGGTTGACGGGCAGACGGCAGACTCCCGCTCCACCAGGCTCCCATCGGCAGACCTGAGGTCGGAGCTGGAACGACGTCACCTGGGCGAAGAAGCCCGCGTGGCCATCGAGCGACGGCGAGAAAGGTGTCGCAACCAAGAGGCCGGCGACAGCATGTCGACCGCCTCGACCCATCCTCGGCCGCAGACGTTCGCTACGCGATCTCTGCCCCAGGCATACGCCACGCAGCATATGCCTCAGCCATATGCCCTGCAAATGGCGCCCCCGGTTTATGGCGCACCTTTGCCCATGTCGGGGTACATGGTGCCAACAGCAGACCAAGCGCTCGTGGCACCGACACCTGCAGAAACAGGAGTAGGGTGTGCAGCTTTGGCGCCGCACCTTCGCTTCGCGAAGTGGCCGTGCAAGTTCCGGCCACACCTGCCGGAGAAGTACGACGGCAGCGTCAACCCGATGGAGTTCCTCTAGATCTACTCCACCACCATCCTTGCTGCAGGAAGGGACGAGGCCGTCATGGCCAACTACTTCCCCGTCGCCTTGACCGGCCCAGCACGGTCTTGGCTCATGAATCTCCCCCAGGGTTCCATAACCTCCTGGGCAGAGCTCTGCCGGTAGTTTACTGCGAACTTCGGCAGCTCCTACACCCGGCCAGGCACGGAGCTCGACCTCCACGCCATCCAACAACAACCTGGAGAGTCGCTGCGCTCCTTCATCCAGCGGTTCTCCCAGGTACGGAACACCATCCCCCATATCCAAAATACTTCTATGGTGGTGGTGTTCTGGCAGGGTGTAAGGGACAAGAAGATGCTCGAGAAGCTCGCAACCAGAGAAGTGCGCGACGTCTCGGAGCTCTTCAGCCTGGCGGACAAGTGCGCCAAGGCAGCAGAAGGGCGCAGCTGGCACTCACAGCCAGCCTCCGAAGCCGGAGGGCAGCCCGGATCTGACGCTGCTTCCCATGGAAGCAGCAAGAAGATCAAGAACAAGGGCGGTGGCAAGATGAAGCCACCGACCGCAGCTCCCGTTGCTGCAGCAGCAGCACCCAGTGGAGCTCGGGGGCCACGCCCCGACAAGAGGCCGTGACAGTCACCAGCCCCAGACGGTGACCACAGCAAGCCATGCCCGGGAAATCCAGAAGCTCGCGGAGCACTTATGCAAGGGGAAGCAACCGCGTGCGGGCACCCCTCCCTTCCGTCAGAGGGAGAGCAAGCAGAAGGTCGACGCCCGCGACAACGTCGACCACCAGATGGAGTTCCAGGAGCCCCAGCATGCCGTAAAGGCGGTGCACAACCACGAGGGCTCCAGCTCCAGCGACGACGAGCGCCGGAAGGCGCTCTACGTCATCTACGGCGGGTCCTCTGACCCCTCGTCTCGGAGTGCAGTCAAGACTCTGCGCCGAGCAGTGGCGTTGGTGGCTCCTGTCCCAAGCGCAGCACCACACCTCAAGTGGATGGGACCCCCATCAGCTTCGACGCCACCGACTGCCCCAAGAACATGGCTGGGGCCGGGCAGCTACCGCTCTTGGTAGCTCCCACCATCTCCAATTGAAGATGTACCACGTTCTGGTAGATGGCGGGGCCGGTCTGAACCTCATCAGTCGCACAGCTTTCCAGAAGTTGCAAATCCCAATGGCCAAGCTCACCCCCTCGAGCCCGTTCTTAGGGGTGGGGCCAGGACAAGTCGTCCCCTACGGCAACATCAGCCTTCCGGTCACCTTCGGGGCACCGGACAGAATACATTCTGTTTGATGTGGCGGAGATCGACCTCCCCTTCAACGCCATCATCGGCAGGCCAGCCCTGTATCGATTCATGGCGGTAGCCCACTACGGCTACCTCGTCTTGAAGATGCCTACACCAACAGACGTCCTCAAGATCTGTGGAGACCGCACTGTTGCAGTATCAGCCTTGAAGAAGCTCCAAGCACTTGCAGCAGCCCGAGCATCAGCCCCTGGCGGTGCAGAACCGGGCCAGCTCCACCCGAGCGCACGCCACCGTGCCTCGGTCCCACCTCCCGGGGGATGCCCTAGCCCTGTCAACCTCTTGTCAGCCTGAGCCAATGGAGGAAGTCATCCCGGGTCCCCCAGGGAGAAGCCGCGCAGGACCAGCTCCGGCGCGAAGACATTGACCTCATCGACGAGGCTCGATTACAAGCAACGCTCCACAACGCACGGTGCCGGCAGGCGCTCCGGCGCTACCACCAAAGGACCGTGCGTGTTTGGGAGCCCCAAGAAGGCGACCAGGTGCCGCGGCGCATATTTTCTCGCGAAGGGACCGGCAAACTCTCCCCCAGCTGGGAAGGTCCCTTCCGAGTCACAAAAGTTTGCCGCCCCGAGTGCGTACGCCTCTCCACCAAGGATGGGGATCCGCTCCCGAACCCTTGGAACATGGAACATCTCCGTAAGTTCTATCCCTAGAGCATTGGTAGCATAGGTCTTTTCTTTCTGTAATAGATTCCATATAGTCCAGGAACAGCGCTCGGAGCAACTAAGCCCCAGGGGACGGTCTAGGACAACGTCTAGCTTGGCCAGGTTCTAACTCTAAGCGCGTAGGATCTTGCTTCCCCTCATAATGGGGTGGTCGTTGCCTCCATGTTTAGCCTGCCTTCCTCCTATAGGCATTTATGCAGAAAGAATCATGTTCTACCACGCTCTTACTTATGTGCTCATTTAAATTACGCATTAATTTTTATGATCGCACTTTCCGTGTATGCTCACCGTACACTTAGCTCTCTTTTCCCACTCTCATCCCTAGTCGCCATTTGCTATCCTACCGAAGACGGTCGCGCTTGAGGTACCTGCTGATGGCCAGGGGGGCCTCTCGGGCCTCCCCCAGTCAGGTGTTGCGATGCCAGTTGGTCACCTCCAGGAAAAGCCTACGCTGTGCATGGGGGGTCCGGGGTGCGTATCCTGCTTTGCCTGGTTCCGACCCAAAGCGTGCGCGCCCTGCCCTTCGGAGGTCCAGGGGAGTACAACCGGCTTTGTCTGGTTCCGTACCGAAAGCCTGTGCACTCTGCCTCCCTAGCGTTACGGTCCAGTACTAGGGGCCGGACGGTCGTACCCTGATCTCGGAGGGAGCTGGACCCCCGGCGCCGGGCGCACTGAATTGCCCAAGCCCCGTATACCGGACCAGGACCGTAAGCCAAATAATACTATGAGATAGGGAGGGGAGAGCCCCCAAGGAGAATTACGGTTCCGTTACTTGTGTGCAGGACCTCCTGGCCTTAGCTCCCCTTCTGGAATATGGAAGGTGTGCCCCAAACAATTGGCCACACCTACCAGGGGGCCACTACGGGGACCGCGCGAAGAGAGACCGGAGCTCCTGACTACTCCAACACAAGACCGGAGGATCCGAACCTCGTCCCCTTAGCAGGGGCGAGTTCCGAAGTCCCCACGTGTCCGGCGGGGCCGTGCCCCCCCTGAAAGTTGCCTAGAGGGGGGTGAATAGGCTAATAAAACCTGAAACTATTGCAAACAGCGGATAAAACTTGAAGCAGGCCGGACTAGTCCGGTCTGAGGGCGGACTAGTCCGGTCTAAGTATAAATTTGCGTTTTAGGTTTCCTTTTAAGTTTGTTTGAGCGGAAAATATATGGTAGTCAAATAATATCACTAATTAGTTGTGAATGATTAGATTGTGAGATAGTAGAACAATTTACGGGTATTAATAAAATGAAAGCTTAACAAGTAATTCTAGTGAGCGAGTGAGATAGTAGAGGAACCAAGAGACACGATTTATCCCGAGGTTCAATTCCACGCAGGAATCTACGTCCTCGTTGAGGAGTCCACCAAGGACCGGGTCTTTTCCAACCCTTTCCTCACCGAGCGATCACCAAGATCAAGCCCGAGCTCTCTCACTATCAATCAAATGTGAATACAATGCTCTTAGGGGCTACTCACACCTTGAGGCTCCCTACACCAACCAAGCAGTTCTAGAAATCAAAGTACAACTGTTAAGAACTCAAATTAACAGTTAGAGTGCAAGAGAATCAAACCAAGATCTCAAACGTAGATCACCACATCTTTCCTCTCACAAAACCACTAACTCCTTAAGATCCAATCTTAGGGGTCAAGAAGGTGAGGAAAGAGGCTTAGAAGATCTCTAGGAATGAGTTTTCAGCGCTTAGGTTGTTGTCTCTCCAATTCTCAGCCGGTGGGTCTCCTTTTATAGAAATCCCGGTATATAGCCGTTACCAACTAGAGTCCGGACTAGTCCGGTCCCAACCCCGGACTAGTACATTCTTGAGGGACCACTCACATCACAAGGCTACCAACTAAAGTTTAGTGATCGTTGGACTCAAACGGTCATGAAACCAAGGACTAGTCCGGCCAAGAGCGGACTAGTTCGATCTCAGTCAGGAACCTTTGTTTCGTATGAGAACGGACTAGTCTGGTATGGGCGGACTAGTCCAACCCCAAGGGCGGACTACTCTGGTCTTACCAGACTTAGCTTAAAAACTCTCTAATCTAGAGCTGCGGACTAGTCCACCCAACTTCGGACTAGTCTGAAGGGATCGGACTAGTCCGACCTGTGGAGCAGACTAGTCCGATGGCACTCACAGACTTCTTCTCCGGACCTAAGCGGCTTAGTCCGCTTAGAGGACTAGTCCAGCCTCTCGGGTGGACTAGTCCGGTCTTCTAAGACTTAGTCTCATAACGGCTCAGACTCACACGACAACAGACTAGTCCGGCCTTGAACGGACAAGTCCGAACTCACTCAGAGACTCTTTATCCGATCCAAAACGGATTTGTCTGGGTCCGAACGGACTAGTCCGGCCCATGGTCCGGACAAGTCCGGTCTCCCTTTTTTTCATACCTATGACTACTTCGTCTCATGATTCTAACTTTCTACCCTTCGTTTGAGCTCTCTAATGATTCTCAAGCACTCTAAAGGAGAAGACCCTGTACACAACTAGAAAATGTGAAAATTAGTAGAAAATTTTGTTTTCTACTCTTTCAAGTCTTCTTCTTTTCCTTTTACTTCTTGAGAGACTCCATATCCATTTCTTTGATAAATACTTGTGCTCATACTCAGTAGAAACTTATTAGTATCTTAATTGTCATCAGCAATCAACCAAAACCCATGGTAATTACCTAGATGCACTTGCAATCTCCCCCTTTTTGGTGATTGATGACAACTCATTAAGATTTTTGATAAATAGATATAGTAGATTGTTTTCATAACACATGTGTGTATGATTCACTCCCCCTTAATGTGTGCACAAAGGATTGTCAAGGGAAAATATGCACAAGAGTGAGTTCTTTGGGATTTTCATACATACATGTGTTATGGTGGGGTGGCTAAGTGTGATGTGAGCATTAACCGCATTAAGAAGGATATAACATTTATGAGCAAACATATTTCAATATGGCATAATATGAAGACATAAAATAGCATAGTCATTACAAAATAACATAACGTGGCATAATGTGCATAGTTATTACAAACCATCATAAAGTGAGTGTTTAAAGAGCAAGACTACGACTAGACTACTCCCCCTTATTCTCTCCCCCTTTTGGCATCAAGGCACCAAAAAGGGAAAGAAAAGAGAGAAAAACCTAATCACTATCATCTTGATCTTCATCTTGGTCATTTTGAGTCTCCTTGTCCTCATCTTCATCGTCATCTTCATTGTCATCCTCTTGATGAGTGTGGGAGGTAGGAGGAGCAGCTGGGGAGGATCCAAAGTAGGCAAGCTCGTCCTCTGTGCGAGTGGGAAATTTTGTCACTTCATCATCATCTGAGGAAGGTGGAGACATAGGTATCTCCATCTTGTCGCACATGGCCTTGAGATATTTCTCTTGGCGTTGCTTCATTTTCTGCGTGTGAACTTCCACCTTCCGGCACGAGGAGAATATGGCCTTGAAAATTTTGAGCAGCCCACTAGAGGAGCCACTCGATGATGGAGGGACGGATGGTCCAGCTGAGGAGGATGGAGCTGCAGAGGAGCTCCTGCCCAAGGACGCAGGAGGGCGAGGAAGAGGAGTCGGCATCTGAGGACATAGCTTCCTGTGCTTCACATCCTTTGTAAATTCCAGTCCTGTGACTCTTTCTATCATGCACATGATGTATGGTGCATAGCCACAGGACCTGCTCGGGGTGTGGGAGATGTTGAAGATATCGCTGTATATGTAGTCAAAGACATTGAATCTCTCTTCTTCATTGAGCAGCTTCAACAGGTTTCTGAGATACCCCTGTATCATCCCCGCATCTCCATCTTTTGGAGCTAGAGTCTTTCTTAGAATCCTGTTCAGCACTCTAAAAAAGGGTTTGATGTTGTGGGTTGAGGATGCCTCATAGGAGAGATATGAAGGGTACATGAAGTCCAAGTCATCCTTTCCCAAGGTTCTCTCATTGTGAACTATGATCTCATAGTTCAAGTGCTCCCCAGGTCCAAGGATTCGAGCAAATTCATTTTCCTGTTTCCATAGGTGTGGAAGTAGCAGGTGGTGTAAAATTGGACTATAACCTCAATGTTCCAATCATACTGGAAGGCCATTAAGTCCTTGATTCCATGGCGTTCTGTTGCTTCAATTACTGCATCAAAAGCTTGATGCTTCTTGTTTGTCATGTATGGCCAGTCCACCCACTGAGCATCAATTACCGGTGTCTTCATTGGGAGATAGACAAGCCGGTAGTAGTCACAGTGGAAGTCGCACCAGAAACGAGGGTCTGGTGTGGACTTCTCGTACTTATAAACCTCCTCTTCTCGGAACCTTCGGGCTTTGTCGGCTCCTTTCCCCTTGAAGGTTGCACTTGCCAAATTGGGTTGGCGGTTTGGGTTGTGCATAGGAGGTGCCCTCTCAAGAAGCCCAATAGGTCCCTGTGGGGGATTTTCCCTTCCCCGTCTAGGGTTGTCACGAATGACGAGTCCCCTGTTGGCTAAGGCCTTTTTCCTGGGAGGATCAGCTGCTTTGCCTTTTCCTTTGTCTTGGTTTGATTTTTGGGACCCGGCATGTTTTTTTCTTTCAGGGTTACTAGCCTATTCCTCCTTGGAGGATCAACGAACTGAGAGGCTTGTGCTTCCCTGTCAGACCGTTTCTTTGTCCGAGCCTCCCTTGCAGCAGCCTCTCCTGCCTCTGCCTCGGCTGCCGCACGATAAGCGGCTTGGCGAGCCACTTCGGCCTCGGGGTTTGGAAGAGGACTGTCGCTGGGTCCTGACATGATATGGTGAGAAAAGAAGTACTTAGTTGATGGAGCCTTGCGTTTGAATTAGTTTACAACCCCAAAGTTATGGGCTAAGACTGTATCAGCCGGACTTGTCCTGGCCGGAGGCGGACTAGTCCACTCCGGCCGGACTTGTCCAGTTGGAGTCCGGACTAGTCCGGACTCTACAGTTTTAAACCCTAACTTAGGTGATTTTATCACTAATTCAGCAAAGTAGTCGCAATATTATGAGGGATTGCAATAATATGGAGAGAAGGCCTAAGTTACTAAAGGTATGACCTAGAAATAAGATTTTCGTGAAAAGTTAAGGCTAGGTCAAAAAGTACCTTAGAGTGAAGAAATTTGATGAAATCCGCGGGTCGAAGGAGCGGAGATGCTCGGAGAAGAGTTCCCCGCACTCCACAAGCCTTGAATCGAGGATTCCTTCGAGGGATTTGAGGGAGGACTCCAAAATCGCCAATGGGGGCGAGTTTTGGAGGAGAGAAGTGGAGTGGAGGTGAATGAGGTAGAGGGAAGGGATCAGCCCGACCCTTGGAGGTTAAGTCTCCAGGGGCCGGACTAGCCCGGTATGTCGGACTAGGTCCGGACTAGTCTCTAGTACGGACTTGTCCGGGTGCTGGGCGGACTAGTCCGTTGTGAACTTGTCCGCTGCATCTCGGACTTCTTAGGATGCCCGGATTTGTCCGACCTCTAGATCGGACTAGTCCGGCTCTTAAAGTCTGAAAAAAATTCTTATATATTAGAATTTTGCCTTTGTTTGCGGTGGATTTACTTGCACCTGCTATATGGTCCATATATATATATATATATATATATATATATATATATATATATATATATATATATATATATATATATATATATATATATATATATATATATATATATATATATATATATCGAACACACAATTACATGATGACCATAATATAGCTAAAAATAATATGAGAGAAGAAATAGAGAAGGAACAAGTTTTTCACAATCGTGCACATTTTTAAAATTTGTGAAAATTTTTGAGGACTTCTATTTGCACAACTTTTCAACTCACATTCCTAGAGTCTAGGATATTCAGCTCATTTCAAAATTCACAAAATCGTTTTTCATCTAGTGGTTTGGTGAAAATATCGGCTAGTTGTTTTTCAGTTCTTACATGTGAGATAGCTATGTCCCCCTTTATAGAATGATCTCTCAAAAAGTGATGTCGGATGTCTATATGTTTGGTCCTAGAGTGCTCAACGGGATTGTGGACTATCTTAATGGCACTCTCATTGTCACATAGGAGTGGAATATGGTTCATATTGTGACCATAATCACTTAGAGTTTGTCGCATCCAAAGAAGTTGAGCACAACAACTCCCGGCTGCGACATACTCCGCCTCAGCTGTGGAGAGAGCAATGGAGTTTTGTTTCTTAGATGACCATGATACTAGTGACCTACCAAAAAATTGACAAGTCCCTGAGGTGCTTTTTCTATCTATTTTACATCCGGCGTAATCCGCATCAGAGTATCCGATGAGATTAAACGTAGATCCCTTTGGATACCATAATCCTAGGTTAGGTGTGTGAACTAGATATCTTAGGATCCTTTTAACGGTTGTTAAATGATATTCTTTAGGTGATGCTTGAAATCTTGCACATAAACATACACTAAACATGATATCAGGCCTAGATGCACAAAGATAGAGTAATGAGCCAATCATAGAGCGATATACCTTTTGATCCATGCTATCTTCATTGAGGTCAAGATGCCCATTTGTTGCCATTGGTGTCTTGATGGGTTTTGCTTTGTCCATATCGAACTTCTTGAGTATGTCTTGTGTGTACTTGGTTTGACTAATGAACGTGCCTTTCTTGAGTTGCTTGACTTGAAATCCGAGGAAGAACTTCAACTCTCCCATCATGGACATCTCAAATCTATCTGTCATTATCTTACTAAACTCATTACAAAAAGATTTGTTAGTAGAACTAAATATAATGTCATCGACATATATTTGGCACATAAAGAGATCGTTGTCAACATTCTTTGTGAAGAGTGTATAATCTGCTTTGCCTATCTGAAAGCCATTATCAATGAGAAAGTCTCTAAGACACTCATACCAAGCTCTAGGAGCTTTTTTGAGGCCACAAAGAGCTTTATGCAACTTAAACACATGATCAGGATATTCTTGGTCATCAAAGCTGGGTGGTTGCTCCACGTACACCTCCTCCTCGATTGGACCGTTTAGGAAGGCACTTTTCACATCCATTTGATAGAGTTTAAAATCATGGTGAGTAGCATAGGCTAATAGAATACGAATGGGCTCAAGCCTAGCTATGGGAGCAAAGGTTTTATCGAAATCCAAACCTTCGACTTGAGCATATCCCCTTGCCACAAGTTTGGCCTTATTTCTCGTCACCACTCCGTGTTCGTCTTGCTTGTTGTGGAACACCCACTTGGTGCCTACCACGTTTGCATTTGGTCTTTTCACTAGCTCCCATACTTGATTTCTTGTAAAGTTGTTTAACTCTTCTTGCATAGCTACCACCCAATCCGGATCCTTGAGTGCATCTTCCACCCTAAATGGTTCCAAGGACGACACAAAAGAGTAATGTGCACAAAAGTTAGCTATTCGAGAACGTGCTGTTACCCCTTTTGTGATATCTCCAAGGATGTTATCAACGGGGTGATCTCGTTGAATGCTTTGATAAACTCTTGGGTGAGCCACTTGATTTCTTGAGTGGTTTTGTTCTTCTTCTTCTCCCCCTTGATCAACATCATGGTTTCGATTTTCTCCTTCTTCAAATTGACCGTCTTGATCTTGGGGGTGCTTGAGTTTGATCTTCAGTGAGAGGTGCCAATTGTGAAGAGCTTGTAGCATCTTGTCCTACATTTTCTTGGGGGCGGACTTCTCCAAGCCCCATTCTTCTTAGTGCTTCACATGGTGCTTCTTCTTCATCTAGTACACATTGATCAACTTGCTCCACTTGGGAGCCATTAGTTTCATCAAACATCACGTCACGTGCAATTTCAACACACCCGGAGGTTTTGTTGAAGATACGATAAGCGTAGGTGTTTGAGTCATAACCAAGTAGAAAACCTTCATCAGATTTCGAAGCAAACTTTGAAGTCCTAGGCTTCTTGTTGAGAATATAGCATTTACTTCCAAAAACTCGAAAGTAGGAGATATTGGGTTTGTTACCGGTTAGGAGCTCGTATGAGGTTTTCTTCAAAAGTCGATGGAGATAGAGGCGGTTTGTAGCATGACAAGCGGTGTTGACTGCCTCCGCCCAAAATCGATCTGAGGTCTTGTATTCATCGAGCATGGTTCTTGTCATCTCTATGAGTATTCGGTTCTTCCTTTCAGCCACCCCATTTTGTTCGGGAGTATAAGGGGCTGAAAACTCATATTTGATGCCCTCTTCATCCAAATATTCTTCTACTTGAGTGTTCTTGAATTCAGAACCGTTGTCACTCCTTATCTTCTTGATTTTTGAGGAAAACTCGTTTTGAGCTCTCCTCAGGAACTTCTTGAGGATACCTTGAGTTTCTCCCTTATCATGCAAGAAAAATACCCAAGTGAACCGAGAATAATCATCAACAATTACAAGACCGTACCTGTTACCGCCAATGCTTATATAGGTGACAGGGCTTAAGAGGTCCATGTGAAGCATCTGCAATGGTCTTGTTGTCATCATCACATTCTTGGCGGGATGAGCTGTTCCAATTTGCTTTCCTGCTTGGCACACACTACATGGTCTATCTTTTTCAAAAACAACATATTTTAGGCCACGGATGTGATCCCCCTTTAGAAGTTTTTGTAAGTTCCTCATTCCAACATGGGCTAGTCTTGTATGCCACAACCATCCCATGTTGGTTTTTGCTATTAAGCATGTGTCAAGTTGAGCTTTATCTGTGGAAAAATCCACCAAGTAAAGCTTTCCCTTTAACACACCCTTAAAGGCAATTGAGTTATCACTTCTTCTAGAGACGGTCACATCCTCGTTAGTAAACAAGCAATTATAACCTTTCTCACATAGTTGAGATATGGAAAATAGATTATAATCTAGTGATTCAACGTGTAGAACATGTGAAAGAAAGTGTTTAGAAGAGATTGCAATTTTACCAATACCGAGTACCCTTCCTTGTCCGTTGTCACCGAAATAGATGCCTTCATTTGGATCATCATTTTCTTCATACTCGACAAACATTTTCCTCTCTCCGGTCATATGGTTAGTGCACCCACTATCTAGCACCCATTTAGTGCCACCGGAGGAGTAGGCCTGCAAAACAATTTAAACTTTGCTCTTAGGTACCCAAACTTGGTTGGGTCCTTTGAGGTTAGTTACTAGGCATTTGGTCACCCACACACAAGTTTTTGGGCTCTTGTGGAGTGTCCCAACATATTTTGCATATACTTTACCAAACTTACTTTTCATAAGAACATAAGATGCATCAAAAATATGAAATACGATAGAATTTACATTTTTGGCAATTTCATGTGAGGTAGATGCAAGGTTGTCACTCTTGACTTGACTTGAGTTTTCTTTGACAAAGGCTACGCATTTGTTACTGTTTTTATGGATTCTAGTGTTTTGCTTTCCTTCCCTAGTATAGCCAAGTCCATCTTTGATGAAGGGAGATCTTGTGATTGAATATGCACTACGTGCATATTTGATCTTCTCCTTATCAAAGATCCCACTTTTGTGTGTATTCTTGCTTTGTGCTTCTTTGAGCTCATTTTTCAAGTTTAAAACAATGCTGGCACATTTGCAAGTTTTAGAGTTGGACTATTTACTTGTTGAGAAAGAGTTTTTGGAGGATGAATTAGTTGAGACACTTGATTTAAGTGATTCAAGTTGTGCTTCAAGATTCTTGTGAGGTTTGGTTAAACTTACAAGTTCATCTTGAAGTGCTACATTCTCACTTTTAAGCTGAACACAAGTCTCCTTGCTCATGGCAAGTTCGCTTTCAAGTGTTCTACTCTTTTCTCTCTCGAGTTCAAGGAGTTTCTCAATCTCAAGGTTTCTTTCCTTTTCAAGGATACACAATTCTTCTTGTTGATTGAGAAGCTCTTCTTGTTCAAATATTTCATCCGATAACATTTTCACTTTAGCTATATCCTTTTTGTTTAATCCTTTAAACATGAATTCGTTTTCACTACTACTATCAAAGTCACTATCATATTCAATATGTAACTTAGAAGATTTAGACATTACCTTGCACTTTCCTTCCTTTTCCATGAGGCATGTGTGACTTTGGCTCTTTCAATCACCCTTGTTTGGCAAGAGTGATTTCTTCATGGTTGGCCTCTTGATGGCTACGATTGCCACTTTTTCTTTATCTTCGGAGGAGGATTCTTCGTTTGATTCCCATTCTTCTCCGATGTGGGCTTGTCCATAAGTCTTCTTCTTTGTGAAGTATTTTTTATCTTGAGGCTTCCCATCCTTCTTCTTTCTCTTGTCATCTTCCTTGCTATGGGGGCAGTTCACAATGAAGTTCCCATGTTCTCCACAGTTGTAGCAAGTCTTCTTTGTTCTTGACTTGCCCTTGTCTTTTCTCTTGTTCTCACAGTGATGGCTTCTCCTTCTCCTCATCAACCTTTTGAATCTTTTGATGAAGAATTCCATTTCTTCATCATCCATGTTCGTGCTCTCATCATCACTTTCTTCATCTTCACTTGTAAGTTGTGTCTCTTTTGCCTTGGATTTGGATGTGGCCTTGAGAACAATGCCCTTCTTCTTGGATGAAGTGATCCTTGCTAGGTCGTTGACATGTTGGGCTTCCTTTTCCATCATCTCGTGGTTAATGATCTTCCCTAGCACTTCATCTGGAGTCATCAAGTGAAAGTTTGGACTTTCCCGGATTAAGGTGCATAGGTTCACATTGCGAGGCATAAATGCTCTTATCATTCTCTTGACCACCTCAAGATCATTCCATTTCTTGCATCCGTACGCCCACTCTTGTTGATAAGAGTTTTGAGTCGGTTGTACATTTCTTAAGGTGTTTCGCCTTCTTCCATGGCGAATCTTCCAAGTTCTGCTTCTATCATCTCAATCTTGGCTTCCCTCACAGATCGGTTTCCTTCATGTGCGATCTTGAGGGTGTCCCAAATATCTTTGGCGAGCTCCAACCCATCTACCTTGTTAAATTCTTTAATGCTTAGAGATGAGTTGAGCACGGCTGCCGCTTGTGCATTGCGATGGATTTGTTGTTCTTATTCTAGGGTGAGTTCATCCTTGTCTTCGGGGATATCTATACCTGTACATACCACATGCCAAAGACTTGGGTTCAAGGAAAGTAGATGCAACTTCATGTTGTGTTTCCACATTGTGTAGTTAGTTCCATCAAAGTGAGGTGGTTTTCCTAGAGGAATTGATAAATAACTAGAATGAGAATTTAGACGTTCATAGTTAAAAGGATATCGCGAGTAGTCTTGTTGACTACTCTTGAGCTTCTTCTCCAACTTCTTTTTCTTTTTAGCCTCCTCCTCCTTCTTTTTGAGGAGTGCCATGAGACGAATAACTTATTCATCTTCTTCTGAGCTTGAAACATCTTGTGGAGGAGTAACCGCTGGAGGCGGGTTAGAACCTTGTTCTTCAAAGTTGCTCGAGCTTGCTCCTTTTCCCTTTTTGAGATCAATTTGACTACCGACCTTGTCCCCCATCTCCTCTCCAAGCGGTTAAGCTTTTGTGGAGAGTTAGGCTCTGATACCAATTGAAAGTTGTCTAGAGGGGGGTGAATAGGCTAATAAAACCTGAAACTATTGCAAACAGTGGATAAAACTTGAAGCAGACCGGACTAGTCCGGTCTAAGTATAAATTTGCGTTTTAGGTTTCCTTTTAAGTTTGTTTGAGCGGAAAATATATGGTCGTCAAATAATATCACCAATTAGTTGTGAATGATTAGATTGCGAGATAGTAGAACAATTTACGGGTATTAATAAAATGAAAGCTTAACAAGTAATTCTAGTGAGCGAGTGAGATAGTAGAGGAACCAAGAGACACGATTTATCCCGAGGTTCGATTCCACACAGGAATCTACGTCCTCGTTGAGGAGTCCACCAAGGACCGGGTCTTTTCCAACCCTTCCCTCACCGAGCGATCACCAAGATCAAGCCCGGGCTCTCTCACTATCAATCAAATGTGAATACAATGCTCTTATGGGCTACTCACACCTTGAGGATCCCTACACCAACCAAGCAGTTCTAGAAATCAAAGTACAACTGTTAAGAACTCAAATTAACAGTTAGAGTGCAAGAGAATCAAACCGAGAGCTCAAACGTCGATCACCACGTCTTTCCTCTCACAAAACCACTAACTCCTTAAGATCCAATCTTAGGGGTCTAGAAGGTGAGTAAAGAGGCTTAGAAGAGCTCTAGGAATGAGTTTTCAGCGCTTAGGTTGTTGTCTCTCTAATTCTCAGCCGGGGGGTCTCCTTTTATAGAAATCCTGGCATCTAGCCGTTACCAACTAAAGTCCGGACTAATACGGTCCCAACCCCGAACTAGTCCGTTCTTGAGGGACCACTCACGTCACAAGGCTACCAACTAAAGTTTAGTGACTGTTGGACTCAAACGGTCATGAAACCACGGACTAGTCTGGCCAAGAGCGGACTAGTCCGATCTCAGTTAGGAACCTTTGTTCCGTATGAGAACGGACTAGTCTGGTGTGGGCGGACTAGTCCGGCCCCAAGGACGGACCAGTCCGGTCTTACAAGGCTTAGTTTAAAAACTCTCTAATCTAGAGCTTCGGACTAGTCCACCCAACTTCGGACTAGTCTGAAGGGATCGAACTAGTCCGGCCTGTGGAGCGGACTAGTCCGATGGCACTCAGAGACTTCTTCTCCGGACCTAAGCGGCTTAGTCCGCTTAGCGGACTAGTCCGGCCTCTCGGGCGGACTAGTCCAGCCTTCTGAGACTTAGTGTCATAACGGCTCAAACTCACACGACAACGGACTAGTCCGGCCTTGAACGGACAAGTCCGAACTCACTCAGAGACTCTTTATCCGGTCCAAAACGGATTAATCCGGGTCCGAACGGACTAGTACAACCCATGGTCTGGACAAGTCCGGTCTCCCTTTTTTTCATACCTACGACTACTTCGTCTCATGATTCTAACTTTCTACCCTTCGTTTGAGCTCTCTAATAATTCTCAAGCACTCTAAAGGAGAAGACCCTGTACACAACTAGAAAATGTGAAAATTAGTAGAAAATTCTATTTTCTACTCTTTCAAGTCTTCTTCTTTTCCTTTTGCTTCTTGAGAGACTCCATATCCATTTCTTTGATAAATACCTGTGCTCATACTCAGTAGAAACTTATTAGTATCTTAATTGTCGTCATCAATCAACCAAAACCCACGGTGATTACCTAGATGCACTTTCACCCCCTCTCCTCAGAGGATAGCCCCGGGCCCGCCACGTGGCTGGCAGAGCCGGACCTCGCCACCTCCGTAGGGGCGAGCTCCGAAGGTTCCACATGTCCCACGGGGCCACACCACCCTCTCCTCAGAGGAGCTCCGGGCTCGCCACGTGGCCAGCAGATCCGGACCTCCCCCCGTCCTCACGGGGCGAGCTCCGAATACCCCTTGGGCCCTTATCACAACAAGGACCCGAGGAAGGTGTCTGTGCAAAACTTCAGGATTGGTGAAGACCTCCCGAAGTCCTTGCGGAGCTATGGACTCGGGCGCGCCAAGCCATGAAGAAGATAAAAGAACACAGACACAAAAAACAACAAGAGTCTATTCATTCATCAAAGCACCATGAGCTGGACTACAGACTCAACAAAAACAAAAAAGAAAAGATACAAGGCCTTCCGGCCGCAAGGGCAACTGTCTAGGAGTCCCCGGACTCCCGCTGGAACCTAGAGGCTACGAGGGCGGCCACATCCCCGACTTCGACCCTGGCAGCTTCCTCTCGCTCGACGACAGGGCCCAGTCTTACTGGCTCCAGAGAGAGGGAGGGATCCCGGCTCCGGAAGCATGCCAGCACGTGCGTGGTGACCTCCTTCGCCAAGCCCCGTCCCTCTCCCTCAAGCTCGTTGGTGATCACGGCTTCGAGACTGTCCAGCTTGGCGCTGATGGACTCGAGCGCTGGAATCGCCTCGGCCACCTCCTACGCCGGAGCCCCCATCCTCACGGGGCTGAAGCCGAGGGGTACCAGGGCGGACCCCGCCTGGCCGACGAAGCTCCAGACCGCTCGGGCCTCGACGGACCGCGAAGCCTGGAGCTTCTACACCTCTTGGCGGGCTGCCAGCTGGGCGCCGAGCCCCTCCTCGGAGAGCTTCTTCTCCTTGGCCGAGAGGGAATTCTCCCGGAACTCGAGGTCCCTGGCAAGCCGCTCCAGCTCTGACGCCCGGAAGTCCGCCGCCAGCTCCCGCTCCAGCGCCGCCTGACGCTCCTGGGAGGCCTGCTCCTCCCTCTCGGCCAGAGCTGCCTCCCGAAGCTCCAGCTCTCCGGCCCGGGCCTTCAAGCCACCCTCACCGGCCTCCAGCTTCTCGGTGACCTTCTTCTCCTCGGCCGCCACAGTGCGCTCCCGATCCGCGATGGCGCACTTACGGCGCGCCAGCTGCAGCCGCAGCTCCTCCACGGCAGTGGAGCGTGCCTCGGCCCTGGCATGAGCCTCGCGGGTCTCTTGGTGGAGCCGCCGGGTCTCGGAGTCTAGGCGGTCGACGGCCTTCTTCTGAAGGTCAAGGAGCGCCTCCATGACATCGAGTCTCGACTGCCTCGAGTCGAGCTCCGCCCTAACCTCCTAAGTTCGCTACTTCAGAAAGTGCCCCCAGCTGAGGAGGCGGTTCCTCTCCCCTGCCAGCACCTCCCGCTCTCGCTCCAGGGTGGCCTGGACCTGTCGGAAGCACGCCTAGGCAAGCTCCAAGGCGTCCGCCAGGGGCAGCGGGGCGGCAGAGGCCGAAGCCGCGCCCCCGACCTCCTCCATCACGTCGTCATCCGGTGGAGGGGATGTCGGCATCTCGGTGACCGGGATGAGGCGCCGATCTGGAGAATCCGGGGGGCCTGCAGCTGCTCCTCCTGCCTCAGCACCGGAGGGCCGGACGCCGCCAGCCGGCTCCGCCGAGCCCTCGACAACCGCCGGCTTCCGAGCTGGCGAAGGGGGATGAATGGGCGCTGCCGCCGCCGTCGCAGGAGTTGATCCCGCCGGCACAGAGGAAGCCTGCGCCGACTTGGGGGCTGGCGAAGACGCCGCAGCTTCCGAACGCTGCGGCGCAGATCCTCCGCCAGCCGGAGATGGCCGGGGAATAGAGTCGCTCACGGCACCTGATGAGTCCCTGCAAGCATGGGGAGCTCTCGGGTTAAGGAAAGAAGAAAAGAACGCAAGTTCTGGAACCCGGTAAGAGCAACACTTACCGAGGGACGCGAACGCTCCAACGGGCATGGAACCCCGGCTTCCGAGCCGGGGCAGATCCGCCGGAGCCTGCCGTCGCCACCGGGGGCTGCGCCGCAGGCACCCGGACCGGCGGAACAGGGGGTGCTCCCGGAGCCCCCCTGGGAGGCGGAGCAGTAGGGCCCCCGCCGGCGGTGCCTCTAGCGCTGCTCGACGATCCAGCTCCTGAGGCCCGGGGCACCTGCGCCCTCGAATGAGTCCCAGCGTTGCTCCCTCCGGCGCCACCGCCTACCGAGCCTGCAGCCGGGACGCTCGCTAGCCGGGGCGACTGAGCCCTCGGCTCGCCCCCGGGCATCGCAGCACCGGCGTCCCCCCTCGGAGCTCCTCCGCCTGAGGAAGGAGGGCGGGATGCCCGGGGCCCCTCGAACCGCCGTTGTTCGAGAGGAGTCCCGTCGGAATGGAAGGCCCGAGGCCTCTTGGGGTCGCCGCCCGACGAACTGACACCTCCAGAAGGAGAACGCCAAGGTACCCCGATCTCCTGGCTTGGCGCGAACGACGCCGTCAGAGGGGACCAGGCACGTTTCTTCTCTAGCAAACTGGAGGCCGGCTCCCTGCCCCTCCCCCTGTCGGCGGTCCGAGCTTTGTCGGCCTTCGGAGGTAGGTTGGAAGCCATGGCCGACAGAAGCGCAAGAACTTGGGGGCTGAGAACACTTGAGCGCTCAGAGGACTCTGGAGGGCTCAGGCGTGGGGAAGTGCGAAAAGGAAGCCTACGATGCAGATGAGATCCCCTTTTAAACTTCCTAGATGCGATTCAAAGCGATTCGAAACTCTTCGAATACACTGCTTGGGACAACCGCTTCAGCTCCAAGCCTTGGAGTCGATGACAAGTAGGCCCAGGCCATCCTGCGGAAGCGGTGGACCAGGCAGTCAGCCCCCCAGGCGGAGAACCCGACGGTTCCTAACAAGGCGCTGCGACGTGCGCTGCGACGTGCAGTAGTGGCAGCCTCGGGAACCGCCATAGTAAAAGCAGTCATCAAGCAGGGCTCACGCCCCCACGATCCCACGACTGTTCGTGCTCCAGCAACGGTCAAAGCGCGTCTTCGAGAAGGTGCGCGAAGTAGAAGAGATGGGGGCCCCACCTCGGGCTCGTTATCTCCCCCGAGATGGGCCCGGGGGCCACTATCGGTACCCTCAATATGGGGTACCCCCACGCGCAGGGGAAATCGCCTAAGGACTTTGCCCCTTCCGCAGGGGCAAGCTCCGAAAGCCCCACGTGTCCTTCGGGGCTGGACCTCCCTCTCCTCAGAAGAGGGCTCCGGGGCCGCCACGTGGCCAGCAGAGCCGGACCTCCCTTCTCCGTAGGGAGAGCTCCGAAGGCTCCACGTGTCCAGCGGGGCCGGACCTCCCTCTACTCAGAGGAGAGCCCCAGGCCCGCCACGTGGCCAGCAGAGCCGGACCTCCCCCCTCCGCGGGGAGAGCTCCGAAGGCTCCACGTGTCCAGCGGGGCCGGACCTCCCTCTCCTCAGAGGAGAGCTCCGGGCCCGCCATGTGGCCAGCAAAGCTGGACCTCCCCCCTCCGCGGGGAGAGCTCCGAAGGTTCCACGTGTCCAGCGGGGCCGGACCTCCCTCTCCTCAGAGGAGAGCTCCGGGCCCGCCACATGGCCAACAGAGCAGGACCTCCCCCCTCCGCGGGGAGAGCTCCGAAGGCCTCACGTGTCCCGCGGGGCCGGACCTCCCTCTCCATAGAGGAGAGCTCCGGGCCCGCCACGTGGCCGCAGAACAGTGCTACATGCCCCCACGCGATAGGCAGCAAGAGTAAAGACACGTCATACCTTGTACGTACTCCCTCCGGTGCACAAAAAATTGTCGTTCTAGAGAGAAACCAATAGTGCACAAAATATTGACGTTGTCTTGGGAAAAGACATAATAAATGCATCGTAGTCTGAAGCAATTAAAACGCTGCAATTAAAACGCTGTGTGCCTTCCTTCTTTCCACTACTCCAGAACCGAAGCGCTCTCGCTCCTTCCTTCTTCCCCACCGTAATCTTCCGTTCCCTCACCACGCCGACTCCCTTTCTTCTTCCCCACGCGCCCAGACCACATGGCTTCGACGCCTCCTCCATCTCCATCTTCCAGCAGCGAATCGGATCCCACTTGGTACTGGCGGAACCCTGCCAGGCGTAAGGCAGCAGAGCGCGCGGCGCCTGAGCGAGCAGCGGGCGAGCCTGAGCAGTGCACGGCGCCAGAGCGAGCAGCGGGCGAGCGTGAGGAAAGCACGGCGCATGTGGCGCGTGCGGTGGCTGCTGACTGTGCGTCGTCATCCCAGTGCGTGCGGCGCGTCCGGCATCACCCCTACGTCCGTCCTTCATGGCAAAGGGGTGCGAGACTCCGCACTCCTTCAGACGATGAAGAAGAGGCGGTTGGTCCAGCCAAGATTGAAGAAGAGGTGAAGGAAGAGGAGAAGATCGATATAGAGGCACCGAAGAAATAAGATGCATCAAACAAATCAGATTGACGACGATTATATTCGGTGAACTAAATTCTAGTACTTTCAGTGAACTAAATTCCTAAATGTTCCATGCAGCAAGCTTTTCTATGGCTTCATTTACCAATGACGTTTCACAATGGACTTGTAACGGTAGTGATCCGTGTCTTTCTAGTGTCCCCTTCTTCATGTGAGGTAGCTTGTACTTGTTGGACCCGTGAACTTTCATTGTTTCCTTCAAAACTTGATGAAGGGTTAGATACATTCTGTTTGCCTTGCGTGGAGGATATTCGTGGAATGCCTACATGATATTAGAACAATGTTAGTACATGAAACAAATTAATAGACAAATTTCTGAATTATAGACAGATCACCTACCTCTTGAACAACTGGAATTAGGTCTTGAACTGTTTTTGCTGTTTTCTTGTATTGAATTGATTGTATGGCATGAAAAAAACCTAAGTCTAATATGTTGAAATCAGGGGAATTTGCCGGTTGACAAGTGAGACGAATGTCGAAACCATCTTGTTGTGCAGCTTCACAAAACGTTGCATCGTTAACTTCAATATGAGATGGTGCGTTGTCTTGTTGAATGTAGATTGGTTTGTTGAGATCATCACGTGGCCACTTAGATTTAATAGCCGGCAGCACCTTTTGTATCATGAACTCTCTAATGACTTCTCTCCTGATCGAAGTGATTTGTTTCACTTCCATTGTTCCAGCTGGACGGTTAATACTACTCCTCTTTGCACGATCAAAAGTAACCAAAGGGAAGCACCCAATTTTCCCGTCAAAAGTGCAAACTCCATTCTCAAATCTTGGACGAGAGGTAGCACACAAGAACATGAGCTTAGGGATGTTGTTCTTACTCCTACAAGTACGATATGGCTCATTTTCATCGGGAAGCAAATAATACCTCTCTGATTTCGAGTAATGAAGAACCACTTCTCATCAATGAAAACATGGTCAAAAAGATTCTTAAATCTTGGATTGTCATGCAAGCTCTCATGTTCAAGCATGTCAACACACCATTGTAGCCTACACTTCTTGTTTTCATCGGTAAGATGTGGTTTTATACTATTTGTATGTCTTCTAACCTTCCCTTGTTTCACGTGCTTCAAAAGTGTTCTCTTGCAAACACCAAGTACTTTAGCTGAATCTTCAAGAGTGGTTCTATCCTTAAGAGGAACATCGCGCAGCCGCTCATAGTTTACTGGACCTGGCTTACGACCATTTCTACCTTTCTTTTTACTAGCAAAACTAACCACAATGCCTTGATCAAGTGAGTGTTTACCTTCAGCCCAACATCGCTGAACAGTTCGAATATGTAGATCAAACATTGCGGCAACTTCACTAGTAGCATTTCTTGGCAGCACCCCATTCTTACTTCTTCGCAGCAGTTCGTGGTACACTTGTTTCAAAACGTCCTCAGAAGCATCTTTCCGCTGCACACAGACAACGGGTGGCGCCATATTCAAGTCGAAACCTATTGAAACCGTGGATTAGAAAGAAACTAAGAGAAAAAGTGCATTATAAAATAACATACCTAAACCCCCCACAAAAGCTTGTTGTTCATCTTCTAAATGAATTGGTTCTTGGTTCAAGTCAAAACCTATTGAAAAAGTGCATTACAAAGAACCTGACAAAAAGAGAAAAAAATGCACTAGTAGAACGTAACATACCTAAACCTCCAACAAAATATTGCTCCATATTCAAGTCAAATAGCGCCATTGCTTTCTGTTGGAGTTGCTTTTGCCTTTTGTTTGTTCGCAGCAGGTGAAGCTTATATAGGCAGCGAAACAGTGTAAAAATAGCGCCACGGAGAAAAAAAGGGCGCCAGGGAGGAAAAGAAGGTCGCTAGGGAGAAAAAGAAGGGCGCCAGGGAGAAAAAGAAACGCGGCACGGGAGAAAAAAAGGCGCCAACACGTTTCTGCTGTTTGCCATGCATCTCCATGTTAACTTACATAGAAGGCCTAGGAATTAGTGAAGTAGCCTAGGAATCGAACTTGCATTTAATACTTCCTTGGTATGTGAGAACATGTCCAAAACGACAATTTTTTGTGCACCGGGGGGAGTACAAGGTATTCAAGACCGCGCCTTCCCAAGACGCGGAGATGCGGAGCACGCCACTGTCAGGTGCCGTTGTGCCCAGTCGCATCGCAGTGAAGACTGGCACGCCGCGTCAGAAGCTGTACACCAATAAACACAGCGACAATACATCTCCTGCCGCCCCTGCCGTTATCAACCACTACGCCTAGCTTGCGGCGTGGGCAGGGCGGCAAGACGAAGACTCAGAAGCCCTCGCCAGAGACAACTACCGGCGTAACTGCAGGATACGGTAGATGGCAGGCAATCTCCCCGGGACCATCTGTCGGGTCCCGGACCCACCTTGTAAGCCGCCCGAGCCTTGGACTATAAAAGGCTCGGGTAAGCAACATTACAAGGGGTTCGGTTCGGCTCCTCGCACACTCAACTCATCCTCAAGCAATACAACGAGCACCTCTGCTCACCGTGGACGTAGGGTTTTACGCTCCGGCGGCCTGGACCACGTAAAAAACCCCTGTGTTCATCTGTTTCCTTCGTCCAACTATGCTTAAGCTCTCCGTGGGGGACTAGCCCCTCCGAAAAAGAACATCCGCGGGCTGCCCAGTGCAGGCCCGGGGGAAGTGTCGACAGCTACACTTCGACACCAACCTTTGTAGTGGCTTGGTGAGGAAAATGTTGAGAGCAACCTAGTACTTTGTGGACTACTCAACATGGACGTAGACTTCTTTGTGAAGCTGAACCATGGAATAAATCTCGTGTTCTTGTTCCTTTTGAGTTAAATTTCTTTGTGACTGGACTAGTCCGCCCTCGGGACCGGACTAGTCCGCATTCTGTGAACTGATTAGTTTTATTAAGCCGTATTTCAGATTTTCCGTCTATTCACCCCCCTCTAGGCAACTTTCAGTATGACCTCAACCGTCTAATTTTGGACTGCCACTTGTCCATTGGGGACTGGGTTTGACATTCGTGTGTCCATACATATCTTACCATTTTGGCAAAGCCCTCTCTAAGAAACCACCCTAATTCAAATTTGAACATAGGGGTTGTGGTCCTAGCGAGCTTATCACTAGAATTTAATAGTAAAGTTGTATGGTCAGATAATGCTCTTGGTAATGTAACTACTGTAGATAGGGGATACTTTTGCTCCCATTCGGTAGACATTAAAATCCTGTCCAATTTTTCATACGTGGGATTCGGCAATGAATTTGCCCAAGTGTATTTCCTTCCCAATATTTCTAGTTCCCTAAGATCTTGTAATTATCCTTATTTTTCTCTCTTGCATTCCTAAGAGTATTAAAATCACCCCCAATCAAAATTGGATATTCTTCTTTCTTGCACAGATTCAATAACTCCATTAAAAATTTATCCTTAAACTGCTGTTGTGCAGGCCCATATACGATCACTAATACCCACTTGAAGCCATCATGTTTATTGCACAAGCGAAATTTGACTAATAATCACCTTTGTCAATTGACCCAATATAAAAAAACCACAATCAACCCCTAATAATATCCCTCCTGATCTACCCTTAGGTTCTTTTAAATGCCATATAAAATCTTTCCCTGCACACAGGTTTTTAAGAAAGGGGTAAGTAAAATCTTTTACACCCGTTTCAGAAATACCTATGGATTTTAGACTCTGTTCTTTGGTTATGCCTGTCACAAATCTAAACTTATTTGGGTTTTTAAATCCATCACTATTCTAGAAGATCCCTTTCATTTTTATGCAGTTTCAAATCTACTCTGCCTTTGGATCCTTTGTAACTTTGTACATCAGATCGTATATAAGCCCCAACAAGATTTTCTTCAATTGGGTCCATCACCTCTTTCATAATGTCACTGCATAAGTGACTGAGGATAAAACAATCTAATTCCGCATCCTCACAGTTCTCATGATACTCCTTTTTAATAATTTCCATTTTTCTATCTATTTTCATCTCATTTGATATACATTCTCTCTCCCCATCTTTCAGTAATTTCACAGATTGTATAACATGAGAATCTGAAAATTTGGAAGTACTCCCACCCAATAAAATACCATTTTGATTCAAATCAGACTGAATATCTTGATTAGAAAAATTCAAGAAAGACATTTCTTGCTCACCTTCGTTACGCTTGGCCTTTAATTTCTCTGCTCGCTCTAATGAATGTTCATCCACTGAACCACTTCTTTTGCTTGGTCTAGAACCCGACTGAGACGGCGATGCCTCCACGATGGCTGCCAATTCATGCACAGTATCGTCCCTACTTTCATTCTCTAATTCTCCCATCTCCTCATTCTCTACTGCCATGTCCACTTCATCTCCCTGGCCACCTAATTTCTCACTGGTATACAACCCTTCTATTTCAGGCACTTCTAGTGATCCCTGCATCCCCATTGAGCAGTTCTGATTCTGATCATCAACCTTGTGCTCCTGAACCTGCACCTTTTTCTCCTGCATAGAAATATTCATATTTCTGCTACTTGGGATGCCCTCCAATTATTTCTCAAAATTAGGCATTGCAACATGGAAAACTGTCCTGCCTATTACTCCCCTCCTTATCTGCTTGTCTTTCAGTATTATCATTTTTGTCCGCTCCCTCTGGGTGCCTGCTCTCATCTTGCCTTTTCTGTTTTTCCTGCTCCTCCATTGTCCCATTTCCTTCCAGGTCCATTGGCTCCGGGTTCAAATCATCTCCTTCAGTTTCCACCCTAAATTTTAATTCATACAAGCACTCCCCAATCACCACATCCACATATTGGGGAATAATGTTTGGGTCCAGCACCATAACCTGCAATCTGCATAAATCATGTTCCCTTGTGAATAGCATGTCCACATCTTTGATCACCCCCAATAAAGTCACAATAGCCCATATAACTAAAAATTCCCTGTACTCTTGTGGTAAACCAGTAAACTACACCCACATTTTTAGGAAGACTTGCCTTTGCTTCTGCACCTCCATCCCTCTCTTCTATCTGTATTTTTGCTGCTCCAAATTTAGATTGCACTATGCCCCATTCAATAATCCTCTGAAGTTCCCCATTGGAAGGGAAAACTGTTCTGAACAAATTACTACCCATGTCCTGCACTTTCCACTGCCATCTCCCCAGGATTAATCTTTCTAACTCTGCAATCACATTAGGAACAGTCAGAGATCCATCTATAACCTTGATTAATGCAGTTTTCTCTCCTTTTCTTGGGTTTGCACCAGCAACATATGGAATATGAAAGAATCCAAGACCATCCACTGCATACCCACATATTTCAGGTCCATATTTAACACCCCTATATATTGAACATCTTGCCTTCATATGCTCTCTACTTTCACATACCACACAGTACATCCCTTATGAACATTCATTTCTTATATGTCCCTTTATAAAGCATCTATAACAATAAGGTTCCTTTCCTCTACTTTCCTTCCCTGTCATTGAAGATTCTGCCAACTCATGCATTGTTGGCTTTGACACAGTTTTGATCTCTTCTAATTTCAAAGTAGATTTAAAGTTACTTTCATTTTCCACATGCATTCCCTCAGCATCTTTTATCCCAGCTACAGAAGCAATAGCCTGCTGTAATAAGTTAGCAGCTTACATTGGCAAATTCACAGAAAAACTCACCTGTTGGTCTCCCTTTAACATTGTTTTCTCGGACCATCAGATCTTTGATCAGATGTTGGCTGCATCAGACCCCTTTCAGTTTCATTAGTCATGCCACTGTTTTTTCCATTTGGATCAGTCTTCGCCCCTTGATTCCCAGCACCATTGTGAATCCCTTGCACACCTTGGGAAAACCCCTGTTCCTTTCTGATAGCATTGACAATGGTATTTGAGGATCCCTGTTGGCCCTGGTTACCTCCAAACCTCATAACAGAATTACCTGATGCCACTGTCCTAGGAGTCGTGAAATACCCTCTTCTGAAAGATCCACTTACGCGACCTCTGTAGTTTTGATTGTTCCATCCAAAACTGCCTCTTCCCCCATACCCAAATCCTCTTGGGTTAACAGATCTACCAATACCCCGGATGCCCGCTGAATTCCCCCCAAATCCAAGGTGAAACCGTGGATTGAAATTACCTCTGACTGTACTTCTTTGATCCATCGACCGGATTGAGGTACCTATGATCTGTACCACTGGATAATCCCCGATCACCTTCACCCATATTTTGTACCCCATGATATTGACCTGATCCTCGGCCGCCTCCCCATGAGCCTTTCTACCCTCCATTCTCCATCTGCAACCCAAGAGCTTCGGTGTATGTTTGAGCACTGCAGCGTTTAGACACCCTGGACGCTGGGAAATATGCCCTAGACGTCCCAGATCGGCCAAACAAAGCCACCAAGCCTGTTACAGGCCGGTATGGCATGGACCGGTTAATAGGCATCAATTTAGGATTCTTTTTCAGTTTCCTTGTGAATGTCCGACACGAAATTACCTCTTCTTTTGTTAATTTTGTTTTAATTTTCAAACACTCTGATAATTCCCCATCCAGTCCAGTAATATCTCTAACGGTACCATCTCCATCCTCCGTTACTGCCTGCAACCCGGATTTTGTCCCCACCTCCGGATGGCGACATTGCAAAGAACAATGTTCCACAATGTGCCTACTCTTGAGATGAGATTCCTATATCACCGTCACTCTGTCTTTCCTCCAAAATTTAATATTTATTCATTTTTCTACAATCTGATGCTGCAATGGCTGTTGTGATAATTCTTTTGTGGGTGTGTACGTGTGTTTGTATGTTTTATTTTGGTTGTTTCCTGCATGAGTAGACGTGTTCCGAGGGGTTCGGCAGGGTGTGCGTGAGCTCCTCAGTGCATGCCACAGGGAGCGCGTCGTGCGCGGCGTGAACGAGTCGTGAGTAGCGTGAAAGTTGGAGTCAGTTGTATTTTTCATTTGAGATGCATGCAAAAGTTCCTAGGGAGCCGGCAGGTCAGTTGCTGATCCAGAATACCTACTCGTCGTCTTTTCCTGGACATCTAACGTGAGGGAGAGCCGATCTTGCAAATCTCCGAGCGTACCACGACGTCGCCGGGAGTCGAGCATGGTTCATCCGTGAGCCGATTCCGACAAGTGGCATCACAGCCAGGTGTGAAGGGAAACTCGACCGCGGCGTGTTTTCGCCGCTGGAATCGAGATCATGCGCTGGAATTCGCACTCATGGCGGGAGGCAAGAACAACGGGGAAAGCAGCTCGAAGGACGGCGGCGCCGGCAGTATAATGGTTCAGCACGTCGTCCGAGAGGTCTCCGGTGGAAGCAGCTACCCAATTCTCACGAAGACAAACTACACCGAATGGGCGCTGCTCATGGATGTGAAGTTGAAGGCGCTGGCGCTGTGGTCGGTCGTGGAGAAAGGAGGAGTTGATCTGCAGGACGACATGCTGGCGCTCGACGCGTTGTGCAGCGCGGTGCCGCCGGAAACGGTGTCGGTGATCGCCGAGAAGGAGACGGAGAAAGAAGCCTGGGACGCCATCAAGACCATGCGCGTCGGAGACGATCGTGTGAAGAAGGCCAGTGCACAAAATCTGCGTCGGTAATTCGAGTCTGCGGCGTTCAAAGAAGGGGAAACCATGGAAGAATTCTCGCTGTGGTTGAGTGGTATGGCGGCGACCTTGGCCACACTTGGCGAAGCCGTGGATGAGACGATGACGGTGCAGAAGCTGTTTCGCAGCGTGTCACAACGGTTTCAGCAGATCGTGTTGGCCATCGAGACACTTCTTGATGTCTCTACACTCACGCTGGCAGAAGCAACGGGGAGGTTGAAGGAAGCAGAGGACTCGTTCGATGCACCGCCTCCGACGTTGCAGCACGATGGAAAATTGTACCTGATCGAGGAAGAGTGGGATGCTCGACGCAAGAAGCGAGACAACGACTTCCGGTCTGGTGGAGGAGGAGCTCCAGGCTCGGGTCAGCGTGGAGGAGGAAGACGTGAGCGTGGTCGAGGCCATGGAGGAGATCAGGGATCATCATCAAGCAAGGTGTCAGGAAAGCCAAACTGCCCAAGTGATGATGAGTGCCGAAGATGTGGGAAGTTGGGTCACTGGGCGGGTGACTGTAGGGTGAAGCTGAAGAAGGAGCAAGCTCACCATGTCAAGGAAGAGGAAGAAACTTCTCTTCTTGTGATGAAATCGTCACTAGTCACCCCAGTGTTTTCGGTACCTCCATCGGAAAACGAGGTCAGGGTCCAGCTGCAGGAAGAAAAGGTGTTGGTGCATCAAGGAGATGAGGAGGAACGTGATGAGAGGGTATGGGTCATGGATACAGGGGCAACAAATCACATGACGGGCTCACGGGCAGCGTTCATCAAGCTGGACACAGAGGTGATTGGGACAGTCCGTTTTGGCGATGATTCGGTGGCACGAAGAAGGTCGTGGAACGGTAATGTTCCTGGGCAAAACTGGAGAGCAGCACACATTCTCAGGGGTGTATTATATTCCTCAGTTGACAACAAATATAATCAGTGTTGGTCAGCTTGATGAAGCTGGTTGCTCAGGATACGGGAACCCAATGGTAGGCTCCTTGCGAAGGTGTTGAGAGGAGAAAATCGGCTATACTCTCTGCGGGTGAAACTTGGGGATCCGATGTGCATGACGGTAAAAGGAAGTGATGAAGCTTGGAAGTGGCATGCTCGTCTTGGGCATGTTAACATGGCAGCAGTGAAGAAAATGGACAGAGACGACATGGTTCGTGGCTTGCCTGCCATTGGTCACCTAGATCATCTTTGTGAGGCGTGTCTTGCCGGGAAGCAAAGGAGGATGACATTCCAGATGAAGCGGAGTACCGTGCACAACGTGTACTGAAACTTGTGCACGGTGATTTGTGTGGGCCAATCAGACCAGAGACGCCAAAGGGAAGTAAGTATTTTCTGCTACTAGGTGATGATAAGAGCAGGTACATGTGGGTTAAGCCTTTGCCATTGAAAGACCTTGCTGCCGAGGCTATCAAGCAGTTCAAGGTACGTGCTGAATTTGAATCCAGGGAGAATTTAGGTGCACTTCGGACAGACAGAGGGGGAGAATTCACCTCGATTGAATTTGTTGAAGATTGTGCCATGAAAGGAGTGCATTGTCAACTTATGGATCCATATAGCCCACAACAAAATGGAGTTGTAGAACGAAGAAATAGCACAGTAGTTGCAACAGCTCAGAGCATGTTGAAGGCTAAAGGATTGCCGGGGTGGTTTTGGGGTGAGGCAGTGATGTACGTGCTAAATAGGTGCCCTACGAGGAGTGTGGAGGGAATGACACCGTTTGAAGCTTGGCACGGGAGGAAACCATCGGTTCATCATCTGAGAGTTTTTGGGTGCATTGCGTATGTGAGGAATACAGTTCCCCACCTCAAGAAGCTGGACGACCGGGGTCATAAAATGATTTTCATCGGGTATGAAGATGGGTCAAAAGCATACATGGTATATGATCCATCAACCGGGAAAGTGCATGTGAGTAGAGATGTTGTGTTTGATGAACAAGCCAGGTGGGACTTGAGGGGGGGTGAACCTGATCAGCATTAAAATGGAAGAAGATAAGATGGTGTGTTCACAATCGAGTACTACACTAATGAACAAGTACCTTTGCAGACTGAAAATGTTGTTGAGGAAGTGGGAGATGGACTGTTAGAAAATGAAGCTCAGTACTCACCACCGGCTGGGGTTTTAGGTGATGGTGCAGTGCAAGATGAGGATGAAATTGAGTTTGTCACCCCGTCTAGTAACTATGAAGAACATCTTGATGTTGATGAAGATGGCATAGCACCACTGAGATTCAGGAGACTCAGCCCACTTGATCAGATCACACCGCGAGTCTTAATGACCAGAAACGTGACAAGTTCAGAGGAGCCAACATCTTTTGCTGAGGCAGAACAACATCCAAGCGGGTAAAGGCTATGGCAGAAGAAATGGAGTCAATTGAGGAAAACAACACTTGGACATTAGTTGATCTTCCCCAAGGTCGACGTGCAATCGGTCTGGAATGGGTATACAAGGTGAAAAAATATGAAAGGGGAGCTGTGCTATGATACAAGGCTCGTTTAGTGGTGAAAGTGTATGCCCAACGACATGGAATTGATTATGATGAAGTGTTTGCCCCGGTGGCACGTCTAGACACCGTCAGACTTCTCATAGCTTTGGCTGCACATGAAGGATGGGAAGTGCATCATATAGATGTAAAATCTGCATTTCTGAATGGGGATCTCCGGGAAGAAGTGTATGTGGAGCAGCCACTCGGCTTTATAAGGCTTGGTGATGAGCACAAAGTTTACAAACTGAAGAAGGTGCTCTATGGACTACATCAAGCACCTAGAGCCTGGAATGCGAAGTTAGATGGCACACTGTTGGGTTTTGGGTTCAGGAGGAGTCCATCTAAACCGGCTATCTATATTAAGAAGAATGGTGAAGCACAGCTAGTAGTTGAGGTGTATGTTGATGATTTGATAATTACCAGGACGAGCAGCGATGATGTAGTCCATTCAAGAGAGAGATGGCTAGCACTTTTAAAATGAGTGATCTAGGATTACTTCGGTATTACCTGGGAATAGAGGTGCATCAAAACAAGGCTGGGATCTTTGCTAGCTAGAGTGCATATGCCACAAAGATCATTGAGAAAAGCGGAATGACCAACTGCAATACATGTCAAGCACCTATGGCAGCTCGAACAAGATTGAGCAGAAACAGCACAAGAATTGGTTGATGCTACATCTTATCGGAGTCTTGTCGGGAGTCTCAAGTATTTAGTTAACACACGTCTAGACATTGCTTTTTCAGTTGGGTGTGTTAGCAGATTTCTGGAAGAACCAAGAAAAGGTCATTTGGGAGCTGTCAAGCACATTATTAGATATGTTGAAGGGACTAAGAACTGGGGTCTCTAGTTCGGTAAAGGAAAAGGAGAAATGAAACTAATCGGGTATAGTGAAAACGACTATGTCGGGGACCTTGACACAAGAAAGAGTACAAAAGGGGTGATGTATTTCTTTGGTGATAGTCCGATTATGTGGCAGTCCATGAAGCAGAAGGTTGTGGCACAATCAAGTTGTGAAGCCAAGTATATAGCTGCTGCCAATGCTACTTGCCAAGGGATATGGCTTGCAAGACTGTTATGGGAGATTCGAGGGACTGATCAATGTGTTCCGAAGTTGAAGGTGGATAACAGATCAGTGATAGCACTGATCAAAAACCCGGTTCTTCATGGTCAAAGTAAGCACATAGAGGTGAAGTATCATTTGGTCACGGAGTGTGCTGAGAAGGGACAAATAGAAGTTGAATTTGTAAGAAGTGAAGAACAGTTGAGTGACACTCTTACAAAAGCCCTAGGAAGAATCAAGTTTCAAGAGCTGATATCAAAGCTGGGACTCGTGGACGTTGAAGTTCTACACAACAAGGATTAGGAGGAGAATGTTGTGATAATCCTTGTGTGGGTGTGTACGCATGTTTGCATGTTTTATTTCGGTTGTTTCCTGCATGAGTAGACGTGTGCCGAGGGGTTCGGCAGGGTGTGCGTGAGCTCCTCAGTGCATGCCACAGGGAGCGCGTCGTATGCGGCGTCAACGCGTCGTGAGTAGCGTGAAAGTTGGAGTCAGTTGTATTTTTCGTTTGAGATGCATGCAAAAGTTCCTAGGGAGCCGGCAGGTCAGTTGCTGCTCCAGAACACATAGTCGTCTTTTCCTGGACATCTAACATGAGGGAGAGCCGATCTTGCAAATCTCCGAGCGCACCTCGACGTCCCCGGGAGTCGAGCGTGGTTCATCCATGAGCCGATTCGGACAATGGCTATCTCAGTCACTCTAGCAATTCTCTCTAAATCTAGTATCCTCGTCGCCTCATCATCAATTCCTCTTTGCGATACAGATGCTGGAGCTAACGTTAATCTTCTGACTACTGATTTCCTAGACATGCTAGTTTAACTAACACAGGTACTCAGTAAATCATACATTGGCCTTTTCGAAGAACTCCAGCCCGTCGAAGCAAGAACTTTCGTTAATCCCCAGCTTCAAATCGCAGAAATGTTAACTTACCTTTCCCCAATCGATTCACCTCCCAGCAACGATGGATTGACCCTCCTGTCCCCTCCTGTCTCTGGTGAATGGCTGACGGAATCCTCTCGATGGGGCGTCTCCCCTATGAGTGACGCAGTCGCGCCCCTCCCTGACGGGCAGACGCCGATCCAATGTAACAACATCACTTGTTGGATGGTTATCAGGCACATATGGTGTTTCTATTCCACAAATGTACAATGCTTCTTTTTGTGTTTTTTCATGTTCCATGTAACACTGACGTGCATATTTTGCTTGCAATTCCATGTAGATATATGAACAACTTCTGAACTAGGCAGTTGCCATGCTTTTTCAATAAAGCCCCGGATGTTTTTTACCAGTATTTTCAAATAAAAGGACGAGTTGTATCTTTCTCTTAATTTCTCCATATTATATCTTAACAATTACTAATAAGTGTAGTGTGTAATGTGGAGGACTATTTAACAAGGGTTTGTTAGTAGGATGCCCTTCTCTTGCACGGTGGCCCCGTTACCTATAAGCAATTAACAGATGCATTTTGTGATCGCCGTTGCCTTCAGAAGGGCATAATAATTTCTAGTAGTATTTGCAAACCAAATCATCAACATCTGCGTTGAACTGGAGGTGATGTTCCAGTACTTCCACAAATCTGTGGCTTTTCTTCAGCAACGCAGTATTTTTTTCTTCAGGATCGCAATGTAGTACTGTATTACAGGGGTGTGTTCTCCAGTCCTTTGATCTCATTGTTCATGATGAGAAAGCAAAGCCGTCAATACTTTCATCAACCTCAAAAAATGATGGTTGGAATTGCCGAAAATTTTAGTAGGCTACAAGTAAGCAGCACGAGGTGACACCATGCCAGGCTTTGTAATTTGCCATCACTCGGATGGCATCGATATTTAAAAGATCAAAGTACAATGAATACTCCCTCTGTTTTATTTGACGTTTGGAGAATTAAATAAAACAGAAATAAGGTGTAAAGGGAAAAAAATAACGCCGGAACCAGATGGAATCATTCTGCACCTGGTTGCTGTCTGTCGTTGACCTGCTTTCGCGTTTTCGCCTACACTATGCCAAATTAACTCATCGTAGACCTGTGACTGGTCTAACCTACGCTTCGCGCGCAGGCTTGAGTCAAAACGAAACGTGTAAATCTACCTCTTGCTAAAAGTTCTGAACTTTGACTGGCTACAAATAAATGTTTCTTACTAGTCGAAATGTGAAGAAAAACTCTTACTTCCTCAGATTTTATTTGTTCATTTGAACAGAATTAAAAGTTCAACTTCAGCTGCAAACCCTATCCTAACGATCAAATTGTCAGAAAATGCTATCACGACCGGAGCTATGGGACAACGTAGCGAGACAAAGAGAGAGGAGCATTTACTCCTGGTGCCCAACTTTACCGGACGCAGATCGCCTGACTTAGACTAGTTTACTTCCTCTTTTGTTTTCCACTCCAGTCGGACCTGGATTGCCTAACTTAGGCTTCCTTTGTTACAGTTCCAGATTCTTCGAGAATTAGAAACGTTTTAGTTTTAACTTAGAAATATTTCTCAACTGAAATAAAATCACTTTAGAAACCGTTTGTCTAGTTTCTAATTTCAGTTTCAGTATAGAGAGGAGCGGGATTGAAATAACCTATTTATCCTTAGATAGACTATATTATTTTTGTCATAGTATAACATATAACAAATTCTTATAATATACGTAATTTATAAGTGTCATTGCAAAATAAATGTCATCATTCACATGCATGGATAAATCGCTTGCGCCACAACAACGGCGACGAGTTGAGAATAAGGGTAGATGATGGTAAATCACTGTAAATAATTATAAACTGGAAGGGAGGTACAATAATATGAAGTGATTCAGGTGTGAAACACCTTTTCAGGTGTTTCAGATTCGTAACCAAAAAACGTGAATTGTTTCTCATGGATTCACTGCTGAAACGTTTCACTTTTTTGCTGTTTGGTACCGTTTCAACTGATTCAAGCTAGAATCTGAAACGTTTCTTCTTGCCAAATGCACCCTTAGACCAGTTTACTGCACGCGTTCCACTCCAGTCTGGCCTAAGCGAACCTAATTTTTAGGATAGTATTGAGGGTTTTAAAACATAATAGACCATCATAGTTTACGTAAATGTTGATGGTAATCTTTTACATATATTATCCTTACAAAAAATAGTAGGTAAGAAAGCTTATTAAAGATGAATAATGTTTTGGTTTTCCAAAATCTGAGGTCAAATGAACAAAAAATAACATAGAGAATTAATTAAATATTGATTATAGTACAGAGAGTAAAAAAGGATACGATTCAGCTAACGCCATTCATCAATATTTCTTGGTTATTATCAAACTACAACAATTGTTCTTCAGTGTTAGGACCAATACTTGTACTCTGTGAATCAAAATGAATAGATAAATACTTTTAGTATTATAAACACTGAATTTGTAAAGATAATATAAAAAATATTACCGTCAATAGTTATATGAAGTAACTAATGGTATAATAATTTTTTAACCTACTGCTATCCTAGAAAATATGTTCATCAGACCACAGCTTATGGAAACCAAAAAACCGGAGCATTTGTCAAATGCAATGCACGATAGATAGTAAAATATGCTAAGTCAGACGATCCGCGTCCATCCCTGCACTGTTTTCGTTCGAGCTTAAAGTCTTCTGCACTCCAGCTCACCAAAACAGATGCTCCGCTTGCTCCCTAATGAACCTATATACAAATGAACTAATGCATCTATCTGAATTGAACTTCTATAATATACGTTAATCTCTAGTCTAGGGAGATAAAAAAATTCATGCATCGTTTTCTTGAGTTCTTATCATAGCTTATAAAAAAGACATCGTTTTCTTGAGTGTGAGAGCTGCGACACTCCTCCCAGCCTGCTCGGAAGCAGCCCGCGAGGTTCTTTTTTCCGGAGGGGGCTTGGCGCCCTACGTGACCTGGGCTCGAGGGAGCGGATGAACATCGAGATTTGCGTGGTTCGGGCCGCATGAGCGTAATAGCCTACGTTCACGGGAGTGCTTGCTGTATTGTTTGCTTGTATGTGCGTGAGAGGGTGCTGGGTGCGAACCCTTTGCAGGGTGGTCACCCCGGTCCTTTTATAGTTCAAGGCCGGGGTCGTTACAATGTGGCTTGGGGCTTGACAGGTGGCCCCAATGCTATGTGTACCCTATACATGATCTAGAGCTTCGTCCTTTGAGTAGAGTTGGTCGACGGAGGAGTTAAGTCCAGCCGTCCGGCGCGCTGAGCGCCCCTGACCGCGTGTAAGGTGATGATGAAGATGTCGTCTTGTCGCTGCGTCTTCTCGCCCTGCTTGGGCGGCTTCATGCCGTTGGGCGGCACTGTGCTGCTGTCAAGCCTTACCGTCCTGTCTTGTCACCGTAATGGCGAAAGTGCAGAGGACGAAGGCGTGCGTAGTACGCCATGCTTCTTGGGAAGGCGCAAGCCTTGAATGCGAAGCCTGACATCGCACTTCCTTCTTGACTTCGTCGACCCACGGCCCACGACACATCGTGGGGCATGTGTCGGCTCTAGAGCTCTTATCAACGGGTTTGGTGCCAAGGGACAAGTGGCAGCTCTGGACCTCACCTCAGTGGGGAGGCTCAGGCCGGAGCCCAGGGCACGTGTCAGCGCCAGAGCTGTCCTCAGCGGGGAGGCTCAGACAGGAGCCCAAGGCATGTGTTAGCACCGGAGTTGTCTTCAGCAGGGAGGTGGCTCGGAGCCAGGGGACACGTGGCAGCCTCGGACCTCACCTCAGCGGGGAGGCTCGGGACGGAGCCCAGGGCACGACTCAGCTCCGGTGTTGTCCTCAGCGGGGAGGTGGCTCTAAGCCAGGGGACACGTGGTAGTTTCAGACCTCACCTCAGCGGGGAGGCTCGGACCGGAGCCCAGGGTACGTGCCAGCTCCGGGGCTCAAGCGCACGTGGCAGCCCCAGGTCTGACCATGGGGCCAAGGGCACGTACGGGGAGGCGGGGCCCGGGCGGTCTTTTACCCACTATGCGGGGGTACCCGGTCTGCAGGATACCGACAGTGGCCCCCGGGCCCATCTCTGGGGAGGCATCGAGCCCGTAGGTGGGGACCCCATCTCTTCCGCGGGGTGGTTTTGAACCTGTACTTTGGAAACCGAAGTGGTGGCGAGATTTTCACATAGTGGACGAGTGGTTGTACCTAGGAGACGAAAAGGTTGCACGTCCTTGGTGTAGTGGACGTACTCGTCAGTCGAATAGGCAACACGTCGTCATCGTAGTGGACACATGCTTGCTCCTGACTGGTGGGTCGTGGCGACGTGCTCGAGGGATTGCGCCGGGGCATTTACTGTGGCAGCCCTTGGTTGACCGCTGCAGTTCCACCGTACCACTTCTCTCGGGAACCGTCGGATGTTCCCGAGAAGTTACTCGCCTGGCCCCCAATGTCTGACTGGTGGACCTGAGTCCTACCTATTGTTGGGGGAGGCAGGCAACCCGCGGCGTGGCACGGTGGAAACCCAAATGTCGCACCTGTTTCCCTGCCAGAGGTTGCGGACGTATAAAGGGAATCCTTCCGGAGAAGGACGGTTCCCTTCTGCCTTGTGCAATCTTCACCTTCCTCTTGTGCGCTCAAAGCCTCCGCTCCCCAGCGCTCACAACCTTCCCTCACCACCATGTCTTCTGGCCTCCGTTCATCCAGGATCAACAACGATGGCAATATCGCTATTGTGAGGCGCCTGCTCGGCTGGCAATCGGCCACGTTCGACGGAAAGATCCATCGTGGGAGGGTCCCGCCGACCGACATGCGTCCCGGCGAAGTGGTACTCTTCACATCGTACGTGTTGTCCGGGTTCGCACTCCCGGCATAGTCCTTCCTCCTCACCCTGCTGGAGGTGTATGGGCTCCAGTTGCAGCACCTTACACTGCACGCCCTCGCGCTAGTGGCCGTCTTGGTCCACTTCTACGAGATGTCCAGACTGACGTCCACGATCGCCTGGAGCTGCCGGGTGGCCCACCGGTGAGCGAGGTGGCCGTTGGGGATGAGATCCTCGACCTGCAGGACGCCTACACACCAGTGCTGGAGAGGATCAGGTACTTGCGGAGGAAGGCCTGACCTTGCTGATGGTTCTGGCTGACTTCCTGTCCTGCCAGATCGTCCTTCTCCAGCAGCGTGTCCGGGCTGCGTGGCAGTACACCAGGGAGGGCGACATGACCCGGTTGGCCCGTGGAGCAGGGTCATCGCCGGATAGGGATGTGTTGGTGACGATGCTGCAGTAGCTCTCCTGTGACCCGATCACCGACGACTCCATCACCCCGCCGGTGAGCTGCCAGCCCGTCTACCTCAACCCGCAGGCGCGGTCAAGGGTGCTGAGAGAACTGCCGACGCTGGACGACATTGATGTCATAGTGCGGAAGATTGGGGATCCCTCGCGGGGCATCGAGATCCCCGGAGCGGACGGGCGCCGGTGGCCAGGCTGGGCCTGCGCCGGACTCACTCCCAAACAGGAGGAAGGAGTCAGCAGGAAGGCCTGCGGCTGCGGCGCGCCCTCGTTGCCACCCATGGATGCCCCAGAGCCAGGTAGGGCGTCGAAGAGGAAGCCGGTCTGTCCTGATGGAAGCATCGTCTCCGGTCCCTAGGCGAGGGGTTCCCAGGCTTCCCTTGGTCCCGCACTCGGCCCGACGACTGGTGCCGGGAGCATCTCTGGAGCTGCCGCTGCCGGAGCAGTCCTGACGGCCACAGGAAGGGTGTCGAGGGCCGCCCCAGCTCAGGGCGCATATCCAACGTCGAGGTCCTTGGCAGGGAAGGCTCCTTATGTGGTGTCTTCATTGACGAAGACCCCCGATGCTCTACCAGCTCCGAAGCCAGCAGAGGTGACCTCGACGTCGGAGGGGGCGAGTGGCTCGAGGCTCTGCTCCACGCGCAGTGGAGCTTCCAGGCCTCCAGGTATGGCTCAACCTCATGAGGTTGTGTACTGAGCCGCTGGATGGGATAGTTGACGCTTGGTGCTTCTTTTTGTAGGGCTCCTCAGCAGAGCACCTCTGTTCCTCCTCTGCCGCAGCAGTCCAGGAGTCGGAGCTCCCTTTCAAACGAAGCTCCAACACCAGCACAGTGCTTGAGCCTGTGCTTGGGGCAGCTTTGGATGTCGGCACCCGGGCCCCCGAGGCCAGCCAACCGGCGGGCACGGACGCCACTAGTAGCAGTGCGGCTGCTGCTGGGTGGGTTTCTAGACCTCCTCCTCTCCCTTCGTAAGTTGCCATGGTGGCAACCCCACCGGTGGACGAAGAGCCGGAGGGTGTCGAGGCAGTACCTCGCCTAACAATGCCGAAGACTGTCCCGATCCCCAGGGCCGTCCGCTCTAGTCTGTACCAGATGCAGGACGCGCTAGAGCAAGAGTGGGCCAAGCTGAGGTTCGAGTAGGAACGCCTCCAAGACTAGGATAACCTGCTGAAGGCGTGGGTCCAGTCTGCCAGGGCGAAGGCTTGGGCTTGAGGCTTGGGAGGAGGTGCTGGAGGAGACAAAGGCCACCGTCGCGGCCCTCCAAAAGAATGTGGCGAACCTCCAGGCTGAGGCCGTGAGCCTCCATGCCTCCGTCGATGCGCGTCTCGCGGCACTGACGGAGCTCCGGGAGACGCTCCTTCGCCGGGAGCAGGAGGCGGAGGTGAGGGAGAGGGAGCTCGCCGACCGTTTGGCTGCCTATGAGGAGGAGCGAGGGCACCTGGAGTAGCGGTTTTAGGGTGTCTGTGACCGGGAGCTCGCCGCTGCATCTAGGGAGTCTGACCTGGAGGAGCGGGCTGAACGGCTAGCCACCAGGGAGCAGGCCTTGGTTGCTCTAGAGCAGGGGCTAACCGCTCGGGAACAGGAGCTGGAGAGGAGGAGTTTGGCGTGGGAGCTGGCTTCTTCCGCCATGGAGGTCGAAGATCTCCGGGCTTCTCGTGCCGCTGAGGTAGAGAAGGTCTGGGACTTCCTCGGCCATGTACAGGCGGCTCTGAAACCCTTCGGCTTGGCCAGTCTAGGAGGTGACCCAGGTGCTCCCTGCCCTGGACTCAGTTGGGGAGAAGCTCCTGACGTTGGACAACGTCATGGGGGAGCATCTGGAGGCTGAAGGCAAAGCTCTGGCCCAGGTGGTGGCAGGGCATGTGCTCACTTGCCTCCAGAGCTGCGACCCCAGCATCTCCCTGGAAGTTGTGGTGCAGGGCCACAATGCAGAGCTGTCGGGGGTGGCGAAGTATTCCGTGGAGGAAGCCGCCCGACTTGTAGCTGCTAGGTTCCAGCGCGGATAGCCCCTAGGTATCCCGCTTGCCTTGTATCCTCCTATGTATGCCATACCCCTGTTGTTATTGAAGACTTTTTGTTTCAAGTCTTATGTTGTCTTGAGTTGTTAATGTAGACTTCGGACCCTTGGCAACCAAAGGTCCGGGATGACTTAGCCGATGTGGGTAGCTCTTTGCCGATGTCTCGAGCTTGTTGCTCCGGGTCCTTAGCAGCGTAAGAACCTAGGGCGCTCCGGCAGTGTGGCTACCACTCCTTCTGGGTCCTTGGCGGCGTAAGGACTCCAGGGAAGTTCGACCCTTGTCTTCAGCTTGTCGTAGCTGGTGCTCCGAGTCTTCTGCTCGCTGCTGCAGTGGCCCGACGTCCTGCCCGCGTGGTTCACCATGATGGTCCCCTGGTAGGTGTGGCCCTTGTGTTGGGGCGCACCTACCACCGGATGAGGCTGGCCGTCAGCGTCGGGCCCCCTGGGAGGTCCGAAACGCCAAGGACCTGTGCGGACCAGCAGTCATGGCAGAAAGAGGGAGTAGTCGTGCTCTCTGGTCACTCTTCCTTGTTTGATAGCTTTGTTGTGTATGAGCCGTCCGGTTCCTTGTTACCGAGCTGTAGCGCTGGAGAGGCAGGGTGTGCACGCTAGGGGTACGGAACCAACCATATTAGGCTACACACCCTGAACCTCCCGCTGGCAAAAGCCTTTCAAGGGAGGGCCATTCGACGCCATAGGGCCTCCAGGCAATGAGACAACCAAAGGTCCTAAAGTTACGGTCAGGACTTTGCTCGGGGTTATGAGCCGTCCGGCTCCCATGTATCGAGCTGTAGCGCTGGAGAGGCAGGGTACGCATGCTAGGGGTACGGAACCAGGCATAGCAGGCTACGCCCCTAGACCTCCCGCTGGCGTAAGCTTTTCGAGGGAGGGACCATTCGATGCCATAGGGCCCCCGAGCAACGAGACAAGCGCAGGACTCCTGGTACGCCACAAGTACTTCAAGCAGACCCGCCTGTATAAGGATAGCATAACTCTTGCTACGGTTGAACACAAGGAAAAGTGACTGGCCACACTGCCGGAGCGGTATGGAAAGAAAGCACGAAGAGTACGGGGGCAATTTTCATGGTCCGGTTACTTCTCTTGTCTATAAGTGTGTTCTTTATGGCCCCCAAGTACTCAGTTGTAGCACAGGGGAGGCAGGATGTGCACGCTAGGGGTACGGAACTAGGCATAGCAGGCTACACACCTTGGACCTCCCGCGGACGTTAACCTTTCAGCGAGGAAACCTTCCAGCGCCAAGAGACCTAGGACAAATGTGTAGGACAGGCTTCGGACATGCCATTTACAATTGATATGCATGAGTAAACACAAACTGTAAAGAAGGTACGCAGGGTAGGGTAGATTTTTTCTCATTTCTGACTTCCTTCGGGTGATAGGAGGAAAAAGGTCGTGCAAGAAGGCAGCAACCCCGCCCCGAATGACAAGAGTAGCAGGACCCCTACGGAGCTTGGCTGTTCTAAGCGCTGTTCCTAGACACTATGGCACTTTTACAAAGAAAGAGAAAAAGAAAAAATGCCCTACCACTGCACTGAGGATAGAACTTACAGGGGTGTTCTATGTTCCGTGGATTGGGTATATGTACCCATCTCTCGTGGCTAGGTGGGTGCATCTGGGACCGTGCACTTGTGTTGCTCAGAAGGGACCTTCCCGGCTGGGGGAGGGTTTGCCACCCCTTCTGAGAAAGTGTTTAGCAGAGGGACCAGGTGGCCCTGTCTTGGGCTGTCTACTCTGCGCGTACCGTTGATGATGTCGCCGGAGCGCCTATCAGTGTAGTTGTGACACCCAGTTCTGAAAATAGAACCAAGTGAATGCATATGTGTGCCTAGGATGTTCATCACACATACACATGTAATCCACAAACTGAATTCAGAATATAACCACGAATAAATAGTGTTTAAGTACTTTATTACAATGACTCAATGTCTCACTCATGAATCTCTAACTTATTCTTGCAGCGGAAGTCTCTAAACGACAGCGGAAATAACTAAACAGCAGGCTCCAACTTCAACTCCACAGGCATGTTGACGATAGTTCACACACCTAGTACTCCACATGGTCCTCAAAGTACTCTTCTCCTGTAGCTTATGTATATGTTGTAATGCAAGGGTGAGTACATGTCGTACTCAGCAAGTACGGGAAAAGTATGACATGTAGCTTACAACAAGGTAGGCAATAAAAAGGCTCATTGCAGAAAGCAAATTTTATTTCACAAACATGGTAAAAACAACAACTATCTATAGATGAGTTTAATCCCAACATAACCAAGTAATTCAGACACATTATTTCATCATAATTCACCATTTATCATGCTTCAACCATCCAATAATCTTTCTCAAGTTCATCTCATACTCATAAATATTCATATCCATCTCATATTCATATAACCGAAACCAAATTCATTGTCATAACTCAAAACAGTCCCAAAACCGATCCCAATGATCATACCCGAATAACCATCCCAAGTTTTGCCTCTAATCATGGAAGTTGGCCAGGTGCTTGTAACCGGAAGCACGGCTATCATGATAGTTTTACGCTCTTCAGAGGTGGCACCACTTTACCCACAAGTTTGTGATTTCGTCACCCATCGGCGACTAGAAAAACCTCCATTATACCAGTACAAAACTGTCGGTTTATGGTCAAGAGATCACAAAATAGCCTTTACAAAGGGACTACTAGGATGTACGGACCCACTGAGGTTTCACCGGTAGGCTCGAATCTCCATTCTCCCACCCACGGGCCCCCTCTTGTGCCATGCAGTTCCCAGGGCAGTCCCTCTTGACTCCCATTCCTTGTGCCATCCAATGGTCCATAACAAGCTAGCAACACACCTAATTAGTCAGCTAAGCTGCACCCATATTTGGCCTTGTGGTGGCACTGTTTTCCTGCCATGTGCTCGCATGAACGGGTCCTTAGATCTACGACAAGCAAACCACCATCTCATTCAGCATCATCCACGAACCAAGCTTGCCTAGATCTCCCCGATTCCATGCTCATTAACATCATCATGTTCTCATCATCATTATTCATATGAGTGCAGTAGTTAACCATGTTTTAATTCAGCTTCCTGTATCCCGTAATTTAAGCGAAGCAAAAAAGGAAAAATGACCATACACGACTCATCAACTTTCCCGGCGACAAGGATGGTTAACAAAACTAGTAAACTCCTATAAAAAGGGTGTTCGTCAAGTTGACTCAAGCATAGGAGTTTTTGCAAACAAAACGGTTTCAAAACATGTGATCAATATAGTCAAGGGGCACTTTCCTTGCTCCCATGGTTCTTGTTTCTCAAGCGTTTCAAAGTCTTGGTGCTGTAGTTCCTCGTAGACGGCCTCTTTAGCTTGTCCTTTTACTCACGATAACGCACAATAAAATTTACAGCAATCAATCATCATGCACAAACTTTACTCAAGATGCAATGGGGTAGATGAATGCAAATCCTATAGTGCAGATTATAAAACCAGTTTGTACGTGTTCTTGCATGTTTTAAGGGGCTTTCATGGGGTTTTATGATGAACAAGGGTGTAGGGATCAAGTGTGGACGTGGTGATGATCTTGACACAAGATCTAGATCAATTCCACCGTCAAAAATCGATCAAAACACGATCTGTCCACACGCAAAAGTTTGTACTCGAAGGGGACGAAGAAAACGGATGCGTAGAAATGGCGGCAATGTTGTAAGATGGGTAATGAAGACTTACCTCACTTCCTCCTTGTGGCTAAGGGGTCCTAAAGGTAGGGGATAGGGTTCCCCCCCTCAAGGGCTGCGGCCAAGGGGTCTCCCCCTTAATTGTTGCGGCCTATTTGGGGGGAAATCCCCCCCCCCCCCCAAATGTGGGGGGGATTTGGGGAAAATCAGGAAAATCTGGGAAGAATTTGGGAATTTTTGGGAAGGGGGGAAATTTGGGGAAATTTTGGGTTGTCTCAATTTAGATATTTTATTTTCGTTACTCTCCATTTCTATATTCCTTTCTCTATTTCTATGGTTCTTTCTCCATTTCTATGGTTCTTTCTCCATTTCTAGGGTTCTTTTCTCCATTTATAGGGTTCTTTCTCCATTTCTACTTCTTGTCAAATGCTTCTCTACATGGAAAATGTATGCAATGCATGGTAGTGAAATTGTGGGTGTTACGGTAGTGCATTTCAAGCAGCCTCTAGCCACGTTACCTTGTCGACGAGGTCGATTTCTTCACGCAGAAGCTGGTTCTGCGTGGCTTCGTTGTATGCCTGGACGTCGGATGAGCCCTTGGTGTGTTCTGGGGGAGGGCGTCCTCGACCCCCTACACCAGTGTAAGAGGGCGTGGAGCGTCTTGCATCACTCGCTATCGGCGCTGGAGTCGGAGTCGGAGCGGCCGTAGGCGGCTTTCAACGCCCTCTGGGCCTCTTGGTACTCCATCTCCTGCTCAGCGCTGGCCTCGGGTTTGGCCTTTTGTTTGCCCTCCCGCTGGAGGAGGGTGCATCGTCTTTGCGCGGCCGCTGTTGTTGCAGCTCACGGAAATGTTCCGCAAGCTTCTTGGTCTCGTGGCAGTCGCTAGCGCCGTGACGGTCGGTGTTGTGCACCGGGCACCACTGGCCGTCGTCGCTAGCAGGCAACGATCGCGGGCGCTTGTCAGAGCGCGGGACTCGGCCTCCACCAGCCGCTGCTAGAGCAGCAGTGGATGCCCCGGCCAGAGGCTTGTTCCTGCCTCCGGTCTTGTTCTTGCTGCTGCTGCGTGGAGCTGCAGCCTCTCGGGCACTCCCTGCCGCTGAGGCAGGTTGTGATTGCCAATCTCAGCCTTCCACCGCCCTGGCACATTTATCGTCCAGGCTCAAGAGCTCAGAGACGTCTTGCACGTCGTGCCTGGCCAACTTCTCGAGCATCTTCTTGTCACGGATGCCTTGCCAGAAGGCAACGACGGCGGAGTTGGATATGTGGGGGATGGTGTTCCTAACCTGGGAGAACCGCAGGATGAAGGATCGCAGCGACTCCCCATCACGCTGACGCACGGCGTGGAGGTCAAGCTCGGTGCTGGGGCGCGTGTAGGAACTCCTAAAGTTGGTTGTAAACCTCCAACACAACTCTTCCCAAGACGTGATGGAGCCTGGGGGAAGGTTCATGAGCCATGACCAAGCCGTGCCGGTCAGGGCGACGGGGAAGTAGTTGGCCATGACGGCCTCATCCCCTCCTGCAGCTAGGATGTGGTGGAGTAGATCTGCAGGAACTCGGCAGGATTGACTGTCCTGTCATATTTTTCCAGCAAGTGGGGCCGGAACTTGGGTGGCCAGACCACCATATGAAGGTGTGGGGCGAGCGCCATGCAGCCCCCCACTGCCCCGGAGAGGCAGGGTAGTCAGAGCGCGGCCCGCTGGTACGGCGCTTGGAGAGCGGTACTCTCCTTCGAGGTTACGACGCCTCTCACAGCGTCGCTCGATGGTGGTGTGACCGTCTTCCCTTGCGAGGCGGCTTTTCAGCTCGACCCTAAGGTCAGCTATGGCCGCCGCGCGCGGTATTGTTGCCTGATGGGCTACCGTTGGCATACGCGACTGGGCCAGCGAGGGTTCAGCCTGCTGTCTCCTTTAGGCAGGAGAGTTCATGGCAGCAGCGACGAGATGGTCGACATCGCGTCGCCACTGTTCTGCTGCCTCGGGGGTGGCACCATCACCCGAAGGGTTGTGGAGCAGAGCGCATGCTGCAGCCAGCACGCTCTCCGAGCTCAGTTGCGGCGGAGCTGTCGCCACCGTTGGAGTAGAGGGCAGCCGAGAGGAAGCGGCCTCTCGCGGCGCGAGTGCCAGTGGCACACCGTCCGTGCGGTCACCGGCACGTCCCGACCTGGGCGCCGTAGGCACCACAGGGACACCAGCGGTCTGGCCGCCGGTTTGGCCGGACATCTTTCAATCAACAACATTTTATCATGTAACTAGCCTGTTCTTTCTACGTCACGATACAGTGAACAAGTGGTACTCACTGACCGCGAGGGACGGCGATTATAATCGATTTACACCTGCAGGGTTACCCGAATAACCCGTCACGTACGCCCGTACTCGATGTTGCCTACAGTAACCATCACGGACGTCGTACGTAACCACCTTTCGCCCGTCAGCCAAATATTGAACTGGTCCCATCGTCCCGAGCAAGAGGTCTCTGCACGCGCATCTCAGTGCCGCCAGCTGTTTTACACCTCAAGCTCTCAACCTACCCTCTGAACGACGGGCAATGCCTCAATACCCAGCTACCCGAGTTACATCGGTTTCCCGGTTCCCATATAGCCGGTAGGTCTTTGGTACTGTTCTAGCTTGTTCAACAGGCCCGCACACGGCTCGGTCCTCAATCGACACAAGTGGAGCTATAGCACACAGGCTCGGTCTCATTTTTCGTGCCATGTGTATCATGTGCTATCTCTACCCGAGCGATGTGCCTCTAGCCTATTCTCACGAGTAGTTCCAACTACTCGACTTGTACCGAATCCTACACTATCTTATCATTGAATTAGCTAACGGGGTTTTCAATCCTAATCCCAACACATGGTTTTCTTGGCTATGCATTTGGGTTTTCAAACAAGACTCTTATGCAAGAATTAATGGTACTCAAGTAAGTTCAAAACAATAAAAATTTGTAAAAAGGTTAATGCAAACTGGAGCTTGCCTTGCTGCTCTTGGTCGTAGGCTAGCTGCTCCTACGGAGTAAGGAAGTCTAGGACTTCGGGTTCCTCCTCGACCTTAGCGACTACATGATATAGCAAGTACATGTATTAATTTAAATGCATTTGAATTGAATTTCAAACTTGTGAAGTTTGTAAGTCTCACTAGACAGACCCAATGACTCTGAAATTTTTACTGTGGTTTGGATACAACCTAAACAGAGACTTGGCCAAGTTTTAGTTGCAGCAAAGCTCATTTGAGCTCTCCACAAATAATTATGTGCTGACCTTACTTGGAGCTCTTATGGTGTTCTAGGGATTTTCATGGAGCAAGCCATGACTTTCTGAAAACTAGATTTTCAGAGGGTTCTAATGGAGTTGGTCTCACTTAATTTGAAGGTTCCTAGCTAGAGATATGAGCTAAACAATTTCAGAGAAATTCTGAAAATGTTTCTGGACATTTTCTATTTTCTCTGGAACAGTTTCATTAATCACACCATTAGGTGGATCAAACGAGCTCAAATGGATCTGAAATTTTTATGGTAGTTCGATATTTTGGTGAACATCCCAGCAAAATTTCAGAATTTTCCTCCACAGGATTCTCCAGTTAAATATCTAAACAGTTTCAGTTTTGAATAATTAATACTGGATAATTAAGGATTTTCATGTAGTGAAACTTGATTTTCTGAAAAGTACTCAGAGAGCTGAATCCAACAAAATTTGGTTCACTCGATTTGGATGTTCCTAGCCAAAGTTATGAGGGTTTGAAGTTTGAATGAAATCAGCAAATCGGGAAAAGTTTAAATCTCTGCGCGTGGGACCCGGGGCTACGTGTCGGCTCCTCATCGGACGACACACGCGGCTACAGAGTCTTTCGCGTGCAGCCGCACCCGATCCATGCCACAGCAGATCCCGATTTTAATATATCTGCCGCTGACAGCCAGGGTCCACCCCCTTCGTCTACCTCCCGACTTCCGCGTTCAGCCGCCGCGACGCCTCGCCGGAGAGCTCGCCGGCAGCATCGGTGGTGCTCCAAACTTCATGATTCGGGCCGCCCCTGCTCAAATCCCCTCGGGGAACATGATTCTGGGCTGAGTTCGTCATGAAAACGGCCGGCACATGGTCGGCGACGAGCGGCGGCTTCAGAAAGACTTCGGCCGTGTCGGCCGACCTTCCTAGTACTCCAACCGACCGAGCAAACGTCTGGAAAGCATCAGTGGTTCCTCAGGAACCTCGGCATGGGCTCGAAGCAGCTCGGGGAAGGTCCGAAGTAGGCTCCCACCGTGCGCCCGATGCTTCCCGCAGGATCCGCCGTCGGCAAGCTTCGAAATACGCCGGGTACAGGGGTTCTCATGCTAAGGGTTGTGAAGGCAACTTGTGCGCTACAAGGTCTAGTCTGTGTAGGAACGGATTGATACTCTCTAACCTTTCCTAAGTGTGAATTTGACAGAACCGCACCCGAAGGTCGGTCTGTACCGAGAAAGGGGAAAACTGGAAATTCACCGCCGGCGATCAAGCCCTCGGGCTGTGGCTCGGGGGTGAGCAGCACCGGTCACCAACGCGTACGGGGACGCCTTAGTTTGGGCATGACAACCTCCCGGCTGGGCTGTCCACGGGAGCCCGAAGTGCGGCGGTTTTAGGTCACTGAACGGAACTCTCGGTATAGCCGAGATCACCCGAGTTCAGCCGATTTTTAGCGACGGGGAAGAAGAAGGAAGGTTCCTGGTACCTTGTCGTAGCTCTGGAAGGATAGGGGAGGCTGTGATCGTGGTTCTCCGATCGGTCCCGAGTGGCGGAGGAAAGAATTCCGGTGCTGTGTTATTGCGAGGGGAAAAACGGCGAGGGCTTCGGCCAAGGCGTGGAGCGCCTTAAGAAGGGCTCGGAACCGACCTGCGCCCGCGTGTGGCCAAGCTGCTGGTGGCGTGGCGGCCTCCCCTCGGTGGCGATCGCTGCTGAAGCCCGAAGACCCGAGTGAGAAAGTCTTCAGTCGGTTGAACCTCTTCAGTGGCTGACAGGTGGGTCCAAATCCCATTTTAACCTCTGAACTTAACTCCATATTACTGTTGTAAACAGTAAGCCCTAAAATGCCCATGGTGATTTGAATTATTCACCCCTGAGCCATTTGAATTGGTTAGAATTCAAACTGGGTTTGGTCTGACTAAATTTCAGCACATGTTCAGTTTGAAATTCAAATAAAGTTTGAATTTGCTACACTTAGCTCATGTCAAGATCAACTCCAAATGTAGTGAAAATTGATGTGTGAGCTCAAAAAAATGTGCTGAGTAAGAATATGCCTCCCACTTTTGAATTCATGGGATAAAAACAGTTTGAATTTGAATTTGAGTTCAAACTACCCTCTTTCTAGCTATACCCAAAAGTACCTCAAAAAGGTTTTGAATTTGGGTGAAACTTGGCATGGACATTACTAGCAAAGTGTAGCAGTTTTTCATATGTCCAGCCCCTAGATGATGCATGTGGGAAATGCCACTTTTGCATTGTGTGAGTTTGTTCTCTAATGATCATGTTGATAATGGTTACTTGCTCTTCAAATGTGTTCATCAACTTTCTTCAAATGAGGTGTGTGTGTGATGATGAACACTTTGAATATGTCAAAAACTGAGGCCTTTACATTCCCCCCCACCCTTAATAGAATCTCGTCCCGAGATTATAAGGTAAAAATGAGAGAGAGGACGGTAGAAAATTACCGGATATGCGACGTGAAAAAGTCGGGGTAGTTAGCGCGAAGAAATCCTTCGCTCTCCCATGTCGCTTCATCCATGGAGTGATTACTCCATAGAACTTTGTAGAACCACAACGTACGGTTGCGTGTGGTTCGGGCCTTCTCATCAATAACCTGAACCGGTTCCTCCCGATAGGTGAGATCCGGTTTCAGTTCTTCTATGTCCTCCAGCTGAATGGTAGTTGATAGCTTAAGACACTTCCTCAGCTGGGAAGTATGAAAGACGTCGTGCACACCGGAGAGTGCTTCTGGTAATTTCAGCCGGTATGCTACTGATCCACATCTTTCTATAATCTGAAATGGACCGATGAATCGGGGTGCCAATTTTCCTCTCACCCCGAATCTGTTCACGCCCTTCATTGGAGACACATGTAGGTATACGTGATCCACGACTTTGAATTGTAGTGGGCGCCTTCTCCAGTCCGCATATTGCTTTTGTCGGGATTGGGCGGCTTTTAGATTCGCTTGAATCAGTTGAACCTTTTCCTCCGCGTTACTGACAAGGTCAATCCCAAAGGTAACCCTTTCGCCAGACTCACACCAATTCAATGGTGTGTGGCATTTCCTCCCGTATAGCGCCTCGTAAGGCGCCATCTTGATGCTGGCTTGGTACCCATTGTTGTACGAGAACTCGGCTAACGGCAAGTGATCATCCCAATTCTTGCCGTGGTTGATAGCGCAAGCTCGTAACATGTCCTCCAGAATTTGGTTTACCCGCTCGGTTTGCCCGTCTGTCTGCGGGTGGTATGCTGAGCTACGGATTAGCTTCGTCCCCAACGCATCGTGTTGCTGCTACAAAAAACGGGACACAAATAAAGTGCCCCGATCCGATATGATGGTACGGGGTACGCCGTACAAGCATAGGATCCGTGAGATGTACAGTTCAGCATACTTCTTGGCGTTGTAGTTGGTGTTGACCGGGATGTAATGGGCAACTTTGGTGAGCCGGTCGACGATTACCCACACATAATCATGTTTCTGAAAAGTGGTGGGTAAACCGACGATGAAGTCCATGCTCACATCTTCCCACTTCCAGGCAGGAACACTCAGTGGTTGTAGCAGCCCCGGTTTCCGCATATGATCTGCCTTCACCCTTCGACATGTATCACACTCGGACACGTACTTTGCGATCTCTCGCTTCATCCATGTCCACCAAAACTTGCTTCTGAGTTCTTGATACATTTTGTTGCTGCCGGGGTGAATAGAAAATTTTGACAAGTGAGCCTCATCAAAAAATTTCTTCCGTAACTCCGGGTTACGGGGTACGACGATCCAGTCCTTGAACCATAGGACGCCGTCTCCGTCTTTCCGGAAACATTTAAGCTCCCCACTGTCTATACATCTCCGCAAATGTGACATGCCCTTGCCATTTTTCTGGGCTGCCGCTATCTCTTCACGGATGGTGGGGATCAAAGCTAAGTTGTAGAGAGCTCCATGTGGAATCACATGCAGTGGTGGTTCACTCTCTTCCAACGGTGTGATGGTCAGATTGTTGACGTGTGACTTGTGGCTCAGCGCATCCGCCACTAAGTTTGCCTTGCCGGGGTGATAATAGATTTCTATTTCGTAATCCTTTATCAATTCTAACCATCTTCGCTGCCTCATGTTCAGCTCCTTCTGAGTGAATATGTACTTGAGGATTTTGTGGTCGGTATATAAATGTACGAGGTTACCGAGTAGGTAGTGCCTCCACATTTTCAGTGCAAGTACCACGGCAGCGAGCTCCAAGTCGTGAGTTGGATAATTCTGCTCATGGTTTCTAAACTGTTGTGATCCATACGCGACCACCGAAGGTCTTGCATCAGCACACATCCGAGCCCAATGCCGGATGCATCGCAGTACATATCGAACGGTTTTGTTGTGTCTGGCTGCGCCAAAACCGGTGCTGATGTTAGGTGCTTGACTAAAGCCTTGAATGCTGCTTCACATGCTGGACTCCAAACATATTTGGTAGCCTTCTTCAGCAGCTCCGTCATAAGCTTGGCAATCTTTGAGAAGTTCAGATGAACCTCCGATAATATCCTGTGAGCCCGAGGAAACTCCGTACCTCATGAACAGTTCTCGGGGACTTCCAATTCAGCACTTGTGTGATCTTACTCGGGTCCACAACGATACCCTCCGCTGAGATGATATGCCCGAGAAAAGGCACTTACGATATCCAGAATTCGCACTTGCTGAATATCACGTATAGCTTGTGATCCCGCAGCCGTTGCAAGACTATACACAGATGCTTCTTGTGATCTTCCTCCGACTTGGAATATACCAGTATGTCGTCGATGAATACCATGACAAACTTGTCCAGCTCCGGCATGAATACCGAGTTCATTAGATACATGAAGTGAGCTGGAGCGTTGGTGAGGCCAAAGGACATGACCAAGTACTCATAAAGTCCATACCTCGTTGAGAAAGCCGTCTTCGGAATATCCCCAGCCCGTATCTTAATCTGATGGTACCCAGATCTTAAGTCCATCTTGGAAAAGATCTTTGTTTCAACCAACTGATCAAACAACATGCCGATCCGTGGCAACGGGTACTTGTTCTTTATGGTTACGGCGTTTAATGGACGATAGTCCACGCAAAGCCGCAACGTCTCATCCTTCTTCTTCACAAATAATGCCGAACAGCCCCATGGCGAGGAGCTCGGCCTAATAAAACCATTTTCCAGCAGGTCCGTTAGCTGGGTCTTCAGTTCAGCCAACTCCTTGGACGCCATCTTGTACGGCCTTCGGGATATTGGCATGGTTCCCGGTGCAAGTTCAATCTTGAATTCCACCTCTCTATCGGGCGGCATCCCAGGTAAATCATCCGGGAACACGTCGGGGAACTCTCAGACCACTGGAATATCTTCCAATCTGATAGTTGTAGATTGATAGACACTTGGAAGTTTTATTTCTGGACTGTCCAGAAATAAGGAGTGAGATCCGTGCACTTCTGAGTTCAAGTGCACGATTCGAAGGACGGTGTCTAAAACAGCGCCGTGGCGGGTTAACCACGACATTCCTAGGATGACATCGACCTTCTGTCCCTCTAAGATTATGAGAGACGTAGGGTACACTCTACCCGCTAAGCATAATGGTGCTTTGGAAACCATTACGCTTGCTGAAATCTTTCCACCCGGTGAACAAATCAAATATGGACTATCGGTGGATAGTATTGGCAAGCTGTGTTTAGCAATGAAAGCTTGGCTAATAAAATTGTGCGTGGCGCCTGAATCAAACAACACTATGGCGGGATGCTGGTGGATGTTTGAACATACCCGCAAGGATTGGCTCACCCTCTGGCACGTCCTCTATGGCAAGCTGGTGGACGGTGCCGGGCCTAGGGTTTGCCCGCCGCGCATTAGTAGGGTTCCGGGGCTGATTCCTCCCCGGAAGTTGTGGTGCAACTCCGCCGCCTTGTCTCTCCGGACAACTGCTGGTGAAGTGTCATGGACGACCACATTTGTAGCATGTGGCCGCTGCTTGTCCGGTGCTTGGAGGATGAAAGCCCGGCATGCGCTGCTGAGGTGCATACGCACGCGGCATCGCCCGCTGCTGTTGTTCCTGCGGAGGTGGTGCTGGCAGTGCCGGCCTGAAAGCCGGTGGGGAATAGGGCCGACTGCGGAATGGCATCGACCTCTGTGGTGACTGCCAGCGTGGACCTTATGGTGGGCGATTCACCATTCAAAATTTCTGAGAAGGACCGCCTCCTTCTCCGCTGCTTCGCGGCGCGCTTCGTTTTCTTTCCGCCGCCGCTAACTCCTTGCCGGAGTCCTCCTGAACAATCGCAGCATCAATTATGTCGTTGAGGCTGCCGCGATTGAACATCGCCAATTTGTCCTTCAGGAGCGGATTAAGCCCCTGATAGAAGTGGTCCCGCCGCCTCTCGTCAGTATCAGCGTGATACGACGCGTAGAGCGCGAGATCGTTGAACGCCCTGGAGTATTCCAGCGCGTTCCGGCTCCCTTGCTGCAGGTGTAGAAACTCCTGCGTCTTCCTCTTCATGAGACCCGGCGGTATGTGATAGGCCCTGAAGGCCGTCCGGAACTCCACCCAGGTCATAACTCGGTCAGTGGGCTGTGAAGCACAGTAGTTCGCCCACCACACACTCACGGATCCCTGGAGCTGTTGGACCGCGAACTGAGTCTTACGCTGCTCACTCACTTGGAGCAGCCCGAACTTCATCTCCATCGTGCGGAGCCAGTTGTCCGCATCGAGGGGTTCATCCGCCCTTGAGAATACCGGGAGATGAGTTGCTAGAAAATTGGAGTAGGAGCTCTGTTGACGCTCCTCACGATCATGATGCCTCTCTGGTCGAGACGTATTTGCGATAAGGGTCTGCAGCAACTCCGTGTGCTGCTGATGAGAGCCCGCCATTGCTGCTACAATATCTGCCAAAGTAACCGTTGGCGGTGGCGGTTGTTGCTGTGGCTGCTGCTGCTGTTGCTGTCCCGAGGAGTCCTCGGGAGGCTGTTGGGAGGTTTCTCCCCCTTGACTAGAACCCCCAACGTCCTGGTTGGCACGAGTACGAGTCATTCTGAAATTCAAAACAGCAGCAATCAACACATGTCATACTTAAAAATTCCATATGAAACAGTAGGTATTTGAAGTGACACATGAATAATTTGCACAACATTCACATATATTGATAAAACATAAACTTTATACAAGATACATTATTCTTGGGTCTCCGAGAAGTCGTGCTCATGTCGTCACTACCTATACATCCGCTACTGCCTACCTGACATGTCACTGGTTACAAAAGTTTGGGTTACACCACTCTGGTTGCCCTACTTGGCAACGGTAACCCCCTACTCGGAGTAGAACTTGACCTCTTGTGGGTCCTCCTCCTCCGGTACCTCTGCTGGTGGCTCCGGATCTACAACCTCTTCTCCCATCTCGGGTTCTCCCATTGCCGGAAGACCCAAGACCACCGGTATGCCCAATACCGGAGGTACGAGGTCCTGCAACGCGTGCACCTCGTCCATGGCCTGGTTGTAGTCCTTTTCTCAGCCTTGCCCCTCCTCAATAGAGTCGTCTCGCTCTTGAGTAAGGACCTCATTTTGCTGGGTCAGAGCCTGCACTTGTTCTTTCAATGCCGCGATGTCAACACGGCTTTTCTCCTTTGCCTTCTTCAGACAATGCAGCTGATTATGCTGTTCATTCAGTCGCTTAATCGTCGGAAGGAGCACATTGCGGAGTGCGCTGTGAGCACTCTCGAAATGGTCTCCACAGCTTGTGCTACCCTTGAGCTTCGCAGCAAGACAATCCGTATGAACAGCTTGGCTGTCCATCATGGTCTTTCCTGCTTTCAATTGGAGGCTGAGGTTCGCCTCCGCAGGGTTGTACCTTGGGTAACCGGGATCTGTTGCCTCTATGTACCTCCCTTCCCACACATGATTAGCATGTCCCTCCACCGGAACGAGCGCGTATGGAGTACCCTCCATAGCTCTCATGTGTAGATGGCAGAAACACGACATGGTGTCACGGGCTGCCACTTGCCACATCCCCTCCGGTTGTCTACCTCTCACCGTGACGGTGAACGGCGCCCAACCGGGTGGCATAGGTCCTGCAGGAACTTCGACATGGATCGTGCACGTATTGTTCCCCTCCTCGCCTTCTTCCTTGGTGAAGTACTGCGGCATCTGGTTGTACCCGAAATGTTGAAGCATCTGCCTCAATGCTTCCGGATAGCCGCTGTGGTGAGAACAGTGGGACATCACCCACCCGTTCTCCAACTGTCTATCCGCTGTCATCTGTAAAAACATATTTGAGAAATGTCAAATATTTATTTGAACAGTAAACCATTGAGTTATAACATAAGACATGTCATTGAACTCTTAAAACTTGGAAACCTAGTTCAAATTTAAACAAATTTGACTGCTCATCTGCTGTCCCATATGACAGCCCGGCCCAGTTTCCATTTCAACCTGATTTAGACCATGCTAAAGGCAAAACCAATTCTGGAGCTCAACATCAAAATTGAAGTTAACTTCAAAAGATTTCCATAAAGTATTTGTTTGGCCTAATATCTGTTCTGGTTCAAAAGTTATGAGATTCAAAGTTAATAGAATTTCTGGAAACAATTGGACAGCACCTCCCTGTTTTAGGTTCTGATTTGATCCAAGAATTCCAGTAAATTCTACTCCAAATCTGACAAAACTTTATGTTACAAAATTGCAACCCATCTCATAAGATTTCAAGAACTACCTCATTTTCTATTTTTGGATTTTTATGCAGGAAGTTATGCTCAATTTACAGAGAGTTACAGAGAGTGTTTGCTCTGCCCTGTTTTCTGGACAGTTTCAACTCTACTGCATTTTTCGATTGGTTAAGGGATGAAACACCTCTGGACCTCAACAGAAAAGTTGTAAAGCTCTTCCAAAGCTTTCCATAAATGTATCATATGACCCCAACCTCGAAAGAACTCAACCTATAATCTTTGATTAACTTCAGCCTTAATTCAGCTGAAAACAGGGGACTCTGTCCTTAATAGCCTATGAGCTGAAAACTTTTTAACTTTGAATATCCTGATTATGGAAAGGAGTTACATCAAGTTTTAATGCTTTGGATTAAAATTTTCAAGTTTTATAATGAAGTTTCTCATTTAATGGGGTGTGACGTCGATGCGTCACCAGATCATGTCGGTACTACGTCCTCACAAGGAAAAACCTATACCAGACTTAGCCAGCTTCGTTAGTTCAGTGGCACTAAGCGTCACTCGCACATGAATGCTACAAGTCTACCGTTTCGTGGTTAGGCTACCTGCAGATAACTCACACAATCGTTAGACTCGGCTGCACACCGAGCCCGGTATCCATACAGTTCGTACAACCGGCCGTCATCACTCGCCCAGATGTTCTCAAGCCAAACACGCCTTGAGCTACGTGTTCACGTTACTGACCACATGACAGGGTCTCCCAAATTGCACCACGCACGCCAGAGACAGATGTTGCTCGAATACCCCAAACGACATGGACAGTCGTAGAGGATACTAAAGCGGGTCGAGTTACCTGCCATCCGTGGGGCTCCACCCTTCAGCTTGTGCACACTGGTGGACAGCGCTTACGTGCACCCCCCAAGACATAAACGTCCCGAGATGCATGATTTTTCGACATAATCAAATAGGTTCGTATGCCACTTTCTATACACTAATAACATCCTTATATGAGCTACTAACTCGTTCCTCACTGGATTTTTGAAAAAGATGACCTTTTTAGTGCGTTAAACCTCAAGCGAGCTCTGATACCAACGCTGACACGACCCCACGGTCTTGTCGAGCCAGGATCACGCTGAGGGGTGCTGCGTTGCACAGCACCGGATAACACACATCAAAGGTACAAAGTGGAAGCAAAGTTTTATTACATAAACAGGTTTATGAAATTTTTACAACAAAATATGTTTAGTCTACGTACGCATCAAGTTCACGTTCACCCCGTGAACGTGTCCTTGCTAGCACACACGCACACTAACTTGGCAGCGTGCACGACTCCCACTCGACGGGGTTCCCCTCCTGGGGTTCCGTCTCCTCCTCGGGAGTCCCTTCCTCATAGAACCCTGCAAAAGCTTCAAACACAAGCAGTGAGCACGAAGGCTCAGCAAGACTGACCCATCTCTCCGAAACATGGAACTTCTACATGAGGGTGATAGGTACATGAGATAAAACAATTTGCAAAGGACTCGCCTAATTATTGGAACCTTACTTTCAAGTTTTAGCAGCGGGTTGTGGAGAACCTTACGCTAAGGTACATGAGAGAGCCGCAATCAAACAAGAAACGCATTTCTCTCATGTACTTTGCCCAAAGTTAAAAAGAACTTTAATTAGCTCTAAACTACAACAAATCATTAACAAGCAAAGTCCATCTTTCAATCAGCAACATTTTAACATGTAACTAGCCTGTTCTTTCTACGTCATGATACAGTGAACAAGTGGTACTCACTGACCACGAGGGACGGCGATTATAATCAATTTACACCTGCAGGGTTACCCAAATAACCCGTCACGTACGCCCGTACTTGATGTTGCCTACAGCAACCACCACGGACGTCGTACGCAACCACCTTTCGCCCGTCAGCCAAATATTGAATCGGTCCCATTGTCACGAGCAAGAGGTCTCTGCACGCGCATCTCAGTGCCGCCAGCCGATTTACACCTCAAGCTCTCAACCTACGCTCTGAACGACGGGCAATGCCTCAATACCCAGCTACCCGAGTTACATCGGTTTCCCGGTTCCCATATATCCGGTAGGTCTTCGGTACTGTTCTAGCTTGTTCAACAGGCCCGCACACGGCTCGGTCCTCAATCGAAACAAGCGGAGCTATAGCACACAGGCCCCAAAGTCCTGCTGCCCTTACTCTCCGCTCGGTCTCATTTTTCTTGCCATGTGTATCATGTGCTATCTCTACCCGAGTGATGTGCCTCTAGCCTATTCTCGCGAGTAGTTCCAACTACTCGACTTGTACCGAATCCTAAACTATCTTAGCATTGCATTAGCTATTTGGGTTTTAAATCCTAATCCCAACCCATGGTTTTATTGGCTATGCATTTGGGTTTTCAAACAAGACTCTAATGCAAGAATTAATGGTACTCAAGTAAGTTCTCAAAACAATAAAAATTTGTAAAAAGGTTAATGCAAACCGGAGCTTGCCTTGCTGCTCTTGGTCGTAGACTAGATGCTCCTCCGGAGTAACAAAGTCTAAGACTTCGGGTTCCTCCTCGACCTTAGCGACTACATGATATAGCAAGTACATGTATTAATTTAAATGCATTTGAATTGAATTTCAAACTTGTGAAGTTTGTAAGTCTCACTAGACAGACCCAATGACTCTGAAATTTTTACTGTGGTTTGGTTACAACCTAAACAGAGACTTGGCCAAGTTTTAGTTGCAGAAAAGCTCATTTGAGCTCTCCACAAATAATTATGTGCTTGACCTTACTTGGAGCTCTTATGGTGTTCTAGGGATTTTCATGGAGCAAGCCATGACTTTCTGAAAACTAGATTTTCAGAGGGTTCTAATGGAGTTGGTCTCACTTAATTTGAAGTTTCCTAGCTAGAGATATGAGCTAAACAATTTCAGAGAAATTCTGAAAATGTTTCTGGACATTTTCTATTTTCTCTGGAACAGTTTCATTAATCACACCATTAGGTGGATAAAACGAGCTCAAATGGATCTGAAATTGTTATGGTACTTCAGGTATATCTTGGTGAATATCCCAGAAAAATTTCAGAATTTTCCTCTACAGGATTCTCCAGTTAAAATTCTAAACAGTTTCAAATTTGAAGAATTAATACTGGAGAATTAATGATTTTCATGAAGTGAAACTTGATTTGCTGGAAATTACTCAGAGAGCTGAATCCAACAAAATTTGGTTCGCTCGATTTGGATGTTCCTAGCCAAAGTTATGAGGGTTTGAAGTTTGAATGAAATCTGCAAGTCGAAAAAAGTTTAAATCTCTGCGCGTGGAACCCGGGGCTATGTGTCGGCTCCTCATCGGACGACACACGCGGCTAAAGAGTCTTTCGCTCGCAGCCATACCCGATCCGTGCCACAGCAGATCCCGGTTTTAAAATATCTGCCGCTGACAGCCGGGGTCCACCCCCTTCGTCTACCTCCCGACTCTCGCGTTCGGCCGCCGCGACGCCTCGCCAGAGAGCTTGCCGGCAGCCTCGGTGGTGCTCCAAACTTCATGATTCTGGCCGCCCCTGCTCAAATCCCCTCGTGGAACATGATTCTGGGCTCAGTTCGTTATGAAAACGGCCGGCACATGGTCGGCGACGAGCGGCGGCTTCGGAAAGACTTCGGCCGTGTCGGCCAACCTTCCTAGTACTCCAACCGATCGAGCAAACGTCTGGAAAGCATCAGTGGTTCCTCAGGAACCTCGGCATGGGCTCGAAGCAGCTCGGGGAAGGGCCGAAGTAGGCTCCCACCGTGCGCCCGATGCTTCCTGCAGAATACGCCGTCGGCAAGCTTTGAAATACGCCGGGTACAGGGGTTATCAGGCTAAGGGTTGTGAAGGCAAAGAACCGCACCCGAAGGTCGGTCTGTACTGAGAAAGGGGAAAACTGAAAATTCACCACCGGCGATCAAGCCCTCGGGCTGTGGCTCAGGGGTGAGCAGCACCGGTCACCAACGCGTCCGGGGACGCCTTAGGTTGGGCGTGACAACCTCCCGGCTGGGCTGTCCATGGGAGCCCGAAGTGTGGTGGTTTTAGGTCACTGAACGGAACTCTCGGTATAGCCGAGATCACCCGAGTTCAGCCGATTTCTAGCGACGGGGAAGAAGAAGGAAGGTTCCTGGTACCTTGTCGTAGCTCTGGAAGGATCGGGGAGGCTGTGATCATGGTTCTCCGATCGGTCCCGAGTGGCGGAGGGAAGAATTCCGGTGCTGTGTTCTTGCGAGGGGAAAATGGCGAGGGCTTCAGCCGAGGCGTGGAGCGCCTTAAGAAGGGATCGGAACCGACCTGCGCCCGCGCGTGGCCAAGATGCTGGTGGCGCGGCGGCCTCCCCTCGGTGGCGATCGCTGCTGAAGCCCGAAGACCCGAGTGAGAAAGTCTTCAGTCGGTTGAACCTCTTCAGTGGCTGACAGGTGGGTCCCACTCCAATTTTAACCTCTGAACTTAACTCCATATTACTGTTGTAAACAGTAAGCCCTAAAATGCCCATGGTGATTTGAATTATTCACCCCTGAGCCATTTGAATTGGTTAGAATTCAAATTGGGTTTGGTCTGACTAAATTTCAGCACATGTTCAGTTTGAAATTCAAATAAAGTTTGAATTTGCTACACTTAGCTCATGTCAAGATCAACTCCAAATGGAGTGAAAATTGGTGTGTGAGCTTACAAAAATGTGCTGAGTAAGAATATGCCTCCCACTTTTGAATTCATGGGATAAAAACAGTTTGAATTTGAATTTGAGTTCAAACTACCCTCTTTCTAGCTATACCCAAAAGTACCTCAAAAAGGTTTTGAATTTGGGTGAAACTTGGCATGGACATTACTAGCAAAGTGTAGGAGTTTTTCATATATCCAGCCCCTAGATGATGCATGTGGGAAATGCCACTTTTGCATTGTGTGAGTTTGTTCTCTAATGATCATGTTGATAATGGTTACTTGCTCTTCAAATGTGTTCATCAACTTTCTTCAAATGAGGTGTGTGTGTGTGTGATGATGAACACTTTGAATGTGTCAAAAAATGAGGCCTTTACATGTGTCCTCGGCCCCAGACCTAGCCTCCCCGCCGAGGCAAGGTCCGACGCTGCCACGTGTTTTGGGCTCCGAGCCTGACCTCCCCGCTGAGGAGGGCTCCGGAGCTGCCACGTGTCGTCGACCCCGGACCTGGCCTCCCCGCTGAGGCGAGGTCCGGTGCTGCCACGTGTCCCCGGGCTCCGGGCCTAACCTCCCCGCTGAGGAGGGCTCCGGAGCTGCCACGTGTCCTCGGCCCCGGACCTGGCCTCCCCGCTGAGGCGAGGTCCGGTGCTGCCACGTGTCCCCCGGCTCCGGGTCTGACCTCCTCGCTGAGGACGGCTCTAGAGCTGCCACGTGTCCTTGGCCCCGGACCTGGCCTCCCCGCTAAGGCGAGGTCCGGCGCTGCCATGTGTCCCCTGGCTCCGGGCCAGGCCTTCCCGCTGAGTAGGGCTCCGAAGCTGCCACGTGTCTTCGGCCCCGGATCTGGCCTCCCCACTGAGGCGAGGTCGGTGCTGCCACGTGTCCCCGGGCTCCGGGTCGTACCTTCCCGCTGAGGAGCGCTCTGAAGCTGCCACGTGTCCTCGGCCACGGACCTGGCCTCCCCGCTGAGACGAGGTTCGGTGCTACCACGTGTTCTCCGGCTCTGAGCGCGGCCTCCCTGCCGAGGTGGGCTCCGGGCCGCCACGTGTCCCATGATCCGCCATGGGCTGTGGGCCTCAGGAGTCAAGGAAGACGTGCACAGTCCAGTCATGCATTCAAGATTCGCACATTCCCCAGAAGCATGGCGTGCAGCGCACGCCTCTGCCCTCTCCTGGCAGTCATTGCAGTGATAGAAAAGGACGGTATGGCGTGACAACGGTAGTATCGGCACAGTGCTGCACAGCTGACCGAGTAGGACGCGGCGACAAGACAGAGCCTTCTCCCACCATCATCAACCGCTACTCGGTCTGAGGCGCCCGGCGTGTCAGGCGGCACACCTTAACTCCTTCAACAGCGAGTACTACAAGTAGCTGTAAATACCCTAGATCGTGTATAAGGTACGGACAGCCGTGGGGCCACATGTCCGGCCCCGGGCCAAAATGTAGCTGCCTAGCCTTGAGACATAAAAGGACCGGGCAGCCTACGATAGGGGGGACTCGATTCTAATCGATTCCAATCGACCCTCAGACTCACATACATGCAAGCTCAAGCAATCCAACACACACTCCCGTGTACGTAGTGTTTTACGCTCCGGCGTCCCGAACCATGTAAATCCTGATGTTCACACCTGTTCTTCGAGTTCGATCGATCTAGGGACGTTATCCCCTCCAAACAATGAACCTCCGCAGATTGCTCTTGTAGTGATACTGGGGGATGTGTTGTAGCGAACACTTCAACATTTGTTACGCCAGGTACGGGGCTTTCACGCTCTATAGACGACCGAGCATCGCCACCATGGTGAACATCCATTCCATCGATTGATCCTCTCGCCCCACTCATCGCCGTCTCCAGGGGAGGGGGGAGGAGGCCACTTCCTGCTCCAGGGCAGGTAGATCTGGCCAAGCAGGCGACCGCACAGTTGCCGCTCTCGAGGTAGCAACCGCTGCCACCACACGTTGGCCATATGCCGCCACGACGGCAACCACACCGCCAGTTGCAAGCCTGGAGAGCATACTGGCCACAGAACACGCTCTTCTCCAAAACCCTCTGGGCAAGGATGCTCCCCCAGAGGTGGCTGAGCAGTGGCGCAACAACGTCGACCACCTCATCGCCGCCGCCATGAATACGCCGGCCTACAGAAGGCAGTGGGCTGAGCTTTCATAGGTGCAGTCGCATACGCCAATGGTGTCCTGCGAGACGGCTATGGCACGCGCGGCAACCACGGCCAGGCAGGCCTCAGCCAACCTCAGGGTCGAGCTAGACCGCCGCCACGTGAGTGAAGATGGCCGCATCACCGATGAGAGACGTCGCGAGAGACGCGGCAACCTCGAGGGCGAGTATGGCACCCCGGGTGTCGTACCCGCAAGACGCGCTGCGCAGACCCCTGCTTCTCCAGTAGCAGGCGGGGGCTGTGTGGCACTCGCCCCAAATCTTCGCATGGTGGTCTGGCCACCCAAGTTCCGACCACACTTGCTGGAGAAGTACGATGGGACTGTCAACCCTGCAGAGTTTTTGCAGATCTACTCCACATCCATCCTAGCAGCAGGAGGGAATGAGGCCGTCATGGCCAACTACTTCCCAATGGCCTTGTCTGGCACTGCCCGGTCATGGCTCATGAACCTTCCCCAAGGCTACATATCCTCCTGGGAAGAGTTGTGCTGGCGGTTCACAGCCAACTTTGGAAGTTGCTACACGCGCCCCGGCAGCGAGCTCGGTCTCCATGCCGTGTGACAGCGCGAGGGGGAGTCACTGCGGTCCTTCATCCAGCGGTTCTCCCAAGTGCGGAAAACCATCCCCGCATCTCCAACGCTTCTGTCATCGTCGCATTCCAACAGGGCTTAGAGACAAGAAGATGCTCGAAAAGTTAGCCATGCATGACGTGCAAGACGTCTCCGAGCTCTTCAGCCTGGCGGACAAGTGCGCCAGAGCCGCGGAGGGCCGAGACTAGTACTCGCGACCTGCCTTGGGGCGAGGAGTGCTGGTGAAGATGCTGCTCAGGGCAGCAGCAAGAAGAAGAAGGCTGGAGGCAAGGACAAGCCTCTAGCCGGGGTCCCACCATCGCCGCTGTAGTGGCCGGTGGGGGCCGTGGCCCGCACACCGACAAGCGTCTGTGACCGCCGTCCGCCAGTGACGATGGCCAGTGGTGCTCGGTGCACAACTCTGGCCGCCATGGCGCTAGCGAGTGCTGAGAGATCAAGAAGCTCACGGAGCGCTTCCGCGAGCTGCAGTGGCAGCGCCAAGATGGCGCGCCCTACCGCCAGCGGGAGGGCAAGCAGAAGGTCAACCCTGAGGCCGACATGGAGCAGGAGATGGAGTATCAGGAAGCCAAGTGGTCGTTCAACGCGGCCTATGGCCACTCGGACTCTGGCTCTAGCGCCGACAACGAGCGCCGCAAGACGCTCCACGTGATGTACGGGGGTTCCTAGGACATCACATCGCAAGACCTTCTCCGCCTCAACAACGCAGGAATCCCGGAGATCCTCCACTATCTTTGGCAGTAGCAGACAGATCCTGGACCAGGTCCTTGTTCGCCAGCTCCTTTTCCCTGGCAGCCAACTCCTCCTTCTTGGCAGCCAGCTCCGCAGCTCGGCGCTCCGGGGAGGCCTACATGGATGAGGCGGCAAGCTCGCGCTTGCGGACGTCCTGTAGCTGCTTTCCCAAGCGCTCCCGCTCCCCTTCATGGACTGCCTCGCGGATGATGAAGTCCCTGCCAGCACGTAAGACGTGAAGAGGACGATCTCACCGGGCTGCAGGCCGGTGAGCAGGGTCGTTCCACGGCAAATCCTTCCATCATACTCAGCGGACTACCATCCGAGCAGCCGCCTTAGGCGCCCGAGTTTACCGTCAGTCCGAAGGCGAGAGGAGCTGTAAGGCCCAAGTTTTCACTTGCTAAAGGTGTTCATCAACCCACACACCTCAGCTCAATTGTGGTAAACTTATGAACACATTTGAAGAGCAAGTAACCACCATCAATAGATAATTAGGAGATGAACTCACAAAATGCAAAAGTGGTATTTCCCACATGCATCATATAGGGGCTGAGCACACTATCAACTCCTAAACTTTGTTAGGAATGCTCATGCCAAATTTCACACAAATCCAAACCTTTTGAGGTATTTTTTTATACAATCATAAAAAGGTTGGTTTGAATGTAAATTCAAATTCAAACTCTTTTCATCACATCAATTCAAAAGAGGGATTCGTATTCACACTCAGCACATTTTTATGAGCTCACACACCAATTTTCACTCCATTTGGAGTTGATCTTGACATGAGCTATTTTGAGCTAGTTTAAACTGAATTTGAATTTCACTTTGTCATTTGAAGCAAAATTCAGTCCAACCAATTCCTCATTTTGAATCATTCAATCTTCAAATGGTCAATTTGTGGTTTGATCAATTGCAAGGGACAGTGAGGTCACAAATATTTGAAACAGTGGAGAAATTAAATTTTGGAGGACAAAATTAGAATTAGGGGCCCACTGACCAGTGGGACAGAGGAAGCTTGCAGCTATTTTCTTCTGTGTGGGGCGACACCGAGCAGGGTCGACACCAGCGCGACGGCCACTGAGCTGCCTGCGTCCCGCTCGCCCTGGAGGCGGTTTGTTCTCCTTTTATGCTGATCAACATGCCCCGGCGACACCCAAACGAGTTTGTCTTCTGCTCAGACACACTACTCGCTCGTGCATCCAAAAAAATTGCCCGAGCTTCCGCCTCCTCTGCTCCCTCGGCGATAACACAGCTCCGGTGCCTTGGACGTCCAGCTGAGAAGCTCAATAGCAGCGCCAACCTTCACTCGATGTGCTCCAGTCCTCAGCAGCTCGTGATCGGCTTCCTCCGGCCAGCACCACACCTCTTCTTCTTCCTGGGTTCAACCCGAGCTGCCGCCACGAGAACTTATCATCCGGCCACCACAGCCCTTCTTTCCCCAAGCTGTAAATAACAAAAAGGTTCGCCAAGGTCTTCTCCTTCTTCACCGCAAACCCCGGCCGCATGCCATGGGTTGTGCTCGCCGGAATTTCCAGTTTTGGCGCCGGTATGCAATATGAACCGCCGGCTAACTATTCAAAATTTGTTCTACACGTCACACCACTCATCATCAAACTTAGCAAACCACTTTTAGAGGTCCGTGCGAGTTCATAGGATCAGAAACCTCGGAGAATCATCGAGTATAGCCGCTGTTCTCCGAGTTTTGCTATTTTCCCTGATTTTTGACCTAGGTCGCACGGTGACATACCACTTAGAGCCTTTCTCGAGCTCATTTGTGTCCAAGAAAATCTTCCCTAGGGTGCACTGATGCTGTACGACCATTTGCTTGAGCTTTTGGAGTGCTAGGGAGGTCGGCCGACATAGCCGAAGTTCTCTCGAAGCCGCCGCACGTCTTCGGCCATATTCCGGTCATTGGCGTCCCAAGTTCATGGCACAAATGGATTCCTCGTGTCTGAAAACCCCCAGGCGGCGAGCATCACGAAGTTTGGCGCACTGTAACACCCCTCCGGCGAGCACTCCGATGAGGGGGCGGCGGCCGAGCGTGGGACCGCGAGGTTGAAGACAAACCGCGGGCCCCACGTATCAGCCTCGGTTTTCGGGGCACGAGATCTTCTGTGGCACGGGATCAGTTTGTGTCAACGCACGGTTAACCCTGTGGCCCCGTGTGTTGTTGCTCCAGGGAGTGACATGTCACCTGTAGATCCCGCAGTCAGACATTTAAACATTTCTCGGGTTTCCAATTTCCAGATTTTCCCCAAACTTGAAACACCCATAACTTTTGCTAGGTGTGTCCAAATCGAGTGAACCAAATTTTGTTGGCTTCAGCCCTCTGATTACTTTCCAGACAAATAAGTTTCACTCCACGAAACCCATTATTTCTCCAGAATTAATTCTCCAAAATTTAAACTGTTGAGAATTTTAACTAGAGATTCCTTTTATGGAAAATTTCAGGATGTTCATTGTAATATCCCTGAGTTACATGCAAAGTTTCATATCCATCCGAGCTCATGTAGTCCACCTAATGGTGTGATTAAGTAAAGTGGTCCAGAGAAAAAGAAAAATGTCCATAAACATTTTTCAGAATTTCTCTGAACTTCTTTATCTCATATAATTTGCTAGGATTCTCCAAATTAGATGAAACCAATTCCATTAGAACCATCTAAAACTCTAGTTTCCAAAAAGCAATGGCTTGCTCCATGAAAATCCTTAGAAAACCTTTGAAGCTCTAATTATGGCAAATACACATTTATTTGTGCAGGGTTCAAAGTAGCTTTGCTTCAAATGAAATTTGGCCAAGTCCTTGTCTAGGTTGTCACCAAACCACAGTAAAAAGTCTTCACATTATCATCTCAAAACAAATGCATTTAATTTGACACACATCGTTATTTTTATTTCATGTAGTCGCTAAGGTCGAGGAGGAACCGGAGATACTAGATTGTATCCCTTTGGAAGAGAGTTCACTCGACGACCAGCAGCAAGGCAAGCTCCGGTATGCATTAACCCTGTTATAAAGCCTTATGTTTTGATCACTTATCTTATGCATTTCTTACTATGTGCATTAGAGTCTTGATTTGAAACCCAATTGCATCGCCAAGAGAACCAGGGATTTGGGCTTAGGATTTAAACCTCGAGTAGCCACAACAATGCTCAAGATGATATAGGATTCGATACAAGTCGAGTAGTTGGAACTACTCGCGAGAATAGGCTTAGAGGCACACCACTCAGTTAGAGAGATAGACAATGAATCACATGGCATACAAATGAGACCGAGCGGAGAGTAAGGGCAGAAGGACTTTGGGGCCTGGGTGCCGTAGCTCTGCTTGTGTCGATTAAGGACCAGGCTGTGTACGGGCCTATTGAACAAGCTAGAACTGTACCGAAGACCTACCGGCTATATGGGAACCGGGAAACCGATGTAATTTGGGTAGCGATCTGTTGAGGCATTGCTTGTCGTCCAGAGGGTAGATTGAGATAAGCGAGCACCGAGGATGCTCCGCGTAGAGACCTCCTGCTCGAGGCGATATGACCGGTTCAACACTTGGCTAACGGATGAAAGGTGCTTGCGTATGACGTCCGTTATGGTTAATGAAGGCAACATCGAGTACACGTGTATATGACGGGTTATTCGGGTAACCCTGCAGGTGTAAATCGATTATAATCGTCGTCCCTCGTGGTCAATGAGTACCACTTGTTCACTATACCGTGACGTAGAAAGAACATGCTAGATGTCATGATAAAAGTTGCTGATTGAAAGTTTTACGTTGATTGTTAATGACATGCTTTAGATTAGAGCAAATAAAAGTTTTTTTCAACCTTAGGCAAGTTCCATAAGAGGAATGCGTTTCTTGTTTGATTGCAGACTTCTTATGTGGCTTAGCACAAGGTTTTCCACTAACTTGAGGCTAAAACTTGAAAGTAAGAGTCAACTAATTAGGCGAGTCTTATGCAAAGCACTTACCTATTACTCAATGCAAATCCATCATGTAGTTTTACATGTTTAGGTGAGACAGGTCAGACTTGCTGAGCCATCGTGCTCACTGCTTGTTTGTTGAAGCGTTTGCAGGGTTCTATGAGGAGGTGGCTCCTGAGGAGGAGACGGACCGCCAAGAGGTAACCACCGTCGAATAGGAGCCGTGCACGCCGCCGTGTTCGTGTGCGTGTGTGTGCTAGTGGGATCACGTTCATGGGATGAACGTGAGACCTTTTGCTTAGTTTATGCTCGTGAGTGTAGACTTTAAAGATATTTTGATGTAACTATGTTGATAAGCAAGTTTATGTAATAAAATTTAGCTTCCGCTTATTGCCTTTTTCATGTGTTATCCGGTGCTTCCATCGCAGCAACCCTCAGCGAGATCCTGCATTGTCTCGGGTCCTCACAGCGTGACATTAGAGCATCGTTGGGGTTTAACGCACTTAAAAAGGCTAGATTTTCAAAAACTCAGTAAGGAACGAGTAATTAGCCCATATAAGGATGTTATTAGTGTACTGAAAGTGGAAACTCTAACCTACATGTTATGTCCAAAAATCATGCGTCTCGGGACTCTTTATGTCCTGGGGGTGCATGTAAGCGCTGTCCACTAGTGCGCACAAGCTTAAGGGTGGAGCCTCACGGGTGGCAGGTAACCCGGCCAGCTTTAGTATCCTCTACGACTCTTCATGTCGTTTGGGGTATTCGAGCAATGCCAGTCCCCGGTGTGCTACGGGCAAGTAGGTGGAGACCCCGTCATGTGGTTGGTAACGTGAACACGTAGCTCAAGGCGTGTTTGGCATGAGAACACCCGTGCGAGTGACGACGGACGTGTGTATGAAACTGTTATGGGCCCGGGTTCAGTGTGCAGCTGAACCTGATGATTGTGTTGTTTATTGCAGGTAGTCTAACCATGAATCGGTAGACAAGTAGAACCCGTGTGCGAGAGTCATTCAGTGCCACTGAATTAACGAAGCCGGCAAAGTCCGCTATAGGTTTCTTTGTGAGGAACATAGTACCGGCATAATTTTGGTGACGCTTCGACGTCACACTGCACTAAAATAATGAACATCATTGTAAAAGTTAAAAGTTTTGATCCAGGGCACCAAAATCTTGATTTAAACTCCTTTCCTTGATCAGGACTTCAAAATTAAGCAAGTTTCAACTTATATTATTCTAGGAACAGAGTCCTCCGTTTACAGATGAAATAATGATGAAGTTATACGGAGGTTAGAGGTCGAGTTCTTTCGACATTGGGGTCGTATGATACATTTCTGGAAAGCTTTGGAAGAGTTCTACAACTTTTCTATTGGTTTCCAGAGGTGTTTCTGTGACACCCGATCCCGAAAAATGAACCAAGTGAATGCATATGTGTGCCTAGGATGTTCATCACACATACACAGATTTATCACATACTAAATTCAGAATATAACCACGTACAAATAGTGTTTAAATACCTTATTACAATAACTCAATGTCTCACTCATGGAATCTAATTTATTCTGAGCGGAAGACTCTAAACGACAGCAGAAAATAACTAAAGACGATGAGGCTCCACTCCGACCCCACAGGCATGTTGACGGTAGTGCGCATGCCTAGTACTCACCTGCTCTTCGAAGTACTCTTCTCCTGTAGCTGAAGTATATGTGGGAATGCAAGGGTGAGTACATGTCGTACTCAGCAAGTGCGGGAAAAGTATGACATGTAGCTTAAAACAAGGTAGGAAATAAACGGCTTCATTGGAGCAAGCAAGTTTTATTTTACAAACATTATGAAAACAGCAACTATCTCGAGGTGAGTTAGTTCCCAACATAACTAAGTAATTCATCATCCCTCATGTTCCATAACATCATAATTCATCATTAATCAAGTCTCAACTAGTCGATACTCTTTCTCAAGTTCATCTCATATTCATAAATGCTCATGATCAACATATATTCATATAACCGAATCAAACCTCGTATTCATGACCAAACTAGTCCCAAAATCAATCCCAATGACGATACCACAATCATACCGAATAACCATCCCATGTTATGCCACTATACATGGAAGTTGGTCGGGTGCTATAACCGGAAGCACGGCTATCATGATAGTTTGACACTCTACAGAGGTGGCATCACTTTACCCATAAGTTCGTGATTTCATCACCCATCGGCGACTAGAGAAAACCTCCATTCTGCCACTACACAACCTTCGGTGTATAGCCAAGAGATCACAAAATAGCCTTTACAAAGGGGCTACTAGAATGTTAGGACCCACCAAGGTTTCGCCGCCAGGCTCAAATCTCCATTCTCCCACCCACGTGCCCCCTCGTATGCGATGCAGTTCCTAGGGCAGTCCTCTCGACTCCCATTCCCCGCGTCATCCAACGGTCCATAAAAATCTAGCAACACACCTAATTAGTCAGCTAAGCCGCATCCATATTTGGCCTTGTGGTGGCACTATTTTCCTGGCATGTTCTCGCATGAACCGGTCCTTAGATCTACGGCAAGCAAACCACCATCTCATTCAGCAAAATGCACGAACCAAGCTTGCCTAGATCTCTCCGATGACATGCTCATTAACATCATCATGTTCTCATCATCTTTAATCTTTATGATTGCAGTAGCTAAGAAAGTTTTATTTCAGTTTTCCCGTATCCCGTAATTAAGGAAGCAAAAAGAAAAACGACCATACCGTCTCAACAATTTTCCTGGCGACAAGGGTGGCTTAACAAAGCTAGTAAACTCCTACTAAAGGTTTCCCATCAAGTTGACACGAGCATGCAGTTTTCACAAACAAAACAGTTTAAAAACTTAGGTTCAACATGGTCAAGGGGCACTTGCCTTGCTCCCACGGTTCGTGTTGCTCAAGCGTCTCGAAGTCTTGGTGTTGTAGTTCCTCGTAGACGGCTTCTTGAGCATGTCCTTGTACTTACGACCACGCACATACAAAAATTACAGCAATCAATTGTCATGCACAAGCTTTACTCAAGATCAATGAGGTAGATGAATGCAATTTCCATAGTGCAGTTTATAGTGATCAGTTTGCACGTGTTCTTGCAAGTTTTAGTAACCTTCCACGGGGTTTTACGATGAAAAAGTCTGCTGGAATTAAGTGTGGACGTGGTTATGATCTTAACTCAAGTTGTAGATCAATCCCACCATCAAAACTTAGCCGAAACATGGTCTACCCACGTGTAGAAATTTCTGCTCGCAGGGGGTGGAGAAAACCGGGTGCGTATCCACAGCGGCGACGTGGTAAGAGGAGTAATGGGGACCTACCTCTATTCTTCCTCCTCTCCTTCTTGCGGCTGGACCCTTTTTTTTGCAATAGCAGCATCTGGGGTTTTTCTTTGAGAATTTTGGAGCTGCGGCTAAGGCAGAATGCTGGGGTCTTCTTCTCCGGCAACGGCGAGGCGGGGTAGAGCTTCGACGGCGGCCAAAACTCAGCAGGGGCGGCGGCCAAAGCTTGGCAGCAGAGAGGAGGGGCGGCGGCCAGGAACTATGGGGCTGGGGGTGGAGGCTAGGGGGTTTATTTATAAGGGGGAGAAAATAGCTAAAGGGGATAGGATTTTAGCAACTCATTTATCCAAGAGCTGAGATTTAATTTGAGAAAAGGTGTGAGCTAGGGGCTGAGATTTAATCTATTATTTTCCATTAAGGCTGAGATTATTTGGCGAAAAGGAAAATCCATGACAAGAAGAAGGGGGGCGGCTAGGGTTTCCCTTTTAGGGTGGTGTGACCAAGGGGAGGGGGCCGGCTAGGGCTTTCCCCCTTATTAGGGTGGTGCGGCCAAAATTCCCCCAAATGTGAGGAAAATTTCCCTAAGGGGGGAATTTGGAGGGAAATTGGGGAAAATTTTGGGGTGGCCAGGTTTTCCTATTTTTATTTATTTATTTATTTATTCTTTTTTATTTTTATTTCTTTTCTATTTATTTTTATTATTTCCTATTATTTATTTCTTTGTTTCTATATTTATTTCTTTATTATCTTTTTATTTTTAAATGCTTCTCTACATGAAAAATGTATGCCATGTATGGTAATGAATATGAGGGTGTTAGAAAACTACCCCCTTAAAATAAATCTCGTCCTCGAGATTCGATATAGTGGAGAAAATATGAGGGAATTCTGCCTTTAGGTCTTCCTCACACTCCCAGGTAGCTTCAGCTTCCGTGTGATGGCTCCATTGTACTTTGCACCAACGGATTACCTTGTTCCTCGTGACCCTTTCCTTTATATCCAAAATTTTGATGGGGTGTTCCACGTAGGTTAGATCCTCCTGAAGTTCTAACTCATCCATTGGTACTTGTTCTTCCGGCACTCTTAGGCACTTCTTGAGCTGGGATACGTGAAATACGTCGTGCACGTCGGAGAGGTCCATTGGCAGCTCTTTGATAGACTACCTCTCCTTGCTTGCCCAAAGTCTTAAATTGCCCGATGTAGCGAGGTGCTAGCTTGCCTTTGACGTTGAACCATCGTTAGTGTTGGATAGGCGACACCTTAAGATACACGAAGTCTCCAACTTCGAAGGTCAAACTCCTTCGGCTATTGTCCGTAGAGCCCTTCTGTCATGACTAAGCGCCTTCAAGTTTTCACGTATTGTTTGGACTTGCTTCTCGGCGTCCTGCGGTACCTCGAGTCCAAACACTTGGCTTTCTCTGGTCTCATTCCAGAACAGGGGTGTTCTACACCGTCTACCATATAGTCCCTCGAAAGGTGACATTTTCAAGCTGGCTTGGTAACTATTGTTGTACGAGAATTCAGCATACGGAAAGCTCTTGCCCCAACTACGCCCATGTTTCAAGGTGCAAGCTCTCAGCATGTCTTCCAAAATCTGATTTGTCCTCTCAGTTTGCCCGTCGGTTTGTGGGTGATATGCGAAGCTGAAATTCAACCGTGTACCCATGGATTCATGCAGCTTCTTCCAGAACCTAGAGGTAAATTGAGAACCTCGATCTAAAACTATACTCTTCGGAACTCCATGATGACATACTATTTTCTCCATATACAGCTCGGCTAATTGTGCCACTGTGTACTTGGTCCTAACAGGAATAAAGTGGGATGATTTCGTCAATCGGTCCACGATAACCCAAATAGAGTGGTAGCCGTACTGAGTACGTGGCAATCCGACTATAAAATCCATACCGATTTATTCCCACTTCCACTCAGGTACTTTCAATGGCTGCAATAATCCAGCGGGTATTTGATGTTCGGCCTTCACTCGGTTGGCACGTGTCGCATAGGGCAACATATCCAGTGATGTCCCTTTTCATGCCATCCCACCAATAGCAAGTTTTCAGGTCCTTATACATCTTCGTATAGCCGAGATGTATGGAATAAGGCGAGTCATGTGCCTCCTTTAGTACCGCGTTGCCGATATGCTTCACGTTAGGCACACAAATCATTTTCCCTAACCAAAGCGTGCCATTCTCGTCTTCCTTGAAACCCTTCTCTGTCCCTTGTCAGATCCTTTCCTTGATTTCCTTTATCTCCTCATCCGTTACTTGGTCATCTCGTATCTCTTGTTCCAGTGTTGAGTTCAGTTCTATCACCTCCATCTCGTTCAGGAACCTGAGATGTAACCGTTTAAACTCCTTACATAGCTCGAGTGGCAGCTCCCGAACCATGAGTTAGTGACATGCTCCCTTTTGGCTAAACGCATACGCTACTACATTGGCCTTCCCGGGGTGATAGTTGATTCCTACATCATAATCTTTGCTGAGTTCCAACCACCGATGTTGCCTCAAGTTTAGATCTATTTGTGTGAATATATAATTGAGGCTTTTGTGATCCGTGTAGATCTCACATCGGTGACCAAAGATGTAATACCTCAAAATCTTCAATGCGTGTACTACCACTGCAAGTTCCAGATCGTGTGTAGGGTAATTTAGCTCATGTTTCTTTAATTGCTTCGATGCATAGGCGACCACTTGGCCTTCTTGCATAAGGACACATCAAAGTCCCTATCTTGAGGCGTCACAATATATATCAAAGCTCTTGCTCACGTCCGGCAATACCAAAACCGGTGCTGTTGTTAATCTCTTCTTTAACTCCTCAAAGCTGTCTTGACACGCTTGTGTCCACTGAAATGCTTTCCCTTTCATCAGCAATTCAGTCATAGGCTTTGCTATTTTGGAGAAATCCTTGATGAACCGGCGGTAGTATCCAGCAATCCCAAAGAAACTCCGAATATCCCTCACATTCTGCGGTTGGTTCCACTTCAAAACATCTCTCACTTTTCCGGGATCAACCGATAGTCCTCCTTCGGAGATGATGTGGCATAAGAATGATATCTCCTTTAGCCAAAATTGACACTTGCTTAACTTAGCATATAATTGATGCTCTCGCAGTTTATGCAATGTCAATCTCAAGTGTTCCTCATGTTCTTCCTCGCTTTTTGAATACGCCATGATGTCGTTGATGAAAACCACGACGAACTTCTCCAAGTACTCCATGAAGACCTTATTCATGAGGTACATAAAGTATGCGGGCGCGTTTGTCAACCTGAATGACATAAAGGTATATTCGTACGAACCTTATCGTGTTTGAAAAGTCGTCTTGGGTATGTCGGAGGTTTTAATCTTCAGCTGGAAGTATCCCGACCAAAGATCAATATTAGAGAAAATCCGGGCACCTTTCATTTGATCGAATAAGTTCTCTATGAGGGGCAGCGGGTACTTATTCTTGATCGTCACTTCGTTGAGATACCTATAGTCCACGCACATCCTTTAGGTTCCATCTTTCTTGTCTACGAAGAGCACGGGGGCTTCCTACGGTGACGAGCTTGGGCATATAAAACACTTATCTAGCTGCTCCTGAATTTGTTTCTTAAGCTCCACTAATTCATTAGCAGGCATTCTATGTGGCCTCTTAGTTATAGGTGCAGTTCCAGGTACTAAATCAATGGCAAACTCAATGTCCCGATCAGGTGGCATACCTGGTAATTCTTCCGAAAACACATCTGAATATTCTTGAACCACCAGAATGCTTTCCAACTTCACTTATTCGATGTGGTTCAGCACTGCCTTCTTGGTTGCAGGTTGGGCTGCCTCGAACTCGATATGGGTACCATGCTCACTCGTCAACTGCACGATCCTCTCAGCACATTGAATCACTCCATTGTACTTGCTTAACCAGTCCATTCCAAGTATTATATCAATCCCTTGGGAATCCAAGATGATAAGGTTGGCGAGAAAGTATACCCCCCTTATTTTCAGGCTTACTTTCGAACATACTATATTAGTCCTCATCTCTCCACCGGGAGAATTAACCAACATAGTTTGTTTCATGTGGGATATAGGCAGGTTTTAATTGGCAACATACTTGGATGAGATGAATGAATGCGATGCTCCGGAATCAAGTAAAACAGAGGTTGGGTTGGAGTTGGCTGAGAAACATACCAATCACGATGTCCTCAGCTTGTTGTGCTTCCTAAGTGGAGACGTGATTCAAATTGCCACAAGCATAGTTCTCTGTCCACGGTTGTCTTGCGTTGCTCCTCTACTTCGGCCGTGGGTTCTGCTTAGGTGCATTGCTCGGCTGTCGAAGGCCTTTCTTGGGGAACTGATTTGCAAAGTGTCCCACCTCTCCGCATGAAAAGCATGCCTTGTTGCCCATAACATCAGGAACATTGGGGCGAGGCTGATTTTGAGCATAGGCGCCCATGTTGGGACGAGGCGCAGGTGGCATAGGCAAACGGGGTGCTTGCATAACAGGGCGTTGCTGCAGTGGCTGATTAGAGTGAGGTGGATTTGCAGGGCGGAAAGTAGAAGTAGACGAGTCATAGTATGGTGCAGCTGGTGGCATGAAGCGGGGACATACATTACTTCCTTCTGGCTGTCCTTGATATGTCATCTTCCTCTTGCCTTGTTCAATCTCACAGATCTTGCTCTCCACCACTACAGCTTTGTCAACGAGCTTCTGGAAGTTTGCATAATCATTGTTGAGTAGCTGGACTTGAATTTCATTGTTCAATCCTCTCATGAACAAGTATTGCTTCCTGTGATCTGAGTTAACGTCCTCTGGAGCACACCTTGACAGCTGCGTGAACTTGTTGAGGTATTCGTTCGCACTCTTCCTCCCTTGTTGGAGACCTTCAAACTCCTGCCTTTTAAGCATCATGACTCCTTCAGGGACATAGTGAGAGCGGAAACTCTCCTTGAATTCAGCCCAAGTGATTGTCTCCTGGTTGGCATGAGAATTGCAAAGAGTGTCCCAGCAATCAGCGGCTGCTCCCATCAGCTGGTGTGATGCGAAGAGAACCTTCTCCTGATCACTGTATTGAACAATAGCAAGCTTCTTTTCCATAGACTTCATCCAATCATCGTCTTCCATGGGATCATTGGCTTGTGTGAAGGTAGGTGGCCTAATCCTCATGAACTCTCGCAATCTGTTGTGAGCTGGTGGTGGGGGTGCGGGAACGGGGTTAGGATTGTTATTGTTGTTGGCCTGCAGCTGTCCCAACTTTTGTATCATAGTTTGCATGAGCTGGTTCTGCATAGCCATTAAACGTTCAAGGTTGCTTGCATCAGCCCCGAGGTTGGCATCTTCAGGAACTTCCACATTGCCATCATCATGTGGTTCGTTGTTACCACGGGCGTCCCTTCGGTGGCGGTTGGAATTTTCCCTTGCCATCTGTGAGAGAGTAGAGTAGGAAATAGAAATTCAGATTGATCCCCAACTATATGCATCAAGGTGTATGAACTAAGCAACTTCTTTTATTAATTCCAGCTTATATGAGGATGTGAACAAGTGCCAAAGCATCTCACATCTCTTTACTATGTGTGGATGTGGACATTTGCCAAAGCGTCCCACAACTCACATCAAGCACACAAACACAAGCAATCATCATAAAAATTCAGCACACCACTATTATTTCATCCTACTACGATCTAAGTGTTCCAATTACAACTTTATTCAATGGGGAACCAAAACTTCATCGTGAGAACCGGTGCTGTTCTCGCCGTGTGATGGGGGTGGTCCATACATGGGCGCACGCCATGGTGAGTCGGCAGTCCATGTAGGGATAGATGACGCTGGTGCTCCATTTGTTCCCGTGTTAACACAAGTCTCCTCTTGTTTTTCCAGCAACTGCAACTTCTTGCGAAGGTAGCAGACCTCTTCTTGTGCGCTTGCGTAGCGGTTTCCGAACTCCACGAGCATCCTATGAGACTGGTCAGCAGCTTGTGGGTTGGAAAGAGCTCCTCTATGGGGTCCAATGATCTCCCTTGTACCACTCTTCCGATATGGGTGCAGCTCAAAGGTAGTGTTCTAAAGCTGCCCACGGAAAGCGTAGTACAGTCCGGTGAGTGCATCCCATGCAGCATCATCAATAGCTTCTGTCCTTGTAGCTCTCCATGTGGGTGCGAAGTGCCGGGTGACAACCCTACCGTTAGATAGGATGGTTACCTCAGCCTTCTACTCTTCATGTCCAAGACGAGAGACTTTCTTGAGGAGGTACTCCGGGTATAAGCTGCAGCAATCAAGGAACTCTCTAAGCTCCCTGGATATGTTTCCTCCCTCCATCCCGTCGGACCGGAATTCCTGAACAGAATGGATGGCCCGTTCATCACGTTCATTCTCGTCCTGAGCAGGGAGTGGCTCCTCTCAGATTTATCTCCTTCCGACATAGCTTCATGAGGCTCCGCTGGGTGTAAGCCCGCATGAAATTCCTCCAGAGGTGCGTACCAATGCTGTTCTTCTTGTGGATCGTCTTCCATGTCATCTTCAATTGGTTCCACCTCTTCCGGATCCTCTTCCTCATGCATATAGCTACTGGCTTCATCTTCATCATGAGGTTCCATCTTCACCTCCTCCCAATATGGTCTATCGGACACCTCAATGGGGTTAAGTGCACTCCAAGTGGTGGTGGACGAGTTCTCATGCGTACTGTGCTCCTAGTTACCGGCATCTATAAATAATACATGAGAAACTTTAGAGAAGAAGGAAATAACTCCAAAATTTCAGAAGCTATGAAGCAAGAAAACAGAGGGTGTGGCTGTTCAAAAGAAAAGAAGAGAATAGGGACCGAAAATAACACTTTACGGTGGCTGAGTTGACAAATGAAGTGCAGCAGCAAGCAAATTTTGAAAATAGCAGTTTAGAGGGGTGTTCCTATGTGTTTAGAGTGTCCATTCTACCTAGGCTTGCATCCTACGGTCAACGTGACTCTGATGCCAATTTGTGACACCCGGTCCCGAAAAATGAACCAAGTGAATGCATATGTGTGCCCAGGATGTTCGTCACACATACACAGATTTATCACAAACTAAATTCAGAATATAACCATGTACAAATAGTGTTTAAGTACCTTATTACAATAACTCAATGTCTCACTCATGGAATCTAACTTATTCTACAGCGGAAGACTCTAAATGACAGCGGAAAATAACTAAAGACGATGGGGCTCCACTCCGACTCCACATGCATTTTGACGGTAGTGTGTGTGCCTAGTACTCCACCTGCTCTTCGAAATACTCTTCTCTTGTAGCTGAAGTATTTGTGGGAATGCAAAGGTGAGTACATGTAATACTCAGCAAGTGCGGGAAAAGTATGACATGTAGCTTAAAACAAGGTAGGAAATAAACGGCTTCATTGCAGCAAGCGAGTTTTATTTCACAAACATTATAAAAACAACAACTATCTCTAGGTGAGTTAATTCTCAACATAACCAAGTAATTCATCATCCCTCATGTTCCGTACCATCATAATTCATCATTAATCAAGTCTCAACCAGCCGATACTCTTTCTCAAGTTCATCTCATATTCATAAATGCTCATGATCAACATATATTCATATAACCGAATCAAACCTCATATTCATGACCAACCAGTCTCAAAACCAATTCCAATGACAATACTATAATCATACCAAATAACCATCCCATGTTATGCCACTAATCATGGAAGTTGGCCAGGTGCTTGTAACCGGAAGCACGGTTATCATGATAGTTTTACACTTTGCAGAGGTGGCACCACTTTACCCACAAGTTCGTGATTTCGTCACCCGTCGGCAACTAGAGAAAACCTCCATTCTGCCACTACACAACCTTAGGTGTATGGCCAAGAGATCACCGAATAGCCTTTACAATGGTGCTACTAGAATGTAAGGATCCACTGAGGTTTCGCCGGCAGGCTCGAATCTCCATTCTCCCACCCACGGACCCCCTCGTGTGCCATGTAGTTCCTAGGGTAGTCCTCCTCGACTCCCATTCCCCGCGCCATCCGATGGTCCATAACAAGCTAGCAACGTACCTAATTATCAGCTAAGTCGCACCCATATTTGGCCTTGTGATGGTACTCTTTTCCTGGCATGTTCTCGCATGAACCGGTTCTTAGAGCTACAGCAAGCAAACCACCATCTCATTCAGCAAAATCCACGAACCAAGCTCGCCTAGATCTCCCCGATTACATGATCATTAACATCATCATGTTCTCATCATCTTTAATCTTTATGAGTGCAGTAGATAAGCAAGTTTTATTTCAGTTTTCCCGTATCCCGTAAGTTAAGCGAAGCAAAAAGAAAAACGACCATACCGTCTCAACAATTTTTCCCGAGGACAAGGGTGGCTTAACAAAGCTAGTAAACCTCTACTAAAGGGTTTCCCATCAAGTTGACACGAGCATGCAGTTTTCACAAACAAAACAGTTCAAAAACTTAGGTTCAACATGGTCAAGGGGCACCTGCCTTGCCCCCCGCGGTTCGTGTTGCTCAAGCATCTCGAAGTTTTGGTGCTGTAGATCCTCGTAGACGGCTTCTTGAGCGTGTCCTTCTACTTACGATCATGCACATACAAAAAATTACAGCAATCAATTGTCATGCACAAGCTTTACTCAAGATGCAATGAGGTAGATGAATGCAATTCCTATAGTGCAGTTTATAGTGATCAGTTTGCACGTGTTCTTGCAAGTTTTAGTAAGCTTCCACGGGGTTTTATGATGAACAAGGCTGCTGGAATTAAGTGTGGACGTGGTTATGATCTTAACTCAAGTTGTAGATCAATCCCACCGTCAAAACTTAGCCGTGATATGGTCTACCCACGTGCAGAAATTTCTGCTCGCAGGGATGGAGAAAAATGGGTGCGTAGCAACAGCATCGACGTGGTAAGAGAGGTAACGGGAACCTACCTCTCTTCTTCCTCCTCTTCTCCTTGTGGCTGGACCCTTTTTCTTGCAATGGCAGAAGCTGGGGTTTTTCTTTGGAGAATTGTGGAGCTGCGGCTAGGGCAGAATGTCGGGGTCTTCTTTTCCGGCGACGGTGAGGAGGGGGAGAGCTTCGACGGCGGCCAAAACTCGGCAGGGGTGGCGGCCAAAGCTTGGCAGCAGAGAGGAGGGGCGGCGGCCAGGAAATATGGGGCTGGGGGTGGCGGCTAGGGGGGGTTTATTTATAAGGGAGAGAAAATAGTTCAAGGGGCTAGGATTTTAGCAACTCATTTATCCAAGGGCTGAGATTTAATTTGAGAAAGGTGGGAGCTAGGGGCTGAGATTTAATCTATTATTTTCCACCAAGGGCTGAGATTATTTGGGGAAAAAGAAAATCGAAGAAAAAGAAAAAGGGGGCGGCTAGGGTTTCCCCCTTAGGGTGGTGTGGCCAAGGGGAGGGGGGCCGGTAGGGCTTTCCCCCTTAGGCTGGTGTGGCCAAAATTCCCCCAAATGTGGGGAAAAATTCCCTAGGGGGGCAATTTAAGGGGGAAATTAGGGGGGATTTTTAGGGGGGGGATTTGGGGGGGGGGGGGGTAGGGGGATTGGGGGGGTTGGGGAAAAATTGGGGCGGCCAGTTTTTGCTATTTTTATTTTTTTTCTTTCCTTTTTTAGCCGACCCCAACATGCTTGGGATAAAGGCTTGGTTGTTGTTGTTGTATTTTTCTTTTCTTTTTCTTTTTATTTTCCTTTTCTATTTATTTTTATTATTTCCTTTTTATTTCCTTTTATTTATTTGTTTGTTTCTATATTGCTTACTTTATTTTCTTCTTCTTTTAAATGCTTCTCTACATAAAAAAATATATGCAATGCATGATAATGAATATGCGGGTGTTACAGTTTCATCCTTTAACCTGTCGAAATGTGCAGTAGAGTTGAAACTGTCCAGAAAATAGGGCAGAGCAAATACCCTCTGTAATTCTCTGTAAAATGAGCATAACTTCCTGCATAAAAATCCAACAATAGCAAATGAGACAGTTCTAAAAAGTTCATGAGATAGGTTACAACTTTGTAAAAGAAAGTTTTGCCAAATTCGGTAAAGAATTAACTGGAATTCTTCGATCGAGTTAGTACCTCAAGCAGGGAGGTGCTGCCCAAATTTCTTTAGAAATTCTGTTAACTTTGGCATCTCATAACTTTTGAACCAGGACAGATATGAGGGCAAACAAATACATTCTGGAAATGTATTGAAGTTAACTTTAACTTTGATGTTGAACTCCAGAACTGAATGTGCCCTTAACATGGTCAAAAACTAGGTAGCAGGGAAACTGGTTAGCATTGTCAGTTTGGGCAGCAGACTAGAAATCAAATTTGTTCTAAGTTTAATTTATGTTTCCAAGTTTTATGAGTTCAATGACATGTTTTATGTTATAACTCACTGATTTACTATTGAAAGTAATATTTGACCTTTTTCAAATATGTTTCTACAGATGGCAGCGGATAAACAATTGGAGAACGGATGGGTGGTATCCCATTGTTCTCAACGCAGCGGGTATCCGGATTTATTGAAGCTAATGCTTCAATATTTCGGATATGTGGAGACGCTGCGGTTCCTTGCCAAGGAAGAAGGCGAGGAGGGGAACAAGACATGGACTGTTCATGTTGACGTTCCAGCAGGACCCACGCCACCGGGTTGGGCACCGTTCACCGCTACGATGAAAGGGAGACACCCGGAGGACATGTGGAAAGTGGCAGCCCGCGTCACCATGTCGCGTTTCTGCCAACTACACGTGAGAGCTATGGAGGGCACTCCATAATCGCTTGTCCCAGTGGTGGGATGAGCTAACCACGTTTGGTGGTAGCGGTATTTTGCGGCGACTGATCCGAGTTGCCCAAGATAAAATCCTGCGGAGGCGAACCTCAGCCTCCATCTGATGGCAGGGAAGAATGTGATGGACAGCCAAGCTGTTCATACAGCTCAACTTGCCGTGGAACTCAAGGAGAGCACCAGCCGCTGTGGCCATTTCGAGAGTGCCCAGAACGCACTCTAATGTGCTTCTCCCGACAATAAAGCGACTGAATGACCAACATAATCAGTTGCATCGACTGAAGAAGGCGGGGAAGAAAAGCCGTGTCGACATCACGGCTTTGCAGCAACAAGTCCTTTGACCCAGCAAAATGAGATCCTCACTCAAGAGTGTGATGACGTGACTGAGGAAGGGAAGAACTGGGAGATGGTCTACAACCAGGCCATGGACGAGGTGCATGCATTGCAGGACCTCGTACCTCCGATAGTGGGCCTACCGATGGTAGGTGCTGTACCCGTGGTTCTCGGTATTCCGGTGATGCCGGAATCTAAACCCGAAGAGGAGGTCATGGACCCGGAGGACACCAGCAGTACCAGCGGAGGAGGAAGACCCGCAGGAGGTCGACTTCTACTCCGACTAGGGAGTTATTCGTTGCCGAGTAGGGCAGCGAGGGTGTTGTGTAATACTTCTGTAACAGCGACATGCCGTGTAAACAGTAGCATGTGTATATGTAGTGACGACATGATCACGACTTCTCGGAGGTCTGAGAATAATGTATCTTGTATAAAGTTTTTGCTTTATCAATATATGTGAATGTTGGGCCATTTTTTTTCAATGTGTCACTGAAGTACCTACTGTTTTCCATGGATGTTTAAGTATGACATGTGCTGACAGTTGCTGTTTTGAATTTCAGAATGACTCGCACTCGTGCCAACCGTGAGGTTGGGGGTTCTAGTCAGAGAGGAGATGCCTCCCAACAGCCTGCAGAGACTTCCTCGGGACAGCAGCAGCCACAGCCACCACCACCGCCAACGGTCACGTTGGCTGATATAGTTGCGGCCATGGCGGGCTCGCACCAGCAGCACACTGAGTTGCTGCAAACTTTAATTGCAAATGCGTCTCTTCCAGAGAGGTGTCGACACCGAGAGGAACGATAGCAGAGTTCTTACTCAGATTTTCTCGTGACACATCCCTCGGTATTCTCGCAGGTGGATGAGCACATCGATGCGGACAACTGTCTCCGCATGATGGAAATGAAGTTTGGGCTGCTCCAAGTTAGTGAGCAGAGGAAGACACAGTTCGTGGCCCAGCAACTTATGGGGTCCACGAGCGCTTGGTGGGCGAACTTCTGCGCTCTCAATCCACCGAGCGAGTGCTGACCTGGGCGGAGTTCCGTACGGCCTTCAGGGCCTATCACATACCGCCGGGTCTCATGAAAAGGAAGACGCAGGAATTCCTCCACCTGCAACAAGGGAACAGGAAGGCACTGTAGTATGCCCGGGCGTTCAACGATCTCGCACTTTACGCGTCGTATCACGCTGATACCGACGAAAAGAGACGGGACCACTTCTACGAGGGGCTGAATCCGCTCCTGAAGGACAAGCTGACGATGTTCAATCGTGGCAGCCTCAATGAAATGTTTGATGCTGTGATTGTTCAGGAGGACTCCAGCAAGGATTTGGCTGTGGCGGAGAAGAAGCGCAGCATGCCGCAAAGCAGCGGAGAGGGAGAAGGACCTCCCCAAAAATATAGGATGGTGTATCGCACACCATCGGGGCAACGCTGGCAGCCACCACAGCGACCGATGCAATGTCGCAATCGTCCGTATCCACAGCCAGCATTCCGACCGGCATTAACAGCACCTCCTAAAAAAAACAGCAGCAGCGGGCGATGCCGCGTGCGTTTGCACCTCAGCAGCACATGCCGAACTTTCGTCCCCCAAGCACAGGCCAGCCACCGTATGCATGTTTCAAGTGCGGTCGCCAGGGGCACTTCGCCAACAGCTGTCCCGAGAAGCAAGGCAGCAGAGTGGCACCACAGTTTCCGGGGAGGAATCAGCCCCAGAATCCTAACCCTACACGCCGTGCGAATCCCAAACCCGGCAACATGCACCAGCTAGCTACTGAGGACGTACCGGAGGGAGAACCCAACTTGGCGGGTATGTCCAACTCCACAAACACCCCGCCATAGTTTTATTTGATTTGGGTGCCACACATAATTTCATTAGCCAAACTTACGTTGCTAAGCACAGTTTGCAAATACTACCCACCGGGACTCCATATTTATTTGCTCACTGGGTGGAAAAATTTCAGCAAGTGTAATGGTTCCAAAAGCACCGTTATGCTTAGGTGGAAGGGTATACTCCACGTCTCTCATAGTCCTAGAGGGACAAAAGGTCGATGTAATCCTAGGGATGTCGTGGCTAAACCGCCACGGTGTTGTTTTAGACACCGTCCTTCTAGTCGTGCATTTACCTCCAGAGATGCACGAGTCTCATTCATTATTTCTGGACAGTCCAGAAATAAAACTTCCAGTCCTATACCAATCCACCACTATCAGATTGGAAGATATTACAGTACTCCTTTGGCCCGACCGAGCGGTGGAGTTCAATATTGAACTTGCGCCGGGAACAATGCCAATATCCCCAAGGCCGTACAAGGTGGCGCCAAAGGAGTTGGCAGAACTTAAAATGCAGTTGACGGACCTGCTGAACAAAGGGTTTATTAGGCCGAGCTCCTCACCATGGGGCCGTTCGGCATTATTCGTCAAGAATAAGGACGAAACATTGCGGCTTTGCGTGGACTATCATCCACTAAATACCGTTACAATCAAGAACAAGTACCCATTGCCACGGATCAACATGTTGTTTGATCAGTTGGTCGAAGCAAAGATCTTTTCCAAAATGGATTTAAGATCAGGGTACCATAGATTAAGGTACGGACTGAGGACGTCCCGAAGAAGGCTTTTTCGATGAGGTACGGGCTTTATGAGTACCTGGTCATGTCCTTCGGCCTCACCAATGCTCCAGCTCATTTCATGTACTTGATGAACTCGGTATTCATGACGGAGCTGGACAAGTTTGTTGTGGTATTTATTGACGACATCCTGGTTTATTTCAAGTCGGAGGAAGAACAAGCGAAGCACCTTCGTATAGTATTGCAACGGCTGCGAGATCACGAGCTATATGCGAAATTCAGCAAGTGCAAATTCTGGATATCGCAAGTACCTTTCCTCGGACATATTATTTCAGGGGAGAGAATCGCTGTAGACCCGAGCAAAATTACACAAGTGCTGAATTGGAAGTCCCCGAGGTCTGTCCACGAGGTACGGAGTTTCCTCGGACTCGCGGGATATTATCGGAGGTTCATTCCGAACTTCTCGAAGATTGCCAAGCCTATGACCGAGCTGCTGAAGAAGGCTACCAAATATCTTTGGAGTCTAGCATGTGAAGCAGCATTCAAGGCTTTAGTGAAACACCTAACATCAGCACCGGTTTTGGCACAGCCAAACACAACAAAACCGTTCGATGTGTACTGCAATGCATCCGCCATTGGGCTCGGATGTGTGCTGATGCAAGACCGAAGAGTGGTCGCGTATGGATCACGGCAGCTCCGGAATCATGAGCAAAACTATCTAACTCATGACTTAGAACTCGCTGCCATGGAACTCGCACTAAGATATGGAGGCATTACCTACTCGGTAACCTCGTGCATTTATATACCGACCACAAGAGCGTCAAGTACATATTCACTCAGAAGCAGTTGAACATGAGGCAAAGAAGATGGTTAGAGCTGATAAAAGATTATGAAATAGAAATCCATTATCACCCCAACAAGGCAAACGTGGTGGCGGATGCGCTGAGTCGCAAGTCACACATTCATAATCTGACCATCACCCCGTTGGAAGAGAGTGAACCACCTTTGTATGTGGTTTCCCATGGAGCTCTCTACAACCTAGCTCTTATCCCCACCATTCGTGAAGAGATAGCGGCAGCCCAGAAACATGACAAGGGTATGTCGCATTTGCGGAGGCGTATAGACAGTGGGGAGTTGAAGCATTTCCGGAAGGACGGAGACGGCATTCTGTGGTTCAAGGACAGGATTGTCGTACCCCGTAACCCGGAATTGAGGATGAAAATTTTTTGAGGCTCACTTGTCAAAGTTTTCTATTCACCCCGGCAGCAACAAGATGTATCAAGAGCTCAAGGGAAAATTTTGGTGGACACGGATAAAGCGAGAGATCGCTAAATATGTGTCTGAGTGTGATACATGCCGGAGGGTTAAGTCTGACCACATGAAGAAACCGGGATTGTTGCAACCGCTAGGCATTCCTGCCTGGAAGTGGGAGGACGTGAGCATGGAGATCATAGTCAGTTTACCCACCACATTTCAGAAACATAATTCAGTGTGGGTGATCGTCTACCGGCTCACGAAGTCTGCCCATTTTATCCTGGTCAATACAAACTACAACGCCAAGAAGTATGCTGAATTGTACATCTCAAGGATTATGTGTTCATATGGCGTACCCCGCACTATTATCTCGAATCAGGGCACTTTATTTGTGTCTCGTTTTTTAGAGCAGTTACATGCTGCATTGGGTACGAAACTGATCCGTAGCTCAGCGTACCACCCGCAGACGGATGGGCAAACTGAGCGGGTAAACCAAATTCTGGAAGACATGTTACGAGCTTGTGCTATCAATCACGGTAAGAGTTGGGATTATCACTTGCTGTTAGCCGAGTTATCGTACAACAACAGGTACCAGGCCAGCATTACGATGGCGCCCTACGAGGCACTATACGGGAGAAAATGCCGCACACCGCTGAATTGGTGTGAGTCCGGTGAGAGGGTCACTTTCGGGGTTGATCTTGTCAATAATGCGGAGGAGAAAGTTCGGCTTATTCAAGCGAACTTAAAAGCCGCCCAATCCCGACAAAAACAATATGCGGACCGTAGAAGACGCCCTCTACAAGTTGAGGTCGGGGATCACGTGTACCTACGTGTGTCTCCGATGAAGGGCGTGAATAGATTCGGGGTCAGAGGAAAGTTGGCACCCAGATTCATCAGTCCCTTCAAGGTTTTGGAAAGATGTGGATCCGTTGCATACCGGCTGGACTTACCAGCGACACTCCCGTGTGCAAGACATCTTCCACATCTCTTAGCTGAGGAAGTGCCTCAAGTTTTCAACCACCATTCAGCTGGGAGATATCGGAGAACTGAAACCGGATCTCACGTATCGGGAGGAGCCGGTTCAGATCATCGACGAGAAGGCCCGAACCACATGCAACCATATGTTGTGGTTCTATAAAGTTGTATGGAGTAATCACTCCGAGGATGAAGCGATATGGGAGAGCGAAGGATTTCTTCTTCACGCCAATTATCCGGAGTTTTTAACGTCGCACATCCAGTAATTTTCCACCATCCTCTCTCTCAATTTTACCTTATAATCCCAGGACGAGATTCTTTTAATGGGGGGAGGAATGTAAGGGCCCAAGTTTTCACTTGCTAAAAGTGTTCATCAACCCACACATCTCAGCTCAATTGTGGTAAACTTATGAACACATTTGAAGAGCAGTAACCACCATCAATAGATAATTAGGAGATGAACTCACAAAATGCAAAAGTGGTATTTCCCACATGCATCATATAGGGGCTGAGCACACCATCAACTCCTAAACTTTGTTAGGAATGCTCATGCCAAATTTCACACAAATCCAAAGCCTTTTGAGGTACTTTTGGATACAATCATAAAAAGGTTGGTTTGAATGAAATTCAAATTCAAACTCTTTCCATCACATGAATTCAAAAGAGGCATTCGTATTCACACTCATCACATTTTTATGAGCTCACACACCAATTTTCACTCCATTTGGAGTTGATCTTGACATGAGCTATTTTGAGCTAGTTCAAACTGAATTTGAATTTCAGTTTGTCCTTTGAAGCAAAATTCAGTCAGACCAATTCCTCATTTTGAATCATTCAAACTTCAAATGGTCAATTTGTGGTTTGATCAATTGCAAGGGACAGTGAGGCCACAAATATTTGAAACAGTGGAGAAATTAGATTTTGGAGGACAAAATTCGAATTAGGGGCCCAGTGTCCAGTGGGACAGAGGAAGCTTGCAGCTATTTTCTTCTGTGCGGGGGCGACACCGAGCGAGGCCGACACCAGCGCGACGGACACTGAGCTGCCTGCGTCCCTGCTCGCCCCGGAGGCGGTTCGTTCTCCTATTATGCTGATCAACACGTCCCGGTGACGCCCAAATGAGTTTGTCTTCTGCTCAGACACACTACTCGCTCATGCATCCGAAAAAAAATCACCCGAGCTTTCGCCTCATCTGCTCCCTCGGTGATCACACAGCTCCGGTGCCTTGGACGTCCGGCTGAGAAGCTCAGTAGCAGCGCTGACCTTCACTCGACGTGCTCCAGTCCTCAGCAGCTCGTGATCGGCTTCCTCCGGCCAGCACCACACCTCTTCTTCTTCCTCGGTTCAACCCGAGCCGCCGCCACGAGAACGTGTCGTCCATCCACCACAGCCCTTCTTTCCCCGAGCTGTAAACAACAAAAAGGTTCGCCTAGGTCTCCTCCTTATTCACCGCAAACCTCGGCTGCATGCCATGGGCTGTGCTCGCCGAAATTTCCAGCTTTGGCGCCGGTATGCAATATGAACCGCCGGCCAACTATTCAAAATTCATTCTACACGTCGCACCATTCATCACCAAACTTAGGAAACCACTTTCAGAGGTCCGTGCGAGTTCATAGGATCAAAAACCTCAAAGAATCATCGAGTAAACCCTCTGTTCTCCGAGTTTTTCCATTTTACCTGATTTTTAACCTTGGTTGCACGGTGACATACTACTTAGAGCCGTTCCAGAGCTCATTTGAGTCCACGATGATCTTTCCTAGGGGTGCACTGATGCTGTAGGAACCTTTGCTCGAGCTTTTGGGGAGCTATGGAGGCCGGCCGACGCAGCAGAAGTTCTCTCGAAGCCGCCGCATGTTGCCGGCCATACTCCGGTCATTCTCATGTCGAGTTAAGGGCAGCAGCGTGTACCACGTGCGGGATTAGGCAGAGGCAGAAAAAATTGTGAAGCTTGGCGTCCTGCAAAGCCCCTCCGGCGAGCAATCCAGCGAGGGGAGCGGCGGCCGAGCGCGGGAGCGCAAGGTTGAAGACAACCCGCGGGCCCTGTGTGTCAGCCTCGGTTGTCTGGTGCCAGATCGTCTGTGGCTCGGGATCGGAGTGTGGCTACGTGGTTTTAATTCTGTGGCCCCGTAAGTCCTCACTTCTGGAAGCGCCACGTCGCCCTCGGGCCAGCGGCAGAATTTAAACATTTCTCGGGTTTTCCAATTTTCCAGATTTCCCCCAAACTTCAAACACACATAACTTTAGCTAGGAGTGTCCAAATCGAGTGAAACAAAATTTGTTGGATTCAGCTCTCTGAGTAATTTCTATCAAAACAAGTTTCACTCCACGAAACCCATTATTTCTCCAGAATTAATTCTCCAAAGTTTAAACTCTTGGGAAGTTTAACTGGAGATTCCTTTTATGGAAAATTCTGAAATTTGGCCAGGATGTTCATTGTAATACCCCTGAGTCACATGCAAAATTTCATATCCATTCGAGCTCATTTAGTCCACCTAATGGCGTGATTAATTAAACTGGTCCAGAGAAAAAGAAAAATGTTCAGAAACATTTTTCAGAATTTCTCTGAACTTCTTTAGCTCATATCCTTTGCTAGGATTCTCCAAATTAGATGAAACCAATTCCATTAGAACCATCTGAAACTCTAGTTTCCAAAAAGTAATGGCTTGCTCCATGAAAATCCTTAGAAAACCTTAGAAGCTCTAATTCTGGACAAATACACATTTATTTGTGCAGGGCTCAAAGTAGCTTAGCTTCAAATGAAATTTGTCCAAGTCCCTTTTAAGGTTGTCACCAAACCACAGTAAACATTTGAGAGTAAAAAGGGCTGTCTAGCTATACTTATAGTCTTCACATTATCATCTCAAAATTAATACATCTAATTTGACATGCATCGTTATTTTTATTTCTTGTAGTCACTAAGGTCGAGGAGGAACTGGAGATACTAGATAGTATCCGTCCAGAAGAGATTTCACTCGATGACCAGCAGCAAGGCAAGCTCCGTTTTGCTTAACCCAGTTATAAAGCCTTATGTTTTGATCATTTATCTTATGCATTTCTTACAATGTCCATTAGAGTATTGATTTGAAACCCAATTGCATAGCCAGGAGAACTAGGGATTTGGGCTTAGGATTTAAACCTAGAGTAGCCACAGCAATGCTCAATATGGTATAGGATTCGGTACAAGTTGAGTAGTTGGAACTACTCGCAAGAATAGGCTTAGAGGCACACCACTCGGTTAGAGAGATAGACAATGAATCACATGGCATAAAAATGAGACCGAGCGGAGAGTAAGGGCAGCAGGACTTCGGGGCTTGGGTTCCATAGCTCTGCTTGTGTCGATTGAGGACCGAGCCATGTGCGCCGCCTGTTGAATAAGCTAGAACTGTACCGAAGACCTACCGGCTATATGGGACCGGGAAACCGATGTAATTCGGGTAGAGATCTGTTGAGGCATTTCTTGTCGTCTAGAGGGTAGGTTGAGAGCAGCGAGGTGTAAATCAGCTAGCGGGCACCGAGGATGCTTCGCGTAGAGACCTCCTGCTCAGGACGATAGAACCGGTTCAACACTTGGCTAACGGATGAAAGGTGGTTGCGTACGACGTCCGTGATGGTTGCTGAAGGCAACATCGAGTACAGGCGTACGTGACGGGTTATTCGGATAACCCTGCAGGTGTAAATCGATTATAATCGCCGCCCCTCGCAGTCAGTGAGTACCACTTGTTCACCGTACCTTGACGTAGAAAGAACAGGCTAGATGTCATGATAAAAGTTGTTGATTGAAATTTTTACGTTGATTGTTCCTGACATGCTTTATATTAGAGCAAAATAAAAGTTCTTTTCAACCTTAGGCAAGTTCCATAAGAGGAAAGCATTTCTTGTTCGCTTGCGGACTTCTTATGTGGCTTAGCACAAGGTTTTCCACTAACTTGATACTAAAACTTGAAAGTAAGAGTCAACTAATTAGGCGAGTCTGATGCAAAGCACTTACTATTACTCAATGCAAATCCATCATGTAGAGTTACATGTTTAGGTGAGACGGGTCAGACTTGCTGAGCCATCGTGCTCACTGCTTCTTTGTTGAAGCATTTGCAGGGTTCTATGAGGAGGAGGCTCCCGAGGAGGAGACGGACCCCCAAGAGGGAGCCATCATCGAATGGGAGTCGTGCACGCCACCATGTTAGTGTGCGTGTGTGTGCTAGTGGGATCACGTTCACGAGCTGAACGTGAGACCTTTTGCTTAGTCTACGCTCGTGAGTGTGGACTTTAACGATATTTTGATGTAACTATGTTGATAAACAAATTTATGTAATAAATTTTAGCTTCCGCTTATTGCCTTTTTCGTGTGTTATCCGGTGTTGTCCATCGCAGCACCCCTCAGCGAGATCCTGTATTGTCGGGACCGTCGAGTCCTCGCAGAAGCGAAGGCCAGTCACCATTGGAACAAACGGTGGCTAGATCTGATTGGAAGTGGAAGTTTTGAGCGCAAAGGAGGAAGATGAAGAGCACAAGGCGCAAGGAAGCAAGTAAGAAACAATCGCCTTTCATTACAAAGTTTCCTTTACTACTCCCGCGGGCCTTGACAGAATGTCGTGCGCGACACCTGGGTTATCACCGCCCCGCGCTACCCGCATTTCCAATGACGGGTGGCACCCAGGTCTGCTTGTCAGACAGTGGGGACCAGGAGGGCAGCATCTCTAGAAGGAGGCTCGGGCAGTTCCCGAGAAAAGAGGCATGGCGGAACTGTAGCGGTTGTCTCGAGAACCGTCGTAGTCAATGCCCACAAACCGCTCCTCGAGCACATCACCACGACCCTCAAGTCAAGCACGGCCACGCGTCCACTACGCCAGGGCGTGCTGCCGGTTCGACTGTCAAGGACGGCCACTCCCCCACTACGACAAGGGCATGATGCTGCTTCGACTACTAGGTACAGCCACTCGCCCACTATGCCAGGGCCGTTCTGCCACTTCAACCACCAAGGTGCAAGTTCAAAGCAACCACGCGGGAAGGAAAGACGGAGGCTCCACCTACGGGATCGTTGCCTCCCCCAAGGTGGACCTAGGGGCCACTGTCGGTACCCTACAGACTGGGTACCCCCTCATGCAGGCTCGAAGACGCTCCAGACCCCGCCTCCCTGCTGAGGCTGGCTCTGGCGCCGCCATGTGTCCGCGTCTTCGGACCTAGCCTTCCCGCTAAGGCGAGGTCTGGCACTTCCATGTGTCCCTGGGCTCCAGGCCTGACCTCCCCGCTGAGAAGGGCTTCAAAGCTGCCATGTGTCCTCGGCCCCGAACCTGGCCTCCCTGCTGAGGCGAGGTCCGATACTGCCATGTGTCCCTGGGCTCCGGGCCAGACCTCCCCGCTGAGGAGGGCTCCGAAGCTGCCACGTGTCCTCGGCCCCGGACCTGGCCTTCCCGCCGAGGCGAGGTCTGGTGTTGCCACGTATCCTCGGGCTCCGGGCCTGACCTCCCCGCTGAGGAGGGCCCCGGAACTGCCACGTGTCCTCGGCCACGGACCAGGCCTCCCCGCGGAGGCAAGGTCCAGCGATGCCATGTGTCCTCTAGCTCCAGGCCAGGCCTCCCCGCTGAGGAGGGCTCCGGAGCTGCCACGTGTCCTCGGCCCTAGATCTGGCCTCCCCGCTGAGGCGAGATCCAGTGCTGCCACATGTCCCCAGGCCTCGGGCCTGACCTCCCCGCTAAGGAGGGCTCTGGAGCTGCAACGTGTCCTCGGCCCTGGATTTGGCCTCCCCGCTGAGGCGAGGTCCGTTGCTGCCATGTGTCCTTCGGCTCTGAGCACAGCCTCCCTACCGAGGTGGGCTTCGGGGCCACCACCTGTCCCATGATCCGCTATGGGCCGCGGGCCTCAGGAGTCAAGGAAAACATGCGTAGTCCAGTCACGCATTCAAGACTCGCACGTTCCCCAGAAGCATGGCGCGCAGCGCACGCCTCTGCCCACTCCTCAAAGTAATTACAGTGACGGGATAGGATGGTACAACGTGACAACGGCAGTATCAGCACAGTGCTGCACAACTGACCGAGTCGACCCTCAGACTCACACACGCGCAAGCTCAAGCAATCCAACATACACTCTTGTGAACGTAGGGTTTTACGCTCTGATGGTCCGAACCACTTAAATCCTGGTGTTCACCCATGTTTTCAAGCTCGATCAATCTAGGGATGTTAGCCCCTACAAACAATAAACCTCCGCGGAATGCTCCAATAGCGGTACCGGGGGAAGTGTCGTAGTGAACACTTGGACGGTCCTCATAAAGCCGCTCCATCCCACCATATACATTGCTCCGAGGGGGAGGGGCAACTTAGCCCTCATGCAAAGCGGAATTCACATGTCCTTCTGCATACGAGAGGAGGTCGTGATGTCGGGGGATACACCAGCCAGCGTAGAGCCCCCGATCCCAGGTGTGTGTCGAACGGATGATGTGCCCCACGACTAGAATTGTTGCCGGTGGACGAGGAGGCACAACCTTGGGACCCATTACCAGCGGGAGCGTTGATGCCGGGGGAGATCAATTCTCTCGGTTCGTCAGTGGTGGTGGTGAACTCAGACTTACTGAGCGAGCGACAACACTCCTCATGGGGATGACGGCGGGTGGCGCAGCCAATGTGAGCAAGGCTAACCTCAAAGAAACTGTCTGCACGAGAGGCATACGGACGCGCTCTAGTTGCCTTTGATACTGGGAGAGGCCCGTGGTCATGCCGCTTGCCGATTGACTTTAGTGGTGGGGAGTTCCCATTCCCTCCTGAAAAGAGATAACGGCCTTGCTGGAGTAAAGGAGGTGGAGCGTCATAGCCAGGAAACTGCCATATGGACGTTTAGGAACGTCTTTGGATCGCTGTGAACATATTGCAGCGCTGGCACGAGGAGGTGGAATCATGTGTCCTCAATCTACAGCATGCGGCTGATGAGCTGCTTCGGGAGGGTGAAGCCTGTGAGGAGGTAGTCATGCGAGAAGTGGAAGCGGGGGAGGATGCTGTGAGGCCCACTGAACTTGAGGCGATCCTGGGGTCCTGGCTCGAGCAATTGGCACGCCGCGAGGCATCTACTACCGTGGTTGCAGCCGAGGCCGCCAAAGCGTGCGGCAAGGGCCTCGTCGTGAGGCCTGCGAGAGGTGGCGGCTAGGGCTGTCACGTGGTGGGGTGATTAGTCCCTAAACCTACCCCTCGTATTTATAGGTTTACTAATGGGCTTTTAGGTCGCAGGCCCATTAGTATCCTAAATGCTTATGGATCAAATATCCACCAGGCTTTAACCCGAATTGTTATGATTGCCTCTTAGGCATATCACCAACAATCTCCCACTTGCACTAGATACAATCATCTAGCCAAGCTTTTCGATATTCCAACCCCTTAAGTGTGTTACCCGTTATTTTCATGTGCAATTGTTTGTGAATGGAGACCGTTTCCAACCACAAGTCAGCAGAGGTACCTAGCAGGACATACTGACTCCCGAATGTACATAAAGACCATATCGGCTGAACCTAGATACATTCACATGCTAATCCCTTTGCCTCACGATACCAGTCAAGCTCAAGGTGAGATGTGTGCCATCCTTGTGATAGCTCAAACATTCACTCGATCGAATAGTGGATTCATTCCATGAGTAACTTTTAGTCATTGTGATTAACCTTTAATCACCTTGGCATGGCCATGCCCTTTCAAACCCAACTATCTCTAGGGGCCCAGAGATACTCCTGTTATTAAGGAGGGGCAAATCCCATCTTGATCCACGCACATCCCATTCTATGTTTCATTATGTACCCAAAGACTACTTTTATGACTACCCAGTAATGGAGTAGCATTTGGTAGTCTCAAAGTACACAACTACACACAGTGAGAAACAATGACGATCTCAGGTCTAAGGATCTAGCAGGTGTATCACTCAAGACCAACTGATGGCACATATAACAATCCCAGCAGTGTCTCAAAGTAGGTCAATCCAACACTATGTTCACTAATATGTGTTCACATTATTAATTTGATATCTCCATATCTATGACCCGTGAAACATGATCATCAATTAATACATGTGCTAGTCTGTATGACATCATTATCTCATATAATGATATAGACTAGGGATCACATAGAGTAACATTATTATTAACAAAGAGTTTCACGATAAGTCACATACTTGATCATCAAATTATATAATGATTACTCATATAACAATTTATTTAATAGTACATAAACATAGTTATGACACAAGTCTTCCACTACACACTATGATCATTGATGTAAGTATCTAATACCCATAGATCTCGTGTGCGTCTCATGCTTTGATTGTGGAAGAGGCTTTGTCAACGGATCTGCAACATTCAAATCCGTGTGCACCATGCATATCTTCACATCACCTCGGTCGATGATCTCTCGAATGAGGTGATAGCGTCGTAGTATGTGTTTGGATCTTTTGTGTGATCTAGGCTCCTTTGCCTGTGCGATGGCTCCACTATTGTCACAATAGAGATCCACAGGATCGGACGCACTAGGAACAACACCCAACTCAGAAACAAATTTTCTAATCCAAACAACTTCCTTTGCAGCTTCAGAAGCTGCAATATACTCCCCTCCGTCATTGAATCTGCTACTGTATCTTTCTTGGAACTTTTCCAGCTCACTGCCTCTCCATTGAGACAGAATACAAAACTGGATTGTGATCTAGAATCATCCTTATCAATTTGGAAGCTAGCATCGGTGTAATCTTTTACAACGAGCTCTTCTTCACCTCCAAACACTAAGAACACATCCTTAGATCTTCTCAAGTACTTAAGAATGTTTTTGACAATGGTCCAATGAGTCTCACCATAATCTGATTGATATCTGCTCGTGATACTTAGAGCATAGGATACATCTGGGCGCGTTGGCATACATGATGGATCCAATAGCCGAAGCATAAGAAATCGCTCTCATCCTTTTTTGCTCATCAAGTGTCGAAGGACACTAACTCTTGCTCAGAGTAATGCCATGTGACATTGGCAAGAAACCTTTCTTGGAATCTTGCAAATTGAACCGATTCAATATTTTGTCAATATATGTATCTGGCTTAATCCAATTAGCCTTTTAGATCTATCTCTATAGATCTTTATGCCAAAATGTACATTGCCTCTCCTAAATCCTTCATCGAGAAACTTTCTTTTAATGAGGATTTAATATCATAAAGCATTGGAATGTCATTTCCAATCAATAATATATCATCTACATATAGGACCAGAAATACAAGTGTGCTCCCACTAAACTTCTTGTAAATACAAGGTTCTTCTACGTTCTTGATGAAACCAAACCCTTTGACAACTTCATCAAAACGTAGATTCCAACTCCGAGATGCTTGCTTCAATCCATAGATGGACTTTCGAAGTTTGCATATTTTACTAGCATTTTAGGATCGACAGAACCCTCAGGTTGTGTCATGTACACATCCTCAGTCAGACTTCCATTAAGAAAGATTGTTTTGACATCCATTTACCATATTTCATAATCAAAATATGCAGCAATTGATAGGAGAATCCGAACAGACTTTAGTATTGCCACGGGTGAGAAAGTTTCATCATAATCAACACCTTGAATTTGTTTGAAACCTTTCGCCACCAATCGCGCTTTATAGATATGAACATTTCCATCCACGTCAGTCTTTTTCTTGAAAATCCATTTACAATTGATAGGTCTCACACCTTCGATTGGATCAACCAAGTTCCAAACTTGATTTTCATGTATGGATTCAATTTTGAATTCCATGGCTCCAAGCCATTTCTCAGAGTCAGGTCCCTTCATTTCTTTGTCATAGTTCGTAGGCTCATTATTGTCTAACAATACCATGTCAGGCTGCTCCATGGTTAGAAGCGTTAACTTTTCAGTCGCACGACGCGCCCTTGTAGACCTTCGTGGGGCTGGTGGTTCATTAACTGGTTGCACAACATCTTGTATATCCTGTATAGGATCCGAAAGTGCTGAAACATTTTCAGGTATTTCTTGAATTTCTTCAAAATGTACCTTTCTCCCACTAACTCCTTGTGAGAGAAACTCTTTCTCCAAGAAGACACCATTGCGAGCGGTAAACACTTTACCCTCTATTTTATTATAAAAATAATATCCTTTGGTTTCCCTAGGATATCCCACAAAGAAGCATTTATCTGATTTGGGAGTGAGTTTGTCTAATGTCAAACATTTGACATAAGCATCACACCCCCAAACTTATACGAAAGACAATCGGGGACGTTTCCCGGTCCACATCTCATATGGTGTCTTCTCAACAGACTTAGTTAGGACTCTGTTTAGTGTAAACGCGGCAGTTTCAAGAGCACAACCCACAAAAGGATAGTGGAAGATCTGCTTGGCTCATCATCGACCTAACCACGTCTAACAAGGTTCGGTTCCTCCACTCGGACACCCCATTCCATTGAGGCGTTGCAGGTGAAATCAACTGTGGAACAATTCCATATTGTTTTAAATAATCATGAAATTCATGGCTCAAATACTCAACTCCACGATCAGATAGTAGAATTTTAATTGTCTTGCCCAATTAATTATGTACTTCATTCTGAAATTCTTTGACCTTTTCAAAGGATTCAGACTTGTGCCTCATTAGATAGACATATCTATATCTACTAAAATCATCGGTAAACGTGATGAAGTATTGAAAACCACCTCTTGCTATTGAACATATTTGTCAACATACATCAGTATGTATAAGTCCCAACAAGTGACTTGCCCTCTCACTCTGACCAATGAAAGGTGCTTTGGTCATCTTCCCAAGCAAACAAGACTCGCATGTGTCAAGTGATTCAAAATCAAATGAGCTTAGTAAACCATCTTTATGGAGTTTTTCAATGTGTTTCTCATTTATATGACCTAAGCGACAATGCCAAATGAAAGTGGGATTTAGATCATTTCGTCGAGCCCTTTTGGTATTAATGTTACAGACCGTTTTATCATCAAGATCAAAAACATATAATCTATTCACTAATGGACACTAGGCATAGAACATATTATTATAATAAATAGAACAACATTTGTTCTTTATTACAATCTCATAACCATCAACTTCTTCTAAACATGAAGAAGAGATAGTGTTCTTGCTCAAAGTAGGAATGCAATAACAATTATTCAATTCCAAAACTAATCCTGAGGATAATGACAAGTGGTAGGTCCCAACAGCTATGACCGCAACCTTTGCCCCATTGTCAACACGGACATCCAACTCGCCTTTTGCAAATCTTCTAGTCTCACTAAGACCCTGCAACGATTTGCAAGTGTGAATCATCGATCCAGTATCAAATACCCATGATTCACTAGAAGATAATGCAATATTAATTTCTATAACATTTATACCTGAAGTGGAAGTCTCACTTCCCTTTTTCTTCTTTAGATCCTCCAAGTACTTCTTGTAGTTTCTTGACCAATACCCCTTAGCATGACAGTGAAAGCATTCATCATCAAGAGAAGGGCCAGATTTACCCTTTGGTTTAGACTTTGAGCTTGAGGACCCATCAGGAATCTTTCCCTTGCCTTTGCCTTTAGGATGCGTCACACGCTTCCTCTTTTTATTCTCCTTTTCAACCATCATCACATGAGTGGCATTTTTCTTAATGCTTTCTTCGGCTGTTTTAAGCATCCCATGCAATTCATCCAACGGTTTCTCCATGCCATTCATTTGAAAATTCAATATAAACGGCTCGTAGCTCGGTGGGAGCGACTGGAGAACAACATCAATAGCTAGATCATCCTTAAGTTCGGAACCAAGTTTGCCCAGAGTCTCAATGTAACCAATCATTTTGATTACATGAGGGCTGATCGGGCTACCCTCCGCTAACTTGCATGAGAACAAGGACTTTGAGATGTTGTATCTCTCAGCCCTAGCTTGGTTCTCAAACATTCCACGCAGTCCCTCAATCATAGAATAAGCATCTGTATGCTCATGTTGTTTCTGCATATCAGGGGACATAGTGGCAAGCATGAGGCAGCTTACGTTAAGCGCATCATCACAGTGCTTCTGATAAGCTCTACGTGCTGCAGCAGTTGCATCACCTGGGAGGTCATCGGGGTATGGTTGCAGAAGAACGTACTCGGTTTTCTATTGCCTAAGAATGATTCTCAGGTTGCGATACCAATCGATAAAGTTAGCTCCATTGAGCTTTTTCTTTTCAAGCACAAATCGCAAATTGAAATCAGAATTGTTACTAGCAGACGTGATCTACAATAGAGAATAAATACGCAAGGTTTTAGCACTATGTTATGTATGAATCCTCTATTAATAGTTTTATAAAAGACACCGCCACCCGGTTGTGTTAAATTTGCAACACGCAGGCTGCATGAATATTACACATAGATCATCATATCACAAATAGGCCATACCATTCACATCATTCCCTGCAAAAATGAGTTAAGCGTAGAATGATTTCTAGCGTGAAACGATGTTATGTGATCGCTATAGCAGACAGCAACGGCGGTCCCGCTAGTCGGTTAGCGGGCGGGGGGTCGAGGGGGCGGAGCGTCATAGCCAGGAAACTGCCATATGGACGTTTAGGAAAGTCTTTGGATCGCTGTGAACATATTGCAGCACTTTCACGAGGAGGTGGAATTGTGTCCTCAATCTACAGCGTGCGGCTGATGAGCTGCTTCGGGAGGGTGAAGCTCGTGAGGAGGTAGTCATGCGAGAAGTGGAAGCGGGGGAGGATGTTGTGAGGCTCACTGAAACTTGAGGCGATCCTTGGATCCCGTCTCGAGCAATTGGCATGCCGCGAGGCATCTACTACCACGGTTGCAGCCAAGGCCGCCAAAGCTCACTTCCCTTGCATAAGATGGAGCTTGACTCGCGCAGGACCTGACCCGTCGAGAGGAGTAGGTTGGACACTGGGAGGACCTGGCGGCAAGCCAAGAGTTGGCTATGACCGAGCGGGAGGAGTTGGCGGTTCAAACTTTGGAGGAAGGTCGTTCCCTTGTGGCGCATCAGGTGGATTGGACAGCCATGAAGAAACGGCTCCTCGCTCGGCTCAAGAAGCTAGTAATGTTTGGAAATCGGCGGTCCGCTGCTCTAGCAATTCTACCGCATCAACCAGGAAACGTGCAAGTATAGAGGTCATAGATTGTTACCACAAGACACGCAGTGCAGCGGAACGTAGACACGCGTCGGTGTAGGGGAAGTAGACTGCCACGTTCGTCTCTTACACGTCCTCGTCACAGAGGCAGGTAGACGATCACGTTCGTCGTAGCCGATCAGTGCAGTAATAGCAGCAGCGCCTCCACGGAGTCCACACGTACAGGGAGGAACCCCGTGCGCCGGTGTGCTAGCACAGCGCGCGCGGCAAGGGTCTCGGTGTGAGGCCTACGAGGGGTGGCGGCTAGAGCTGTCAAGGTGGGGTGATTAGCCCTTAACCCTACCCCTCGTATTTATAGGCATACTAATGGGCTTTTAGGTCGTAGGCCCATTAGTACCCTAAGTGCTTATGGATCAAATATCCAACAGGCTTTAACCCGAATTGTTATGATTGCCTCTTGGGCATATCACCAACAGGTGCTACATCGGACCGTTGACGCATGTAACACCCCAAAATTCTGTTAAGACCCAAAATCCTGTTAAGAGGGGAATTTATAAAATTTTGGACGTGTTGCATGTTTTGCAACAATTTAAATTCAAACTGGAATTCAATTTAAACTCAAAACAGAAAAGAAATAGAAAAAGAAAAAGGAAAACAGAAAAAAACCGGCCAGTGGGCCGAAACCCACCAGCCGGCCCACTCTGCTCCGCGCCAGCCCGCAGCCGCGCGCCCCCCTTCCTCCCACTGACAGGCGGGGCCCGCCAGCCTTCTTCTTCCTCGCGCCCGCGCCGCGATCGGCCGGGACTCTCTCACCCGAATCAAAACCGATCGGGAATTCTCGCGTATCCCAGCCGATTTCCGGACCCCGAAGACTCCAGCTCGATCTAAACCAACCCGCCGCCCTCCCCCGTCTATAAAAATCCCGGCCTTGTCCCGTTTTTCCCATGCGATCCGCCGATTTTTACTCCGGTGAGAACCCGAGCACCTCCGGTGAATTCTGGCCGATCTAAGCTCGGAAATTCCGATCTAACTCGCTGGTCTTGATCCACCGCCTCCGGGGAACCTTGCAGGTGCAGAAAACTCGGTGACTTGCGGTTCAAACATAGCGCCGATGAGCCTCGCCGTGAATTCATCTCGGACCTTGTCGTCGACCGCCTTCCAGGACCTCCGAGCTCAAGAAAACCCCCGAGGTGAGATCCCCGACCTCCCCTCCACCGATCTATGCCATAAAATCACAGTTCTAGGAAGAATTCTCAAAGATCCGAAAGTCTCCGACGAGATCGCCGCTTCCCGCCGCCGTGCGCCGCCGGGCAGCGCCGCCCGCGCTCGATCAGAGCGACGTGGCCGCTTGTGCGCCGTCTATTTTAAATCGCACGGTAGACTTTAAATCCCCGCGTACCGGTTCGGCGTTATAATCTCAGCCGTCTGTTTTAAATCGGACGGTCCACGTCAGCCCCGCGTTATAAAGACTGGAAATCTTACGTGCTACTCCCTGGGGTTCTCGAGAAATAAGAGCTAACCCCGGAAACTTCTGATCTAGCCCCTGGAACTTCAGAAAATCATGTAAATTCATTTAAAAAACAGTTTTAGCCCTGGACTTAATAAAAATTAGGAAAAACTCCTCTGTTATGAGTAGCTAGACCCCTGAAAATTGTTAAAATAATATTATAGACCCTGTAGTGGGGTGAGTTTACCTTTTTAACCCTGTTTGATTTTTAATCTATGAAATTGAATATGTTGCTAGTATTTAAAATTTAAAAAGTGGGACAAACATATTGTCAAAAATAAATTAAAAACTTTCTCAATACTTAGAAAACTTTGGAGTGAGATAAAAATATATTTTGGGCTGAAATGAATCTGTTTAATTTATTATTCACATTTATTAGTTATAGGGACACATTTTTAAGTAAAGAATAGTTCTGAAAATAGGGAAAATGAATGTAAAATAGTTTACATCAGAGGAAAAGGTCAAAAATATATTATTAAATATTTGAGATCAGAACCTATTCTGTTTAGATGATGTGTCTTGTTATTTTCATAATAAAGTTCACATTTAGGCATAGGAAATAAATCTGAAAATATAGCAACTAGTAAATGATAAATGAAGTTTCTAAAATCCAAAGAATTCAGTTTAGGGTTGGTAGAAATTCTGAAGACACATATGGAGTAGTAAAATACCTTTCATGCATACTTGGTAGCTAAAAGGTGTAGTAATTAAATATAAGGAATTTGTTTAAATTGGAAACTCATATATATAGTATGTAAGCATAAATGTGAATACAAAAGTAGGAATCATATACACATGATTAAAAGTACATGTAAGCCAAAGATCAACACACATTGAGTAACCACAACACATATAATTGTGAATGACTTTCATAAATGTGAATGTGTGGTTTGTTTGAAGTGGAAGTGTGAACTATGTCTTATGGATTGTTGTTTTTCTTTTGCTATGTGTGATGGTATGATGTAGAACCTGCTCCAGAGCAAGTTCTTCCTTTCCAAGATCAGGACTACCCATTCCAAGAGCAGCAGGAAGGAGGCAAGTGTCCTTGACCACTTTGATCCTATACTAGGATGTTTAGATAGAATTATTGAATTGTCAAGTTAAATATGAAACCCATGCTAGAAAGTTTCCCTAGAATTGCATTACCTTGTTCCCTTGTAGCTTGGGATTGGGATTTATTTTATCATGTCATTTACTATTATGCATATGCTTAGCCATGCTTAGAATGGGATATTTGGGATATGAGATCATCAGTTTATTTTACCATACTCTTGAATGAGATATTGTGAGTTATGTAGAGGTAGGGATCAAGGCAAGTTGGATGTTTTGGTTGTGTGTTGGGTGCACGAGACTCGGGTTTGTGTTTAGTACTTGCCTGGATCCTAAGGACCGGTTTATGGAGCATGTAACCTGGCTTCACCGTGCCAACCACATGCTGAGATGGGGCAGCTTGGCCAATTAATTAGTTGTATCCCCGGCGTAGTATGGGTGTGTTGGATGGTGCGGGGAATAGGTGTCAGCTGGACTACCATATGAACCGCAAGGCTCAAGAGAGGGCCACTGCAGCGGGGTTGGAGCCTCTTGTATGCTGTTAGGGGTGAAACCTCAGTGTGCCCACGCTCGTCGGGAATCCCTTTGTAAAGGCTTCGTAGTGATCTCCTGGCTACACACCTGGGAAGTGTGAATGTGGTTTGTAGCCACTGGCATAATGGAGGTTCTTTTAGTCCACCCGGCAACGGGGGATGAAATCACTACATGTGGGTACAGTGGTGCAAACTCTGCAGAGTCAAAACTGTCATGAAAGCCGTGCTCACGGTCAAGAGCGGCTTGGACTTATTCATGATTAGAGGAGTGATGGTTTTGGAAGTTAAAGATGTTAAGCGGGGAGCTTAACATTAGAAATGATGTTATGGTTATTTGATTATGATGATGGGATGGGAAATTGGGACAATTTCACCTGTGTAGTAATGTAGGTGCTAAATAAGCTAAGGTGATAGGTATTAATTGCGTAGTGCTTTAACCATGAGTTCAACCTCCCCTTGTTCTAGCCATGCATGACATACTTTCCCACACTTGCTGAGTACCATCGGTACTCAACCTTGCATATTTGTTGGTTTATATTGCTGCTCAGGTCAAGATAATGAGGTGGTGTATAATGACCAAGATTTTGGACCCGAAGAAGGTTTCTAGGTTCATGGAGACCCCCGGGCAACGCCTGTGACGGAGCCCTCGAGAATAATTATTCCGCTGCTAGTTTATCTACTTGTGATGAACTTATTATTGTCCATCGAGACATTTGCTATGTAAGACTTATTTATATTCGACACCTGGCTTGTAATAAATGATGCTTCACTATTTGTCATCACATGTATGAGAAAATGATCCTGGCATACATGTGATATTCACTTGGTTGTTCTTCGGAAAAACCGGGTGTGACAGAAGTGGTATCAGAGCCAAGGTTGCCCGTAGGAACGTGGACCTAGGTAGAAATGGACGTATTTAAGGGCCTTATTTTCTTAAAAACTATTTTTACAAGGTGTGTGTTGAAAAGTGTTATTTAATGAGTCACTTTCTTCATCTTACCCCAATTTTCATTCAAAATAGGATTTTTGTTTAAAAAGTTTATCTAACCTAAGTTTAAATGCTTTTTGTTTTAGATGGTTTGCATAATTCGCACCGCTCGCAAGTCCACAGGAGGGAGAGTTCCTGTAGTTGCCCTTGCCGAAAGAGAGGAGAGTCGTCCGGTGACGTACCTTTCCTACGGATTGGCAGTAGGAGGCTTGTTGCACCGTCTTCGACGTATGCTCGAAGCCGCCGGCAATACGGGCAAGCTAATCATCCACTATAACTCCACCAGGACCATCCGTGAGAAGAGGAAAGAATGTAGTTCAGAGATGAGGATTATACACGAAAATCAGCTGCTTAAGATCCACCGCTCTCCAGCCTGTAGAGCGACACAGGTCGATGCGGAGAAGGATGTCACCTGGGAGGCCATCACCTGCCAGAGTCACATCTATCGTCGACACCTGGACAGGACTAAGTACATGTATGTCCTCCAGCGTGAGACTGGTACCACGGAGTACAAGTACCCGCCAGTGCAGCAAGGGACTTCCCATGAGCACATGGACTTGTGCCTGGAGGATGCTGCTGTGCTCAGCACTCGACTGCAGGAGTGTCAGCAGGAGCTTCAGGATGTTCGTGACACCCTGAAGGAAACCGAGGCGTTGGTTTGAGCCTGCTTGAGGGCGAGAGAAAGAGGAGATGGGAATGAACTGTGTGTCACCGTGAATGATACATGGACTCCGGACTCCCCAGATCGCCGAGCGATCAGATGTCGTCGCACTTCTCCACCAGCAGCCTCCCCACCTAAAGCAGAGTCAGAAGGCAGCCGAAATGATGAGGAAGATCCCGAGGAGCCAGCTCAAGAAAACGAGTAGCATAGAGCCTTTCCCTTAAATTAGAAGGATGTCGAGTAGTCGAGTCGTTACGTTAGTTAATGGTGTGTTAATGCTTGGTGTGTGACGTGAGTTGTGGAAGCCATGAGCAATTGTCCATAGCCTCATCTTCAGATTGTTTTGCTTTGGTGTGTGAACCCACATGAAATAATATTGCATTTATTTTTGTGTGAGAAATGAACCCTCAGAAAAGTATAACAAAGTCTCAACACTTCAAAGTACAAACAAGTGAAAGTAGTAAGATGATACGAAATGCTTTCAAATTAACATTGGTTGATTCTGCCAGATGGCCGGAAGAGGAAAAGGACGTGCTGCCAACCCCGCCAACAACAACATGAGGCATGCAACCCTCATCTTTCTGGAGGCCAGGACCGGGGTGGTCGCCGTGAAGGAGTTGATCCCCTCCACCAAATGCTGGAGAATCAAAATCAGCTCATCCAGAACTTGACTCAAGTGGTGGCCAACTTGCATCAAGTTCCACCTCCACAAGATGCACCACGCCAACCAAGGTTGAGTGAGTTTCTAGGAACTCAACCTCCAAAGTTCACAAATGTTGCTGAACCTCTGGAGGCAGATGATTGGATTAAGACCATTCAGAGCAAGATGAGGATCATACAGTGCCAAGGGTATGAGAGGGTGCTGTTTGCCTCTCATCAATTGCATGGACCTGCTGCTGATTGGTGGACCGCCTACGTGGCCGCCCATCATGACCCTGAGAACATCACTTGGGAAGAGTTCAAGCGTAGCTTCCGCAATCATTACATACCAAGGGGTGAACTCAAAAACAAGAGGAAGGAGTTCTTGGGGCTGCAGCAGGGAAACATGATGGTGAGGGAATACCTCACTAAATTTACTCAACTATCCCGTTATGCCCCACGACACATAGAGACTGATGAGCAGAAACAAGATTGTTTCGTGGAGGGACTTACCGTAGAAATGCAGTGTGCAATGTCCTCAAATGAGTATGAAAGCTTCCAAAAGATGGTGGACAGAGCGTTTGTGGTAGAAAAGAAGCTAAAGGCCTTGGAAAATGAGAATAAGAGGAAGACTGGGTGGTCACATCAAACCTCAGGGAGCAACACCCGCCCACGTCTGATGCAGCAACCTGCAGGGCAGACGAACCGTGCTGCGGTACCCTACTCAGCACCAAGAGGGTACAACCCGAACTACAGGCCTCCCGCAGCACCAGCACAGCCACAACGTCAGTTTGTACAGCAGCCTTGCCCCGCATATCCACCTCGACCAGCAGTGCAAGGACCCCCAAACCAACCCCAAAACAACAAAGGCCAGGCACCTAAGGTTGGGGTGCAATGTTTTAGCTGTGGTGAAGTGGGGCACTATGCCCATAAGTGCCCAAAGAAGAAGCCCACGCAGCCACAACAGCAGAATGTAATGAGAGGACGGGTGAACCACGTCACTATGGAGGAAGCACAAGAGGCACCTGACGTGGTAGTTGGTATGTTTCCTGCCAATTTACACATTGCAACCCTACTGTTTGATTCTGGTGCTACCCACTCGTTCATTGCTAAAGGGTTTGTTAAGAAGCATGATCTAGCAACAACACAAAGAACTATATGCTAGCAGTAAACTCTCCGGGTGGAGAAATAAGGACAAGACAAGTGTGTCCCAAGGTGAATCTAGACATTAATGGGGTAGTATTTACTGCTAACCTCATAGTGATAGATTCCCAAGGGATCGATATTATTTTGAGCATGGACTGGTTGACCAAACATAAGGGAATCATCCATTGTTCAACCAGAACGGTGGAACTAACGCACCCTAGTGACACAAAAGTAAAGTTTATAACAATACAAGAGCCTAGGAGGGACGTTAAATTAAATCAAGTTGAGGTGAAAGTGGAGGAGATCCGGATTATCAGGGAATATCCAGACGTTTTTCTGGAGGAGTTGCCAGGTATGCCTCCCGATCGTGAAGTGGAATTCGCAATTGAGCTAGTGCCTGGAACAACCCCGATATACAAGAGACCTTATCGGATGGACTCCAAGCAGCTAGAAGAACTCAAGGATCATTTGAGAGAATTGACGGAGAAGGGGTATATTTGCCCTAGTTCCTCACCATGGGGAGCTCCAGTGATATTTGTGCCCAAAAAGGACGGAACCCAAAGGTTATGCGTGGATTACCGTGTCTTGAATGAAGTAACCATCAAGAACAAGTATCCATTACCCCGCATTAAAGACTTGTTTGATCAGTTGAGGGGCGCTTGTGTGTTCTCGAAAATTGATCTCAGGTCAGGATACCACCAACTCAAGATAAGGCAATCTGATATTCCCAAGACAGCTTTCTTATCTCGGTACGGACTGTATGAATATACTGTCATGCCTTTCGGGCTAACAAATGCCCCGGCATACTTCATGTATCTCATGAACAAGGTATTCATGGAATATCTGGACAAATTTGTGGTGGTTTTCATAGATGACATTCTCGTCTTCTCCAAAGATGAAGAAGAACATGAGAAACATCTAAGGTTGGTGTTGCAGAGGCTGAGAGAACACCAACTATATGCCAAGTTGAGCAAGTGTGAGTTTTGGCTCAAGAGAGTTCCCTTCTTAGGACATATAATCTCGGAGGGAGGAATCTCCGTGGATCATGCCAAAATCGAGGATATACAGAAGTGGAAGACCCCTGAAAATGTCGGGGAAGTTCGAAGCTTCTTGGGATTGGATGGATACTATCGACGGTTTATTGAGGGGTTCTCTAAAATCTCGAGACCCCTCACCAAACTGTTGAAGGGAATCACATTCACATGGACGCCACAGTGCGAGACGAGTTTTCAGGAGCTAAAGAAAAGATTGACAACAGCCCCAGTGTTGGTTATGCCAGATATGCAGAAGAATTTCACGGTGTACTTCGATGCCTCTAGAAACGTGTTGGGATGTGTTCTCATGCAAGAAGGGCATGTCGTGGCTTATGCATCCCGGCAGCTTCGGAAGCACGAGAAAAACTATCCTACACATGACCTAGAACTAGCCGCAGTGGTACACGCGTTGAAAATTTGGCAACACTATTTGATGGGGAAGAGGACAGAGATATATACGGATCATAAGAGTCTGAAGTACATTTTCACACAGCCAGATCTCAACCTCAGACAAAGGAGATGGTTAGAGCTAATCAATGACTTTGATGTGGGCATCAACTATCATCCTGGGAAAGCAAACGTCGTGGCCGATGCTTTAAGTCGGAAAGTGCACGTCAATAAGTTGAGCTTGAAGGACATGCCTGCAGAATTGAAGGACGAGGTTATAAGGCTCAATCTATGCCTGGTAAATAGTGGTGAAGCCATCGCCATGGAAGTGGACTCCACACTCGATCAAGACATACGCGAGGGTCAAAAGAATGACGAGAAGATACAAGAAATCAAGTGACTCATCAAGGAAAATAAAGCCCCTGGTTTCAGAGAGGATGAACAAGGAACGGTGTGGCACGGGAAAAGAATCTGTGTACCTGAAGTAAAGGAGATCCGTGAATTGATTTTGAAGGAGGCTCACGATTCTGACTATTCCATTCATCCTGGGAGTACGAAGATGTACCAGGATCTCAAGAGCAGGTATTGGTGGTATGGCATGAAGCGAGATGTCGCGGAACATGTTGCCCTATGTGACACATGTCAGTTGGTGAAAGCAGAACATCAACGACCCGCGGGATTATTGCAACCACTCAAAGTACCTGAATGGAAATGGGAAGAAATTGGTATGGATTTCATAGTGGGATTGCCTAGGACCCAATCAGGATATGATTCAATATGGGTCATCATCGACAGGCTAACCAAGGTAGCTCACTTCATCCCCGTGAAGGAAAGCTACAACGGATCCAAATTGGCGGAGTTGTACATGTCAAGGATCGTGTGTTACCATGGGGTGCCGAAGAAGATAGTGTCGGATTGAGGAACACAGTTCACCTCGAGGTTCTGGCAGAAGTTGCACGAAACCATGGGAACCCACCTGAACTTTAGTTCTGCCTATCATCCCCAAACTGACGGGCAGACGGAAAGAACCAATCAGATTCTTGAGGATATGCTGAGAGCATGTGCACTCAAAAACAATCGGAGTTGGGACAAGAACTTACCGTATGCGGAGTTTTCCTATAACAACAGCTATCAAGATAGTATGAAGATGTCACCGTTTGAAGCTTTGTACGGGAGGAAGTGCAGAACTCCCCTATTTTGGAACCAAACAGGGGAAAGTAAAGTGTTTGGTCCCGAGGTACTACAAGAAGTCGAGGCGAAGGTAAGGGAAATTCACAACAACTTGAGGATAGCACAGACACGCCAAAAGAGCTATGCCGATGTACGAAAAAGAGAGCTCGTTTTCAACGTGGGAGACTATGTCTATCTCAAGGTGTCCCCTATCAGAGGACTTCGTCGGTTCAAGGTGAAAGGGAAGGTGTCACCTCGATACATCGGACCCTTTCAAGTTCTGGAAAGGAAAGGCGAAGTGGCGTATAAACTAGAGTTACCGGCTCGTCTATCGGATGCGCACGATGTATTCCATGTGTCACAACTCAAGAAATGCCTGAGAACGCCTGAAGAGGTGTTACCCATGAATGAAGTGGACGTAGCTGAGGATTTGTCTTATGCTGAGCAACCATACAATATTTTGGAGACAATGGAACGCCTCACCAGAAATAAAAGAATCCGGATGTGCAAGGTGCAATGGAAGCATCACTCAGAAGAAGAAGCCACCTAGGAACAGGAAGATGAACTCAAGGCACAATTTCCGGAATTGTTTTCTTAGAACCACTAATCTCGAGGACGAGATTTCTTTTAAGGGGGGTAGAGCTGTAACACCCCAAAATTCTGTTAAGACCCAAAATCCTGTTAAGAGGGGAATTTAAAATTTTTTGGACGTGTTGCATGTTTTGCAACAATTTAAATTCAAACTGGAATTCAATTTAAACTCAAAATAGAAAAGAAATAGAAAAAGAAAAGGGAAAACATAAAAAAACCGGCCAGTGGGCCGAAACCCACCAGCCGGCCCACTCTGCTCCGCGCCAGCCCGCAGCCGCGCGCGCCCCCCTTCCTCCCACTGACAGGCGGGGCCCGCCAGCCTTTTTCTTCCTCGCGCCCACGCCGCGATCGGCCGGGACTCTCTCACCCAAACCAAACCGATCGGGAATTCTCGCGTATCCCAACCGATTTCCGGACCCCGAAGACTCCAGCTCGATCTAAACCAACCCGCCGCCCTCCCCCGTCTATAAAAACCCCGGCCTTGTCCCGTTTTTCCCACGCGATCCGCCGATTTTTACTCCGGTGAGAACCCGAGCACCTCCGGTGAATTCTGGCCGATCTAAGCTCGGAAATTCCGATCTAACTCGCTGGTCTTGATCCGCCGCCTCCGGGGAACCTTGCAGGTGCAGAAAACTCGGTGACTTGCGGTTCAAACACAGTGCCGACGAGCCTCGCCGTGAATTCATCTCGGACCTCGTCGCCGACCGCCTTCCAGGACCTCCGAGCTCAAGAAAACCCCCGAGGTGAGATCCCCGACCTCCCCTCCACCGATCTATGCCATAAAATCACAGTTCTAGGAAGAATTCTCGAAGATCCGAAAGTCTCCTGCGAGATCGCCGCCGTGCGCCGCCGGGCAGCGCCGCCCGCGCTCAATTAGAGCGACGTGCCCGCTTGTGCGCCGTCTATTTTAAATCGCACGGTAGACTTTAAATCCCCGCGTTCCGGTTCGGCGTTATAATCTCAGCCGTCTGTTTTAAATCGAACGGTCCACGTCAGCCCCGCATTATAAAGACTGGAAATCTTACGTGCTACCCCCGGGGTTCTCGGGAAATAAGAGCTAGTCCCGGAAACTTCTGATCTAGCCCCTGGAACTTTAGAAAATCATGTAAATTCATTTAAAAATCAGTTTTAGCCCTGGACTTAATAAAAATTAGGAAAAACTCCTCTGTTATGAGTAGCTAGACCCCTGAAAATTGTTAAAATAATATTATAGACCCTGTAGTGGGGTGAGTTTACCTTTTTAACCCTGTTTGATATTTAATCTATGAAATTGAATATGTGGCTAGTATTTAAAATTTAAAAAGTGGGACAAACATATTGTCAAAATTAAATTAAAAACTTTCTCAATACTTAGAAAACTTTGGAGTGAGATAAAAATATATTTTGGGCTGAAATGAATCTGTTTAACTTATTATTCACATTTATTAGTTATAGGGACACATTTTTAAGTAAAGAATAGTTCTGAAAATAGGGAAAATGAATGTAAAATAGTTTACATCAGAGGAAAAGGTCAAAAATATATTATTAAATATTTTAGATCAGTACCTATTCTGTTTAGATGATGTGTCTTGTTATTTTCATAATAAAGTTCACATTTAGGCATAGGAAATAAATCTGAAAATATAGCAACTAGTAAATGATAAATGAAGTTTCTAAAATCTAAAGAATTCAGTTTAGTGTTGGTAGAAATTCTGAAGACACATATGGAGTAGTAAAATACCTTTCATGCATACTTGGTAGCTAAAAGGTGTAGTAATTAAATATAAGGAATTTATTTAAATTGGAAACTCATATATATAGTATGTAAGCATAAATGTGAATACAAAAGTAGGAATCATATACACATGATTAAAAGCACATATAAGCCAAAGATCAACACACATAGAGTAACCACAACACATATAATTGTGAATGACTTTCATAAATGTGAATGTGCGGTTTGTTTGAAGTGGAAGTGTGAACTATGTCTTATGGATTGTTGTTTTTCTTTTGCTATGTGTGATGGTATGATGTAGAACCTGCTCCAGAGCAAGTTCTTCCTTTCCAAGATCAGGACTACCCATTCCAAGAGCAGCGGGAAGGAGGCAAGTGTCCTTGACCACTTTGATCCTATACTAGGATGTTTAGATAGAATTATTGCATTGTCAAGTTAAATATGAAACCCATGCTAGGAAGTTTCCCTAGAATTGCATTACCTTGTTCCCTTGTAGCTTGGGATTGGGATTTATTTTATCATGTCATTTACTATTATGCATATACTTAGTCATGCTTAGAATGGGATATTTGGGATATGAGATCATCAGTTTATTTTACCATACTCTTGAATGAGATATTGTGAGTTATGTAGAGGTAGGGATCAAGGCAAGTTGGATGTTTTGGTTGTGTGCTGGGTGCACGAGACTCGGGTTTGTGTTTAGTACTTGCCTGGATCCTAAGGACCGGTTCATGGAGCATGTAACCTGGCTTTACCGTGCCAACCACATGCTGAGATGGGGCAGCTTGGCCAATTAATTAGGTGTATCCCCGGCGTAGTATGGGTGTGTTGGATGGTGCGGGGAATAGGTGTCAGCTGGACTATCATATGAACCGCAAGGCTCAAGAGGGGGCCACTGCAGCGGGGTTGGAGCCTCTTGTATGCTGTTAGGGGTGAAACCTCAGTGGGCCCACGCTCGTCGGGAATCCCTTTGTAAAGACTTCATAGTGATCTCCTGGCTACACACCTGGGAAGTGTGAATGTGGTTCGTAGCCACTGGCATAATGGAGGTTCTTTTAGTCCACCCGGCAACGTAGGATGAAATCACTACATGTGGGTACAGTGGTGCAAACTCTGCAGAGTCAAAACTGTCATGACAGCCGTGCTCACGATCAAGAGCGGCTTGGACTTATTCATGATTAGAGGAGTGATGGTTTTGGAAGTTAAAGATGTTAAGCGGGGAGTTTAACATTGGAAATGATGTTATGGTTATTTGATTATGATGATGGGATGGGAAATTGGGACAATTTCACCTGTGTAGTAATGTAGGTGCTAAATAAGCTAAGGTGATAGGTATTAATTGTGTAGTGCTTTAACCATGAGTTTAACCTCCCCTTGTTCTAGCCATGCATGACATACTTTCCCACACTTGCTGAGTACCATCGGTACTCAACCTTGCATATTTGTTAGTTTATATTGCTGCTCAGGTCAAGATAATGAGGTGGTGTATAATGACCAAGATTTTGGACCCGAAGAAGGTTTCTAGGTTCATGCAGACCCCGGGCAACGCCTGTGACGAAGCCCTCGAGAATAATTATTCCGCTGCTAGTTTATCTACTTGTGATGAACTTATTATTGTCCATCGAGACATTTGCTATGTAAGACTTATTTATATTCGACACCTGACTTGTATTAAATGATGTTTCACTATTTGTCATCATATGTATGAGAAAATGATTCTGGCATACATATGATATTCACTTGGTTGTTCTTCGAAAAAACCGGGTGTGACAACGCATCAGGTAGGAAGCAAGCGTCGGACCTGAAAAAGGCGATGCGTGGTTGCCGAGGCTGGACTAAGCAGGCCTTGGAGGATCTTGTGGAGCATAGAGATGCCGCTCATGATGAGTTCGCGACGAGCAAGAGATGGAAAAGAGCATCTTGTAAGAGGTGTCCGATGCCTTGGAACATGTCAGGCTTCCCCGCCTCCCTACTGGCAAAAAAGTGACATACGACAGCCCCGACTTAGTATCTATATGGGCTCTGTGCATTAATGTCGCTCCTAAACTCACTAGCAGGGAAGGTGGCAGAGCAGCTCGAAGTCGAAGGTCGGGCCATGGAAGTAGAGCTGGGAATTGGGTCGGACCGATTTCGAGCGGGCCGAAGCACGGTTAGAAAGCACGGCCCATGGTTCGGTCTGACATGAAACGATTTCGGGCCGGTCCGAGCCGGCACGAAACTCTGGGTTGTGCCAGGCCCGGGAACCGGGCACGACCGGCGGCATGGCACTACACGAGTTTCAGGCCGTGTTCGGGCCGGCCCATCCCGAATCGACACAAATTTTTGAAAATAGACCGAAAAAGCCCATGGACCCAAATCCGGCTCACAACGGCGAAATATCTCTAATTCCCCCAAAAATAAATTGGCTTGTCTTTGTGTTTGTTATGCGTATGTAAGAACTTCTCAATAAATCTTGTAAGGTATTCTTATCTATACAGTTTTTTTGTTCCACTTAATATATTGTGATTTTTCCTGTGTAATTTTTTAATCTTTTTCTACTTTTCACTATCTTCGGGCCAGGCTCAGGCCAGGCACGGCCCAAAGTGGGCCCGGCGTGCCGCGGGCCATGCCTGGACCAGGATTTGTGCACTTCGTGCCGCCCGGCCCGGCACAAATAGGCCCACCGTGTTTTTGGGCCACGGGCCAGAATAGCCCAAAGCACGACTGGGTCAGGCCGGCCCGGCACGGCCCAATCCCTAGGACTACTTGGAAGAAACCGTCACTGAAGAGGACCGCAGAGAAACCAGAGTCGCGACCCGGGGATTCCCTTGGACACGACCCTGGAGGGTGTTGTGGGAAACGCTAACAAGGTCCATAAAGAGGTCTAGAAGGCAGCCATGAAGATAGACACCCTCTTTGTCTAGGAGTAGATTAGGGTCCCTCCGGTGTAGTCCTTCCACACCTTTGTAATTTTTTATTATCCTTATGAAATGGAAGGCTCACATTTGCGTTAAGTATTATGTGCATGAGATATACCCTTATATTCGGTTCTAGTTGCGAAAGAAATATTGTCTTAGGGCGAGAAATCTCCAACCTGCCTCCGACGAGGCTCGCGGGCCTCGTTCACAGTAGGCAGGGGAACTTACAGACGATCTGTGCTACTCAGGTTGATGCTGGGACCCTTCAGTTGTGGTCAAGATCAATAGTCCCCCCACAAATGCGATCTGTCGCCGAAGGCGGAGAGTGCTTCATGTGATGTCGTCCCACTAGCGATGTGAGCCTTCATGGTGTGTGGTTCTTGGACTCAAGGCCACGGCTACATTCGACCCGTCAGCCGGCCATTCAGAGATGGACTTCACGGAAGTGGATGTGTAAAAGACGACTGTAGGGGAACGTCGCGAGTCCAACCATTCGAAGAAATAAGCTTCTTAATTCCAGAGTGGTGTCGCGACTCAAATCGATCTTTAATAGGAGGTGCCACCTGGGTGGTCTTTTAGGTGCGACCAGGGTTGGCTTAAAGGGGTCGTGGGTGCTAGCTTGGCTACATGCTTCGGGGAGTACTTAGAATTCCGAACCAGCTGTTCCTAGCCCTGGAGCCACTGTAGTAGACTTTTTTGTGCGGTTATCTGGCATGAGGTGCCACTGTAGCGGTCTTTATGCCACTTAAATGGTGTAAGGTGCCACCGGACTGGGCTTAGGTGCCACCATGTGGACTTTTTAGTGCCAACGAAGTGGGCTTTGGGTATCCCCAAAATGGGTTAGGTGCCACCGGAGTGGGCTTATCCTCTAGGGCCCGCTTTTCGCCAAAGTGGTCTTTTGATGTGGGTTTCGACGTGACCTTGCAAAATGGTTAATTCCTCTGTCATCATAACTAAAAAAGATGTGTTTTTTCATAGAGTGTTGCTGAAATGAACAAAACGCGATTACAGCACATACAATTAAAAAGGCTAAAAAGTTTCCATGAGAACGACGAGGCCCCAGGTTTTGTTTCGTGAAGAAGAGGTCTGGTTGCCCAGACTTTGATTGCCGATTTTGAGGCTGGGTCCTTGGGGCTGACGGAGCTGCTCTAGCCGTCGGGGCTTCTCATGAAGGCGGTAGCCCAGGTGGTCGTTGAATGAGTTCCTGCCTGCCGATGTGGCTGCCGTCACGTGGTTCAACGGTCGTGTGTTCTTTGATGGCGAGGAGGAGCTTGGTGCAAGCCACCGCACTAGTCAGGTCTGTCCTAATGGAGATGATTTCCTTTGGCCTGGAATTTTCAGTATGAGTTAGGCGTAGTGTGTGACTGCGGGCAGGTCAGCCGGGGATGGCGTTGTACGAGAGGTTAAAATAAACCACGTCGAAAATAACATTCTCCATAATGAATTTTTTCACCGTGCCAATCATGATTGGTGTTAGAAAACAATGCACTTTAAAGATAAAATAAAATCTTAAAATTATAACAATACGCATAATAGATATTGCACAAAGCATGAGTAGAAACATGCATGTAAAGCAAATTTTATCTATGCCATTCATGCATAAGAAATTCATCTTCATTTACAGTGAAAATGTTTCCAAATTGAAATTTGATGAGTTGCGGAGGAGAAGAGACTGTAGAGGCCGCAGAACTTCAATTGAGCAGTCGCGTGAATGCTACCAAAAACCTGATTCGCCTTAATCCGTGCAGATTCTTTAGCGAGACGGGGTTTTGGAAACACTGTTCTCCCTCACGCCAGTGACATGCTGGTGTGGGAGATGGAGACAATCGAAATACACGTACAACACTATAGAATAGAGAGTCTATTCACACCTTTCAGTATAAAGGTTCACTCTCTATTTATAGGCAGAGTAATAACTAAAGGTAATTAGTCTCTATTGAAGCCACGCAATTATGCTCTAGTAACTGACAGTAATAAAACTATATTATTTGCATCATAGTTGACCTATAGAAACTGAAAAATAATTGCCCTTCAGAAACTGACTCACAAAATTGAACATAATAAATCGCGAGCAATTAAAAGTCGCATTTGTGTCAGACTCATAAAAAATAGAGCAAGATTTTTTACGCCAGTCACCACGTCACAAGTCACACGGTAAATCACGCGAAAATACACGAATATGCGCGCGCGTGCGTGTGACTTGTGTGTGACTCTAGCCCATCCTTCTCTCATATATTCCACACATGGAAAAGAGCTCCACTAATAAATAGGTATTACTCTCCTCTAATTTTCTATGTGGGATTATTCTTTACTTATGTGCTTTTGGATTTTATTCAGAATTATTTGGGCCAAGGCCCATATATTGTAACAATCTCCATCAAATTCCAAAAGCATCACTGAGACAACTTCTCATATGTCTACAGTGTTGTTTAATATACCAGTTTAATGATGGAGACCTATTAGGTTGAACATTCATCTTGATCCAAGAATCATTTCAACTTATAACTACACAATGGACTATGCCTTAAATTGGTAGTTTTGTGCGAGTTGATTTCATTCAGAGACCAAACTGATACTAGACGCCCATGAGGTCTCTCCTCGGGTGGGGAGCCTATAAGTCATGCTTTTGTGTCTCTTCATGAGTTTCATAGAGAGTTTTCACGTCTCATAGATTGTGACCAACAGCCAACTCATATTGGTGTGTTTGTATAAGAATACTCTGTAGGACAGTATCTCGCAATTAAGCCTCCAAGCACATTAAGACATAATGTCAGTCTTTCTTACAAAATAGAGATAGTACATATTCAGTAGAGATGATACTACTAGGTTGTGTACTCTCCTTGCCATACATTCAGCTTCTTCTTCCCAAATTCTGATTCACGGGATCTCCGATCACACAGGTTTGGGTTACCACTGTTTATAACTCACGTGTGCCTCAAACCCATCTCTTTCGATGCAATATCTATCACATACCTTACATACCTTGATAGATCTTTTGTAAACGGATCTGCCAGATTTTAGCCGTTTGAACATGGACAATGGCTATTACTCCGGAGTTTCTCAAATTTTTGATAGATTTTAATCGTATTTTTACATGTCTTGAGAATTTCATATTATCCTTTGTACTTGACACCTTTGCAAGGACCGTTTGATTGTCACGGTACATAAGGATTGTTGGAATTGTTTTTTACTATTGGCAAATTCATCAAGAGTTCTCTCAGTCATTCTACCTCTACAGAGGTTGTATCTAATGATGTGAGCTCTGCTTTCATGGTTGACCTCATCAATATAGTCTGTTTACACAACCTTCATGAAACAGCAGCTCCTCCAAGAGTAAAGATATAACCGCTTGTTGTCTTTATCTCATCAGCAGCAGAAATTCAATTGGAGTCACTATAACTCTACAATACTTTTGGGGTCTCCTGTATAATAAAGTCTATAATTTATTGTACCACACAAGTAGCGCATAACTCGCTCAAGCGCACGCCAATGATCATCTCCTGGGTTAGTAGTAAACCGGCTCAATATGCTAACCGCAAAGAAAATATCTAGTCGAGTAGCACCAGCAAGGTACGTGAGCGAACCAATCATCTGAGAGTATCTCAGTTGATTTATTACTAGTCTTTTATTCTTCTGAAGAATTATACTAGGATCATATGGAGTTGGCGAAGGCTTGTTGTCCAAATAGCCAACGCGGCTGAAGACCTTCTCAACATAATGGGATTGCAAAAGAGTAATCTCATTTTTTATCAGCTTGACGTTTAATATGATGTCAGCCTCCCTAAGATATTTCATATCAAAATTTTAAAACAGAAAAGATTTCACCTCATTTATTCTATCCTTGTATGATTTTGGATTTTATTCAGAATTATTTGAGCCAAGGCCACATATTCTAACAATTGGCAACCGAGATCCACCCACCCCAGTGGCTGGGAGCGACCCGAGCGTATGTCCTCGAACGGTCGAGAAGGCTCCAGATCCTCCCTGGAGACTGGCACGCGTGTACGGAGGAGGTTCATGTCGGCCCCATCATCCACAAATGTGAGGGCGATCTTCCAGTTGAGTACAGTCGGGAATAAGACGAGGGGGAGGCACACCTGGGAATCTGCCACAGGGGCGCAGTCGGTATGGTCAAACATGATGGGGATGTCCGAATATCTAAGTGGTCAGGGAAATGTTGCACCCGCGTCCATGGCACGTTTCCTTGACCATCAGCTTTATTTGACACCGGGAGGAGAAGGCAAAGGATCTGCTGAGGATGGCCAGGACCGTTTCGTCACCTTCGTCGGTAGAATGGACCTTGGCCACGTGCTCCCGAGACCGCGGTCCCTTGGGCGGTCTGCCCACATCTTGATAAGTCGGCAGTCACTCTGAGTGTCCCGTCCGGAAATTGCAGTGGGTGGTGCCGTGCGATGCGGCACCCAACAGCATGCACGAAAAGACGATAAGAACATATGAAACCATTTTGTTACTCAAGATAAGTTCTTTTACAACATAAGTACACACACAGCAAATATTAAAACTAGCTGGACAATCTACTCACTCTCGACCCTAACTACGGCGAAGAGAAGTCGTTCAGCCCGTGAACGCTTCCTACTAGCTTCACCAAAGAAAGACATCGGCTAGGTTTCCGATGAGTGGAACGAACCGTGAGGTTCATCGTCTCACCGAACAACCCTCTTCATAACAGGCATCCTGCTACCTACAAAACAACTCAAACGCAACCGTGAGCACTAAGACTCAGCAAGACTTAACCGTCACTCCTAAACATGTAACTCTAAATGCAGGGGTAGTAAGACAGTCGGAACAGGAATTTGCAAAATGCAGCTTGAGTAAACTTGATCCTTATATTTAGATTCTTATAGCCTTCATTTTAATGGTCCTCACGCCTCATAACATCGGAAGTCCACAATCAAACAAGAAACGCTTATCCCGATGTTGCTAGCCTAAGGTGGAAATGAAATTTAGTTGGCTCTATATCTACTTCAGTCAAGGTTCCAATACAGTGATTAATCCATAAACGGCAAGTTAAGAGACTTAGTTCCTCTTCTTACTACATCACGGCGCAGTGGGCAAGTATGCTCAATCCTCTTTCGTGAGCGACGGTGATTCGAATCAATAACAACCCGGAATACACAACACATACACCCGCCTCGAAAGACTCTCTCAAGAGCTCATTCTTACGTTGTATGCAGCAACCTTTCACACGACACCCCGACATAGAAAATGTTTCGCGTCGAGCAGGATGATCCTCTACGCGGACACGTCGAAGTTGCCCGCTAAAGGATTTACACCTCCCGCCTTCTCAACGCCATTCCCACTCGAAGGATGAGTTTATACATCACGATCCATCGAGTTACATCAGTTTCATGGGTTCCATACCCCACTATATATCTGGTACAGCTCAATCTTGTCCAGCAGGGCCGCATACATACGGTCCTTAACCGACACGGACGGGGCTATAACCAACCTCCACATTTGCCTTACAATCACGGTCCAGGCCAAATGTGGTCTCAAGCATTGTCACACCCATCGCAGGTCGAGACCAACCTTGAGCGCTCCATCCTACAGAAACATCCCCGTCCCCATCTCATTTTCATGAGGATGCTCTTATCATCAACCTCTCGCGAGTAACTCCATTACTCGAACTTTCTCGCGAGTAGCTTTTTACTACTCGACTTCTACCGAGCTAGCTACAACATTAGCCTAGCATCTACGAAGAGACAAAGCCTACACTAAAACTTCTACTCAGGGATGTAATAGCCATGTAAGTGGGTTTCAAACATCCTAGACATAATGCACAAGATCAAGTCTAATAAACATGATGTGTAGTAAAGCAAAATTTAAAACGGTAACGATATGCAAACCGGGGCTTGCCTTGCTCAACGGTTTTGTTAGAAGCTAGGAGTTAGTCTGCCTCCGGAGAATCCGCCAAACTCGTCACGAGATGGAGATCCTCGCTGCAGAGTCGAGTCCTCGTCGAACGTCGACGTCACGTGCTATTAAGATGATTTATGCACATGTATTCAAAAGCAATTTAAAAAATGATTCAAAGTTGTTGTACAAGTTAACTCACACATAAGAGAGATAAACAACAGCAAGGTTTCTGTTGTTGGATCTAAACCTTAGAGATGATGAAAGCTAGGTGAAAAAGGATACTAGCAATCACCATGTGATTAAGTCCATTATATGAACACTTAAACCTAAAAGATGGTAGCTCAAGTTCCAGAGGTCTAATGAAGCTGAAAATTTAACCACAGCTTCTATGGTAGGTATTTAGGCAGTGTGCAAAAATTGAGCTCACGAAATGGCTTCATGTGAGCACAACAAATCCTTATATGGTTTTCACTAATCTGCAATTACCCCCTAGATATTAAGCTTTCCTATGCTGCAAAGTAGACTTTTTGTGAATTACAAAATGTACTGAGTCCATATGAATTTGTTTTACCACTTTTGGAGTTTCCTACATGGAGATATGGATTTTACAAAGAATGGGGAAAAGCTGAAATTGTCTCTGTTTATTTTCCTATTTTTCAGAGACATAAGGAATGAACACATCATTTGACCAAGCAAATGAGGTCCAATGCCTCTGAATTTTTTACTGGAGTTCAAGGAATTTTTTAAGAATTTCCTGTCCTACTTTGGGAATTTTCCAATAAACAGAACTACTGTAAAAATTTATACAAGATTTTATATAAATGAATTAATGAGCCAAATCCAGAGATTTTTCATAAACATTGGGATGCACCCCTGGATAGTACTCTTTGAGAGTAATCCAACAAAATTTGTTTCACAATTTTTGGACATTGCTACACAAAGTTATGGCTCTCCAAAATTTGAACTAAAGTGGGAAAATCTGGAAAATGTTTAAATGCCGACAGTGGGTCCCACTAGTCATCCCTAACCTCCAGCCTCGCGCCAAACAGAGCAGTGATGGCTCCCTCCGGCGAGGTCACCGGAAAGGCACTTCCCAGACACCTCCGGACCCCCTGCTGGCCGCCCCCCCCCCCATTTTCCCCCACGCTGAACACGTTGGTGACGTCGTCGGCGGCTGAAACTCGCCGGAAAACAGGGCGCACCGGCAACAGCAAACCCTAGGGCTCCGGCGAGGTCGTGCACGGTGAATTCTCCATCAAACGGTCAGTTCTTGGGCTCTAAAGTACCAGAGGATCGTGTAGAAGACCGACATGAGGTCTAAACAAGCCAGGAAGAGCTCCAAACCTATCGGCACCGTGCGCCCGATATGGTCCAGCGCTGTACCCTCGAAAAGAACTCGGATTCATCACTCTGCACTCAATTTCTTGGTCTAAAATCAATGGAGGAGGTGTGCTAGGCAGTTAAGATCCTGTGTGTGAAGTTTGAAACACAACAAACAAGATTTGAGGACGAATTTTGCAATTCCTTACCTCAAGGTCAGTTTCTACCGCCCGGGAGAAAAACTTGAAATTCTCCCTCTGTGATCAATGGCTAGGGCTGAGCTTCGGAGGTGAGCAACTAGACTTGTAGGTGCACCGATGGGGTGGCTTGCTTAGGCGTGATCACTCCTGGTTTGGGCTGTCCACAGTGATCAGTTTTCGATTCCTTGAGTTTGAACTCGGGAGCAGCAGCAATCTAGCCGTTTCCAGGCGCCGGTGAGCTAGGGACGACGGGGTAAAGTTGCTATCCGGATAGAGCACTCATGGGCGAACCTTTTTGCTGTTGGAAGCTCGAGCAAACGAGCTACGGTGGCTGTGGTTCTCGGAAGACAACAGAGCGGCGGGGTTCTGCTCGAGAGAAACACAGCGAACGTGCACCAGCGAGAGAGAAGAATAGAAGTTTGCTTGTGCAGCCTCCTGGGGAGATAAGAGCACCGGAGAGCGTCGTGTGTGATCGGCTGCCGGAAGCTGTCGCGCGCTCAGCCGTCGCTGGAGTCGGTTTGCGCTTTTGTGAGACTGACCGGTGGGGTCTACAACCACAATTCTCCCTCTTATCCCCCATTTCGATTTAAAATAGCAAATGAGCTCCAAATTTAATCAAACTTGGAGGATAGGTAAAAAGAATTACAAGAAACTCAAATCTGAAATCAGATTTTTTAAATTAAGTTTGTTTAGTTCAAAATTCAAATTCAAGTTTGAATTTGAACGTGCCCTCATTTAATTCTCAGAATAAATAGTATATGAAACCTAAAATTCTCCAAATTTGAAACTTAGGCTCTTGAATACATGAGAAATGCATCTATGCTCTCACATATAGGCTTTTGGACAATCTGAATAGGAATCATTTCAAAAGAATTCAAATTATATTTAAATTCCCTCCACTCTACTCATAGAGGAGGTGCACATGAGTTAGAGTTTTAGAAATGAAATTCTTTCCTCTAGGTTAACATGTGTTGAGCATGGGCTAGAGAAAATTTTTAACTCCCTCATATGTCCATATTTATATTCATCATTTCATGTGACACAACTATAGTTATTTATCGCCTTAACTTTGTTTCATGAGTTAAATCAAGCTTTACAAAAGTTAGGGCTGGTAAGTCACATTGGTTGTGACTGCTGGTCCAGTTGAGTTCACACCACCTACTTGGGGCTGCTCCTCTGTTGGCGCCGACCGCAGGTCGTGGGTGCTGGTTCTTCCGACTCGACGGCCATCACACGAGTTGGCTTGTGTAGCCTTTTTGTCTTCCGACGAAGCAGTCCCGTCCTTCTTCTCTTGAGGGGTGGGCTTGTCACGACAAGGTTGCGCCTCCTGTCGCCGGGCGCATCTGTCCGCGAGCTTAAAAAGCTTGGTGACCGTCTCTGGTTCCCGTACGCCTAGCATGTCCCAGTCGCGAACACCGTACGAACACCGTGGCAAAAGCAGAGATCACCCGACCCGGGTCAATCGTTAGGTTGTTGTTGCACATGTGGCTGAACCGATGCATGAATTGTCGCAAGGGTTCGCCCTGGCACTGGATAACCTTGTTGAGGTCGATCTGGGTGTCGAGGCGCTTGTACGTCCCCTAGAAGTTCGCCAGAAAAATCCTAGCACCCCCCCCCACCCTAATGATCGGACGGACCCATGGGGTGGTTCATGAAATGAGATCTAACCGTATCCTTGTCTCCTTGAGGGTGATGTGGAAGTAATTGGTCATCACGTCCTCGATCCCACCCGTGACTCGCTTTGCCTTGGAGTCTGTCTAAAGGTACCTGTCAGGAGGTTTCATCCCATCGTAGCGCTTAGATAGTTCAGGGGCAAACTTGTGGGCCAGACCACACGACACGCAACGATGTGGCCGCAGGAATAAAGGTTGTCGCCCTCCTCGCGAGCTCTCGCGTCAAGATGGCGCGCGAGTCTCGAAGTGACCGAGGGTCAAATCTCTATGGCTCCCGGGTCGATGAGACGCATTCGGCCAACGCGTGGTAGTGCTCACGGCAATTTTCGCTGCTAACGCGGGCGTCCTCGCCCTTGCATCGACGCTAACCCAGATTATCGCGTAAGTCTTCAGCAAACATGAACCCTTTTTTCCCGGAGGGGCTCCTAGATTGCGAGGCCTGCGTGGGTTGCGCAGAGCTTCCTAGAGGCGGGGACGACCTAAGTGAGGAAGGGGCCTTCTGGCGGCGTGGGTTGAGGGGACGACCCACACGAGAACTCTGTGGTTCTGGTTGAAACGGTCTCCACTAATTAGGCCAAATCCCCGAACTAGGACAGGAGCATTCAAGAGCGCTAGGTGCTAGTTGCAACCGAGGTTCCCGTAGCAACAAGCATGCCGCCTCTAGGGTAACTACGAGCTCATCACCAAAGTTGAGCCTCCGTCGAGCTCACCAAAGTTTGAACTGTTGTATAAAGTAGTACGCCAAAACAGTCACCATAAGATATGATGAGCAAACCGCTGTAACATTCTGTTATTGGAAGATTCAAACTTCCCAACTATCTATTAAATGGCTAGGTCATCCTATGTTATGACAAAGCAACATACCTTACGATGATTCTAGCACTATAAAAAACAAGCAATAGGCCGTCGGTTTTCTAATAGATGTCGGTGTCGTCGTCAAATGTAATTGCCCTAAAGTTATCGGTTTCACCTACCGACGGCCATAGATTTATAGCCGTCGGCCTCGAAGGCTAGGTTGATTGCTATAAGTAAAGCCGTCCGCCTGTTCCCAAAACCCCTATACTTATAGCCGTCAGCCATAATTCCCTAGCCGACGGCTATACCTGTGTGCCCAGGCTCGCGCCCGTGTGCATACGTGAGCCTCCTCTCCCCACCCCACGCCCGGCCGCCACCCGAGCTAGATCCCGGACACTCACTCTTGCCCGCCGCCAGACGCCCTGTCGTCGGCCTGCCCGAGTGCCGGCCTGCCCAGAGCACCACTCGCCCGAGCACTGTCCCACTGCATGTTGTGTTGTACATGTCTAAAGTGCTTCATACTCATTCCTGCTCTGTCTTAAGGTCTTCTGCTCCAGCTCTTCAAAACAAATGCTCCGCCTGCTCCCTAATGAACCTATATACAAAGTGAACTAATACATTTATCTAAATTGAACTCTAATAATATACTTTAATCTATAGTTTAGGGAGATAAAAAATTCGTCCATAATTTTCTAGAACTGCTGCTGTAGTACTTATGGATTATGTATTGTGAATGGTGTTTGTCGGTACCCTGCCCCCACCTAGTGGGTAAAAGACAGTCTGGGCCCCGCTCCCCGCTGAGGCCGGCCCCAGCGTAACCACGTGCCCTTGGCCCCATGATCACCCCTAGGGCTGCCACGTGCGCTTGAGCTCCGGAGCTGACACGTGCCCTGGGATCCGGTCCGAGCCTCCCCGCTGAGGTGAGGTCCGGAACTGCCACGTGTCCCCTGGCTCAGAGCCACCTCCCCGCTGAGGACGACACCGGAGCTGACATGTGCCCTGGACTCCGGCCCAAGCCTTTCCGCTGAGGAGAGGTCCGGGGCTGACACGTGTCCCCTAGCTCCGAGCCACCTCCCTGCTGAGGACAGCTTCGGTGCTGACACGTGCCCTGGGCTCCTGTCCGAGCCTCCCCGCCGAGGTGAGGTCCGGAGCTGCCACGTGTCCTCTGGCTTAGAGCCACCTCTCCATTGAGGATAGCTCCGACGCTGACACGTGCCCTGGGCTTCGGCCCGAGCTTCCCCGCTGAGGTGAGGTCCGGAGCTGCCACGTGTCCCCTGGCAGCAAACCCGTTGATAAGAGCTCTCGAGCCGCCGCGTGCCCCACGATCCATCGTGGGCCATGGGTCAACGAAAGAAGTGTGCTGTCAGGCTTCGCATTCAAGGCTCGCGCCTTCCCCAGAAGCATGGCGCACTATGCATGCCTTCGTGCTCTATCCGTTCGCCATTACGGTGACAAGACAGGACGACAAGGCGTGACAGCAGCACAGTGCCGCCCAATAGCACGAAGCCGCCCAAGCAGGGCGAGAAGACGCAACGACAAGATGGCGTCTTCATCATCACCTAACACGCGGTCAGGGGCGCTCAGCGCGCCGGACGGCTAGACTTAACTCCTGCGTCGACCAACTCTACTCAGAGGACAAAGCCCTAGATCATGTATAAGATACACATAGCATGGGCCAGCTGTCAGGCCCCAAGCCACATTGTAACCATCCCGGTCTTGAACTATAAAAGGACCGGGAGTGACCACCCTGCAAAGGGTTCGCACCCAGCACCCTCTCATGCACATACAAGCAAACAATATAGCAAGCACTCCCGTGGTCGTAGGGTATTACGCTCCGGCAGCCCGAACCACGTAAATCTCGGTGTTCATCCACTCCCTCGAGCCCAGGTCGTGTAGGGCGCCAAGCCCCCTCCGGAAAAAAAGAACCTCACGGGCTGCTTTCGAGCAGGCCGGGAGGAGTGTCGCAGCTCTCACACTCCGACATTTGGTGTGCCAGGAAGGGGGGCTTTCCGCACTCTCCACGCAACCATGATGAACATCACCTCCCAAGACGAGCTTACTCGCTCAGCTCGTCGTCGTCTTCAGACGGGAGACGACGAGGCTACCTCCCGCTCCAGAGCGGGCAGGTCTGTCCAGGCCGGTGATCAAACGACTGGCGTGCCAGTGGCGCCCCCAGCGCCAAAGACTTTGCTTGTTAATGATTTGTTGTAGTTTAGAGCTAATTAAAGTTTATTTCAACTTTGGGCAAAGTACATGAGAGAAATGCGTTTCTTGTTTGATTGTGGCTCTCTCATGTACTTTAGCATAAGGTTCTCCACAACCTGCTGCTAAAACTTGAAAGTAAGGTTCCAATAATTAGGCGAGTCCTTTGCAAATTGTTTTATCTCACGTACCTATCACCCTCATGTAGAAGTTCCATGTTTAGGAGAGACGGGTCAGTCTTGCTGAGCCTTCGTGCTCACTGCTTGTGTTTGAAGCTTTTGCAGGGTTCTATGAGGAAGGGACTTCCAAGGAGGAGACGAAACCCCAGGAGGGGAACCCCGTCGAGTGGGAGTCGTGCACGCCGCCGATTTAGTGTGCGTGCGTGCTAGCAAGGATACGTCCACGGGCTGAACGTGAACTTGATGCGTAGTCTACGCCCGTGAGTGTAGACTGAACATATTTTGTTGTAAAAATATTCATAAACCTGTTTATGTAATAAAACTTTGCTTCCACTTTGTACCTTTGATGTGTGTTATCCGGTGCTGTGCAACGCAGCACCCCTCAGCGTGATCCTGGCTCGACAAGACCGTGGGGTCGTGTCAACATGTGGCGGCGTCAGAGCCCACCTTAGCAGGGAGGCGTGGTCTGGAGCCTCTTCAAGCCTCCACGTGATGGTACCCGGTCTGCAGGGTACCGACAGAGTCCCTCTTTGGTGGGAGAGCGGCGTACCCATCGGTATAGCTTCACGTTGAGGATGTTGTCGGTGTAGAGCTTCTTGGCAACCAGCTCTTAATAACAAGGAGATTGAGTCCCAACCTCTTCCTCTCCACATTGCTGCTTGACAGAATCAAGTGGCGGACTTTCCGGGAGGGGCTCTTTCTCAAAGGCGATGAGTCGGCAGATGTAGGGGGACATGATGGAGCCTTCTCCTTCTCCTGAAGCGAGGAGAACAATGCCACTTCACCTCCACCCTTGGACACTAAACATTGGCCGAGCTGCAGCCATCGATCCGACTTGTATCCAGGATGATGATCCCCTGATCAGTCGTGGCCGATTTTCTCGATAACCCCGCCTGCGTTGAGATCCGGCAAGCTCGAGTATATGGCGTATCAGTTTTCCTCGCATAAGGAGAATACACCAAGTGGAAGTTGCGACGCAGACACAGAAGTCATGTGCATGATGAACTTCAAAGTCTCTTGCAAGTCTTTTTCAGGCAGATTGGAGCCCGAACCTCTCTCCAAATGAGTCGAATCACTGGGCCAGAAAAAAGCCACGGTACCCTCAAGCATTTCTAGAGAGGAGCTTGGTAGCACCGAAAGAAGTCGACCACCACCATGATCACCGTCAATCCTTTTCCACCAAGCTCCTTCCCAAACCGTCAGGTCTGAATCTGGTTACACATCAGGGAAGGAGAGATGTCGCGATGCCTCTTGATACTCCATATAGAACCACTACTCCCTCTGGCCTTCCCATTTCATTACCAGGATGTAGAAGGTTTGGAGGCGGAGGCTGAAGTTGCAGGCTCCCAGAATGCCGTCGAGGCTATGGAGACAGAGCCGGAAGAAGTGTTGGAACACAAGTAGTGACACTGACGCCTCCACAAACATCTCGCAAAGGTGGACGAACACCACCTCAATCACCACCAAGTTGGGGGTCAGGTGACCTAGCCGCACTCCATAAGTGTACAACAGCGTCATAAGGAAGCCGGAGAATGGAAACTCCAAACCTACGAAAAGAAACAGGAAAATATGATGATATCAAGTCCAAAACAGTCGGGGTGAGGGTTGCCCCTCCGCCCCCCCCCCCCCGGCCCAAATGGGTAGCAGAGCCCTCGCCCTCCACCAGTTGGTGAGGACGGTCCATGGAAGCCACTGTTAGGATGATTGACAAAGGCAGAAGAGGTGGCCACTTGAGCACTTGGCGGTACGCCTCTCTTTCTCTCTTATTTTTCACCATCGGGGAGGAAGAAAGAAAAACTAGAGTACTGCCATGGAAAGGAAAAGGCGAGCGACAGAGCAAGGAAACACGAGAAATAAAGGCAATGGCTGGGAAAGGGAACCACGTTTCCTCGGGCAGCGTGCTTTATAGCAGAGGTAACTGAGGGTTCTGACTCCCCATGAAGTTAAGTACGAATGGGGGTTCTGCCACGTCCCCCTTGTAGACACATCTCCCAAGTCAGGGCAAGACGTTTCACCTAAAGGGGTGCGATATTTTTTGCTAAGTGGGGCGAATCACTATAAATGAAAGAGCGTCCCCTCAAAAACCCCGAGACTTCACAAGAAGCACTGCTCCAAGAATCTAGACGACCACTTTTCTTCACAAGGGACAACCCCAACCACTCCCTTCTTGTTCTGATGCAAGTTACTTGGGCCAGGGCTCTTGTCAGCATATAAAAAATGAGTGTTCTCAGCAACCATCGTGAAAGGTGAAGGGGTGTCAAAGACGGTTCGGCTCTAAGTCCCTGAACTAGGGCAACAACCCATTGTTCTGACTGCAAAGGAAGGGCCCGTGTGTCAGTGTTTTTTCCATTAGCTAGTACTCAAATGCTACGTGTTTTATGTCAGGATGGCTACCTAACAAAGACAAGGATTTATACTGGTTCAGAGAGAATGCCCTACGTCCAGTTTTGGGTGTTCGTCGGTCTTGTATTAGCTCAGCAGTTTGTAGAACCGGGGTTACAAGAGAGGCTTCCTCATGCACGAAGTTGCGAGAGAGCCTAAGTGTCGAGCATGAAGACGTCGTTCCGAGGGAGGTTCCGGGCCTCCCCTTTCATAGACCGGACGCTTCCACCTACCCGCCGGCTCCTCATAAATGGGGCGGGGGTTTACATGGTGTGTCAGCGCCTAAGTCGGCTCGATGAGCTACAGGAAAGATGAGTACACCTGCTCCCATCTCGTCTATGGTCTACATCTATTTTTGGTGCCCGTACACCCACGCCGAGCAGGACGGGACGGATGGTGATAATGATCGGCGTCGTGCTTTTCTTGTCGCGTGTGACCTCCCACTCCGTCTTGAAGTCCCTCTGCCATTCCTTCACATCAGTATTGAAGTCTTCTACCTGCCTCCGGCCCGGGCATTAGCCCGGGTCGCTCCTTCTTCCGGCCTTGACGGTCGGGGTCGAAGGCCGTAGATCGCTTCTTCAGTTAGGGGTCGGACGCCGCTCTCCGACCTTAGGGGTCGGTCGCCACGCCCCAACCCTGGTAGTCAGAGGTCGGTCTTCCAAGTCCCGACCTCGGGGTCAGGACTCACCGTGGCACCATTCAGAGCCTGGATCCCGAGTTGGGGTTCTACGTCGAAGCCTTCCGTATGGCTTGAGTGGAGCCCGCTGTAAAAGTCCCAAAACTTGTAAATGGAAAACTTGAGTTGTGAATTAAGTTGAGTTTAATTTTAAGAATTGGGACTTGCAAAAACTTTTCTAAACATATGAAGATGGTCATGAGCAAGCACATGAATTCAAGTCCAACTTGAATTCAAATGATCATTTAAATGTAAAGGTGGTCATTTGAAATGGAGGATGCAAACTGTGGTTGGAAACCTTCTCTTTGCAGCCACCAAATTAAAAGTTTGAATCCATATTTGAATTCTTCAGGTCCAAATTATGAGGAAGGCAAATTTTGAGAAAATTTGGAGGTGCTTTGATACGTATATCAAAGAGACTTGTGAATTTCACTGAAATTTGAATTTCAAATTTGAAACTGAGGTAAAACATGTCAATTTGCCAAATGGGTTTCAAATTTGAGCTCCACATGAGTGAAGTTTGAACTGTGCCAAAAATTGGAAGATCTTTCGGGAGGAGCACGGGTGGACCCCACATGTCATAGTGCCATTTAAACTTACACTCAAAGCAAATTCTCTGTTCAGACTCGAGCTGCCGAGCGTGCTCCGAGCGCCACCGAGAAGAAAATTCCTGCCACCTCCTCACTGAATTGAGAAGCGCTGGAGAGATGCTCGTGGGCCTTCTGCACCTCGGTGTGATCCTTCCCACCTCTGAACCGAGCTGTTTGTGTTTTGTCTCCCCCTCGCACGCGATAGCAGCCCAGCACGCCGCCGCCTCGGTTGCTACCGGAAACCCACAAAAACGCGCGTGTGACGTCGCCCTGAGCTGCAAAACAGCAAGGACCGACCGTCCTCTAAACTCCTCAGCGCAAAAACCACAGTTCCCGGTGCTCTCTGCACTAGGACAGCTTCCTCGGGCGGCAACCTAAAACAACCGCGAACCGGTGTGCACGTGGACAGCCCCCACCGGAGACTTTCACGCCCGAGCAAGGACACCCCCGGACGCGCTGTTGAACCGTGCTGCTCACCCCCAAACCACAAGCAAAGCCGTGGACTACCGAGTGAGAATTCGGGAAAATTTTGCCGGCGGCCATAAAGCGACGTTCCTGTATGAAACCTCAAAATTCCCACTCAATTCTAGTCCTTAGTTCACTAAACTGTGCACAGATGATCTAGACTCGATGGCGATCGATTGTCCTTCACAACCCTAGCTTGAAACCCCGTGTTAACAGCTAATTTCAAGTTTTTCCATCGGCGGCCATGTCGGGAACGATCGGGCGCCCGGTGAAACCCTAGTAACTGCCGTTCCCGAGCTACTTTGTGGCCATATCGAGCTTCCATAGGCGTCACTGATGCTGTAGAGCCGATCACTCGGGGTTTTCGTGGGCTGAAGTGATGGGGCATCGGCGCCAAAGCCTCACCGAGGCCTTTGCACGCTGCCGACCTGGTTCCAGGCTTCTAGAGCTTGTGCCGACACCATAGATCTCCGGCGAGCCCGGCGGCGCGCGGGCGCGGGCGGCCGAAGGTTGAAGAAGACCGGGCGGGTCCCACGTGTCAGCGACAGAAATTTAAATTTGCTGATCGACTGCGGCTCCGGTATCCATTGTGGCTGCGCGAGAAGAATTCAGTGGCCCGTGTGGCTTGATTTCACCGGTCGACACGTGTACCCGGGACTCACGGTCAGAGTTTAAATATTTCCCGGTTTATTTGAATCCCCAAATTCAGTTTAAACTTTGGGAGGACATAACTTGTGCTAGGAAGCTCCAAATTTAGTGATTCAAATTGGGTTGGATTCAGATTAAAAACCTCTATCAAAATATGCAACCTAATTTGTATGAAAATCATTATTTATTTCTCGAAAATTCTTTAAAACTTTTCAGCAAAAGAATTTTAGAGGGAGTTTGGTTCGTCCAAAAATCCTCAAATTTTGCCAGAATACTATTTAGGATGTTAGAGAACTCCTGTAAACGTTTCAGCTCATTTGGAGTTGAGTTAGATAGGATAATTCGGATTTCATGTTTCTGGGTTCAAATAAATACAGAAACAATTTCAGAGAATTTCCAAAACTTGGAAATTCAGTTCTGGAAAATTCTTAGCTCCAAAAATTCTAGGAAAATTCATGCATGCTCCCTGAGCTATGTTTGAAATTTTAGTTCACTTGAATTTGCATGAAAGTGTAAGTTTATTCAGAGTTAATTCCTTTTTGCCTAAATTCTTAGGAAATTGTTCTGAGTGATCTATTCATTGAAAAATTCCAAATTTTGGTCCATATGACTTTCTTGTGACAAGGAACTCACATGAAAACTTTCATCTCCATTGGAGCCTGGGATCAGTACTATTCTATGCAACCTCATTAGGTGGTCAACACACAAGTGATGAAACACACATCTCACTCGATCATAGAGCTAAACCCAAACCACATGCACCAGTGTTATTTTAAATTCTTAAACAGAGTTCCAGTTTTAAACTTGTCTATAGAACTTGTTAGCAAAAGTTTTACAATTAAACATATATGCATATTCATAACGTGTAGTGATTAAACGTGGAAAAGTGAAGGAGGAGTGAAGCCTGGATCAAGGAGCAAGAAGGCAGTGATTAAGCTTCAAGTCATCAACAACTAACTTCATAATTATCTGACTTTAGTCACCTGCAAAACCAAGGCAAGCTCTGGTTTGCATTTAAGTTGTTTTATAAAAGTTTTACTTTGTTCACAATTATGGTTAGAGTTTGTATGTGCATTAGGCCAAGTATGTTTTATAGTCCACTTGCATAACCAAAATGAACCCTGGAGTCAAGGGTAGAAAAGTGTCACCGCGGTAGAATAAGGCCGTGCTAAATATCTTAGGACATCCGGTAGAAGTTGAGTAGTTGGAATCTACTCGCGAGTTATAGTCGGATTACATAGGTGTAGTTGGAAAAGAAGCAAACTAAAGTTTATATTTCTAAAGATGAGACCGGGCAGGAGGGTAGGCAGCGACAAGATGAGGTCTTGGTCGAGTAGCTCTGCCTGTGTCGGTTAAGGACCGATGCGTGTGCGGCACCCATGAGCACGTATTGAGTTGTGTACCGGAAGCTTACTGCTATATGGGAACCAGGAAACCGATGTACCAGGTTAACTTTATTATAGAGGCATACCACATCGTCTCGTTAGACCTATGAGCCCGAGACGGCACGACCGGTTCTATAGTCGAGTGTCCTGCAAAGGTTGCCACATACGACGTAATGAAGGACGCCAGATTTGGGTCTACAGAGGCGGGCGTATGTGTCGAGTTATCCGGGTAGTGTTTGATTCGAATCACCGTCCCTCGCGGTTATTGAGTACCGCTTGCTCACTGTGTTGTGACGTAGTAATCAAGTTGTGTGAGAACAGTTTGCTAAGTCTTAATTGCTTCTATGATTAATTGGAATTGCATGAGAACCTTGTCTGAAGTAGTGATAGAGCAAACTAATGTTATTTTTCCACCTTGGGACAAGTAACATTGGAATGAAGCATTTCTTGTTTGATTGTGGAGTTCCAATGTTGTTGGGCGCAAGGTCACTACTGTGATGGCTAAAATCTGAAAGTTAAGGATGAACTTGTGGGCGAGTCTTTTTGCAAATTACATGTTTAGGTCTTAAGTTACTTTCATGTAGAGTTGCATGCCTTAGGAGAGACGGTTAAGTCTTGCTGAGCCTTTGTGCTCACTCTTGCTATATGAGTGGTTTTGCAGGTTAATATCGACGCATATAAAGAAGGTTGTCCGGTGAGACTCGGAGACTTCCGAGTCCTGTTACACATGGAGGACCTAGCCGCTGCCATGCCTTCGTGTTGCTAGCGAGAGGAGTTCGCGGGCTGGACCTCTTCTTGAGTGCTCATTAGTTATTCGACGTGAGTGGTTTGTAGTCTTCCGCTGTAGTTATTTGATGTGAAGTATTTACAAAGAACATTTGTAAGCTTCCGCTTTTGATTTATGTAATACAGTTTTCCTTATAGGTGTGCTGTTGGATGCCGCATAACACGGCACCACCCAATGCGATTCCCGAGCGAGGTGCCCTGTCCCCGTGACTGAATGGGCGGCATTTGGGGTCCCGTCACCCACGAAGTCACGTGGCTCTGTTCGATGGGCTGACCAGTCATCTCCCGGGTACCCGGGGTACGTTACCCCGTCAGTAGCCGCCGAGCCCTCGGCCAAGATTCTTTGGAACCAGGTTGGGGGCGCCCTTCACGCTTGAAGGAGACCATGGGAAGGCAAGAGACAAAAAAGGAGTGAGAACATCATTTCGTTTCAGTTCGAGGCTACATCTGGACTCAAGCTTGAAGCGTCGAGCCTATCGTAGCTTTGAGTTGTGCAGTAGCCCCGGGGCCCTTTCGTCGTTGGTCAGGCTCGGTTTGTTTTGCGAATTAGCTTCACTCCCCATCAGTAAACCTTTCGTGGTTTGTAGGGGTTGAGCCAACCGGGAATTTAACTTGATGGCCGAATTCACGGGCTCAATGAGCTGCCTAACGGGTTAATCCTAGTGGAACCCCGTTGTCTTTTCACAAAGACTAAGGAATTAGGTCGACCTGATCGGGGCTCAGTGCCCATGTTCCATAAGATCCCTTTTCGTGCACTTGTGCAGATTTAGGCGGCTTGATGCCGACCTTTCGGGGGGCTAGTACGGAGTTTCCAAGATGAGACTTGGATATCAGAGCATTGGAGATGTCGGGAGCATTCGCGCCTCCCGAGTTTGTCTCGCCATCTCACATCGTCTATCCCTCGCTCGGATTTTCTCCGAACGATCCTTTCAACCTACATATTAGGTAGACCTTCGAAGCCGTAACATCGATCGGGCCCTGAAAGTGGGGCCATAAAAACTTACCTACTTACTTAGGCCTTTGATTCGGATGGCCCATTGGTGTCGCGTCAGGGGTAGGCGAGAAGGCGCCATGTTGAGGTGGTTAGGAGAAGGGGAAAGCGTGACTCTTCAAATTTTGCTGTGGATTTTGAGGAGGCGGGTTTGCCTGACCGAAATTATGGTGAGCATTGTGTTCCCAAGGTCTCGGGGGTTGTGTGCCCACTTTGCGGATGGGAGGGGTTACTGTGGGGCGCACGCTTCCATGGGCCCCAACGCCTTTCCTTGTTGTCGTCGCGTGCAGGCTATATAAGCAGCCTTTAGGACACAAGTCCTTACTTTCAGCCTTGCGCTTTCCTTCTCAACTCTATCCTTCTCGCGCTCCTGCCCTCCTGCAAGATTTAGTAGTGTAAGTTTAGAAAAGAAGAGACTGAGGGAAAGTATGAGAGGTTCCCCGTTCTATGGAGCTCCACTTCGAGCTGCGGCAGCGCTTCTTCTAGGTGCGGCCGTCGACCACTGACTCCTCGATCCCGGCGGCCGGTGGCGCCTGCATCCTTCTTCGGAGGGTGTAGCCGTGGCATTTTGACCTGCCGCTATTGAAGTTCATGAAGAACTAGCTTCAAGACTGGTTCCGCATCTGCAACGAGGGTCCGATGCTTCGGTTCTTCTCAGGTCAGTTGCCCATCATTCGAGACCAGTGGCACTCGGGCATTGCGGAGGCGAACAAGCAGGCGGTCACCGTGACACACGTGCAGGAACAAGTCGAGGCGCTGCATGTGGAAGGGTTGACCAGAGACAAGTGAACTTTCAAGAACGGTGAATTGCGGATGTTGCCTGTAATTATCAATTTTCTTACTCGCATCAACCGTCCTCCTGCAAGACTTTGTTCGGTCAACTTCCTCTTTTGCCTTGTAATGTAAATGTACTAGCCCTTAGTGGCTCTCATAATGAAAGAAAGTAAAATTTTCTCTATGCGCTCGAGATTTTCCCTTTGCGTTGTGTTTTTGCTCTGTAGCTTTGAGAACCTTCACGGTTCTTAGCCTTGAGTAGCGAACACTAGGTCGGAAAAAATAATGTGTCATTTTTGTTCCTGCACTTCGCCCGACCCGTAGCTTCAATAGCTATTAGTAGTTCTTAGCTGTAGGTTGCAAAGCGCAAAGGAAGTACTTAAGGAAAAAATAAATGCATCGCTTCGGTTCCCTCGCTTTGCCCGACCCGTAGATTCGAGAACTTCTCATAGTTCTTGGACGTAGGTTGTGAAGCGCGGAGCAAATACTTAGGGGAATTTTTGTGTGATGCCTTAAAGGTTTTGGCCGTCCCACTCTTGGCGGGTGGGTAACCCTTGAGTGGCACATGGCAACCGAGCCGGTCGGCATGCCATGTGGCACTTGAGCCGTGCGGATTTGCTCGGGCTCTAATCATTCAAGGTAAGGGGTCCCGATCTCCGTGTTGGGATGACGTACCCGGGCTTGAGGCCAGGAGGGGAGACATCTACTCCATATGAATATTAAAAATCGAAGAGGGGAGGAGTACTTATCTTTTATTTTTTGATGGGTTTATGCTTCCCGATCCGCTTTCTTTCGCTTGGAGGCCGAGGTTCTAATGGGCAGAACGGTTTGAGGTGCGTGATGTTCCAAGCGCTGAGGTAGACGTTCCCGTCGGCATCCTTCAGTTGGTAGGCGCCAAATCGCCAAAAATCATGAGGCAGCCGGTTGGCTCGGGGAAGGTGATTTCTTCCTCCTGCTCGGTGGCCGCTTGTATGAGCTTTTTGCCTCTGTTGTTTGGGGAGCCGGGCTCTTTCCCCAAAAGACGCTTGAGGTGGGCGCAATCCTTGAGGGCATGCTTGATCGAGATGGCGTGATTGGTGCAAGGCTTCTCCAGCAGCTTCTCGAAGTGGTCGGTCTGCTTCCAGGCTGGCCTATTGCCTTCGCGGCGTTTAGCCATTGCGGCCATGTCCGAGTCCACTTCGGCCTGGTGTCGTTGCTTGTCGCTGCCGACCCTCTTCTTCCTCTCATCCTTTACACGAGGAGTCATGTCCTTTGTCGCGTCGGAGGTCTTTGGCAGTGCTCGGTCGAAAATCACCCCGACCACGTCCTCTCCCAAGCATGGTTGGTGGCGATGTCGAGCAGCTCCTTGATGGTCCTCGGCTTGATGCAGCCGAGCTTGTGCACCAGGGACTTGCAAGTCGTCCTGGAGAGGAATGCCCCAATGGTGACTACATCAATGACGTCAGGGAGATTGTTGCACTTCTTGGAGAAGCGCCTGATATACTGCCTCAAGGTCTCACCTGACTTTTGTTGGCATGCCTTGCGATCCCACAAATTTCCAGGGCACATGTAGGTGCCCTGGAAGTTGCCGATGAAGGTGTCCTTCAACTCGGCCCAACTTCGGATGCTGTCCGCTAAGAGGTATTCAAGCCAAGCCCGTGCAAAGTTCGCCAAGTAGATGGGGAGGTATTGAACGATGAAATGATCATCCGTCACAACGTTGGCTCTGCATGCCTAGTGGTAGTCCTCTAGCCAAACGCTAGAGTTTGACTCCCAGTCGTACTTGGTGACATTAGTCGGGGCGCGGAAACATGGCCGGAATGAGGCATTGTGTATCCTCCTCCCGAAGGCCTGGGTACCGGGAGCGTCGGGGCTCAAGCTCTAGTATTCGTTGTCATCTAGCACCCACTTCGGTGTGGTTGGCATCGACGCTCGAGATGCGGCTCCGTGACTTCCTATCTGGATCCTCTGCGGGCCTTGAGAGCCTTGTGAAAGTTTGATGATCCAGTATGCTCGCGTATCAAACTATGCAAAGGAGTAGACAAGCATGCTTTCTCGGCCTGGTTTGGTGCGTGGGCTCGCGGTGTCCCCCGGTGCTCTTAGTGTGCCCGCAGGAGCCACCGCCGATGGACGCCTCGCGTCGACGAGCGAACGAACTCTCGACGTGTTGGGCCATGGCCCTCTCCTGCAGCGAGCGGAGGTTCTGGTTTGCACTTCGCACCTCTGGCTCCTCGGGCTCCGGAAGGTTGCGCATCATGGCCGCTGTGGCCGCCACGTTCTAGCTTGGACGCTCGAAGCGTTGCTGGTCGTGCACATCGGCGACGATGTGCATCCATACTTGGCGACCGCGCGCTCGTTCTCTGCTAGAGCCAGAACGGCGGCCACACGACGCTTTGAGTGTGACTCTGTCCACATATAGCTGTGCGTTCTCCTCCTCAAGTGCAATGCGGCGTGCCGCAAGCTGTTTGGCTAGTTCTGGCGCGACTCACAGCTTCTTGCCAAGGCTTCGGCGCAATGCTTCCTACCGCACGAGTGCTGGAGAAGGCGGGGTGTTAACGAGAGGAGAGGCTAGAGAGTTGTTACTGGTTTTTGTGACACGACACTCGCGAGAGGGGCGACGGTCCTCGTCAGATCCGGTGTTGGTGCTATAGTTGTAGCCGGTCATGTCCTCCAAGAGAGGAAGAAAGGACGACGACACCTAGTCGATCATGCCCACGAAGTTCCCTTCATGGGTGTCATCGACGATGTCGACGGTCACGCCATCTATCAGGTGGAGGACGCCGCCGTCATCAGCGATAAACTCCAGGCTTTGAAAACATAAAACCTAGCGTGGCGTGAAGGTGACGCCGGCCTCGAGCCTGTTGTTGGGGGAGATAGCGAACTCGAGGCTGCCGAAATAGAGCTTCTCACCGATGCGGAAGCTCGGGCTCATGAAAGCATTAACAGAAAAAATGATAAACACGAAGCGGCCCCCTACCAGGTGCGCTAGCTATCAGTGTTTTTTCCACCGGCTTGTAATCGAGTCCTACGCATTTTATGTCTAGTTGGTTAGCTAACAAATACAAGGATTTATACTGGTTCGGACAAAATGTCCTACGTCTAGTTTCAGGTGTTTATCGGTCTTGTATTAGCTCAACGGTTCGTGGAACCGGGGTTACAAGCGAGGCTTCCTCGTGCGCTATGGTGCGAGAGAGCCTAAGTGTCGAGTGTGAAGTGTGGGTGTGAAGTCATCGTCCCGAGGGAGGTTTTGGGCCTCCCTTTTTATAGCCCGGATGCTTCCACCTACCTGCCGGCTCCTCATAAATGGGACGGGAGTTTACATGGTGTGTCAGCGACTAAGGCGGCCTGATGAGCTACAGGACCGATGAGTACACCTGCTCCCATCTCGTCTACGGTCTATGTCTACTTTTGGTGCCTGTACAACCGTGCCGAGCGGGATGGGACGGATGGTGATGATGACCGACGTCGTGCTTGTCTTGTCGCGTGTGACCTCCCACTCCGTCATGAAGTTCCTCTGTCGTCCCTTCACATCAGTATTGAAGTCATCTACCTGCCTCCGGCCCGGGCCTTAGCCCGGGTCGCTCCTTCTTCCGTCCTCAATGGACGAGGTTGAAAGTCGGAGATCGCTTGCTGCCCTTAGGGGTCGGACATCGCTTTCCGACCTCAGGGGTCAGCTGCCATGCCCGACCTCGAGGACAGGACTCACCGCGACATCATTCCGAGCCTAGATCACGAGTTGGGGTTCTGCGTTGGCGCCTTCCATATGGCCCGAGTGGAGCCCATTAAGTCACGTGGCTCCGTTCAATGGGCTGACCACTCGTCTCTCGGGTACCCAGGCTACGTTACCCCATCACCGTGGAAAGCCGTGGCCCAAACTCAAAGAAGGGGAAGGACAGGTCAGAGTTTAACCGTCAACCAGAGTTTTTGATGTCACCCTAGGTCGAGGATCATCACATCATGGTGAGTGTTGCCTCGACCTAGCCAAGTTGGACCTCAGGTTCTTTCGATTCTCTGAATCATCAACTCAAGGCCACGTATGGCCCCGAGGGAAAAGAAGAGGCATAAAAAGGAAGGTGGTGTCGAGCAACTACAACACTCTAGGAGAACAACCGATAAGATGAGAGGAGCTAACGAGCTCTCCTATAGTCATAACCCCGAAGCTAGATGGAGCATCTAAGGGGACATCCACAACAACTCGACCCCCTGCTTGTGGGAGGGCGGTAGACCATGCCGCCCACATTGTAGACGAGCAAGAGTTGAAGGCATGGTGGTTGCACACTCCACTGTGCTATCAAAGGTGGGAGTAGGGGTGCCAAAATAGGTGCCCATCGTTCCAAAAGTCATCCCGCTCTTGATGGGATGTGACAACCTCCTTAAAGGCGTGAAGCCAACTACTGCCTTAAAATCCCTTCCTCTGGCTCACCATTATAAGGTCCCCCTTGGGCTACAAAAGGGAGGACTTGTGCCAGAGAAAGGGGGAGAAAAAGAGGAACAAGAAAAAAAAAAGGAAAAGGAGAGTCAGGTGCTCCAGCGCCCTCTATAATCTACTGAGATCAATACACCAAGCAGAACGTATCGCTATTAGCCTCCGGGCGGCCTGAACTTCGGTAACCGTTGTAATTTAGCCCCCATTAACCCCAGAAAAACCAACTCCACATAGCATCCAGTTAACTGTTGTGCCCCCAACTGTACACTCTTGGTGGTGATCCCATTGATCCTCCCATAATCGACTCTCACACGTCAACAATTACTATATGGACTTCCACCAGATACATAAGAAAACAACCACCTTGAGATTAGATATAGTAAGTTGAAGATATAATCCAACAGGGACTTATCAAACATGTAACAAGCCGGGATGCGCCGTGAGACCCTGGACCGCCTATAAAAAGGACAGGGAGGTGCACCGAGTTGAGACATCAAAAAGATACAACCTTGACTAAATCCTGATACACATTATACATTCTCCATTAGACATGTAGCATTAGTTTATCCATCATTAGATCTTATTGTACACTATCGTAATTTATATATTTAGAATAATCAATCAAGCAGGATTAGGGTATTACAAAGGGCACGGAAATGGATAATCCTTGTCTCCTTCTTACCGTTGGGATAATCGTCGTATATATACACCCGCCGAATACTCATGATCCTATCTACAAATTTAATTGTCACGAAGTAACCACGACACCGGCTTTTATTCATACTAGTAATGTATGTCTTATATATCTTATCACTAGCATGTGTAGGCCTTATTGTGTTGATCTTGTTTATTTAGTCATGCTAAGACTATTTGTGGCTATTCTTATCACATATGCATGCTGCGCGGATCACATCTATAGCAATTGCTTTCGTACTTGCTTCATATAAAATGAATAATTCGGAGTTACCACGCACTTAGACTTTGACTATTTAAGTGGGTAAAAAATGAGATAAACTAATAATGTGATATTACTGTTGTTGCTCACAACCAGCAGCAAACCATGGGGGTTGGGCCTGCTGCTGGTTGTGGACAGCAAGAATAATACCACATTACTATATTAGTTTGGATTGTACCAACTTAAGGACCATAATAACCAAACATGCTTTAGTATAGGCAAATATTTAAGGCGTGCAAGAGAATCGACATATTTTGTGTTCCTATGTATGGGCAAATTACACTACTGCTACGAACCGAGATATAGAAGCAATGCCCCCACCCTCTAATTTTGTTCAACTATGTACTGATTGTGCCAATGTTCAGGTAAGTTTGCCGATTAAGCATCAGTGTGCCCCCTTTAGCTTGCTTAATTCATCTAGATTTTGTGTTAACCCCTCTAGGTTTTTGCTCAAACTCCATCACTGAAACGGGTTGAGTTGGACACTGCATAAGGTAAGAGCAATATCCTCTATTCAAATTCAGAGAAATAATATAAAAGCAACATAATGGCTGAGGCAAAAAGAAGGGGAGCCTGGAGCAGTGGTAAAATGTTGCCTTGTGACTATGATGTAACAAGTTCGATTTTGTAAACAGCCAGTTGCAGAAACGTAGAGAAAAGCCGCGTACAAAAGACCCAAATAGGTCGGACCCTTCTTAAAACCTTGACCTTGTGTAAGTAGTATCTATATGCACCGGATACACAGAAGAATAAAAAATCGTAAAAAGAACTTGCAAAAAGTGGTCAAAATTATGATGCACTGTGGACATTATAAAATAAACTAAATTCCTGAACAAACAGTTCTGCATTAAAATATACTATATACTGAATTAATTAATTTATCCAATGGAATTCTACCGTGCAAAAGTGACATACCTGGGAAGTGCCACCACTGCTGCCGTCTGCATCAATCAGATGTGCACCGGGCAGCAGATCATTCCTGAAGAGAAGGATTTGTTTACTGCTTTATCGAATTAGATGTCCAGCAGAATATTCTGAAACCTGATTATACCTCTGACGACAAAGATTTCTTAGCTCACATAAGATGTTCTGCATATCATTCAAAACCTGTTGATACTCTGAAGAGACATTTATTTACTGCTACAGTTGATATCAAATGCCGGTCATGCAGATCATTGGGATTATTCCATCTACACGGCCCAATGATCTGTAGGGTTTGTTTAAACATGTGCTCCATCCTACCAAGGTAACGCATTTCATATTTTCCGCCTGATTTGTGATTTGCAGCCACGAGTCAAGATTAGAGAAAATGCTGAAAACGAAGAACATATGGCGACACCTCTTGTGCAGACTTCAACACTGCAGTTCAGGTCCCTCTTTTGTGCTCACATCCTGGGAAATCCTGTGGCAATGGACCATCTAAACATGGGAAAGGTCCATGACTGGTTGTAACATAATTTGCTGCTTCCACCGCAGGCAGCCGATTCCAAGACATCCTTCCAGGTACAGATCAAAAAGATATATGCGTATATATCACAAGATATAAGAAAACTGCTAGTAAACAAAGAACAGGGAGAATTGTTCAAAAAGGGGGGCCAAGACAGCAATAGAGGCGCGAATTACATTCTTCAACCAAACCCGGATCACCAATGCACCTTCAGATGCAATCCCCATTAAAGGATTACATTGCATTAAAAGATACAAAGTACCAACGAAAATCACCATAAACTGGTTCTCTGGTTCACTGGGCCAAGTAGATTACAGAAAAGGGAGGTGATTACACACTATGCAAACTTTACAGTGCACAAAAAACCTAAAATCTATTTGTGTGGGAGTTATGTGCTGTGACACTGCCGGCACCAGGGTTCACAATTCTTCAGGCTCTGATACAGCACTGGAAATAGCTAAGGAACTTCTTCCTTCCCTGCATCAACGGCAAACAGGTTTTGTTCCATGTGATGAATAAGTCCAAAATGGTGAGAATACCAGTAAGGTTAGTCAAGCATATGCAACGGAGAGCATTCCACTGTTTTTTATAAGTTGATTATGCTTCTATTTCAGCTGTAAGACGACTTTGAAAAGGTCATAAAAATGTGGTCCCAACAGAAGCGTGGTATGTCTTAACTATGAGTCATAAAAAATAAATGTATGGTATTTTCGCATCAACTTTACTGATAGTTAATTGTGGCTATAATTCTTCATAAAGTATGATATTAAGAGAATAGTAAGCCAGCAAAAGATGTCACCAACATGAAAGTAACTAGCCATAAGTGGTTCCTTCAAGGAGGGGAATTGTAGTTAATCGTTGCCAAGTAAACAACATCTAGCTTCTTCCCTTAAGAAAAGAGCAGCTCTAGCTACCTGCTGATCACTGTTTTTCATATACTGAACTCTAAAGCCAGATTTATTTCACATGGTTTTTCAGCTCAATGGAGATGCAGAGAAAGGAGCACCTATAAGATCTAGATTGGTCCTCAATGGGCCACCTTTTCTAATTCCAACTCAACTAGTAGCAGGAAACTCACACATCAACAAGTCTACCAAATTTCAGGGGAAACAAGGAGTGTTTATACACATGCGAGCAGTCCCATTAGCTTCCTTCTCCCCAATCAACCAATATCTAATGCTACCGGCAATTGGAACAACCAGAAGATACTGAAACCTGCACAATTGACAATGACTTTGTATGCCCTCAAGTACAATCATAAATCTAATTTATATTGCCCTAGAGAACCTTCTCACTATTTGATGGGGTTCTGGGCCCTGAACCCCGGGGAAGTGGCGAGGGAGCGTCCCACGAGGGATACGGAGCAGGCCCGAGCCTAGATTCAGAAGGAGGCACGACGAGGAGCCCGGGGCTGATCCCTGGGCACCTGGGCAGGACGCAAGACTCATCCCCAAGGCGACCCGGAAAGAAAGTCCGAGCCCCCGTGGGAGGACCTGAGCCCGACCTCGGGCAGGAGAGAAGCAGGTGGCCTTCAATGCGGGACAGGCGCCGCCTCAGCCAAGTGGGAGGGTAATAGAGTACCCCCTGTCCCAACATTGAAGGCTCGTCGCTTCCGACGAGACTAAAGAGGAGTGGGGCAGGGCGGGCGTGCACCTCCGTATGGACCACTCCTCCGCGACGGGACAGGAGCAGGAGCCGACAGCAAGTCACGAGTACGGCGGCACCATCGAGTGCCCTGCCAAACGAATGAAAAGACAAGTCACCCTGTGCCCACGATGGGCCGGCCCCTCGGCAACACGGAGGGGGGGCGAGGAAGAGAGAGGACGAAGGAGAGAGAGAGAATAAATAGAGAGACATGCCGGTTCGAGAGGGCAGGCTCTCGTACTTGTAAGACAACCCCCATTCTTGAGTAAGAACAAGCGAGACACCCCGGCTGGACGTAGGGTATTCTTGCCCGAACCAGAATAATCCTTTTTGTGTTCTTAGCTAGGCCAGCACGAGGTAGAACGCACGGTACATTCGATTACTAATCGGAAATTCGAAACACCGACACTACTCCAAATGGATGATAATGTGGTCCATAGACCAGTACAGGTAATAATTCAGAAGGACGCAGATTTGGAGGCTAGGAAAAAATTATGGGCCTGTCCCTGTCATCCAAGTCGGGATAAGCACTACTACTACTACTAGTGTCCGCTGCATCGTATAATTGGATCCACTAGCCTGTGCTATCAGCAATGGCCGCATCAGATTCAGCCACACTTCCCCATCTCACCATCAGAGCACAAGTCTTAAATGTTTGATGTGGTGTACATGACAACGGATGTGACATTGTTACTAGGATGGTCCACGCGCATGCACCACCATAAACAAATTAGCTTAATATACACCCGGCCTGTTTGTAAATTTGTCAGGAAAACTGCACTGTTCAAGAAGAATCGAATTGCTACTATGAACTAGGATCGCTTCTCTATCCTCTTAAATGGGATATTCCCCTCCTTTTTCAACACCAAAATTTTCCATGGTTAGAAGAAAACAAAATTAAGCAAACCGAATTTTTTTTCCTGAGGAAAATTCACACACTCTGATCAACTATTGCTTGAATTTCGCCCCCGCGAACAACTCTAATCAAGCGCAATTTGATCAGTCGAGTAGAATAAGGTGAGACATTTTGGCTCCCAGACCAAACAGAGCTAACGAACCAAAAATAATATTTGTACGCAGAAGTCATGTTCATTCATGTATGATAACGAGTTCTAATTGGCTAGAAGTATCAGTGAGGTTAATCACCATAGAACTGTTACCGGGGGGGAATCGTCGTGGAGCTGCTGGCAGTGGTCGTCCGCGGCCACGGTGGCGGCGGCCTTGGGAGGCTGGGTCGCCTGCGCCTTCTGCTGCTGGAGGAGATCCTCGTCGCCGCCGAGGCTGGCCCTGGAGAGCTCGCGCTTGTTCTGCTTGCGCATCTCACGGATCTTGGAGAAGTCCATGGAGTAGTCCGGCACGGCGCCGTTCTTGACGTCCCACTCCCCGAACGCCGGCACCGTCATCCACCCCACCGCGGGCTGCGCCTCCTGCTCCACGAAACCAGCGACCCGGGTCAGCTCGCTTGCCGGCACAACAGCCCTGCTACGATTAGTCCGCAGGGTTGCCGAGGAACCGGCATGGGGAGAAGCATCGGTCCGGCCGGGCCGCTGGACCGTTGTGCTACAGAAAATCCTCGAGCACGGCCCCTTGTTTTCTTTTCCCGGCAAAGAAGAAGGCGAGCAGCGAAAAAACTCGCCCGGAAATCGACGCGAGATTTAATTTAAGCAAAGATTTGAAGGGGAGGAACAAGCGTAGAACAGAGCCGCGGAAGAGTGGAAGAAGGTAGCCCGCCGCACATACCATCTTGCGGTTCTCCATTGGTCGGATGGCTTGGCTCCCTCTCTTCTTCCTGCTCGCTTGTCCCCTATCCTCCCTCTCTCCCTCTCTCTCGGTAGCCGCCCGCTTGAGGAAAATCCCTACCGGTACACCACTAGCAAGCTTCCAGTCCGGGAGACGTCGTTATAAACCCAGCCGGCGTTAGCACGGGAGCTAATCCAATCTGCTCGCTGGTGGTGGTGGTGGACTCTGAGACTGATGGACCGATGGCTGCACGGCGGGCCCCACCAGACGACGGCCGCATTGATCGGCGCGCGTGACCCCACCCGCCGGTCCGTGCCGCCTCTTCTGCCGCTGCCGCTTGGGAATTTGGGATCTGCGAGGTGAGTTGGAGATCGGAAAGCTGGCTCGGCGGTGTGAAGTGAAGCGTGCAGGGACGGATGGACGCGGGTGGGGAAAGGTCGGCGAGGCGCGGCTTCTGGGAGTGGGCCCGGACGGTAGCATCCGTCAACGGTCACCTGCGACTGCGACCCGTCTGGTCAAACAGACACGCAAGCACAGCCATCACATTTGTTCCGGCCAATGAGTCAGTGAAAAAAGATTAAACATGTTCCCACTGCGGCCTGAATGATGTATCCGAAGCAAAAAAAAAGGAAGCTTTTTACTGTGGGAGCACATGATACATTCTCGTCATTATCTCATACAGGATTCCTAACGTTTATAAATTGATGTTAATAGGACGATAAATCTAAATCAAGATTAAATTAAAATAATTATCATAATGACAACGGTTTAAGAACGGGGCGCAAATGTTAATACATTAATATACCTAATTTTTTTGTTGATGTATTACGGTAGCTAAGGTTGCAGGTTTACGGTAAACAGTTTCCTGATCCCGTGATGACGATGCTGGGACGGTCCTCTTCCCAAACCTGCAAAGCTTCAACCGACCTTCCAATCAGCTTTAACCGTAATTGTAGTAAACTGTTAACAGTAAGATTGTCCCCCCCCCCAAACCATCTGTAGCAATGATTGGAATCACTTTTTATGCGCAAATGATGGGAGATTTGCAGGCCAGGTAGCCTTCATCGCAAAGGAACCGACCACGAGAGACACACCTGAGACCTAACTGAAACGTTTTCTTTTTTCGGTTTCTGCAAGCTTTTCAGGTCAAGCGTCCTGGGATGCGGTGCAGCGGCGTGGATCTAGGAAGAAATGAAATCGCCAAGTCTGGCGATTGCTTTTACTGGTGCAACGATACATGTCTCTGAAAACCCAGCAGCGTGACTCTGACAGCCTAGAGGTTTTATCCCAGAACATTAACACACTGCAGGTAAAAAATTCCGGAAGCAAAAACCAGGCTTAAACGAAAACACCAGGAACAAAGAATGTTCAGTCAGGGAAGAACCACATCTTCACTCAGCAAACTGATAATCCACTACTATCTCTAAGAGCAAACAGATTGATGACCCAAACGAAGCACTCAGGGTTGACCTCTCTAGTTACACTTCAGTTCTTCCTCCAATGGACTACATTCCAACTCACAAACACAAACTACACTGGCAGCTCCAAATGTACAGCTACGGGAACCAACAGCTACAATAAACACATGCAGCTTTCTATCCTAGCTGGAGAGCATCTACTGTACCTCTGCGGTCCTACAGGCCAGCTGAGGGGAGGCCGGCAGAGGGGAGACCGCCACTGGCAACGGGGACGCCGAGCCTGATGAGCGCCGTGGAGAGGGCTGCGTCTTCATGGGCGACCTGGGGACAGAACCCAACGACGAAGTCATCCTCCGTGTGTCAACATGCGGCGCGGTGACATTGTACTTGGGGTCCTGCAGCTCTTCCAGCTTCGCCAAGACCTCAGACATCTGGGGCCGCATCTTAGCCTCGTTGCGGACGCATTGCAGCGCAATGCTCGCGATGGCATGGGCGCCTTTCTTCGGGTACTGCCCGCCTAGCCTTGAGTCCATAATGCGGTAGAGACGACGCTTGTCACCCAGATAGGGTCTTGCCCAGTTAACTAGGTTCTGCTCTGACACGGGTTTCGATTTGTCCAGGGCTCGTCTTCCTGTCAATAACTCGAGCAGCACAACTCCAAAGCTGTAAACATCTGCCTTCACAGAGAGGCGACCTGTACAGTTTAAAACAATATGAGGACAATACATCACCAAAACATATTTTGTAGCTCTTGGGTTCCCATTAGGCTGCAGGCATCCTAGATTGCAGCAGCCAGATGTTTGTTTACATTTTCTAAAAATGGTATTTCTCATCATACACATTTTTAACATACCTTATACTTGTAAACCTCTCTATTTTACATGTAACTGTAAGTGCTAAGGGAAGAACTCTACCGTTTTACTTTACTTCTAAAACCATTCAAGAAAAAGATCTATGCGACCTATTCACATGTTAGGTTGAAATGAAATGGAATGTTTCTATGTGAAACAAAATATAAATGACGCTATAATATGGTAGTTATTCAGAAAACTACACACTTAACGCTGTAAATAAAGAATCTTCTCGGTCCTGAAACCAGAAACCATGTGTCGGTACCCGCAAGACCGGGTACCCCGCGTGTAAGAGCAAAAGAAGGCATACACCAGCTCGTATGCAGAAGCCAGGGAGCACTCATAAGAAGGCGTGTGCCCTAGGCATCAAAGGTGGAGGCCTCCGAGGGTGTCGGGACAAGCAAGGAGACACCCAGCACACGACAATGTGGCTCGTCCTCTGCGCCCCGCATTCAGCCTTCGGGTGCAGAGGAGGTCCCGGTCAAGGTCGTCCAAATCGGCGAGGATGCTGCCCAGACCACCCGCATTGTGGGGAACTTGGGCAACAAATAGGAACTCGCGCTCATCACCTTCCTCCGGGCTAACGTCGATGTGTTTGCTTGGCAACCATCATAAATGCCCGATATCCCCAGGGAGGTGATCGAGCACCATCTGAAGATCCACCCTGACGCCAAGCCGGTGATGCAGAAGCCTCGGAAGCCGTCCGTCGAGCGGCAGAACTTCATCCGTGAAGAAATCAAGAAGTTGCTCGACGTCGGCTTCATCCGAGAAGTCCATCATCCAAGATGGTTGGCCAACCCTGTCGTGGTACCTAAGGCTGGCGGGAAGCTTCGAATGTGCATCGACTACACCAGTTTAAACAAGGCATGCACTAAGGACCCCTTTTTTCTTCCACGAATAGATCAAATTGTAGATTCTACTTCTGGCTGTGATCTACTGTGCTTCCTAAATGCTTATTCCGGTTTTCATCAAATACCCATGTCTAGAGACGATGAAGAGCACACTGCTTTTTATAACAGTAGACGGCCTTTATTGTTATGTCTCTATGCCTTATGGCCTTAAAAACGTATTGCCTACCTTTATGCGTGTCATGCATAAGACATTTGATGACTCCAACAGGCGGTTCGTGCGGAGGATACAAGAGTTTGAGGTTAAGGAGGCCTTAAAAAGGATGAAAGGAGGAAAGGCCCTCGGCCCTGACGATGTCCCTATTGAGGTGTGGAGATGTCTTGGGGACGTGGCAATAGTATGGCTCACAAAGCTATTCAACCACATTTTTTGGTCAAACAAGATGCCTGAAGAATGGAGAAAAAGTATATTAGTACCTATCTTCAAAAATAAAGGAAATCTTCAAAGTTGTACTAATTATCGAGGCATTAAGCTTATGAGTCATAATATGAAGCTTAGGGAGAGAGTGATTGAAAACCGCCTGAGGAAAGTGACCAATGTCACTAAAAACCAATTTGGTTTTATGCCTGGGAGGTCTACAATGGAGGCGATTTTCTTGCTTCGTCAGCTTATGGAGAGATATAGGGAGCAGAAAAAGGACTTGCATATAGTGTTCATCGACTTGGAGAAGGCGTATGACAAGATACCAAGGTCAGTCATGTGGTGGGCACTAGAGAAACATAAAGTGCCAACAAAGTACATTACCCTTATCAAGGATATGTACAATAATGTTAGGACAAGTGTGCGCGTAAGTGATAGTGAGATTGATGCATTTCCTATCACGGTAAGACTACATCAAGGATCAGCTTTGAGCCCATACATCTTTTCCTTGGTGATGGAAGAGGTGTCGAAGGATATACAAGGGGATATCCCTTGGTGCATGCTCTTTGCTGATGATGTAGTGTTGGTAGATGGAACTAGAGATGGTGTTGATAAGAAATTAGAGTTATGAAGACAAACCTTAGAGTCCAAGGGGTTTAGACTTAGTAGGACCAAAACCGAGTATATGAGGTGTGACTTTAGTGGTGTTGGTCGTGAAGAGGGAAATGTTAGTCTACAAGGACAAATAGTACCTAGAAGGGACTCTTTCCGATACTTAGGATCAATGTTACAAAGCAATGGCGATATTGATGAGGATGTTTGCCACAGGATCAAGGTACGGTGGATGAAATGGCGACAAGCCTCTGGAATCCTATGTGATAGGAAAGTCCCACAAAAGCTAAAAGGGAAGTTCTATAGGACGGTGATCAGAACCGCGATGCTCTATGGGGCGGAATGTTGGCCAACTAAAAGGCAACATGTCCAACAAATGAGTGTCGCAGAGATGCGCATGCTACGGTGGATGTGCGGCCACACGAGAAGAGACCGAATAAGGAATGAGGCAATTCGAGATAAGGTAGGGGTGGTGCCGATTGAAGAGAAGTTAGTCCAACATCGACTTAGGTGGTTCGGACATATCCAACGGAGACCTCCAGAAGCACCGGTTAACAGTGGGATTTTAAGAGGTAGAGAAAATATTAGGAGGGGTAGAGGACGACCAAGGTTGGCCTGGGATGAGGCGGTAAAACGAGATTTGAGAGATTGGAATGTATCCAGAGACTTAGCTCATGATAGGACCGCATGGAAAGTAGCAATTCATGTGCCAGAATCGTAGTCTTGTTTTTTTTTCTTTTTTCTTTTCTCTTTTCTTTTTCTTTTTTTTTCTTTTTTCTTTTTTCTTTTTTCTTTTTCTTTTTTCTTTTTTCTTTTTTCTTTCTTTTTCTTTTTTTCTTTTTTCCTTGTTCTTATAACTCTTCCTCTCTTTTACTTCATTGATATTGGGTTTCATGTCTAGCCGACCCCAACAGGCTTGGGATAAAGGCTTGGTTGTTGTTGTTGTTGTATGCATAAGACATTTGGGGACCTAATAAAAGACTTAGTGGAAGTGTATGTCGATGACATCGTAGTGAAGGTTAAGTCGCATACATCTCTGTTAGACAACCTAGTCTTAGTCTTCGACAAGCTACGCACAACACGCACCAAGCTGAACTCAGATAAGTGCGTGTTCGGAGTCTCTGCCGGGAAGCTCCTCGGTTTCTTGGTCTTGCACCGAGGAATCGAGGCTAACCCTGACAAGATCAAGGCTATAGAGATGTTGCGTCCTCCCGCCCAAGTCCAGGACGTATAAAAGCTCACGGGATGCCTGGCCGCTCTCAGTCGGTTCATCTCCCGACTAGCAGAGCGTGCTCTCCCATTCTTTAAGCTCCTGCGGAAGGCTGGACCCTTTGTCTGGACTGAAGAAGTTGACAAGGCGTTCCAAGAGCTCAAGCAGTACCTCACCTCGCTACCGATCATGGTAGCTCCGGAGCCGAGTGAGCACCTGCTGCTCTACATCGCCACAAAGGAAGAAGTCGTTAGCATGATCCTGGTCACTGAGCAGCCAAAACCCGAGCGACTCCAAACACCAAGCAAAGAGCCTGCTGTTGGTCCCGAACCCCGCAGGAGAGCTTGGGGTAGCTCCGGACCAGGATGCCCTAGGTCCCAGCTCCCGGAGGCGGGTGCCCAAGACCAAGAAGCTGCAAGCCTCCTGCCAATGGAGGAAGAGGCTTCGGACCCCTCCAGGAGGGTCCGGACCACTCAGCAACCGGTCTACTACATCAGCGAGGTCCTCCACGACGCCAAGACACGGTATTCGGAGGTCCACAAGCTGCTCTACGCAGTGTTGATCGCGTCAAGGAAGCTCCGCCACTACTTCCAAGCTCACAAGGTCTCGGTGGTCACGACCTACCAACTTAAGATGGTGCACCACAGCCCCAACGCAACGGGGAACATAGCAAAGTGAGCAGCTGAGCTGGCGGAGTTCGACCTCGACCTTCTGCCACGCCACGCCGTCAAGAGCCATGCGTTGGCAGACTTCGTGGCCGAATGGACCCCGTCTCCATGCCACCAGAGGGCCAAGACAACGGCGACCCGGAGCCCAAAGCCCCGGTGTTCACCGGACCCCATTGGACACTCTACTTTGACGGCTCCTCGCGCAAGCAAGGTGCCGGAGCGGGGGTCCTGCTCATCTCGCCAGCGGGAGAGCAGTTCAAGTACATGGTGCAACTCGACTTCAAGGCTACGAACAACATGGCGGAGTACGGAGCCCTCATATTTGGGTTGAGTACTGCCCTGTATTTAGGCGTGCGGCAGATGCTAGTCAAAGGAGACCCCCAACTCGTCATCAAACAAGTCAAGCGTGAGTGCTCCTGCAATGATCCTCAGCTAGCTGCATACCTTATCCATGTGCAGAAGATGGAGGAGTTTCATGCCTTGTAGTTGTGCCATATCCCCCGCGCCAACAACGTGGTAGCAGACGACCTTTCAACAAAAGCCTTTGCATGGGCTCCGGTCCCTGAAGGCGTATTTGAAAGGAAGCTACTGCGTCCAACAGTCTGGCCTGCCGAACCAGGCGAAGGGGGCGAGTCTATCACCTCGAAGCTGGCAGTCCCGGCGGCACTGCAACCATGGAGCCAGCCAAGGATCGTATGCATCACCGGGGACTCCGTGCAACCCGGCGCCCAAGATACAGAAGCTCAAGTAGGTCCTGATGCATGGATCACGGAGGTCCGGGCCTACTTGAAGGACAGAAGCTCAAGTAGGTCCTGATGCATGGATCACGGAGGTCCGGGCCTACTTGAAGGACAATATCCTTCCCGATGAACATGTATCCGCTGAACGGATCGTTCGTATGGCCAAGAAATACACACTGGTAGATGGGGATCTCTACCGGCGTGGCGCCAACAGCGTTCTATTGCGGTGCATAACCCGGGAGGAGGGTTGCGAGCTACTCACAAAGATCCATGGAGGCGAGTGCGGCAACCACGCTTCGTCCCGCACGCTGGTCGGTAAAGCCTTCCGGCATGGCTTCTACTGGCCGACAGCTCTCCTGGATGTCGTCGAGCTAGTCAAGAGATGCAAGGCATGCCAGTTCCACGCCAAGCAGATCCACACACCAGCGCAAACGCTGTAGATGATCCCGCCCTCATGGCCATTCGTAGTATGGGGGCTGGACATCCTGGGGCCATTCCCCAGAGCCGTCGGAGGGTACTGGTACCTCTACGTCGCCGTAGACAAGTTCACCAAGTGGTCGGAAGCAACCCCTGTGGTCACCATCAACATGCAGTCCGCAGTAAAATTCATCAAGTCAATCATCTGCAGGTTCAGGGTCCCGAACAGGATCATCACTGACAACGGGACCCAGTTCACCAATGCAGCATTCCAAGAATACTTTGAGGACCTTGGTATCCAGGTCTGCTATGCGTCCGTTGCTCACCCAGAGAGCAACGGCCAGGTCGAGAGAGTCAACGCTGAGATACTCAGGGGCCTCAGGACGCGTACATATGCTGGCTTGGAAAAACATGGCGCCAACTGGATTGATGAGCTTCTGTGCGTGCTATGGGTTAGACGGGCATCACCCAGCTGAGCCACAGGGGGGACTCCCTTCTTGGTCTACGGGGCTGAGGGCGTCCTCACCTTGGGCTCCCCTCGTATCAAGGCATACGACGAAGCCACGCAGAACCAATTCCGGCGTGAAGATCTCGAGCTCGTCGACGAGCACAGATGGCAAGCAGCAATCCGGAATGCACGGTACCGCCAGGCGCTCCGGCGCTACCACCAGCGGTCCGTGCGGAGCAGAGAGCTGCGGGTGGGCGACTTGGTGCTCCGGAGAATACTTTCCCGGGAGGGGTCCAACAAGCTTTCCCCCACTGGGAAGGTCCCTTCCGGGTGACACAAGTATGCCGACCAGGATGCGTCCGCCTGGCGACGGAGGAGGGCGAACCGATTCCAAACCCTTGGAACATTGAGCACCTTCGTAAGTTTTACCCGTAGCTTAGGATAGGGCAGTCTTTTTCTGTAAAAGGGATATAGTGCCTAGGACCAGTGCTCGGATCAACTAAACTCCGGGGGGGTCCGGCTACCCTGTCATCCCGAAGTGGGTCGTTGAACAACTGTACAGCCTGACTCCTCCTATGTAGCACCATGATAAAGAAAACTCTTCCCTATCTATATTTTTGCAGCTTTCCTTTTAATCTTGCGTATATTTTTGCGTGCCTCTCGACGTGTACATAGTTGTGTTTCTCTGTCTCGCTGTTGGCCAAAATTATGTTGTCTAGCTACAAGGCGAAAACGTCGGAGGCACCTGTGTTGTCCCCGGACCCCTTGGTTACCTTCCTGCTCGGGTCCCGTGGCGCTAGAAGGTCGCCCCCCCTAGGAGTACCCTGCCAGCGAGAGGTTTAGGGTGTGCAGCCTGCTTAGCCTGGTCCTGTACCCTAAGCGTGCACACTCTGCCTCCTCAGCGCAGCACCCAAGTGCTGGGGCCCGGATGACACACCACCCTAGGAAGGATGGTAACCATGGTCCGGACACTACTACACTGAATTGCCCAGGTCTCGTAGCTTAGCAAAGGACCATAAGCCATAATGAGGCCAACGAACAGGGAAAATACAACTACATGGCACGGTTACCCCTTTCTTCTAGTGTTTGTGCAGGCCACAGGGCTCCGGTCTATGGGGTTGGTTTCGGAACACCAGCTTTACCATAGGGCCACGTTCGGACCCCCAAGGCTGGCGTCTCCTGAAGGGTCCGGAGCTGGCGTCTTGCGCCTTTTTTGGCAGGCGCCCCCAAACACTTGGGCACACCTGCCAAGGGGCCATCACGACTGGTCAAGGCAAGCAAGACGGCCAGACCCCTGCAACGCACAACAAGGAAGTGGGTACAAATCTACAATAAGCAATAAGGATGCATCAACCACTTTGGCAAATAAGAGAGCCCCCGGTCCTTGCGTCATCAAGGACCAGGGGACTTCGTGAAAGCTAACGTGGTCCTTCCTACCGGACCCTAAGCCGAGTGGCTGAAGGATGAGAGGCCAACAAAAAGTCTTTCATTCACCAGCACGGGAGTACAAGACAGGACATAAAAGATAGATACAAACGCCGGGCCCGTCTAGGACTCGCCCGCACCACGCCTAAACCGCTCGGCGACGAGGGCTCCTAAGTCTTCGGCCTCAGACCGGGCTGCCGCCTCCCTTGCAGCGACAGGGCCTTGGACGACCGGCTATAGGGAAACACTAGGGTCCCAGCTTCAGAAGCAAGTCAACACATGTGTTGCCACCTCCTTAGCCAGAGCCTTTCCCTCTGCCTCCAGCTGGTCGACAACAACGTCTTCCAACGCTGCCATCTTCAAGCCTGCAGAGTCGAGCGCAGGGAGCACTTGGCTCATCTCATGCGAAGGCTCGCCGGCGCGCACCGGGCTGAAGCCGAAGGGCACCAGTGCTGACTCGGCGCGTCCCAGGAAGTCCCAGACTTGCTGGACCTCCGCCGTGCGCGAGGCCCAGAGCTCCTGAAGCCCGCGCCGTGCCGCTGCCAGGGCTGTTGCGTCGCTCTCGAAGAGTCTTCTCTCCTTGGCAGCCAACGTCACCGCCCGGACATCAAGCTCACGGGCATGGCGCTGCAGTCCCTCCTCGCGGAACGAGGCATCAAATTCTACAACCAGGAGGTCCTAACGCTCCTTCATCTGCCTCTCCCGCTCCTTGTTCAGAGAGGCCTGCTGGCGATCCAAGTCGTCGGCCCGGGACTTCAGCTTGGCCTGCTCCCGCTGCAAGCGCGACGAAGTCTCCTCCTCCTTCTCCGCTAGCTCGCGCTCGCCTACGGCGATCTCACGACGAGCCAGCGCTAGCCGTAGCTCCTCCAGGGTTGCGAGGCGATCGTTGGCCGCCTGGTGGGCCTCCTTGGCTTCTGCCCAGAGCTTCTTGGACTGCTCGTCCAGCTGATCAACCAGGTCAGCTGCCGGTTGGTCAGTTTCTGCTCCTCCCGCAAGCGAGCCTCCTTCGTCTCCAACCTCCTGTGTCTCCCAGGTCGGGAGCTTGAGCAACCTTTCCCAACCAACGAGGCGCTCCTCCTGCTGGATAGCTTCTAGCTCCTGGCCCAGCGCCAGCTGAACTCGACGGAGGCTTGCCTGAGCCGAGGCCACGGCCTCAGACAAGAGGATCCGCTCGACACGTGCCGGAGCCTCCTGGGCAACATCCTCCGGGATGTTGATGGTCGTCGGAGTAGGCACCGGGACGCAGGGGCCGAGAGAAGTTTCAGCTTGGTCCGTGGAAGGAGGCGAGCGTACTTCCGGCTGGGGAGTACTACCCTCTGCTGGCGATCCAAGTCGTCGGCCTAGGACTTCAGCTTGGCATGCTCCCGCTGCAAGCGCGACGAAGTTTCCTCCTCCTTCTCCGCTAGCTCGCGCTCGCCTACGGCGATCTCACGACGAGCCAGCGCTAGCCGTAGCTCCTCCAGGGTTGCGAGGCGATCGTTGGCCACCTGGTGGGCCTCCTTGGCTTCTGCCGAGAGCTTCTTGGACTGCTCGTCCAGCTGATCAACCAGGTCCCGCTGCCGGTTGGTCATTTTCTGCTCCTCCCGCAAGCGAGCCTCCTTCGTCTCCAACCTCCTGTGTCTCCCAGGTCCGAAGCTTGAGCAACCTTTCCCAACCAACGAGGCGCTCCTCCTGCTGGATAGCTTCCCGCTCCTGGCCCAGCGCCAGCTGAACTCGGCGGAGGCTTGCCTGAGCCGAGGCCACGGCCTCAGACAAGAGGATTTGCTCGACACGTGCCGGAGCCTCCTGGGCAACATCCTCCGAAATGTTGATGGCCGTCGGAGTAGGCACCGGGACGCAGGGCCCAGAGAAGTTTCAGCTTGGTCCGCGGAAGGAGGCGAGCGTACTTCCGGCTGGGGAGTACTACCCTCTAGGGTAAGGGCCGTAGCATCTGACGCACCCTCATCGACGGCAGGAGCAGGCTCGTCGCCATGTTCAGGCGGAGCCTTGTCAGCCACAGCTGGCCCGGATCTAAGCCCCGGAGCCTGGATCGATGGAGGACTCTGGCTGGGGTCAAGGGCTGTAGGGGAGACATCTGCAGAAGAGGCAGACGGCGTGGAACCCGGTACACCATGACAGAAGCAAGCACATCGATGTCAAGTACCACTACATACGGGAGTGTGTGGACAATGGTACTATTGTTCTTGAGCAGATCTCCACCCAAGACCAAATGGCGGACATCTTGACCAAGGCACTTGAAAGACAGAAGTTCGTGGAGATGAGAAGAAGGATCGGGATCCTAGACGTGCACAAGCGTCAGGATCAGTAGGAGAATGTAGATTGATGCTTCCTCTGCTGGGCCTAAGCTCGACCCAACAGCCCAGGCCCAAGCCCAGCTCGCCCAGGCCTAGCCCAGTAGCCCAGGCCCAGCTCGCCCAGGAGGGGCGCACAGGATAAAGATTGAGTCAGTTCTGATCTGAACAGATCAGAACCAGTTTAGATAGAGTTTGTTTAAGATAAGATTTGATTCTATCTCTAGTTTTAAATCTGTTACGAGTATATCTATAAAAGTCTATAAATAGCCGGGTATTCTCAAGAAATAAACATCTCCTAGAATTAATCATCCTCCAGTTTTTCCCTGCTCCCAGGGTTTTCCTTTCTTGCTTCTACGTAGCAGCAGTTTTTCCCTTCTGTGTACGCCAGCCATAGAAGATTGCATCTGCTATTGTGTCCTCAGGTCAAACCTTCTTGCTTTCATGTCCGCATCACCAAATAGCAAAACACATCTGCTATCTCCTGTTTTATTCCCGTGACATCAAAGGAAGGCTTCAGCACCCAGGTGAAGGCTCCAGTAGCTGTTGTTCTTCACCAGCGCCAGGAACAGGAGCAGTTCTTCGGTGTTACAGATAACCGGAATTGCAACAGCTCATGCATAGGGTACGGACAGCCGCGGTGCCACCTGTCGGGCCTCGGGCCACATTGTAACTGCCCCGGCCTTGGGCTATAAAAGGACCGGGACAGCCTCCGGGCAAGAGGTTCGCGATCTCGCACACTCATACGCGCAAAGCAATACAACAATCACACCGTGAACATAGGGTATTACATTCTGGCGGCACGAACCACGTAAATCCTCGTGTTCATCCTCGCCATTGTGCTCCGACGCTCGAATCCACTAAGTACCTCCTAAAAAAGAACCTTCACGGGCTGCTCCTGAGCAGGCTGGGGGAAGTGTCGTAGCTAACACTTCGACACCATGTTTCAACAAATATGCATAACTACAAGGCTTCATAACTATAATAAGGAGATTCTAAGCTAATGCCCATAATTTAGTATTAGCTATCAGGTCCACGAAAATCAAGCCTCCATACATAGTAGACTAAACATAATTCGGCTGACTCGAAATTATAGAACACATTAGCTAACACAAAGCAGGAAATTATATTGAACATGGATGTTATATAGAAAAACACATAATTCTAGTTCATGGTACAGCATGGAAGAAATAGCAAATAATTAAAAGTAAGGATTTTTATTTGGTATGTTTATACCAATAATATAATATGGGTTGTAAATAATGTAAACACAGTTTATTCATATTCTAACCTGTTGCAACATATTCTGGAGCAGCATAACCTCGTGTACCCATGACTTGGGTAGAAACGTGGGTTCTATCCCCAGTTGGACCAGCCTTTGCCAAGCCAAAATCTGAAAGCTTTGCCTCAAACTCCTGAGTGATGAAAAAGAAGTTACAATAAAGTAATTATTGTGAAGTGGCAGACAAGGGTAAGCAGCCATTTTCCATATATATACCGCATCAAGGAGAATGTTTGATGCCTTGAAATCACGGTATATAACTTGGCTCTCCGCATCATGCAAAAATGATAAACCCCTAGCAGCTCCAGTTGCAACTTTGAGTCGTGTTCCCCAGGACAAGGGAGCCGAACATCCTATAACAATGGAAAGTATATTTTGAACTTGTAAACTTTACAATGAACCATGAATTTCATAAAATAAAAAATGCTGTAGAGTGAAAAATGTACTTCTGAACAGGTGATTCTCCAAACTTCCTTTAGGCATGAACTCATACACCAGCAGTCGGTTACTACCATCACAGCAATAGCCAATGAGTTTAACAAGATTCTGGTGGTGAAGTTGGCCAAGGTAGTCAACCTCTGTCTACAATAGAGCAATTGCAGTAAATTAAGCATTAAAACATCACTGATAAATTTAGAATGTAAGCTAAAGCATGGTAAATACCAGCCATTCCTTGTGGCCCTGGTAACCTTCTGGCTTTAGCTTCTTGATGGCAACAACCATACCACATCCTTGCTTTGAAGGAGCAAGAGTTTGCTCATCAATCCAGCCTTTATAAACATAGCCAAATCCTCCTTCCCCAATAAGATTGTCTGACCGGAAGTTCTTTGTTGAGGCCTTGAGGTCACTGAGTGAGAACGCCTTCAAATTTGGTGATGCCAAGATTTCTCCTTCTGTCCTAGGAGTAGGAGGCTCACTCCTTTCTTTGTATGATGGCAGAGTCAAAGATGACCGAGTGGACCCACTTTTGGATGCTGATGTGGGTTTGGATGATGAGCTTCTTTTGCTCCCTACTTTCATTTGGTCTGTCGTGTACAAAATGAACAGAACATGTGTGTAATGTAAGCACCACAAGGCAACCATAGAAACATTTTGTCACGTGTGGCTAGAGTAATTAATGGGAACTCCACTTTTGCAAAAAATGGAATTCAAGAGACAGTATGGTTGTGATAACAGAATAGCAAACTACACGTCAGCAAACTACCAAGATGCAACGGCCGCGATTATATTAGTGACTTCACCTGCCAAACAGAAACGTCTGCTGCCACTTAAGCGCACAAATATCACGATACAAGTTTTCGTTCCTATCCAACAAACAATCAAACATGCTGATTCCAGTTCAAACAGGATAAAGCAACCGCGCTTCTCTTTTTAGTTAGCCTCACTAGACCTACCAAGACCACTCCAAGGTTGAGCCCAAATTCCATGGTATGAAGAACATTGCTTAAGGATGGGCGGGCATACCCAGTGCTGAAAGCTCCCACACATTGTGGGGTCTGAAGAAGGGAACTTTTAGGCAGCCTTTCCCTTGCTTATTTTGCTTAAGGATGGGCATAACTCCTATTTCAATGTCCATCAGCAGAATGGCTATAGTCAGCAATAAAAGAGAAGATTAGGGAAAATCAGAACATGCAACTAAAATGCTGATGTCAGGAAGTATTTATCCGAGTAAATCATGGGAAATGATAAATGCGTTTACTCAATATAGAAGGGAAACCATCTTTCCTCTTCTGTGGAACAGTGCATATACTAGGAATCGGAGGCTAACATCATCCTAAGACAAATACGGAAAAGAGCGAATAGGCTGCGAAAGGCTAGTTGCAGTGGCAACACTCAGTCATCGGTAAAGCTACAAGCGCGAATCTGGAACGACCACGCCTCGCACAATCACCCAATCATAACCCGAGGGAACACACAAGGCAGGAGAGCCCTGCACCGCCTCACCCGAGCAGCCAGCCGAACATTGCCGCCAGATCTAGGGCTTCACAAGCGAGCAGTCGAGTACGCCGTAGGCCAGTTCCGAACAGTTGCTAAGAAATCGAGCAAGAAGGCTGCTGTTACCGCGACAGGTGGGCGCACTTACAGGCCACGTTATGGTCCACCTGCGCCGCCGTGTCCATACAGTTCCCCATCTCTCTCCCCAGCCTCTTCTCTCAGCTCCGATCCAATATGCTGGCCACCGAACGACCGGCCGGCCGCACGGCACGCGCAGAAGCGCCCCCGCCAGATGGGGAGCCACCGGGAGGAAGCAGTTGCCTCCGGAGAACTCGATAGACTCCAAATTCCGGGGTGAACTCCAAGAACTACTGGCACCAGACGTCCGGCCCCTGAAAAGATCAAATCTTTGGAGGATCTGGGCGGAGCCCGACGGCCAGTCCACGGCGGCAGCCGGCAAAAGCTCGCGAGCAGCGCCGGGGTCAGGTGGCCGCTCCGCTCCCGAGTGTGGATGGGGCAACCGGGCAAGCGTGTGTTGCGGTCCCGGCAGTCCCAGCGCAGCTGCGGAGCGGAAGCTGCAGGGAGGCGCTGTGCCGAGTGCCGCGGCCCCGCGACGGTTTTAGGAGTGTGGATGGCGATAAGCAGGTTAAGGTTTCGATTTTCTATGGCTTATTGTGATCTGGGGTGGCGAGTTGTTCTTAGCTGAGGCCGGCGTGATGTTGAAAAGCGGAGTAGTACTTTATAGTTTATATCACGATGTATCGCATTATCCTAAAGTAAATTGACAACTTCGTTATTTTAAATGATGATGGTGTCTTTTATTATGCTCACTTCCTTCCAGTTGTCATATGAATTATCACTCCTAAATGGATGTGGATGTCTGTGCGTTGCTACAGGTAAATAAAATTTTAATAATAAAATTAAAATTTCAAAATAACATCAAATGCTTTAAAATAAGACAGTTTGTATGAATATTGTTGGACATGAAATTTATTAAATATAGAACAAAGAATTAAACCATGTACGATTTCAATTTAGTTATAGGAACAAAGATGGTTCTAGTTTTTATTCCAGTGCCCTGAGTTAAAATGACCTGACAAAGTTGTCCAGATTTGTATTTCGGCAGTTATGGTTAACCTAACAATTGTGCATATCAATGTCATGCAAACCTAAACATTTAAAAGGAAGAGTTTTGAACAAAAAGAATATACCTCCGAACCTAGCCCTCATGGACATTACATTACATTTTGGAGTTTGAACTTGCTTCACTTAAAAACATTGTATATAACATAACATCCAACGGTGGCATCATAAAAATTTGTTCCTACATTAAAAAGTTCATTTTTTATGAGTAGGCATCCATTTGAAGGAATTCAGATCACCTCAACTATATATGTTGGTGCTTGTTGGATAAATTTGTATGTGTATCTAATATGATGTACTTGGGGGTGGACTTACCATCCGAAATACGAGATTCACCTTATAATTTTTTTAAGTTATTAGACAAGGCAGCCTTTTATGAGTGCACACCAAAGTGTAGTTTTTGTATCTCATGCTACATTAACGTACGAGGTTATTCGGCGACTGATCATGTGGAAGGCGACCATGCAACATCCCTGTCTCACCACCATGTGTCCCCACCCCATCCCGGCACCATGCACCGTCACGTGTCTCTGACCATGCTTTGTCTTCATCGACTGCCACCAATGTGTGTTGTCGCCCTCGCGCCTTCTTCGCCATCCCTGACAACATCGCCACCTGTCGTATTAGCCCCTCCCCCCGCCTACCACCACCTCTAGCATCCAATGGCGTCGCACCACCCGCACCTGTCGTCCTACCACTAAATTCTACAACCATAATGGATGTTCAATATATGACTTGTTATAAATGAGAAGATCATTAAAATAAACCACCACAAGTTTTCAATAAAAACATGTAAAACCACTTTTCATTAACCACGTAAAAGTGATAGGTGCATTAGTTAAACTAAAAGGCATGATTAACTGCTCATAACGTTCGTACTTAGTTTTAAATACATTTTTTCATTCATCTCTTAATTTTATTCTAATTTGGTGGTAACTATTAGGCAAGTCAATTTTTATGAAGATAATAGCCCTACTCAATTTATTATGGATGTCATCTAACCTAGAAATAGGATAGCGATATCGAATTGTGACGCTATTGATGGCTCCGTAATCAACACGAACGTGCCAGCTGCCATATTTTTTAAGAAACAAAAGAACGGAAATGGAACAAGGACTAAAGCTTTCCCGAATCTTCCTTAAGGACCAAAAGATCTTGAATGTGCTGCTGAATTTTCTTAGTCTCCTCGGGATTGACCCTGTACGCCACACGATTTGACAAGTTTGCTTCTAAAATCAAGTCGATCTCATGCTCAATTCTCTTTATAGGTGGCAATCCAGGAGTATCTCGGAGGGAAACACATCCTTAAGCTCTGGTAAAAGGTTATCAACAGCAAGAGGCACTAAAATAGACACATCATGAAGCGCGAAAAATACCTCTTTGCATACTAAGCCAAGCACATCTCGTTATGCTCATCTCAATCAGCAAATATTAGTTTTTAGTTTCAACCAAAGTAGGTGATTTAAACTTAATTTCTTGTTATTTACAAGAATCTAATGAAATTACACGTTCTATTTTTATTGTATTGCATAATTTCAACAGGGGTCATAGGAAGCAAAGTAGTTTTCTTTCTTTATGCGTGAGAGATTATTTATTAGCTATACCATGGTGAATATCATATGTTAAAATTCCCAAGGATGTAGTGATAAAAGAGAACAAGCATTCATAGGTACAATATCCAAATCAACAAAATCATAGTAAGAACCAACAACAACAACAATAACAACAACCAAGCCTTTATCCCAAGCCTGTTGGGGTCGGCTATACATGAAACCCAATATTAATGAAGTAAAAGAGAGGAAGAGTTATAAGAACAAGGAAAAAAAGAAAACAAAAAAGGAAAAAAGAAAAAAAGGAAAAAAAGAAAAAAGAAAAAAAAGGAAAAAGAAAAAGAAAAAAGAAAAAAGAAAAAAAGAAAAAAAAGAAAAGATAAAAGATAAAAGAAAAAAGAAAAAAACAAGACTACGATTCTGACACATGGATTGCTACTTTCCATGCGGTCCTATCATGAGCTAAGTCTCTGGATACATTCCAATCTCTCAAATCTCGTTTTACCGCCTCCTCCGAGGTCAACCTTGGTCGTCCTCTACCCCTCCTAATATTTTCTCTACCTCTTAAAATCCCACTGTTAACCGGTGCTTCTAGAGGTCTCCGTTGGATATGTCCAAACCACCTAAGTCGATGTTGGACTAACTTCTCTTCAATCGGCGCCACCCCTACCTTATCTTGAATCGTCTCATTCCTTATTCGGTCTCTTCTCGTGTGCCCGCACATCCACCGTAGCATGCGCATCTCTGCGACACTCATTTGTTGGGCATGTTGCCGTTTAGTTGGCCAACATTACGCCCCATAGAGCATCGCGGGTCTGATCACCATCCTATAGAACTTCCCTTTTAGCTTTTGTGGGACTTTCCTATCACATAGGATTCCAGAGGCTTGTCGCCATTTCATCCACCCTACCTTGATCCTGTGGCAAACATCCTCATCAATATCGCCATTGCTTTGTAACATTGATCCTAAGTATCGGAAAGAGTCCCTTCTAGGTACTATTTGTCCTTGTAAACTAACATTTTCCTCTTCACGACCAACACCACTAAAGTCACACCTCATATACTCGGTTTTGGTCCTACTAAATCTAAACCCCTTGGACTCTAAGGTTTGTCTCTATAACTCTAATTTCTTATCAACACCATCCCTAGTTTCATCTACCAGCACTACATCATCAGCAAAGAGCATGCACCAAGGGATATCCCCTTGTATATCCTTCGACACCTCATCCATCACCAAGGAAAAGATGTATGGGCTCAAAGCTGATCCTTGATGTAGTCCTACCGTGATAGGAAATGCATCAGTCTCACTATCACTTACGCGCACACTTGTCCTAACATTATTGTACATATCCTTGATAAGAGTAATGTACTTTGTTGGCACTTTATGTTTCTCTAGTGCCCACCACATGACTGACCTTGGTATCTTGTCGTACGCCTTCTCCAAGTCGATGAACTCTATATGCAAGTCCTTCTTCTGCTCCCTATATCTCTCCATAAGCTGATGAAGCAAGAAAATCACCTCCATTGTAGACCTCCCAGGCATAAAACCAAACTAGTTTTTAGTGACATTGGTCACTTTCCTCAGACGGTGTTCAATCACTCTCTCCCAAAGCTTCATAGTATGACTCATAAGCTTAATGCCTCGATAATTAGTACAACTTTGAATGTCTCCTTTATTTTTGAAGATAGGTACTAATATACTTTTCCTCCATTCTTCAGGCATCTTGTTTGGCCGAAAAATGTGGTTGAATAGCTTTGTGAGCCATACTATTGCCACGTCCCCAAGACATCTCCACACCTCAATAGGGACATCGTCAGGACCGAGGGCCTTTCCTCCTTTCATCCTTTTTAAGGCCTCCTTAACCTCAAACTCTTGTATCCTCCGCACAAACCGCCTGTTGGAGTCATCAAAGGAGTCATCCAACTCAACCATAGTGCTCCCATTCCCATCATTGAATAGCCCATTAAAGTAATCACGCCATCTATTCTTAATCTCTTCATCCTTCACTAGAATGCGGTCAGTCTCATCTTTGATGCATTTAACTTGATTGAGATCCCTCATCTTTCTCTCGCGGATTTTTGCTACCTCCTATATGTCCTTTTCACCTTCTTTTGTCTCTAGTCTCTCATATAACTTATCATAGGCCTGTCCTCTTGCCTTACTCACAGCTCGCTTTGCATTCTTCTTAGCCTCTTTGTACTTAAGCATGTTGCTTGCGCTTCTATCATTATGCCAACTCTTGTAACACTCCTTCTTCTCCTTAATGGACTTTTGTACATCCTCATTCCACCACCAAGTGTCTTTATCTACAAGTTTCTTTCCCTTTGTCACACCGAACACCTCACTAGCTACCTTCCTAATGCAAGTTGCCATCTTCATCCACATACTATCTGCATCTCCATTTTCTGCCCAGGGTCCTTCTGTGATCACCCTATTTTTAAAGGATTCTTGTGACTCTCCCTTCAACTTCCACCACTTTGTTCTTGTGATTTTGACACCTTTGTCCCGCAAAGAGCATGTATGGAAGCGAAAGTCAGCTGCCACAAGCTTATGTTGTGTCACAACACACTCCCCCGGGATCACCTTACAATCTAGACACTCCCGTCTATCCTTTCTCCTTGTGAGGACAAAGTCAATCTGGCTAGAGTGTTGGGCACTACTAAAGGTCACTAGGTGAGATTGCCTCTTCCTAAAGAGGGTGTTAGCTATCAACAGATCATAGGCTACGGCAAAGTCTAGGATGTCCTTACCCTCTTGATTTCTATCGCCGCATCCAAAACCTCCATGTACTCCCTCAAATCCTAGGTTAGTTGCACCCACATGACCATTGAGATCTCCCCCTATGAGGAGTTTCTCGGTTATAGGTACACTACTCACCATATCCTCCAAGTCCTCCCAAAATTGCCTCTTAGCACTCATGTTGAGCCCAACTTGTGGGGCATAAGCACTAATGACGTTCAAGACAATGTCCCCAATTACTATCTTGATTAAGATGATCCTATCCCCTCGTCTTCGAACATCCACTACTCCATCCTTAAGACTTTTATCTATTAGAACACCTACGCCATTCCTAGTCCCAGCCGAACCAGAATACCAAAGCTTGAAACCGGTATTCTCGACTTCTCTCGCCTTTTGACCCGACCATCTAGTCTCTTGTACACAAAGGATATTTACTCGTCTCCTAATGGCAACATCTACTAACTCACGTAGCTTCCCCGTCAAGGATCCTACATTCCAACTACCCACCTGAAATTTATGTTCCTTGGCTAGCTTCCTTACGCTTTGCACCCGTCGAGTAAGATGCAAAGACCCTTGCTCACTTATCACTACATCCGGGCGATGATGTAGCGCGCCACTATGGTGGTGGCGATCCGGCCCTTGCTCATTTAACACCATATCCGGGTTCCGATATGGCGCGCCACTAAGGCGGTGGCGACTCGGCCCTTGCCCACTTAACACCATACCCGGGTTCCAATATGGCGCGTCGCTAAGAGGGTTACGCCCCAACGAATTTCTATTGGGTTTCATTTCCATGAGAATGGCTAAGTGTAAGTTGTTGGCTCGCCAAGCCTATCACAACCCCCTCCTCCTTATTTTGTTACCTGAATCTTACCACTATTATTGAACCATTGAATATGGTATGGATGGGGTATTCTGTAGTGGTCAAACCAAGCTTCTTGACCACCTCGGTGTTTACCAAATTATTGCAACTACCGTCATCGATGATGGTGTGTATTCGACAGTTCTTGACGACGCGAAACATGTGGAATAGATTGTGTCATTGTATCTTATCATCCGGCTCGACCTGAGGGCTCAAAGGTAGCTGCACAATTATGTTCTTGTAGCTCTTAGTCGTGCGGTATAGGTATCAAGTGCCTCCTCGTCGGTGTTGTAGTGCTCGTCATGTGACACTGTAGTATTAATAGAAAGGGAATATTTATCTTTGACATTGGAAGTATTAGCATACCTATCGTCGTCGGTTGCTATGCGGCCAATCCCCTGGCACTTAATTTCAGAAGTGAGATCCATAGAATCCTTGTTCTACCCTTGAGATGAAGTTGACTTGTTTCCCTCTAGTACACGATATGATGGAGCAGCAGGTGTGGGACATGAGTCACTATTGAATGGCGTAGTGGTTGTATGAAAACTAGAAGGGGCTGATTTGGTTGGAGTAGTCATTAATCACAGTGTGAAGGTGCTCGCGTTTGTTGTTGTTGCTGATGATGATGATCCTGCAAATTTTTTTCTACCAATATAGCAAGTAGAAACAAAATGTTAATAATACCTTACTCTTTTGTAATAAACTATGTACTAAATTTTATGCCACAACCCTCCATAAAATCTAGCGATTTTATCATCCATGTCCTCGACTATCTCACAACGCAACATATCCTTCTGTACTCCTGCATGAAAATGTTATATTGGTCTAAGTGCTGCAACTTTTTTTGTGAAGGTCATGCTGAAAAGAAGAGGGAACAAACCTAGCATCTATCCCATATTTGAGGTTCAGTCCTAGCATTAACAAGTTCATTTCACTATATGATAGAGAAGTTTTTTAAACTCACTATTAGCTTGTCTAACTCTATGTTGTTCATGAACCAGGTGGGAATTAAATTTTTTTCTCTATGCTCAACTTCTAATCAAGATAAGTCTCAACATAATAAGCAACAGAAAATGATGATATGGTAAATTTAACTAGCAAAAGGGCCACCAGTCAGATGATTATAACTGTCATGGCAACCATGGTAAATATAATGGTTATTACCTCCCGTACCTCGACGATTATGTTGAAGTCGTGGCTGCTCATTGTACATGTTGCCATCATACCATAATCATCGCCGTCATGTCCTTTATTGGAAACGGGTGGTAGCCAAGTCTTAATAGCATCAATCTGATAAACAATACCTTTGATGAGTGTATTAGGCCTAATCTGCTGAAAGATAACTTGATTGAGGTGGGGATCTTGATGTTGATGATCCGAGGCTCCAAACAGAACTCAAAACAACCCCTATAATCACCACACAACAACTTTGTTGGTTATCAACCGTGTATCACATGCTTGACCTCGCCAAAAAGACTACTCCCTGCAAGTGCAACCGAAAACACAACCAAAAACAAATCAGAAGCAGTATGAAAATCAGTGACGTTGGTATCATAGAAAATGATGAAAAGATAAAATTGTATATAATAGATTAATATAAGTAAAACCCACATTAATAAGTTAGTGACTTCTGTATTTATAGCCTAGTGTTTATTCACAAGACCCCAAGACATGTCACTAATGGACTCAAGCTTGATACAAGACCCAAAGCCCAATAGACGGTTACACAACATCTTGCAAACTCTAAATTAATCTCAACTTTGTTTTACCGATCCCTATTGATTTTTGTGGAATTTTATTTGGAATCAACGTAACTAAAAGGTTTATCTTCTCAGCTTTACATGCATATGTAGAATATCTAAATAGATTTTAATCGAAGTGTTTTTTGCGACACTTCCCCCGGTCCACTCTTGAGCAGCCCGCGGAGGTTCTTCTTTAGGAGGGGCTTAGTGGGTTTGAACGTCGTAGCACAATGGCCAGATGAACACAAAGATTTACGTGGTTCGGGCCGCGTGAACGTAATATCCTACGTCCACGGAGTGTTGGTTGTTCTTTGTTGCCTGAGTTTGAGGGTGACTCGAGCTTGTGAGCTTACAATGGTGTTCGGAGACTGGGACTTTGTTTGAGCTAGAATGGAATTCGAACGGACCTTTTCAAATGGAGTTCTTTTTGTCCGTTGGCTGCTTGGACCTTTTATAGTTCAAGGCCAAGCAACCTTACATGTGGGTCCGGAGCCTGGCTGGTGGCCCCGTTAAGGGCAGCTGACTCTACTTCGGGTATTCTGCTTCCTGCTAGTAGTAGCGCATTTGATCGCGTCGTGGAGCATGTCGCCCTGTCACGTCGGCTTCCTTAAATGTTGTCTGATGAAGGCGGTAGGAATGCGTCTTGTCCCGCGGCGCTGCACTGTAGCTTCGTCAGGGCACCGCGCAACTGGTCTTTGCTGCCAGGCACGCCTATACCGGGATACGCTGGATTGCTTTTCTCGGGAACATGCGAACCTTAAATGCGTGATAGGACAACACACCTTCCTCTTTACTCCTTGGCTATCTGCCCGTTGCTTGTCGGCGCGACGTCCAGGTGGCTGGCCTCCAGGACACGTGTCTTCACCAGAGCTATCTTGCGGAGTAGCGAGGGGTCCGGAGTCGTTGGACACGTGGCAACGCCGGAGCTCTTCCTGGCAGGAGGGGAGGCACAGAGCTGTCATGCACGTGGCCACACCGGAGCCCTTCTTGGCAGGAAGGGACGCCTGGAGTTGTTGCCTACGTGGCAGCACCAGAGCCCTCCCATGCTGGAGGTCGGGCCCGGAGCCGTAGGACACATGGCACCTCTGGAGCTCTCTCCGGCGAAAGACGTGGCTCGGAGGTTCCGAACACGTGGCAGCGTCGGAGTCCTCCCTGACGGGAGCTCGGGTCCGGCACCACCGGACACGTGACGGCTCCGGAGCCATCCTCGGCCAGTAGTGAGACTCAAAGCCTGCAGACATGTGGCTACCTCTGAGCCCTCCTTAGCAGGTGGTCGGACCCGAGGCCTAGGACACGCGCCTTCTCATGAGTGCTCCCTAGCTGGCGGTTGGGCCTAGCCTGCAGGCTGGCTCCCTGTCTTCTGCATATGTGCTGATGTATGTCTTCTTTTGCTCTTACACGAGGGGGTACCCGGTCTTGAGGGTACCGACAGTGGCCCCTGGACCCATCTCGGGGGAGTCAGTGAGCCCGCAGGTGGGGCCTCAATCTCTCCCGTGTGGTGGTGTTGAACCTGCACGTGTGTTGGGGCGTACCTACCACTTGATGAGGCAGGACGCCAGCATCAGGTTCCCTGGGAGGTCTAGGACGCCAAGGACATGTCCGGACCTGCAGACATGGCAGAAAGAAGGAGTAGTCGTGCTCTCCGGTCACCCTTCCCTGTTTGGTAGCTTTACTGTGGCTTACGGTCCTCAATTGAGCTATGTGGCTTGGGTATTTCGATGTGAGTCATCCAGGCTATGGTTGAAGCCTTGCCCAGGGGTATGAGCCATCCGGTTCCCCGGTATTGAGCTGTAGCGCTGGACAGACAGGGTGTGCACGCTAGGGGTCGGAACCAGACATAGCAGGCTACCCACCCTGGACCTCCCGCTGGCGTAAGCCTTTCAGGGGAGGTACCATTCGGCGCCATAGGGCCCCCGAGCAATGAGACAACCACAGGACCCCGGGTACGCCATAGGTACCTCAAGCAGACCCACCTGCAGAAGGATAGCACAACTCTTGCTATGGTTGAACACGGGAAAAAGTGACTGGCCACACGGCCGGAGCAATATGGAAATAAAGCAAGAAAAGAGTATTGGGCCAATGTCCGGGGTCCGATTACTTTTCTTGTTCGTAGGCGTGTTCTTTCTGGCCCCCAAGTACTCAGTTGTAGCGTAGGGGAGGTAGGATGTGCACGCTAGGGGTATGGAACCAATAATAGCAGGTTACACACCCTGCACCTCTCGTGGGCGTTAACCTTTCAGCGAGGAGACCTTCCAGCGCCACAGGACATAGGACAAGTATGTAGGATAGGCTCCGGACATGCCATTTACAGTTGATATGCATGCACAAGCACAAACTATAAATAAGGTACGCAGGGTAGGGTACTTTTTTCTTATTTATGGCTTCCTTCGGGTGATAGAAGGAAACAGGTCGTGCAAGAAGGCAGAGACCCGCCCTAGATGAAAAGAGTAGCAGGACCCTTCCGGGGCTTAGCTGTTCTAAGCGTTGTTCCTAGACACTATGACACATTTTTCAAAGAAAGAGAAAAATAAAAATACCCTACCACTGCGTTAAGGATAGAACTTACAGAGGTGTCCTATGTCCTGTGGTTTGGGTAGAGGTACCCATCCTCCCCTAGCTAGAAGGGTCCCTTTCGAGCAGCACAAGTATGCCGCCTCAGGTGCACCCGCACAAGTGAGCTACACGAACAACTTCAAAAACCAGAAGGCCCCCCTTCCTGGCGCGCCAAATGTTGAAGTGTTTTCCGCGACACTTCCCCAGTCCACTCTTGAGCAGCCCACGAAGGTTCTTCTTTAGGAGGGGCTTAGTGGTTTTGAGCGTCGTAGCACGATGGTGAGATGAACATGAAGATTTACGTGGTTCGGGCCGCCTGAGTGTAATACGCTACGTCCATGGAGTGTTGGTTGTTCTTTGTTGCCTGAGTTTGAGGGTGCCTCGAGCTTGCGAGCTTATAATGGTGTTCGGAGATGGGACTGTATTTGAGCTAGAATGGAATTCGAATGGCCCTTTTCAAATGGAGTTTTTTTTGCCTGTTGGTTGCTTGGACCTTTTATAGTTCAAGGCCAAGCAACCTTACATGTGGGTCCGGAGCCTAGTTGGTGGCCTCGTTAAGGGTAGCTGACTCTACTTCGGTAGTCTGCTCCCTATTGGTAGTAGCGCACTTGATCGCGCCATGGAGCACGTCGCCCTGTCACGTCAGCTTCCTTAAATGTTGTCTGATGAAGGCGGTAGGAATGCGTCTTTCCGCGGTGCTGCACTGTAGCTCCGTCAGGGCGCCACACGACTGGTCTCTGCTGCCAGGCACGCCTGTACCGGGATACGCTGGATTGCTTGCGTGGGGAACATGTGAAACTTAAATGCGTGATATAACAACACACCTTCCTCTTTACTCCTTGGCTATCTGCCCGTTACTTGTCGGTGCGGCATCCAGGTGGCTGGCCTCTGGAACACGTGTCATCACTAGAGCTGTCTTGCGGAGTAGCGAGGGGTCCCGAGTCATTGGACACGTGGCAACGCCGGAGCTCTCCCTGGCAGGAGGGGAGGTTCGGAGCTGCCATGCACGTGGCCGCACCGGAGCCCTTCTTGGTGGGAAGGGACGCCTAGAGTTGTTGCCTACGTGGCAGCACCGGAGCCCTCCCATGCTGGAGGTCGTGCTCGGAGCCGTAGGACACGTGGCACCTCCGGAGCTCTCTCCAGCGAAAGACGTGGCTCGGAGGTTCCAGACACGTGGCAGTGCCGGAGTCCTCCCTGGCGGGAGGTTGGGACCAGCACCACCGGACACGTGGCGGCTTCGGAGCCATCCTCAGCCGGTAGTGGGACTCAGAGCCTGTAGACACGTGGCTGCCTCGGAGCTCTCCTTAGCAGGTGGTCGGACACGAGGCCTAGGATACGTGCCTTCTCATGAGTGCTCCCTAGCTGGCGGTTAGGCCCTTCCTACAGGCGGGTCCCTGTCTTCTACATACGTGCTGACGTATGTCTTCTTTTTCTCTTACGCGGGGGTATCCGGTCTTGAGGGTACCGACAAGTTTGTAAGTGTTTCGTCGTCTGTTTGAAGGTGAACCTGTTGTGCACGTCCTTGGTGGGCCTCCACGCCCCAAGGCTTTCTTTAAGTACTTCTTAGTTGAGTCCATGGTTACTAATCATAATTAAATCATTAAATGGCAATTTATTCTCAATTTCACATAGATAGGAACTTAGAAATAAGCTCATATGATCATTTATTCTCTTGCTCTTGTTATTGGTTCTTTTACGTCAATGGAATGAATGTCTGTATCCACCATAGTTTGTACACATCATCTTGTTTGATGACCACATAGTGAGAACAACCAAATGATTTTTTTCTTATGATCACGCTAGTTAGGATATGGGGAGTAATACTCTAGTACACCTTGATACAGATGAGCAATCACCAAACCCAATTATGTTAAACTTCTTCGACTTTTCGTTAAGGAGAGATTTTAAATGTCTCTCAAAACCTTATGATATTGGTTATAAGAATTCCTGAAGCTATGAGTTATTTTTATAATGTAATCATATATAAAGAGAAGTGTTCCATGTTTAAGCTCAAAGAAATGTGTACCCATAAAGGAAGTTGACAAATAGTAAGATAAAGTATTATGCCAACATAATATCATGGATAAACGTAATTCTTAGGGTCACCTATACATGTGAATGAAAGGTAATGTTGTAAATTGTTGGAAGTTCCCATTAGTGTAGGATTGAGTTTCCAATTCTCCATTCCATTATGTTGTTTATGTTTCTACTACAATGAGATATCTTTCTTCAATTTCTCTACATTGTTTGTCAGGAAAATTAAGTACATGAGTTGAATCTAACATTTAATGAGAGTTCATAGAGATTTTCACTAGCCCACATTTTGAGTGAGGAGAGTGAAACATTTCATTATGTTACGTGTCAACTATTTACTAAAATCATATATATTCATTCTAGGTTTGCCGTCCCGATAGAGTCAAAACAATGGACTGTTATGAGTTCACAACATATATCGTGACTCTAAAGCAAAAATCACTAATGGGTTAATCCGGTCCCCATAGAAAAATGCTTTCCATAGACAAGTGCACTTGTTGCACACTACCTTTAATTATAAGATCTAGAGTATTTTAATCTTTCAAGTGTAAAAATTATCTTGATAACTTCTTTTTATATACATTAAAATGAAGAATCATTGAGATGGGTCTAAAAAGAGGTGTAAGTATACCTCAAATTGTAGTTAAGATATTAAAATAATCACTTTGCCATGATTACATCCAGAAATGAGTTTTTTTTTCACGGGCTTTAAGTATATCTAAATTATTGAGCATTTAAGAACCGGGCAGTGGGTGGTTACGACCTCCGTGAGGGCAGTCCACCCGGGTTCTATTACTATCGAACTCATTGTGTCTCATCAGGATTTATTTCTAAAATAATATTTTAGGGTGCTCTCACGCGTGAATATAGAATGGTAGTGCAATGTGCCCATCGCTCATAAGACTCCGATGGATTTGTTGATCTCTGGAAGGGCATAGTATTAGAAGTCATGTGTAGTTGTAGGGCTGAATTTCTGTGTGAGTGTGTAGGTCTACGTGAGTTGTGTGAGTGAGTGTGTACATCCTAGGAATTGCTTATACCCAATATAGAGACTTAAAAAATGTTATCGAGCCTTTAATAGCTGTACTTCCTAGGAATTACGGTAATAAGATTTTCAGTATCGGAGCCCTTAAAATCAATTAAGGAAATTGATGTTGGGAATCCATATAAGTTTACCTTCACTCTTCGGAGGAGCCATTTTGTGAAATCTCCAACCAATCTCTTATGTCATGGTTAATGATGAAAAATTGAGTTTGTGCCATGATTTAATCCATATTAAGTAATCATAGTTATAATTTAACAAAATTAGCTTAAGAACCTATCATTGTCTATTACGTATGGATGCAATTTCCTTTGAGTAACATGTTAGTTGCATTGCTAGGCACGTGACAATGCAGAAAATTATGATGATAAGTTAATGTTTAAAGCACAATGCTCAAAGGTTATAAGTGTTGAACGTCATTTTACTTTATAATTTTATACTATAGGCATGATTATAACTTTGCTAGTATTAAGATTAATGAGAGCCTATAGTATAAAGTTAGATCTCAAATTCAGATCCTAAAAACAAGTTTGTTTTCTAATATATACATGCATGTGCGCATAAAGATAAATGAAAACAAACTGCACACAAGGACCATAAGTGTACAAGTCATCTCCTAATAAGTGTGACCTTCCATGAGTGTACAAGCCATATGCCCCTCAAAATGACCAAGTCATCAGGCTTAATGATCTTATAATTACACCTTAATGACCCCTTAATTATGTCCGAGACATCCTTCCAACTAGTGGCTTGGTCCCAACTTTCCTATGCCTATAAATAAAAGGTGTTGGCCACTAATTATGGGATTTAGCACAGCTAATAGTCACTGAACCCTAACCATCTCTACCGATCTAGGGAGGCATGGAGGTAGTTGAAGGCCAATGTCAGCTGTCGAGATCTTATCGATGTTCGACCTCTGTGGGTGGAGAAGGGGATCCACCACATAACTACTTAATTCATCAAGCAGACACGGGTCTTCAACGTGGCCTAATGCTCTTCTTCCATGGCAAAGGTAACCCAGATCACCATAAACCCATAGACCTAGGTGTTCTACCTTTGCAGCTAGCCCATCTCTTAGCACTTCATCTATCAGACAAGCCACACCGTTATGCGAACTGAAATCAAAATTTTGACTGAGAAATCGATAGCAGCATCTGATTTAGCACTACGTCTCCTATTTCTCTATCTTTCCTTTTCTTGCCATGCTCTTTTGCTGTACACAAACCATTTTATTTGTACTATATATATAACTAAATAATCTGTAGGGGTTTAATTTGTCCGTCCAGTTGATTGAAAAAGAACAAAAAGATTGAGCAATTTAGCAGAAGCAATAGTTTGACAAACTTAGTTTTTTTCTCTGTTTTACCATTTTGACTACTACTAGCCAAATATAAACTTCATCTCATGCAAGAAATTTTAAATAAAATCACTGAGCAGTTTAACAGAAGCAATAGTTTGTTTTTCCCCGTTCTAGTAGTTTAACTACTACTAGCAAAATATAAAATAAACTCAGTTTCATCTCACGCGAGAAGCTTCACATATTAATTAAATCGAATGGGCACAGGCACAGCTAGCACAACAGTCTGTCAGTACCAGCTGTCTGTTTCGTAGTCTCTAAGATGAGGCCCACATGCCAAACGCCAACCACACACCACAGTACTACTGCTACCATCCAAGGTGATCCATCGACAAGAACAAAATAAATACAACTTGCATTTCTATAATTAAATATTCCGTGTATATGTATCAATTTCACAGTAGATCCACACAAGTAGTAGAAGTAGTAATAGTAAATTATGGGCTTTGATCAAGTGCCAAACATGATGTGCTTTCATAATCCTATACACAATAATATCTCACAAATGTAATCATCATCAATCACCTATATATAATTATATAAAACAGCAAAAACAAAAGTAAAATTGTGATACGATAAAAAGTGAAAATAAAAAAAATACTTACTACTGAACTCCAAAATCTACCTAGACTGATCCAACCCTCCCGGCGGCTCCTGCATCTTGATTTCAAGATTTTTAACTCTCAAACCGTTCTTAAGTCTCTGACCGACCATACAGAAATTTAGGTACTTTTCATTATTCAACTTGTGATCAAGAACTCTTCTTATGCAGATCGGGCTATTGGTCCTCCATGTGCAATCGATCTGATCATATATACAGAACGTGCTTCGTGCATATACGATAATCGGTCACTGGAAGTTGTGGTGACCATCGGTGGCCCACGGCCAGAAAGGCGGCTGCTCGTCGACGACGGCACCACTGCACAGCAGGCTGCCGAAGGTAACCGCACCAGCCGTGGCGGCGTCGCCGTGGGCGAGCTCGATCTTGGGCGCCGACGTGTGGCTGTGCTGCAGGAGCTGGTCGATGTCGAGACTGCCGCCGCCGCCAGGGCGGCATCTGACCGCGGAGGCGTAGAACGGAAGGGCGGCAGCTCGGTGGTTGTTGTTCATGGGGCCCTCGTCAGCCGCTGCTGCCGACGCCGGCCTGGAGATGTCTAGGTTGATCTCGGAGCTGTTCTCGCTGCGGTTGCTGCAGGAGGCCTCCGTCTCCTTGACGTTTAGGTTGATGAGCTCCGACGCCGCCTCCTGCCTCCCTCCTCCTCCGGCACCTCCTACTCCTCCTTTGAGCGCCATGATCTGCAACACAAACCAACCAACGCAGACATGACGACAAGGACACAGAATGGGTGAGGCTCGAAAAAGAGAGATGGTGCCTGGTAGATCGATTGGCTGATCATGGTGCATGCACAGAGCAGAGGAGAGAGAAAGTGATGCATGGGTGGCCGACAGGAGGCGCAGTGTTCATATGACCGGCATCGATCCCGACACGCACGCTTTCTGCAGACGGACGCTGAAACCCACATGGATCGTATCCCCTACCTCTGGATCAGCGTAGCAGCCAGTCCTAATCCTATTACTGCTACTAGTACTAGGCCATGTCGTCAGTACTCTGTACATATTAACCGGTTCCAATCAATTGGACATCCAAGATAACAATTGGATTGCTACCTTGAACCAGGATCCATGCAGCCCATGATCAAGATCCAAGGACAATGTGCTAGTAGATCAGATAGATCTTGGTGTTTCGCGTATGTCAGCATGCATGTTCAGCAATACATGGATCAGATAGCTATGAATACTAGCTTGCGTTGGAGCGTACCTCTGCGTGGAGCTTTTTGTTCTGCGCGAGGAGCGCATCGTTCTCGGCGTGGGCGGCGTCGAGCTGGCGGCGGAGCACGTCGTAGTCCTTCTCCAGCTGTTTGGTCTTCCACCGCGCTCGGCGGTTCTGGAACCAGATGGCTACCTGCCGCGGCTGCAGCCCCAGCGCGCGGGCCAGCTGCGCCTTGCGCTCCGGCTCCAGCTTGTTGGCCACCTCGAAGCTCCGCTCCAGCGTGCGCACCTGTTCCACGCTCAGCCGGCGCTTCCGCTCCCCGCCGCCGGCCGCCGCTGCCGACCCCTCCTCGTCATCCGACGCCGCCCCGTCCTGCTGCTGCGGCTCCGCGTGCAGGTCGTCGCCCATGGCGTCGGGAGGGTACATGGGCGGCTTGTTGCCGATGCCGCCGGCAAGCATTGGCGGGGCCATGGCGCCACCGAAGTCGTGGAGGAAGGGGCTGAGGGAGGGGGGAGGCGGAGCGAGGAGATGCTGCTCGTGCTCATGGTGAGGGTGCTCTTGCTGGGGGTGGTGGTGGTGGTGGTGAGGGAGGGGCTGCTGCATTTGGAGGATGAAGTTTGCGGGGAAGAAGGAGGGAGCCATGCCATTGGTGGCCATTGGCTTCATCACAGGAGCGAGAGGAGCATGGGCCGAGTATATCTATCAATCACGAAGAGGGAGAAAGAAGAGACTAAGGTTGGTTGAGGGTGTGTGACAGAGAGGCAGAGGGGGAGAGGAGAGAGATGGAAATATAAGATGAGCCTTCATTTTTCCTTTGATTTATAAAATTAAATTTAATAGAAATTAAGGAACTGAGGGAAAATATCTTATGATAAAAGATAAAAATTACAAAACTATGCTTTGAGAGAAAGTTTATTATGTGCTAGCTATCCTTCTGTTCTAACCAAGCAGGCACGACTACTGTAGTATTGTACGGTATAGTTTGTACCACTACCGTCGCAGCACTCACCGTTGCATACAACCAAACGAACGTTTTCAGGAGTTCGCGCATAGCTCGCACTGTAAATTTTCGCTCTTTTGTTGACGTGACGCCCATGCCAACTCAGCGAAAGGTAACTATATATTCACATTTTTTCATCTTTTTCATGTTGAGGTTTGGACCAAACTGAATCATACATCAGGCACTTCAGAAAGTCTGAGCCGTTGGATTGTATAACTGCACTCTCTTGCCGGATGAACACTGTATAATGCAGCCGCTCAAATGAACCTAGTCAATATTTATAGTAGATCGATGATACTGTGTATTAGCACCAAGCTGCTTGAGGTTGCTGTTCCATGAATGGTGATAGAGAAACATGTAGCAGAACGAGAAAGCTACTCGTTGATTGGTCATTTTTTTCATCTCTGTAATTCGATCTTCAAGTACTCATATGGGTTCACAGTGACGTGGAAGAACATGTGTACATTTTCCTATTCACTTGGGAGATTCATTCTCACATATGCATACATATATATACAGTCCAGCTGGTCATTCTCTGACAGAGTAAATCCATGAGCACACTGAACCTAGCTCAGAACAGGATGTTCCAAAGTCAGATGATTAGTTATAATATTACCGTGTGCATTTGGCAACAAGCTAGGCCATCGATGAGGCAATCATATACAGGATCGACGATGACACTGTCACAGAAAAGCTTATCATTCGTTCTCCCTTTTCTTTCTAAGTTATTGAGAACCCTATGATTAGTTGTCTAAATCCCTGAGACCCATTTTTGCTTAATCTGGATCGCAGGAAAGAGTTGTAATAAACAAAGCCCGCATGATCCTTCCAAAGGCGCGCCCGGAGATTCTTGCATGTGTTCAGTTAGCATCCAGGTGGTTGTGCCGCCTGCACTTGCAATATTTTTGTGTACGCGCCATGCGGATGAGGGCTCGAAGTTGCTGGCGGCCATGTGAGGGGGGAGGGGAAGCAACATCGTTTTGGAGAACCTTCCAAGTAGTTTATTCTCCTGCTGCACACTTGACATCTCACTTTGTTTAATGCATTATTGTTACCCCCTCCGTTACTTCTTTTTGTTTGATGCTGGTAAGTTTATTTTGAACTACTCCGCGTCAAATAAAAAGGAATGAAGAGAGTATTATTATTCCGTTTCATTAGGAAACTAATGTTATTGATGCTTCAATTTTGACAAGTCTTGTGTTAGAATTTATCCTTTGCGATAAGCAAAATTTCGATGTTCCGTTTCGTATTTATATTTTCTCCTGGATTGGAGGCGCGTGAGAACCAAATGGTCGGAGGTGCAAGAAACAACAGCTCTAATGGTTCGTACGATCACTTGATTTCTCTTTCTCACTCGCACATTAATCAGAGTAGACCAATAATGGCAGGAGTTCTGTCGATTGAATTAAGTTTGTTACTCTCTTTGTTTCGAATTATTTGATGCCGATTAATTAAAAATTGAACTAGTTAGAGAGTAACTAGCTAGAGAATTACACAGTTCTTGAAGTTCAACAACATATATGAAATCTTTATCGAACCCACTGGTATATGCATATATTTTTAGCTGGGGAGGACAAGTTATTTAGCTGTGTAGTCTGTGTGTTGTGGGAACATACTTGTGTAGATACTCTGTACTTTTATTCTTCTGTTGGGATTCCGGAACATGGTTGGATGTTGAAGTGGAATGGAGGGGGTTAGGAAAGTACATGGAAAGAATTGGAGGATTGAGCTGGCTAGAGAGAGAGAGAGAATCACAGAAAAAGAAATAAACAAAATCGATCGGCTATAGACTTTAGAGCAAGGGTTACTTGCCATGGATGTTTTTTTAAGAGGTAGAGGAGAGCTGCAGGAATCTAAGGCAAGATGGGGGTGGGCCCCCCTCTCATGCATGCAGCAGGAACGGCTCTCTGGCTACCTAACGTATGCGGCCAGGCACAGCTAGTGCCATGCACCTGGCTCGCTGGAGGGAAGCATGTTTCGTCCCTGAATTCTGATCCGGCCGATAGTGCACCGAAAAACTTCGTTCATTTTGAGGTCAAAAAAGTTCACATGGAACTACTTTTCCGGGCACTATACCTTTAACCAGTGAATATGTTTTATACCGTTTTACATGTCTCTCAAATGTAAGGAAGAAATGTACCTCCTGCTTCTATCTCGTTGTTCACGGGATTTCGGAAGATCCCCCTGCTTTAAGAGTCGTGGCAAGTTGAGGTTACCCATAGTGCCGTACTGATTAATATAGTTTAGTTAGATTTATGACATCATAAGAGATAATTCAACGTTTCAATATGAGGTGTAGGTCAACATCTCTAAAACTAGTATACGCTAGTAGACCTGACTTAAAAACATACTATCAGTAGAAAAGCACGCAAGGGACATAGCTATTTAGACCTTAACGATATCCTAAATTCAAAATAAGAAAGATCAGCGTCGTAGTTCGTTCTATCATTACCCAAAAAATCAACCCCCCCTCCCGAACAGGCCCCCACTAGTCCCACACCAACACCTACTCACAACCTTTTCTCCATTTCCAGCATACCATCAACCAATGGAGGTGCCATTGCAGGGAGCGACTAGCATCATTTTTTTTGCCAAGCTTATCATACAAGATGGCTCATTCCAGGAAGTCACTTAAGAAACAGTACGACCCAATATCTCCTCTTGTTTGGCATACGGTTGTACTGACGAAGTAAGCTGCTATATGTGTCTGAGTAATGAGTGCCTTTTATTAGTGAGTATCGTTACAACCCTTACCATCTGTACCAACTACCAAGGCTATTAATACGCTACCGTGTAATTCTTGAACAAAATCCAGTTACAAGTTTATATCAAGATATACTGTGGCATAGATTGTTGAAGTGTTGTAGAAAGCGCAGTTGATTGGACGAACAACGTTGCAATATCTATTTATTATTGTAATTACTTCCATTTTTTTGTTATCTACCTTAACAAGAAAGGTGACGGCAACATATTTTACCCGTCACTGATTACTTCATATAGGTAACAGGCCAGTGCCGTCATTTATTAAGGGTCTACGTCTTACCATGTGGCTGATAATGTGTTTTTTACGCTGTGTTAATGATTCTATTAGAGGGATAATTGTGCGATGTATTAGATCAAGAGGTACAGAGGGATTAGGTGAGGGGAAAAGTCTAAACTACCCCTAACCCTAATCCCTCACTAATGACTAAACTGCCCCTGTGTTACCCATGTAATTACATAGTCTAACACCCTCCGCAATCACAACATCTAGCCACTGCAGATGTTGAGACTGGACCGAAACTCGGAGAACGGCGACGACGGGAGGCCCTTCGTGAAGATGTCGACAAACTGCGTCATCGTCGGGACATGGTGTACCCGAACCTCGCCACGTGCAACCCGCTCACGAACAAAATGGAGGTCGATCTCCACATGCTTCCTGCACTGATGCTAAATCGGGTTGGTGGAGAGGTACACAGCACTGACGTTGTCGCAGTAGATCAGGGTGCTTCTAGCGACGGGAGTGTGGAGCTCCTGAAGCAGCTGCTGAAGCCAGGAAGACTCAGCCACGCTGTTAGCCACGGCGTGATACTCTGCATCAGCACTCGAACGCGATACTATGACCCGTCGCTTCGAGGACCAGGAGACGAGGTTACAACCCAGGAAGACGACGTACCCAGAGGTAGACCGACAAGTGTCCGGAAAGCCTGCCCAGTCAGCGTCGGTGTACACAAACAGCTCGCAGGTCGCGTCACGTCGAAGGAGGAGGTTGTAGTCGAGGGTGTCACGTAGGTACCGAAGAATCCGCTTCACAGCGGTGAGGTGCGGCTCCCTTGGGTCGTGCATGTGGAGGCACACCTACTGAACCGCATAGGAGATATCCGGTCTGGTGAAGGTGAGGTACTGAAGAGCACCTGCAAGACTCTTGTAAGTAGTGGGGTCAGTGACGGGTGCCCCGTTGGTAGCGGAGTACAATGTCATCGATGTACAGTAGAAGGTAAGCAGTGTCACTGCCATGTCGATAAACAAACAGTGAAGTGTCCGACTTAGCTTCGACGAACCCCTGTGAGACCAAGAAGGAGGCGAACCGGCTATACCAGGCTCTCGGTGCCTGCTTCAGACCGTACAGGAATTTGTTCAGCTTACAGACCATGTCTGGGTGAGCTGAATCAACAAATCCTATCGGCTGACAGCAGTACACTGTCTCGGTCAGTGTACTGTGGAGGAAGGCATTCTTGACGTCCAACTGGTGGACAGGCCAAGAACGCGAGAGAGCCAACGACAGAACGGTACGAACCATCGTAGGCTTCACCACCGGGCTGAAAGTCTCGTCGTAGTCGACTCCAGGGCGCTGAGTGAAACCCCGAAGTACCCACCGAGCCTTGTACCTCTCCAAGGTACCGTCCGCCTTCTTCTTATGTGTGAACACCCACTTGCCCATGACAACATTGCCACAACTAGGGCGGGGAACCATGTCCCAGGTCTGGTTGGCAAGCAGGGCCTCATACTCTTCCTTCATAGCGCGATGCCAGTGAGGGTCAGCGAGGGCGCTATGCATGGAAGTCGGTATGGGTAAGATCAAAGAATAGTCGGTCGGTGGAGATGTCGTTGACGAGATGGCAGCTCTGGCGAAGCGCTCAACCGACCGGAGACTCCCGGATGCACGTCGAGCCACCATCAGGTGGACGTGATCAGGATCCCTGTGGAGAAGAGGAGGGTTGTACACAGAGCGCTCAGGTACAACAACCTTCTCTCATCGTGGGTACACGAGAGTGTATCTCGAGGCCGCACATGGCGCGACGACTGGTGTACAGGGCTCCGGTACCGCGCGTGGCGCAACTAGAGCTGGGGCCCCATCCAGTGCTCATTGCTGGTAGACAAGCGTGGGGTCGGCGAAGCGAGAAGTAGTCGTCGGAGCTGCACTTGGTGTGACTGGTGGCGTCGGGGATGTCGGGCTCGCTGTCGATGACGTCGGGGAAGCCGAGGCCGCGCGTGGCGCAACTGGTGACGTCGGGGAAGCCGAGGCCACGCGTGGCGCAGCCGGTGACGTAGGGGTCACCCGAGGTGCAGCAGGCGACGTCGGAGACGTCGATGCTGTGCGTGGCGCAACTGGTGACGTATGGGTCACCCGAGGCGCAGCATGCGACGCCGGAGACATCGATGTTGCACGTGGTGCAGCAGACGACGCCGGAGACGTCGATGCCGCACGTGGTGCAGCAGGTGACGCCGGGGGCACCTGAGGCGTAGCGTGTGTCGAACCTGCAGAAGAAAGAGGCCAAGGCAGCTGGGGAGTAGCCTCGGGGTCAGTGGGAAAAAGGGAATCCAACTCTGTGGTGGAACCGGAAGAGGTGGTAGAGAAGGGAAAGGAGGACTCATAGAAGATGATGTGCCGAGAGGTAAAGAGGGGGTGAGTAGTGAGATCTAAGCACCGGTACCCCTTATGATCAAAGGAATACCCGAGAAAAACACACCGTGTCGAGCGGGGCACAAGCTTATGCGGGGCAGTGGCGAAAAGGTTAGGGTAGCAAGCGCACCCAAAAACTCGATGGTGATCGTAAAGAGGGTCGGTGCCATATAAAGCATAGTAGGGGGTGGAGGCACGAATCGCCTTGGTAGGAAGGCGATTAATCAGAAGTGTGGTAGTATGGAGAGCCTCCACCCAGTATCGGACTGGAACAGATGCCTGGAACATCAGAGAGTGCATGACATCATTGGTGGTGTGAATCATGTGCTCTGCCTTGCCATTTTCAGGAGAGGTATACGAACAAGACATGCGTAGCTGTACCCCATGTGCGGAGAGAAAGTTACGAAACACAGAGTTATCGAACTCGCGCCTGTTATCACACTAGACAGCTTGGATGGTGCGCCCAAACTGAGTGGAAATCCAAACGAAGAAGTGAGAAAGAGTAACGAAAGTCTCAGACTTCAATCGTAATGGAAAAGTGCACGAAAAGTGAGAAAAATCATCAATGATCACCAAGTAATAATTAAAGCCGATACACTGGTGATGGGTGATGTCCACAAAATCATAATGTATAAGAAAAAACATGCTCAACATGAGTGCCATAAGTGGGAAAAGGAAGCCGAACATGGCGACCAAACTGACAAGCATGACATAAGGAGTCATGTGTGCCCCTAGAACACGAGATAATAGAACTACTGGACAACTTCGACATAGCATATGCACCAGGGTGGCCAAGCCGGCGATGCCAAATGGTGGATGAAGCTGTCGTAATCAAAGCAAAAGGTGGTGATGCAGCGGAAGTAGGAAGTCGAAGTGCGTAAAGGGGCCCCGAGCTATCACATCAAAAAAGAGGTCGCCGGGTAGAAAGATCCTTTACAGACAAACCAAATGGATCAAACTCAATGGAAACATTGTTGTCAATGGTAAAACGATGGACATAAAGCAAGTTCTGAATGATATCTGAAGCGACAAGAATGTTTTTAAGCTGGAAAGAACCCAGGAGACCGGAGTCACCTACTGAGGTGACCGGAAGAACATACCCATTCCAAACAACGATAGATGAAGGAAAAGAGGGATTGGGAGGGTGGGTGGAAGAGAGTATACCAGCATTTGGAGTGGTATGGTATGACGCTCTGGAGTCAACTATCCAGTCGACACCTGGTGGAGTAAGGTGCATGGTGCTGAAGGAAGAGGCCAGCGACATAGGGGGGGGGGGCGACAACACCTCCCTGAACAGGATCGACGGACGGCCGAGGGAGGTAGGCGGCAGCTGATCCAGCAGCGTCCTCCCCCCCCGGGAAAGCACCTCCCAAGGCGGCAGTGGAGGGCCCCCCGTGCGCCCTGGCTGCTGCGGCGGCGTCCCATGGTGCAGCGGTCGCGGCAGTCCACGGAGCGGCTGGTGCAGGGACGACGGCGGCCCAGGGGCCGGCGGCGGCTGCGGGCTAGGTGGAGCCATCGTGGGGGGCTGCAGGGGTGGCGGCACCAGCGGCGGCGGCCCAAGGGGCGGCTGTAGCTGCGGGCCAGGCGACGACGGTGGCCCGAGGGGTGGCGGTGATGGCGGCCCAAGGGCCGCCGATGGCTACGGGCCAGGTGGCACCATTGTTTTGGGCTGCAGGGGTGGCGGCACTAGCGGCAGTGGCCCAAGGGGCTGCTGCGGGCCAGGCGGCGGCGGCCCGAGGGGTGGTGGCGGCGGAGGACCAAGGGTCGGAGGCGGCAGCCCAAGGGGCAGCGGCGACTACGGGCCAGGCGGCGCTGTCTTGGGGGGCTGCAGAGGCGGTGCCACCAGCGGCGGCCGCCAAAGGGGCGGCGGCGGCTGCGGGCCATGCGGCGGCGGCCCGAGGGGTGGTGGCGGCGGTGGGCCAGGCGGCTACGGCGACTCGAGGGGAGGCGGCAGCGGCAGACCAAGGGTCGGCGGCAGGCGAGTGCAGCACCGGCTGGCTGCGGCCCTGCGGCGGAATCCCGAAGTCAGGCAAGACAACAGGGAGGTGGGGTTCGGCGCCGGCGGCATGGCTGTGCGGTGGAACACCGACGGCTGCAGCGAGATCCGCAGAGGCGAAATCAGGAGCAGCGGAGGCGCCGACAGCTGCAGCGGCACTGGGCCAGAGAGGAGAGGGCGGCTGTGAAGAAGCGGCGGGTAGCGTGCTAGCGTGGGCAGCGTCGGCGCCGGCGGTGCTGGCCCAGGGCGGCGGCGGCTGTGAAGGAGTCATTAGGGTTAGGATCCTAATTAGGCTGATACCATATTAGAGGGATAATTGTGGGCTGTATTAGATGATGAAAATCAAGAGGTAGAGAGGGATTTGGTGAGGAGAAAAGTCTAAACTACCCCTAACCCTAATCCCTCACTAATGACTAAACTGCCCCTATGTTACCCATGTAATTACAGAGTCTAACAGATTCAACAAGTCCAGAAAACAAGGAAACTAGTATTATGCATTGAAGAGGTCCCTCTTTTCGCGATGGTGCGCCTGTCAGGGTCAAAGGCCCAGCTTCGCATATATTTCCTTTTTTGATAAAGGGCATATATTAATATCAAGAAGATATTAGATTTGAGGTAACACATTAGGAAATGCTCCGACTGTGATATTATATTATGTAGAAATAAAAAACTGGTGGATTACCAACTAAATTTGCACAAACGGACCGTGGAGAATAAACACAAAATGGAAACTAGGGCTGGAAATTGTCCAACCATGACAACACTTAACAACATAATGTCAAGAGCAAGTCACAACATCACTCATAGATAGCATCTTGCATGGATGCCTTTCGATTCCTCCCTCCGGCTGATGAGAAAAGAAAAACACAAAGCATATGCAGAGTGAGAGAACAAATATGGTAGAAGCCCGAGATGTTGTTAGATATTTAGGTCTAAGACCCATTTATTAAATAATTTAGTGAAATTAATTTCAAGGCAAATGTTAAATATTAAAAGGATATTTTAATCACACATGAGAAATTTAGAGAATATTAAATCAATTTATATAATTGGACTATTGTCTACATGTGAGAGGATACAGGTTGTGCCACAAACGCACGCGCGTTGTGCCAAGCCATGTCACACAGTATTGCGCTGGTGTGAGACCATGTTTTGACATTTTTCGTTGATCAATTCAGCCAGATGATGTCTAGTAATGTACGCGTTAATGGCTGAGTCATAACGGACCAAATAATGACTAGTAACGGACGTATTAATAGCTGAGTCATAACGAACCAAATAATAACTAGTAACGGATGCGTTAAAGGCCGAGTCATAACGGCTGAATTGATAAACATTGTAACTTGGATTAATGGTATTCATTCACTCTCATTTCTTGACTCTTATATAAGAAGGTCATCCCTTCATGTAAAGACAAAAAAAGCAAATCTTCTTTCTTTCTTCTCCACATGTCCTCTGCTGCGCTGCCTCCAAGCATTCCCGAATCTACTTTCTGCGCACACAAAAAATAGAGTGAGCAGACCTCCGAAATTGACGCTCCCTTGAGATCCTGTCGTGGGATAGAGAGCGAATACGATTTTTGGGGAATGCACTCGCGTGACTGCCAGATCTTCCGTTCGTGTCCTTACGCTCGTGTATGACTACTTCGGATGTTCGTGCACATGATCTGTAGTGCAACGTGGCTGCACTGCATCGACGATCTTCCTGCACCAAATGAGATCGACTACTTTAAGCAGCCCGACATATCACCTGTTGGGAACGGTGCCGCCAGTGCCTTCGACAGTGGTCCCGCCTATGGGTACTTTTCTAAAACTCATATTTTAGTTTTAGTAATTTTTATGTATTACTATTGCTAAAACTGAGAGCATAGGATTGATCATAACCATTATATTTATGATTTATTTGCAAGTCATGAGTTATGATTTAATATGAATTAAATGAAACCGTAAAATTCCTAATTATCCAACAATCCAAAAAAATTGTATTCTAGGATTTTTTCGGCTTCGAGCTTTGTTGTTGCACTAAGAGCCAACGTGTTTGATGGATCAAACTATAAGTGTTAGCGTGCAAAGATGATACTTTGGTTGACTACCATGAACGTTATTCACGTCACAGAAGGAAAACCTGCGCCTCAGGGGGGCTCTCAGTTGATGAGGAGAGATCTTTTGAGGCCGCAGACAATTTATTTAGAGGTGATGTGATTAGCATTCTAAGCGATCAATTAATGGATGTTTACATGGTTATGTCTAGTGGAAAAGAAATATGGGATGCACTTGAGGCTAAATTTGGAGTCTATGATACAGACAGTGAACTGCATGTCATGAAACAATTTCATGACTATAGAATAGTTGATGACCGCTCTGTAGTAGAATAGGCTCATGAGATTCAGTCACTTGCTAAAGAGCTCGAGCACTTTCCACGTCTATTGTCTGACAAGTTTGTGGTAGTTTGCATTGTTGCTAAGCTGCCATTTGTTGACGGGACTTTGCTACTTCTTTAAAACAAGAGACAAGATTTCAATGTTGTTGATTTAATTGAGTCTCTAGATGTTGAAGAGAAGGCAAGAGCAAAGGATATCAGAGGGAAAGGGCTTAAAGAAAACTCCAATGCAAATTTAGTGCAAAATAGAAATTTCTGATCCAACAAAAAAACAAGAATAAGTCGACAACAAGAGCAAAGTCAATCAAACCTCTAGCTTTAAAAAGAAGAAGAAGAAGAATAAAGTGAAGGCGATTGCTTTGTCTGTGGCAAATCTAGCCATTGGGCTAAGGATTGCCCAGAGCGCAAGGACAAGCATAAAAGATCAGCAAGCATTGTTATTGGCAACACTGAAGAGGGAACATTCGGGTATGTTTCAATACCATATGTTCTTTTAGTATATCAATCGTCAGATCGGTGGGTTGACACTGGGTCCAATATACATGTGTGTGCTGACATGTACCGATTTTCTTCTTATTAGACCACAAGGAAATCTTCTGTGCTGATGGGGAATGTATCTCAAGCATTTGTACGTGGAGTTGATACGGTTGATCTGAAGTTCACTTCAGGAAAGATCATGCAACTGAAGAATGTACAACACGTCCCCTCGATCAAGAAGAACCTTGTCAGTGGATCTCTATTTTGTAGAGATGGTTATAAGCTAGTGTTTGAGTCTAATAAAATGTGTTGTATCCCGTCTTGGATTATTTATTGAAAAAGGCTATGAGTGTGAAGGCTGGTTTCACGTTGTCAGATATTACTTGTAATGTGGTAAACCATGTATGTGATAATGAATCAAATATTTGGCATTCACGACTATGTCACATTAATTTTGGGTGCATGACCCGGCTAGCCAGAATGAGTTTAATCCCTAAATTCACCACTATCAAAAGTTGAAGTGTCAAGTATTTGTGCAGTCAAAACAAACTCGCAAGCCTCATAAGACGGCAGAGGCGAGCAACTTGGCACCATTAGAACTAGTTTACTCAGATTTATGTGAGATGAACGGTGTGTTGACAAAAGGTGGAAAGAAATATTTTATGACTTTGATAGATGATTCAACTAGATTTTGCTATGTATATTTATTGAAGTCAAAAGATGAGGCGTTTCACTATTTTAAGCTATACAAAGTTGAAGCAGAAAACCAACTTGAGAGAAAGATTAAATGCCTTAGGTACGATCGAGGTGGAGAGTATTTTTCAAACGAGTTTAAATTATTCTGCAAGGAATATGATATAATTCATGAGAGCTCGCCTCCCTACTCACCGCACTCAAATGGGATTGCAGAAAGAAAGAATCGCACGCTAATTGAGATGGTTAATGCATGTTAGAAACTATGGGGCTTTCTGGGTGAGGCTATATTGACTGCTTGTCATGTTCTGAATAAAGTTCTTATAAAGGATAAATAGATAACTCCATTTGAAGAATGGGAAAAGAAAAGATTAAATTGTTAGCTAATACGCTGCTGAGTATTTTTAGTTTTTACGTATTGCATGCATGTAATAACCTGAGCCATCACCGGGACTCAGTCGAAGTCGTTAGAGAGGATGCTGCCATCGGCGCACTCGTGGATGCGCACGACGCAACGGCTGTAGAGGCAAGAGCGGGGCAACGAAACGGAAAGTGTTACATGCCACGATCCGTGTCTTTCTCTCATTTTCTCGTTTGTTTCGATCTGCATCTTCATGATATAATGGAATGGGAAATGCTGCCTGGTTACTGCAGCACAAAAAAAACCTGTTCTCCACTACACTCATGAAGTCGCCGAGTTCTTGCGCATTCCGGCCAACAAGTGGCATCAGAGCCAGGTCTGCACATCGATCGACGATGTCCGGAGCTAGCTCGCAGGAGCTGGTGACGCTGCGGCAGTGTGCACCGGTCATGTCGGTTCCCTCAAGCGTTCCGACGCTGACGCGGACCAACTACGCCGACTGGAGTCTTCTCATGGAGGTCGGGCTGCAGGCGAGAGGGCTGTGGCGCGCGGTCACCGGAGCCGAAGATCTCAACGACGAGTTTGGCTACTGCAAGGATCGTGGCGCGTTGGACATGATCTACCGATCCATGCCACCGGAGATGCTCCCGACGTTGAGGAGACACAAGACGGCGAAGGAGACGTGGGAGGCCATTCGTGCGCTGTGTGCTGGTTCTGAGCGCGTGCACGATGCCATGGCGCAAACACTCCGTACCGAGTACGATCATCTGCGTCTTAAGCCCAGTGAGTCAATTGACGAACTCACCATGCGTCTGATAGGCTTGGCGTCAAAGCTCGCCGAGTACGAGGATCCGATTAGCGACAAGAGGATCATGCAGAAGTGGCTTCAAATCGTCCCCAAGCAGTACTCACAGCTTGCCATGTCAATTGACAACGTCGTCGACTTGAACACCATCACGATCGAGGAGCTCGTTGGTCATTTCAAGGCGGCGGAAGAACGCTTCAATCTGGACGGCGACGAGGAAACCGGCTCCAAGCTGTTGCTCACCGAAGAAGAGTGGCGAGAACGCTTCAACAGGCATGGCCAAGGAGGTATGTCCAAATGCGGGACGTCCAGTGGCAAGAAAAACCACGCAAAGGGCAATCCTGACGTGGCAAGGACTCTGCCCGCGCCAGTGGAGGGAGCGGTGGTGGCGGGAAGAATGCCCCTAAGCGCACTGGCAGCTGTTGCTACTGCAGCATCAGCGGGCGTGGGATCGCGAGTGCCGGAAGAAGGAGCGCGACGAAGCCGCTGCCGTGGAAAACATCGCAGAAGTCGATGATGAGGAGCCAGCTCTCCTCATGGTGCAAGTCGTTTCCTTGTCCGTGCAACAGGGTGCACCAGAGCACGACGGAGAGGTCGTTCATCTACACGAAGATCGCACACGGTGTGTCTAGGTGCGGCCCAACCGGAAGAAGAGCCCAAATGGCACCTGGATACAGGTGCATCAAATCACATGACGGGAGTCGCCTCAGCGTTCATCGAGCTCGATCGTCATGTCACCGGGACCGTTCGCTTTGGCGACGGATCGGTGGTCGACATCAGAGGACGCGGCACCGTTGTCTTTGTTGCCCATGGCAGACATCGCGTGCTATCGGGGGTATACTACATATCCGCACGTCGATCATCTCGGTTGGACAGCTCGATGAGGCGGGATGTTCCATGCTGGTGAAGAGTGGCATCATGGCAGTACGTGATCGGTAAGGAAGCCTCATTGCCGAGGTGCACCGTTCCGGGAAGCGGATGTACACTGTCATGCTGGAGATCACGTGTCCTGTCTGCTTGGCGACGTCGAGCGATGACGTTGCATGGAGATGGCATGCACGTTATGGCCATCTCAACTTCGACTCACTTAGAAAGCTGGCGAAGGGCGACATGGTGCGTGGGATGCCGATGATTGAGCATGTTGATCAAGTGTGCGATGGGTGTCTCATTGGCAAGCAACGCTGACACCCATTCCCGGCCGTCGCAAGCCACCGTGCCATGGAGCGTCTTGAGCTGGTTCATGGTGATCTGTGCGGGCCGATCACTCCCCTACACAGACGATAAGTCACATTACATGTGGCTTGTTTTACTCAGCAGCAAGGATGAAGCCCTGACGGCGATCAAGCGTTGGCAAGTCGGTGTTGAAGTGGAGACTTCAGGCAAACTGCAAGCACTGCAAACAGACCGGAGTGGGGAGTTCACGTCAAGAGAGTTCGGTGCATACTGTGCTGATACTGGTCTTCGACGAGAACTCACCATGCCGTATTCGCCACAGCAGAATGGCGTGGTGGAACGACGTAACCAATCTGTGGTTTGTATGGCCAGGTGCTTGCTAAAATCCAAGAACATGCCGAACGAGTTTTGGAGGGAGGCAGTGACCATGGCCGTGCACCTTCTCAACTGTGCGCCCATGAAGTCAGTGCATGGCAAGACGCCATATGAAGACTGGTTCGGGAGGAAGCCGACAATGAGCTACTTTCGCACGTTCGGGTGCATAGCTCATGTCAAGGTGACTCGTCCAGGGCTCAAGAAGCTAGACAATCGCAGCCTGCACACTGTGTTCATCTTTTATGAACATGGACGCACAAAGGTCTGGCGCATCTACGATCCAATCTACGATCCAGTATCCCATCATGTTCACATCACGCGGGACGCAATCTTTGACGAGTCGGCAAGCTGGAACTGGGACACACATACTCAAGACCATGGGTCATTTGTCGTTGATTACACTTCACCGATATTCCCTCCCATGCAGGAACAAGAAGGTGGATGGGGAGAAACATCGCCGGCGGTACCGATGCCTCCGGACATACCAATGTCCAGAGACACACCGGCACCGGACATGTACAGAGGGCATGGCGTCGCAAGAGGGTATGTTTCACCTCCGCCGAATGCCACACCCGATGCATAACTCATCGGGGAGGAAACACCATGTCGCTATCACACACTCGAGACCATCTTCAACGAAGGAGAACAAGAGCAAGAGGGTTCTCTGCTGCTGGCAGTCGGTGAAGAACCCAACACATTCAAAGAGGCGAACCAACATGCTGCGTGGCGTGCAGCGATGGAAGATGAACTGCAGTCCATCGAGTAGAATGGAACATGGTCGCTGACCACGCTCCCCACCGGCAAGCGACCCATCGGGCTCAAATGGGTTTTCAAGCTGAAGAAGGACACCGGTGGTGACGTGGTCAAGCACAAAGCGAGGTTCATGGCAAAGGGCTGTGTTCAAAAGCCTGGGGTAGAATTCGACGAGGTCTATGCCCCAGTTGCACGACTCGACTCCGTCTGACTGCTTCTTGCCATTGCAGCTCAAGCCGATTGGGAGGTACATCATCTTGACATTAAGTCTGCTTTCCTCAATGGTGAACTGCAGGAGGAGGTGTACGCCATGCAGCCTCCTGGTTTTGAACCTACCGGCAAGGAAGAGAAGGTTCTCCGGCTCACCAAAGCACTGTACGGGCTGCGCCAGGCACCACGTGCTTGGAACACGAAGTTGGACGACACACTGTCGTTGCTCGGTTTTCAGAGGAGCCCATCAGAACATGCAGTCTACGTACGATGTGAAGGTGGCGTTCGGCTGCTATTGGGTGTGTACTACGTAGATGATCTCATCGTCACGGGTTCAAGCACGACGGCCATTGCTCGATTCAAGGAGCAAATGAAGACCGATTTCTCCATGAGTGATCTCGGCTTGTTGAGCTACTATCTAGGCATCGAGGTTCATCAGGAACGCGGTGCGATAACTCTAAAGCAGACAAGCTACGCAGCCAAGTTGCTGGACAAGGCCGGACTGGCCGAGTGCAACCCGGTGCATGTTCCACTGGAGCCACGACTCAAGATAAGCTAGCAGAGCTCAAATCCCCCAGTGGATGGAAAACTCTACAGAAGTATTGTCGGGAATCTGCGTTATCTTGTTCATACCAGACCCGACATCACCTTCGCTGTTGGCTTTGTAAGCTGGTTCATGGAGACACCCACGACGGAGCACTGGGCAGCGGTGAAGCAAGTGCTCAGGTACATCGCTGGCACTCTGAACTTTGGATGCAGGTACGTGAAAGGATCATCCGAGCCACGGTTGATCGGGTACATGGATGCTGACTTCGCTGGAGATATGGACGACCGTAAGAGCACCTATGGCATGGTATTCCTTCTTGGCGGGAACACGATCAGTTGGTAGTCACCAAAGCAGAAGGTGATCACACTCTCGTCGTGTGATGTCGAATACATAGCGGCCACCACAGCAGCGCGCACTGGCATCTGGCTCCAACGACTAATCGGTGACCTTATTGAAAGACCAAACGATGGCGCAACGCTCTACATTGACGACAAATCAACGATCCAACTTTGCAAGAACCCTGTGTTTCACGACAGGTCAAAACACTTCGAGACCCGATTTCACTTCATCCGCGAATGTGTGCAAGATGGGAAGATCATCGTCGACTATGTTCACACTGGAGAGCAGCTTGCTGACATCATGACGAAGGCATTGCCACGGGCAAAGTTCAAGGAGCTGCGAGAAAGGATGGGTGTGATCGACCTAAGCAGCTGATTAGGGGGGAGAGTGTTAGCTAATACACTGCTGAGTATTGTTAGTTTTTACGTACTGCATGCATGTAATAACCTGAGCCATCACCGGGACTCAGTCGAAGTTGTTGGAGAGGATGCCACTATCAGCCGCTCGTGGACGCGCACGACGCAACGGCCGTAGCGGCATGCACAGGGCAACGAACCGGGAAGTGGTACACACCATGACCCGCGTCTTGCTCCTGTTTTCTCGTTTGTTTCGATCTGCATCTTCATGATATAATGGAATGGAAAACGCTGCCTGGTTACTGCAGCACAAAAAACTGTTCTCCACTACACTCACGAAGTCACCGAATTGTCGCGCATTCCGGCCAACATAAATCTCTCCTACCTTAGAATGTGGGATTGTCTGGCTAAGGTAAGTGTGCCAATCCCTAGGAAGCAAAAGCTTGGACCGAACACCATAGATTGTGTTTTTCTTGGTTATGCTTTTCACGGTGTTGGATATAGATTTCTAATAGTGAAATCTGATGTTCTCGATATGCATGAGGGCATAACTATAGAATCTAGAGACGCCACATTCTTCGAAGATATATTTCCAAAGAAAGAGACACATAGATCATCTAGCGAGAACTCTATCTTCCCTCCTGAGCCAATCATTCCAACAATACACACTAAATCTTCACTAGAGGAGAGTCTAACAGATGAAGAAAATGAAGTAACGCGTAAGAGTAAAAGACAAAGGACTGTAAAGTCTTTTGGTGATGAATTCATTATATATCTGGTGGATGATACAAGAAGAACTAGTGCAGAGGCATATTCATCTTAGGATACTGACTTTTGGAAGGAAGCAGTCTAAAGTGAGATGAATCCCATCATGCCTAATGAAACTTGGGAGATTGTGGATCGTCCTTATGGATGCAAACCTGCAGGATGTAAGTGGGTGTTTAAGAAAAAACTCAGGCATGATGGTACTATTAAAAAGTTCAAGGCAAGACTTGTGACAAATGGTTATACCCAGAAAGAAGGTGAAGATTTCTTTGACACTTACTCACCAGTGGATAAATTGACTACTATACGAGTACTACTATCATTGGCTTCCTCTCACGGTCTAGTTGTCCATCAAATGGACATTAAGACAGCTTTCCTTAACGGAGAGCTGGAAGAGGAAATCTATATGGATCAGCCTGATGGATTTGTAGTAAGTGGTCATGAAGGAAAGGTGTGTAAGTTGTTGAAATCTTTATACGGTCTAAAACAAGCGTCTAAGCAATGGCATGTCAAGTTTGACAAAATACTAACATCCATAGGATTTGTTGTTAATGAAGCAGACAAATGTGTGTATTACCGCTATGATTGGGGAGAGGTAGTGATCTTATGCTTATATGTCGATGACATACTGATTTTTGGGACCAACCTTGATTAATGAGTTCAATGATTTTTTATCTAAAAGTTTCGAAATGAAATATTTGGGAGAAGCAAAAGTCATCTTAAACATTAAATTGCTACGAGAAGATGATGGTGGGATTAGACTTTTACAATCCCATTACATGGAAAAGGTTTTGAGTCGCTTTGGATTTAATGACTGTAACCCTGCTTCAACTCCGAATGATTCTAGTGTACTATTAAGAAAGAATTATGATACATCTAGGGATCAATTGAGATATTCCCAAATTTTATGTACTTAGCTAGCGCAACGAGGCTAGATATCTCGTTTGCTATGAGCAAACTAAGCCAGTTTGTTTCAAACCCGTGATATGATCATTGACGGGCTCTAGAAAGAGTAATGCGCTATCTAAAGGATACATCAAGTTACAGAATCCACTATACCGGATACCCTAGGGTGCTAGAGGGTTATAGTGATTCAAACTGGATATCTGATGTTGATGAGATAAAAGCCACAAGTGGATTTGTATTCACTTTGGGAGGTGGCGCTATTTTCTGGAAGTCTTGCAAGCAGACCATCTTAACGAGGTCAACAATGGAATCAGCACTCAAAACATTAGACACGGCCACTGTTGAAGCCGATTAGTCGCGTGAACTTGTGATGGACTTACCGGTAGTTGAGAAACTGGTTCCTGGTATTCTTATGAATCAAACTATGATTGTTTTGGTCAACAGTTCTAAAGATAACATGAAGTCATCAATACAAGTTAAGAGGCATTTGAAATCTGTCAGGAAAATGAAAAACTTTAGAGTAATAGCGTTGAACTATGTCCACACAAATAAGAACTGGCAGACCCCTTCACCAAGGGGCTATCACGAAATGTGATAGATGAAGCATCGAGGGAGATGGGCTTGAGACCCACATAAAGTCATACCATAGTGGTAACTCACTCTTTGTGATCGGAGATCCCGCGAATTAGAGTGTTGTAATAAAATATTGGTTGGCTGAGAGGAGAGTACATATGTACAAAGCCCACTCCGCTGGAGTTGCATTACTCTCCTTTTCTGTATGGCAGGCTGATTAAATCTTAATCTATTCCGAGTGGCTTGTATAAGCAGAGATGTTGACCTACAGAACATCTCCTGAGGAATACACCTATATGAGCTCGACTGCTAGTCACAGAGATTGGGTAATCTCTAGAAGCTCATGAAATGCCAGGGAGTATGACTTATACGCTCCAAACTGAGGGAATGTTTCTGGCAGTTCAGTATAAGCAAAGACTTTGATGAAACTTGTTCGCACAAAACTGCCAATTCAAGGCATAGTCTATTTTTTAGTTGTGAATGAGTGTAATCTCTGTTCTAGATGGATGTTCAACTTAACAGTCTCCATCAAAACACTGATATATCAAACAACAGTGGAACTGAGAGTATTTCTTATATGGCTTGAAATTTGGTGGGGATTGTTAGATATTGGGTCTAGACCCATTTATTTAAATAGTTCAGTGAAATTAATTCCAAGACATATGTGAAATATTAGGAGGATATTTTAATCTCACATGAAAAGAGAAGATTCAATCAATTTATATAATTGGACTATTGTCTAGATGTGAGAGGATAAAGGTTGTTCCACAAACGCACGCGTGTTGTGCCAAGCCATGTCACATAGTATCGCGCTGGTGCGAGGCCATGTTTTGACATTTTTCGTTGATCAATTCAGCCAGATGATGACTAGTAATGGACAAATTAATCGTTGAGTCATAACGGACCAAATAATGACTAGTGACGGACGTGTTAATAGCTGAGTCATAACGAACCAATAATGACTAGTAACGGACGCGTTAAAGGTTGAGTCACAATGACCGAATTGATAAACGTCGTAACTTGTATTGATGGTATTCGTTCTCTCTCATTTCTTTACTCCTATATAAGGAGGTCATCCCTTCATGTGAAAGACACAAGAAGCAAATCTTCTTTCTTTCTTTCTTTCTTTCTTTCTTTCTTTCTTTCTTTCTTTCTTTCTTTCTTTCTTTCTTTCTTTCTTTCTTTCTTTCTTTCTTTCTTTCTTTCTTTCTTTCTTTCTTCTCCACACGTCCTCTGCTGCGTTGCCTCCAAGTATTCCCGACTCTGCTTTCTGCACGCATAGAAAATAGAGTGAGTAGGCTTCCAAAATTGACGGTCTCTCGAGATACTGTCATGGGATAGCGAATACGATTTTTGGGGAACACACCCGCGTGACTGCTCAATCTTCCGTTCGTTTCCTACGCTCGTGTACGACTACTTCGGGTGTTCGTGCACGTGATCTGCACTGCAACGTGACTACACTGCTTCGACGATTTTCCTGCACCAAACGAGATAGACTACTTCGAGTAGTCCAACATGTCGACTGTTGGGAACTGCGCCGCCGATGACTTCGGCACTGGTCCCGCCTATGGGTACTTCTGTAAAACTCATATTTTAGCTTTAGTAATTTTGTGTATTACTATTGCTAAAACTGAGAGCATAGAATCGATCATAAGCGTCATGTTTATGATTTACTTGCAAGTCATGATTTATAATTTAATACTGATTAAACAAAACCATAAAATTCCTAATTGTCCAACAGATGTGATGCCGGCTAGGCCTCTCAAGCTGTCAGCCATGCTCCATGCACACGCAGAATCAGTCGGCGGCTAAGAGCTTTCAAACGTTGTTCCATTAGGAATCACATGTACAAGTTCTGTTCAGACAGAATAGTCGGTGTGATTTGAGAGGGACAGATTTCCCTGCTGGTTTCTCTGGACCAAATAGAACAATATCAATGTTATTATCCATAAAGTTTTTTGTGAGGAAAAAAGAGAGCCTTTAGCACTATTTTGTCAATACAATGGGTACACCAGCCAAGCGTACCGCCAAAGAAACTTCTCTAGAAGCATGCTGACTTTATTCATGCGCTACCTTATTTTGGGCTCTTTTAACCTTCTGAATGCAGATATCTCCCACGCTTTGGACGTCCTAACTATGGTCCTCCGCAGATGAGCAGTTGAACAACAGCCTCCATGCAGATAGACGGACCACGCCTTCAGAGTCCCTAATGATCACGCCCACACTTGGCTGCCCTATTTGTTTGATGAATCCCGTGTCAACGTTTATTCTCAGAAATGCCTGTGGAGGAGGCTGCCATTGTTGTAAAAAATTCTCCTCTTCTTGGGGTTTTGCACCCCATCACCCGCTTCCCATGTAGGATCATCTGCTTTCAGAAATCTGTTGTTCCAATTCATGTTCTTGTATCGATTGCTTTAAGTGCACCCACCACCGAGATTCTGAGAAGGTAGTGCCGCCAAGTTGTAATACCCCGTGTTTTAATATACAAATGTCAAATTTCAAGGAAGATAAAAATTATCTGAATTTGAATTTAACTCAAATCAAAGAAGGCAGGCTCTAATTTAAAAATTTTGTATTCAAATCACCAAAAATAATTTCTCCAAGTATCTGGATACAAATTATAAATCTCCCAAAAGTGTCCATGAATTTTTAATTGTTTAGGCAATTCTCTTAATTAAGTCAAATATTAGGTGGAGGTAAATTCAATTAAAAATTTTCAGAAACAAATTTGAGTCTTGACTTTACAGACATGTAATTATATATGGATAGACCCCTATGCAAAATATTGTGATTTTTGGAGGCCCCTAACTATTCATTTTGAATTAAGAATTAATTAGAAAAAAATAAATTCGCAAAAAAGAAAAGGATGCAGGCCCCAGCTGCCATCCTCCTCACTCTCTCTTCTCCTGCCTTGGGCGGTTGGGCCAGGGGTAGCGGTCCACGCATGCATGGCCACGCCCGACATCCATTCGATCTGCAATAAAAGGTTACCATCGACTTCCTTGTCGATCTTCCTTGCTCCCGTGCCACCATCTTTGCTCCACGCTTACTCGTGTTCTTCCTCGCACCGACACATCCGCCTCGTCCCTGAACTCGCCGTCATCATCGATGTGCCTCCGCCCTGCCCTAGCTCCACCTGAGACCAAAAAACCGACGCTCCCAAACCTCTACCTTCCTACCACCTCCACTCTCTCGCATTTGTCATAAATCGTGCGAATCAGACCCATTTCTTCCTCATCGCCGATCACTGAGCTTCATCGTCGTCTGATAGAACTTGCCGCCATTCGATGAGCTTCGGGTGTAATGTCCTCAACGCCAAGGTTGTCAACTCTCATGCTCAACTCACTGACAGTTTTTTCCTTGTTCACGTGACCGAGGTGAAAGGTGTTGAATAATCTAGTCAGTTAGCCAGTGTTTGAATAGTTTGCTAATGTAACGGGTTAAGGCTACTGCCTCGCTGCGTTGGAGGAGGAGCAGGTCAAGTGTGCTGCGCACGTATGGGCCGGATTGTGATGCATGAATGTTGTTGCATGCGAGTGCACAGGCCTGATCCGTTCGCGTAGGAGTTTGACGAGGTGCGGATCCTCGGCATGCACGTGCATGGCGGAATGGCCGGGTCACGTTAGTTTGTTTTGTTGAGTACTTCAAACGAAAATGGTGGCGTGAATAAAATGTTGTTGGAAGTTGAGCGCCCCAAAACTCTGAGCACGTCTATTTCTGAGTGCGTTCTCTCTGTTAAACATAGAAGCCTATATCAATATTTGGTATGCTATATTGATTACCATATATGTCAGAAGTATACTTGGCATGATATATTGGGTACCATATATGTTGAGAGTATATTTAGTATGCTAGATAGACTACCATATGCATCAGTAGTATATTTGGTAGAGAATATGTTATGCATAGTAGTCTATATTTATAGATAGAAAGGAGTCATCTATTCTTGGAATATATGTAACATACCATGTATATATTTCTCTATAAATATAAGAGACCATGACCCATAGTGGTCAGGTCATTCAGCGCCATACAATCTATCATGGTAACAGAGCCAAGGTTCTAACCCATACCACAAATTTTTTTCTTCCTCCTCCTCCACCACTTCCTCCTCCTCTATCATGTCGGGCGCTCACAACACCACCATGGCCTCGATCCCTATTCACCAAGTTGTCACCATTCGTTTAACGAAATCAAACTTCCTCCTATGGCGCACTCAGCTCCTGCCGTATCTCCGGAGCTCAAAGCTGATCGGGTACCTAGATGGCACCCACGCCGCACCTGAGAAGAAGGTTGCCGCATCGACGGCCCCGGGTGGTGAACAAGTCCCCAATCTGGCGTACGAACGCTGGTATGATCAAGATCAACAACTATTGAGTGGTGTTCTATCGTCGATGACCGAAGAAGTTCTTCGGGATGTCGTCAATGCCACGTCTTCAAAGGAGGTCTGGGACTCCCTCCAGAAGAAGTTCGCCTCGTCTACGAAGGCGCGCACGGTGCAAATCCGTGTGGAACTCGCTACATCGAAGAAACGCGATCTGTCCGTCGCTGACTTCTTCCGCAAGATCACGGGGCTCGCCACCGAACTCGCTGCCGCTGATGCTCCCCTCCGTGATGAGGAGGTTCTCGCCTATCTTCTTGCAGGTCTCCCAAGCGAATACGACCCATTCGCCACCTCGATGACGACAAAGACAGAGGCGCTCTCCCTCGATGACGTTTTCGCTCACTTGGTCGCATTCGAAGCCCGACAACTCCAGCACCTGACGGAAGTACAGCTAAACCATGGTGCCTCCGCGAATTACGTGGGCCGTGGCGGTAAATATCATGGCTGTGGTCGTAGTGACCGTGGCCGTGGCGGTCGGTCTCGTGGCGGCACCCCGTCGCGCGGTGATCGTCGTGACAACGACCCTCGTCCTCAATGTCAGATCTGTGGCAAGCTCGGCCACACTGCCATCAAGTGCTGGTATAGGATGGACAACACGTACCAGGATGAAGCCCCCTCGGCAGCCTTGGCGTCCACAAACTCGTACAAGATCGACCCCAACTGGTATAGTGACACGGGCGCCACCGATCATATTACAAGTGATCTCGATCGCCTTGCTGTCCATGAACTGGTATAGTGACACGGACGAACAAGTGCAAGTCGGAAATGGAGCAGGTTTGCAGATTATGCATGTTGGTCATTCTTCAATTAATACTGCTGCTCGCCCTCTTGCATTGCGCAATATTTTGCATGTGCCTGATATTTCCAAACATCTTCTTTCCGTTCATAAATTTTCTCGTGATAATAATGTCTTCTTTGAATTCCATCCATGGTATTTCTCCATTAAGGATCAGACATCGAGGAGAAGTCTTCTGGAAGGGCGATGTGAGTCTGGCCTCTATCCTATCAAGTCATCCGATGTCGCTGCCATCAAGCATGCCTTAGCGAGCAATTCTACTAGTCAAACCCAATGGCATGCCCGACTCGGCCATCCTTCATCTCAAGTAGTTCGGTCAATTTTGCATCTCAATAATATTCCATGTCCTAGAGAGTCATCTTTATCGGTTTGTAATGCATGTCGACTAGCTAAGAGTCACCAATTACCATACACAAGTTCTATTCATCGGTCTACATCACCCTTAGAACTCATTTTCTCTGATGTCTGGGGACCTGCACCCCAATCTGTTGGCGGTTTTAAGTATTGCATCAGCTTTATTGATGATTTTAGTAAATTTTCTTGGATCTATTTAATGCATGATCGTACTGACGCTCCTCGTATATTTTTACAGTTCCAAGCGCATGTTGAGCGTCTCCTTGATGCTAAAATTAAGTGTGTTCACTCTGATTGAGATGGGGAATACCAGAAAATTCATAACACATTTTTTCGTTCTCTTGGCATATCTCACCGTGTTTCATGTCCTCATACACATCAACAAAACGATTCTGCTGAACGCAAACACCGTCATATTGTTGAAACCGGTCTTGCTCTCTTAGCTCATGCAGGCATGCCCCTTAAATTTTGGGATGAAGCTTTCCTTACAGCCACATACCTCATCAATCGCCTTCCTACTCGAGTTATTGATAACAAATGCCCTTTGGAGCGTCTATTCAATACACCACCCGATTACTCACTATTAAAAGTTTTTGGGTGTGCTTGTTGGCCTCATCTTCATCCTTATAAAAAACAGAAGCTCTCTTTTCGATCCAAGGAATGTATTTTTCTAGGCTATAGCTCTTTACATAAAGGGTATAAATGTCTTGACACTGATTCAGGTCGTGTCTATATTTTCAGAGACGTTATTTTTGACGAGAATATTTTTCCTTTCAAAAGAACTCCACCCCATCCTTCACAAAATTTAGAATTGACACATAGTAATATTGATTTGCGCATGTTGCTCTTGGGAAACAACAATACTAATTTGGAAAATGATCATATACATGCATCTATGTCTGCTAACTCTTTGGATGCAGATAATCAGGAATCTCCATCTCAGAGATCCGCTCCAGATATGCTGCCGTTACCTATAGCACCCATGCAGCATGAATCAGATTTGGGAGCACCTACCATACCTGCTGATTGTCTGCCAGTTAATGGTGTGAATCAGGATGCGCTTCCTGATATTGAGTCACAATTAGGTGTCGAGGCTGACGCACCCTCCGTCCATCCGTACCGTACGCGCCTACAAAATAATATTAGACGTCCAAAGGTACGTACAGATGGTACGGTCACATATTCTGTGGTTCGGTCTTCTACTTCTGTGCCTACTTCTCATGTTGCTGCTATGGAGCATCCCTTGTGGCGTCAGGCCATGAATGATGAATTTCAGGCACTGCTTAAAAATAAAACATGGCACTTAGTACCTCATCGTACTGGTATTAATGTCATTGACTGCAAATGGGTCTTCAAGCTGAAGCAAAAGCCAGATGGGTCTATTGATCGCTACAAAGCACGTCTGGTTGCTAAAGGTTTCAAACAACAATATGGAATTGATTATTATAATACTTTCAGTCCAGTTGTTAAACCAACTACTATTCGACTTTTATTGTCTCTCGCTGTTTCTCGAGGTTGGGCTATTCAACAAATAGATATTCAAAATGCTTTTCTACATGGCCTTCTTCATGAAGATGTTTATATGAAACAACCACCTGAATTTGTGGATTCTCAACATCCCAGTTATCTTTGCAAGTTGGATAAATCTCTTTATGATCTCAAACAAGCACCACGTGCATGGTTTTCTCGCCTTAGCTCCAAACTCTTGGAGTTGGGATTTACAGCCTCAAAGGCAGACGTTTCTCTTTTTATTTTTAACAAGTCTGATATTCACATATATATTCTTATTTATGTGGATGATATTATTATAATCAGCTCGTCTTCTGTTGCTACTGAGAGATTCCTTACACAATCTAAGGCTGATTTTGCAGTAAAAGATCTTGGTAGACTGAGTTATTTTCTTGGAATTGAAGTATGTCATTCCTCTCATGGGCTCATTCTGACACAACACAAATACATACAAGATCTATTATCCCGAACTAATATGCTCACCTCCAAAGGTGTGTCCACTCCTATGGTTCCTACTGAGAAGTTGGGACTAGATATGGGTGAAAAGCTCTCGTCTGAAGATACTACAAGATATCGAAGTGTTGTTGGTGCCCTCTAATATCTATCATTAACAAGGCATGATATTTCTTTCTATGTCGACAAAGTCTGCCAATTTCTATCAACTCCAACTACTGTACATTGGACGGCAGTCAAAAGGATTCTAAGATATCTTCATGAAACAATTGATATGGGATTATGCTTCACCAAGTCTGGCTCTTCACTGCTTAGTGCCTTCTCAGATGCTGATTGGGCTGGGAATCCTGATGATCGACGAAGCACTGGCGGATATGCCATATTTTTTGGTGGCAATCTTATTTCTTGGAGTTCACGCAAACAACCAACAGTGTCTCGTTCAAGTACAGAGGCTGAATATAAGGCAGTTGCTGATGCTACCGCAGAATTAATTTGGATTCAGGTGCTTTTGCGTGAGCTTGGGATTTCGCAGTCACGAGCACCTAGTCTGTGGTGCGATAATATTGGTGCCACCTATTTATCTGCCAATCCAATTTTTCATCGGCGGACGAAGCATGTTGAGGTTGATTATCACTTCGTTCGTGAACGAGTATCATCTCGTCAACTTGATGTGAGATTTATATCATCTAAAGATCAGCTCGCCGACATTATGACCAAGCCATTACCGGTCTCCTCCTTCAATAATTTTCGACACAATCTGAACTTAGTACCACACCGTCCAGATTGAGGGGGATGTTAAACATAGAAGTCTATATCAATATTTGGTATGCTATATTGATTACCATATATGTCAGAAGTATACTTGGCATGATATATTGGGTACCATATATGTTGAGAGTATATTTAGTATGCTAGATAGACTACCATATGCATCAGTAGTATATTTGGTAGAGAATATGTTATGCATAGTAGTCTATATTTATAGATAGAAAGGAATCATCTATTCTTGGAATATATGTAACATACCATGTATATATTTCTCTATAAATATAAGAGACCATGACCCATAGTGGTCAGGTCATTAAGCGCCATACAATCTATCACTCTCGTCTTGCCTGATTGATTCATCGCAAGCTGTGATCGGCAAGGACTTCCAGCCAACATTTGGCATCACAGCCGGAGTTTTGATCTTCTACGATGTCGAGCACCACTCCACCAAGCCAAGGGAGGTCGCGCCGCCAGTCTTTGTCGCCGCCGGGGAGCGGGCGAGGACACAACGGTGGTACTGTCGGGCAGCAGTACGTCGGAGGAGGCGCCGGACAACCGGTCGTGGTACATCGCACGATCAAGGAGGCGTCGGATGCCATTCAATATCTGATGCTGACGAAGACAAACTATCTGGAGTGGGAGTTGATGATGACCATCAATCTGTAGGCGCAAGGCCTGTGGGTGGCGATTGAGCACGGGGAGGTGGAGTACATCGAGGATCGGCTGTCGTTGGCGGCGATCGCTCGTTCTGTGCCATCGGAGATGTTGTCGGCCGTCGGGAGAAAGCCTAAGGTGAAGGAGGCGTGGGAAGCGATCAAGAGCATGCGCGTGGGAGTTGATCGCGTCTGTGAGGGCAATGCTCAGAGATTGCGGCATGAGTTTAACAATATCACTTTCAAGGGAAGGAGAGTCCATTGATGATTTCTACATGCACATCTCCAGCCTCGTCAACAACCTCCATCTTCTTGGGGATACACTCAAAGAATCTTAAGTCGTACGCAAGATGTTGCAAGTTGTGCCGGAACGCTACGAACAGGTGGCAATTTCCATCGAGACACTGCTCGACACGTTGAGGACGTAATGGGTCGCCTACGTGCTGTTGAGCAGAGGTATGAAGCGCGGAGATTGTCTGCGCAGATGGGATCACTGCTGCTACTCACCACCAAGGAAGAGGAGATGATACGTCGCATGCATCGACGTGACAAAGAAGGACAACATTCTGGTTGGAGTAACCCGGGTGATGAAAACCCGGGAGGTGGACCAAGTAACATGCGTTCTGGTTCATCAAAGCCAAGATCAGTGTCACTATTGTAAGAAATTAGGACACTGGGAACATGACTGCCACAAGAAGAAACGTGAAGAGGAGGTGAACATGGGGCAGTCACAGGAAAATGGAATTGATGAGACCAGCTTTGATGATGGAACAAGTGCTGTCTCTCTCGTCGAAGCAGGGTGATGATGGAGTGACAGCAGGGAACCAAGTTCATCTGAGTGAGGAACAAGTTGTAGTCCAACTAGGGGCCACTTGCGAACTGGAACAGACTCAAGGTGAGTGGTATTTGGACACCGGCGCATCGAACCACATGACAGGTAATCATGAGGCTTTCTCTAAACTTGATCATAGCATAACTGGTATGGTAAAGTTCAGGGATGATTCTTTGGTGGACATCGCTGGACGTGGTTCGGTCATCTTCTCGGGGCGCAGAGGGGGACATCGTGTGATGACCGATGTATACTATATACCACGTCTTCACAGTAACATAATCAGTTTGGGTCAACTTGATCAGATTGGTTGCCAGGTGCTAATCAACAAAGGAATTCTAAGAGTCCGAGATTCTCAAAAGGATTTGTTGATGAAGGTCACTCGATCTCAGAATCGCCTGTATACAATCAACCACACCATCACGCAACCCGTCACACTTCTTTCACGTGTTGACGATGATGCTTGGCGATGGCACAATCGGTTTGGGCATGTGAGCTTCGATGCACTCCAGAGACTAGGTCATGACGAGATGGTTCGTGGCATGCCTAGACTGGATCATTTGATCAGCTGTGTGAAGCATGTTTCGCAGGCAAACAGCGCAGAGCTTCATTTCCACGGGAGGCCAAATGCCGTGCGTCGGAACGTCTTGATCTCGTGCATGGAGATCTTTTTGGTCTAGTCCATCGAGCGACTCATGGAGGGCGCATGTATTTTCTACTTTTGGTTGATGATGCAACACGTTATATGTGGTTAGTGTTACTATCAGGAGAAGATGAAGCAGCCGAGGCCATCAAGAAGTTTCAGATGGGCGTTGAAGTGGAGACTGGGCGCAAGTTGCGTACACTCCGAACTGATCGGGGTGGCGATTTCACCTCGGTCACGTTTGGACAATATTGTACAGAGAAGGGCGTCCAGAGGCATCTCACGGCGCCATATTCTCCCCAGCCGAATGGGGTCGTTGAGCAAAGAAATCAGACCGTATTGGCAATGGCACGGTGTCTTCTCAAGGCAAGAGGAGTGCCAAGCACATTTTGGGGGGAGGTAGTGAATACTGCTGTTTTCATCCTGAACAGATCGCCTACAAAAGCTCTACGTGGTGTAACACCGTATGAAGCGTGGCATGGGGTGAAACCAGCAGTTCATTTCATGCGCACCTTTGGATGCGTCGTATATGTGAAGGTAACTCGCCCACACGCTAAGAAACTTGATGACAGAAGTGTAAAGATGGTTTTTGTTGGATACGAGCCGAGCACAAAAGAATATCGGGTTTATGATCCTTTGAGTGGCGGAGTCCAGGCCATGAGAGATGTGGTATTTGATGAGAACAAGGCTTGGAACTGGTCTGAATCAGATGGGGGGGGGGGCAATTCCTGAGACATTTGTTGTGGATTACACTGTAAGCACACATGTGGAGGGAGGTTGTTCACTGCCATCCTAGTCTCCAAATCCCAGTCTTCCGGTTGCATCAGATGCTGAGAGTCAGAATGGTCCAACACCTGGAGAACTAATGAAGGAATCTAGAGAAGTAGAGTTTGTGTCACCACCAACAAACATTTATTCTGATATGGATGATACACCCGGGCCGAGATGGTATCACACAGTAGCAAACTGCATCAACATGTCTGAACCATGTGGTTTAAACTCAGATAGTCTGATGTTTGCAGCATCTGAGGAATCAAGCTCGTTTGAAGAAGCAAACAAAGATCCGGCGTGGAGAGCTGCGATGGAGGAAGAGATGACTGCTATCACAGAGAACGACACATGGTCATTAGTTGATCTCCCTGTTGGTCATCGCCCCATTGGCTTGAAGTGGGTATTCAAACTTAAGAAAGATGCAAGTGGAGAGGTGATCAGACACAAAGCGCGCCTTGTGGCAAAGGGGTATGTGCAATGGCCTGGAGTCGATTATGATGCGGCATTCACTCCTGTGGTTAGGCTTGATTCTGTACGTGCACTTTTTGCAATTGCAGCACATGAGAATTGGAAAGTGCATCACCTCGACGTTAAGTCGGCTTTCTTGAACGGAGACCTTGTGGAAGAGGTATATGTTGCACAACCACCAGGCTTTGCTGTGGCAGGTCATGAATGACAAGTGTTGAATCTGAGGAAGGCACTCTACGGTCTTCGACAGGCTCCACATGCATGGAACATGAAACTTAATAGTACATTGGAGCGGCTTGGTTTTTGCAGGTGTGTGGAAGAACATGGAGTGTACACACAAGGTGACAATGCAAAGCGCATACTCCTGGGAGTGTATGTAGATGACCTTATTGTCACCGGAGCCGACCAAGATGAGATCAAGATGTTCAAGGAAGAAATGAAGCACTCATTTAAAATGAGTGATCTTGGGTACCTAAGTTACTATCTAGGTATCGAGGTCAAGCAGACACCGGGGAAGGTATCGTTGTCCCAAGCATCATATGCAGCAAAGTTGTTGGAGAAGACCGGCATGACAGAGTGCAATCTTGTCCAAGCTCCAATGGAAAATCGTCTAAAACTGAGTAAGAAAAGTTCTAGCCCTGCTGTTGGAACTACTTATTACAGAAGTATTGTGGGCAGATTAAGATACTTGGTTCATACCCGTCCTGATATTGGGTTTGTGGTTGGATATGTGACGCGGCCCCAACGGCCTTGTCGAGCCAGGATCACGCTGAGGGGTGCTGCATTGCACAGCACCAGATAACACACATCAAAGATACAAAGCGGAAGCAAAGTTTTATTACATAAACAGGTTTATAAACATTTGTACAACGAAATATGTTCAGTCTACACTCACGGGCGTAGACTACGCATCGAGTTCACGTTCAGCCCGTGAACGTGTCCCCGCTAGCACGCACTCACACTAACACGGCGGCGTGCACGACTCCCACTCGACAGGGTTCCCCTCTTGGGGTTCCGTCTCCTCCTCGGGAGTCCCTTCCTCATAGATCCCTGCAAAAGCTTCAAACACAAGCAGTGAGCATGATGGCTCAGCAAGACTGACCCATCTCTCCTATACATGAAACTTCTACATGGATGGTTTTAGGGTACATGAGGTAAAATAAGTTGCAAAGGACTTGCCTAATTATTTGAACCTTACTTTCAAGTTTTAGCAGCAGGTTGTGGAGAACCTTACGCTAAGGTACATGAGAGAGCCGCAATCAAACAAGAAACACATTTCTCTCATGTACTTTGCCCAAAGTTGAAAAGAACTTTAATTAGCTCTAAGCTACAACAAGACATGAACAAGCAAGTATAACTTTCAAATCAGCAAACTTTTAACATGTATCTAGCCTGTTCCTTCTACGTCACAGTACAGTGAACAAGTGGTACTCACTGACCGCGAGGGACGGTGATTATAATAAATTTACACCTGCAGGGTTACCCAATAACCCGTCACGTACGTCCGTACTCGATGTTGCCTACAGCAACCATCATTGACGTCGTACGCAACCACCTTTTACCCGTCAGCCAAATGTTGAACCGGTCCAATCGTCCCGAGCAAGAGGTCTCTGCGCGCGCATCCACAGTGCCGCCAGCCGATTTACACCTCGAGCTCTCAACCTACCCTCTGAACGACCAGCTATGCCTCAACACCCAGCTATCCGAGTTACATCTGTTTCTCAGTTCCTATATAGCCGGTAGGTCTTCGGTACTGTTCTAGCTTGTTCAACAGGCCCGCACACGGCTTGGTCCTCAATCGACACAAACGGAGCTATAGCACCCAGGCCCCAAAGCCCTGCTGCCCTTACTCTCCGCTCGGTCTCATTTTTCTTGCCATGTGTTTCATTTGCTATCTTTACCTGAGCGATGTGCCTTTAGCCTTTTCTCGCGAGTAGTTCCAACTACTCGACTTGTACCGAATCCTACACTATCTTAGCATTGCAGTAGCTAACGAGGTTTTTAAACCTAATCCCAACCCAGGGTTTTCTTGGCTATGCATTTGGGTTTCAAACAAGACTCTAATGCAAGAATTTATTGAGTGCTCAGAGTAAGTTCTCAAAACAGTAAAACTTTGTAAAATGGTTAATGCAAACCGGAGCTTGCCTTGCTGCTCTTGGTCATAGGCTAGCTGCTCTTCCGGAGTGACGAAGTCTAACACTTCGGGTTCCTCCTCAACCTTAGCGACTACATGAGATAACATGTATATGTATCAATTTAAATGCATTTGAATTGAATTTAAACTTATGAAGACTATAAGTCTCACTAGACAGACCAACTGACTCTGAAATTTTTACTGTAGTTTGGTTACAACCTAGGCAGAGACTTGGCCAAGTTTCATCTGCAGCAAAGCTCATTTGAGCCCTCCACAAATAATTATGTACTTGGCCTTAATTGGAGCTCCTAGGGTGTTCTAGAGATTTTCATGGAGCAAGCCATGACTTTCTGAAAACTAGATTTTCAGAGGGTTCTAATAGAGTTGGTCTCACTTAATTTTAAGGTTCCAAGCTAAAGATATGAGCTAAACAATTTCAGAGAATTTCTGAAAATGTTTCTGGACATTTTCTATTTTCTCTGGAACAGTTTTATTAATCACACCATTAGGTGGATCAAATGAGCTCAAATAGATCTGAACTTTTTACGTTAGCTCAGGGATATTTTGGTGAACGTCCTAGCAAAATTTCAGAATTTTCATCCAAAGGATTCTCCAGTTAAAATTCCAAACAGTTTAAAGTTTTGCAGAATCAATTCTTGAGAAATAAAGATTTTCATAGAGTGAAACTTGATTTGCTGGAAAGTACTAAGAGAGCTGAATCCAACAAAATTTGGTTCACTCGATTTGGAGTTTTCTAGCCAAAGTTATGTGGGTTTGAAGTTTGAACTAAATCTGAAAATCGGGGAAATGTTTAAATTGCTGCGCGTGGGACCAGGGCTACGTGTCAACTTCTCAGCGGTCGACGCACGAGGCTACAGAATCCTTCACACGCAGCCGCACCCGATCCGGTGCCACAGCAAATCCCAGGGTTTAAAATATCGGCCGCTGACACGTGGGACCGGGGCTTCGTCTACCTCCAGCCTCCCGTGCTCGGCCGCCGCCCTCCTCGCCGGAGTGCTCGCCGGAGGGCTCCTGCTGTGCGCCAAATTTCATGATTTTAGCCGCCTCTGCCTAAATCCATCCGGGGAGCATGATACTGGGCTTAGCTCGTCGTGACAGTCACCGGAACACGGCCGACGAAGAGCGACGGCTTCGGAAGAACTTCGGCCGTGTCGGCCGGACTTCCTAGCACCCAAAATGATCGAGCAAAAGGCCGCAGAGAATCAGTGGACCCTAGTAAAGACCGACATGAGCTCGAAGCAGCTCGGGAGAGGTCCTAAGTAGGCTCTCACCGGGCACCCGACGCTTCCCGAGTAAGCCGCCGTTGGCAAGCTTGGAATTACGCCATTTACAGGGGTCCTCATGCTAGGTGTTGTGAAGCAAACTTGTGCGCAACTAAGTCTAGTTCGCGTAGGAACAGTTTGAGACCCTCTAAACAATTTTGGAGTGAAAATTTGGCGGATCTGCACCCGAAGGTTGGTCTGCGCCGAATGAAAGGGGAAACTGAAATTCGTCACCGGTGATCAAACACTCGAGCTGTGGTTCGGGGGTGAGCAGCATCGGTATATAATGCGTACGAGGATGTCCTAGCTTGGGCGTGACACGCTCCCATTTGGGATGTCCACGGGAGCCCGAGGTGCGGCGAACTTAGGTCACCGGAAAGAACCCTCGGTATGGTCGAGACCATCCGAGTTCAGCTAATTTCCAACAACGGGGAAGGAGAAGGAGAGCCCCTAGTACCGTTTTATAGCTTGAAGGGAGTGGAGAGGCTGTGATCGTGGGCTCTTCCGATCAACCGAGAGAGCGGCGGCGAGAGCGGCGTTTCTTGCGCGAGGGAGCAACGAAACGATCGGTTCTGCTTTCGATCAGGTTGGCTGCGGAGATAAGAGGGAGGGTGAGGCGGCTCAGTGGTCGAGGCGACAACCAGCTGCTGTACCGATCGATCTTTCGCCGTGGCGGCTGCTGGATCAAGCGCAAGAAACCGAGCTCGGGCTTCAGTCGGTTAAATTTGCTGCTGAGGCTGACATGTGGGTCCCACCCGAGGTTTAACCTCTGAAATTAAATTTTCCCCATTGCTCTAAACAGTAGAGACCCATATACCCTCTCATTTTTTAATTATCAACCACAAGCCAATTTGAAGTTGATAGAATTCAAATTGTGAAGTGATTGAACAAATTTCAGCACATATGCAGTTTGAAATTCAAATAAAGTTTGAATTTGCTAAACTTAGCTCATGTCAAGATCAACTCCAAATGGAGTGAAAATTGGTGTGTGAGCTCACAAAAATGTGCTGAGTAAGAATATGCCTCCCACTTTTGAATTCATGGGATGGAAGTAGTTTGAATTTGAATTTCAGTTCAAACTACTCTCTTTCTAGTTGTACCCAAAATCACCTCAAAACTGTTTTGAATTTGGGTGAATTTTGGCATGAGCATTCCTAGAAAGGTGTTGGAATTTTTCATATGCTCAGCCCCTAGATAATGCATGTGGGAAATGACACTTTTGCATTTTGTGAGTTTATTCTCTAAGGAGCATGTTGATGGTGTTTACTTGCTCTTCAAATGTGTTCATCAAGTTTCTTCAAATGAAGTGTGTGTGTGGTGATGAACACTTTGAATATGTGCCAAAAACTTAGGACCTTACATTCCTCCCCCCTTAAAAGAATCTCGTCCCGAGATTATAAGGTGAAAATGAGAGAGGGGACGGTGGAAAATTACCGTATATGCGACGTGAAAAAATAAGGGTAGTTAGCGCGAAGAAATCCTTTGCTCTCCCATGCCGCTTCGTCTACGGAGTGATTACTCCATAAAACTTTGTAGAACCACAACGTACGGTTGCGTGTGGTTCGGGCCTTTTCATCAATAATCTGAACCGGTTCCTCCCGATACGTGAGATCCGGTTTCAGTTCTTCTATATCCTCCAGCTGAATGGTAGTTGATAGCTTAAGACACTTTCTCAGCTGGGAAATGTGAAATACGTCATGCACATCGGAGAGTGCTTCTGATAAATTCAGCCGGTATGCTACCGATCCACATCTTTCGGTAATCTGAAATGGACCGATGAATCGGGGTGCCAACTTTCCTCTCACCCCGAATCTGTTCACGCCCTTCATTGGAGACACACGTAGATATACATGATCCCCGACTTCGAACTGTAATGGGCGTCTTCTCCGGTCCGCATATTGTTTCTGTCGGGATTGGGCGGCTTTTAGTTCTCTTAAATCAGCCGAACTTTTTCCTCCGCGTTGTTGACAAGATCAATCCCGAAGGTGACCCTTTCGCCAGACTCACACCAATTCAGTGGTGTGCGGCATTTCCTCCCGTATAGCGCCTCGTACGGCGCCATCTTGATGCTGGCTTGGTACCCATTGTTGTACGAGAACTCGGCCAACGGTAAGTGATCATCCCAATTCTTACCGTGGTTGATAGCGCAAGCTCGTAGCATGTCTTCTAAAATATGATTTACCCGCTCGGTTTGTCCATCCGTCTGCGGTTGGTACGCTGAACTACGGATCAGCTTCGTCCCCAACGCAGCGTGTATCTACTCCCAAAAACGGGACATAAATAAAGTGCCCCGATCTGATATGATGGTGCGGGGTACGCCGTACAAGCATATGATCCGTGAGATGTACAATTCAGCATACTTCTTGGCGTTGTAGTTGGTATTGACCGGGATAAAATGGACAACTTTAGTGAACCGGTCGACAATCACCCACACAGAATCATGCTTCTGAAAAGTGGTGGGTAAACCGACGATGAAGTCCATGCTCACATCTTCCCACTTCCAGGCAGGAACGCCCAGTGGTTGTGCAGTCCCGGTTTCCTCATGTGGTCAGCCTTCACCCTTCGACATGTATCACACTCGGACACGTACTTTGCGATCTCCCGCTTCATCCGTGTCCACCAAAACTTTCTTCTGAGTTCTTGATACATTTTGTTGCTGCCGGGGTGAATAGAAAACTTTGACAAGTGAGCCTCATCAAAGATTTTCTTCCGTAACTCCGGGTTACGGGGTACGATGATCCGGTCCTTGAACCATAGGACGCTGTCTTCGTCTTTCCTGAAACATTTCAGCTCCCCACTGTATACACGTCTCCGCAAATGCGACATGCCCTTGTCATTTTTCTGAGCTGCCGCTATTTCTTCACGGATGGTGGGGATCAACACTAAGTTGTAGAGAGCTCCATGTGGAATCACATGTAATGGTGGCCCGCTCTCTCCCAACGGTGTGATGGTCAGATTGTTGACGTGTGACTTGCGACTCAGCGCATCCGCCACTACGTTTGCCTTGCCGGGGTGATAATGGATCTCTATTTCATAATCCTTTATCAATTCTAACCATCTTCACTGCCTCATGTTCAGCTCTTTCTGAGTGAATATGTACTTGAGTCTTTTATGGTCGGTATATAGATGCACGAGGTTACCGAGTAGGTAGTGCCTCCACATTTGAAGTGCGAGCACCACGGCAGCGAGCTCCAAGTCATGAGTTGGATAATTCTGCTCATGATTTCTGAGCTGCCGTGATCCATACGCGACCACCCTTCGGTCTTGCATCAGCACACATCCGAGCCCAATGTCGGATGCATCGCAGTACACATCGAACGGTTTTGTTGTGTCTGGCTGTGCCAAAACCGGTGCTGATGTCAGGTGTTTCACTAATGCCTTGAACGCTGCTTCACATGCTGGACTCCAAACATATTTGGTAGCCTTCTTCAGCAGCTCTGTCATAGGCTTGGCAATCTTCGAGAAGTTCAGAATGAACCTCCGATAATATCGCGCGAGTCTGAGGAAACTCCGTACCTCGTGAACAGTTCTCAGGGACTTCCAATTCAGCACTTGTGTGATTTTACTCAGGTATACAGCGATGCCCTCCGCTGAGATGATATGCCCGAGAAGAGGCACTTGCGATATCCAGAATTTGCACTTGCTAAATTTCGCGTATAGCTTGTGATCCCGCAGCCATTGCAAGACTATACGCAGATGCTTCTTGTGCTCTTCCTCCGACTTGGAATACACCAATATGTCGTCGATGAAGACCACGACAAACTTGTACAGCTCCGACATGAATACCAAGTTCATCAAATACATGAAGTGAGCCGGAGCATTGGTGAGGCCGAAGGACATGACCAGGTACTCATATAGTCCGTACCCCGTCGAGAAAGCCGTCTTCGGAATATCCTCAGCCCGTATTTTAATTTGGTGGTACCCAGATCTTAAGTAGGGTATACTCTACCCGCTAAGCATAATGGCGCTTTTGGGACCATCATGCTCGCTGAAATCTTCCCACCCGGTGAACAAATCAAGTATGGACTATCGGTGGGCAGTATTTGCAAGCTGTATTTAGCAATAAAAGCTTGACTAATGAAGCTATGCGTGGCGCCTGAATCAAATAACACTATAGCGGGATGCTGGTGGCGTTGGAACATACCCTCAAGGATTGGTTCACCCTCTGGCACGTCCTCTATGGCAAGTTGGTGGACGGTGCCGGGCCTAGGGTTTGCCCGCCGCGCATTAGTGGGGTTCCGGGGGCTGATTCCTCCCCAAAAGCTGTGGTGCAACTCCGCTGCCTTGCCTCTCAGGACAATTGTTGGCGAAGTGTCCTGGGCGACCACATTTGTAGCAGGTAGCTGCTGCTTGACCGCTGATTGGGGAATGAAAACCCGGCATGCGCTGCTAAGGTACATACGCACGCGGCATCGCCCGCTGCTGCTGTTGTTGCTGTGGAGGTGGAACTGGCAGTGCCGTCCTGAATGCAGGTGGAGAATATGGCTGACTGCGGAACGGCATCGACCTCTGCGGTGGCTGCCAGCGTGGACCCGATGGTGGGCGACTCACCATCCGATATTTTTGAGAAGGACCACCTCCTTCTCCGCTGCTTTGTGGCGTGCTTCGCTTCCTCTTCGCCGCAGCTAACTCCTTGCCAGAGTCCTCCTGAACAATCACAGCATCAATTATATCGTTGAGGCTGCCGCGATTGAACATCGCCAGCTTGTCCTTCAGGAGCGGGTTAAACCCCTGGTAGAAATGATCCCGCCGCTTCTCGTCGGTATCGGCGTGATACGAAGCATAAAGCGCAAGATCATTGAACGTCCTGGAGTATTCCAGCGTGTTCCGGCTCCCTTGCTGCAGGCGTAAGAACTCCTGCGTCTTCCTCTTCATGAGACCCGGCGGTATGTGATAGGCCCTGAAGGCCGTCCGGAATTCCGCCCAGGTCATAACTCGCTCGGTGGGCTGCGAAGCACAGTAGTTCACCCACCAAGCGCCCGCGGATCCTTGGAGCTGTTGGACCGTGAACTAAGTCTTGCGCTGCTCACTGACTTGGAGCAGCCCGAACTTCATCTCCATCGTGCGGAGCCAGTTGTCCGCATCAAGTGGTTCATCCGCCCTTGAAAATACCGGGGGATGATTAGCCAGAAAGTCGGAGTAGGAGCTCTGTTGGTGCTCCTCACGATCTTGACGTCTCTCTGGTCGAGACGTATTTGCAATGAGAGTTTGCAGCAACTCCGTGTGCTGCTGATGAGAGCCCGCCATCGCTGCCACAATGTCAGCCAAAGTAACCGTTGGCGGTGGCGGTGGTGGTTGTTGCTGTCCCGAGGAGTCCTCGTGAGGCTGTTGGGAGGTCTCTCCCCCCTGACTGGAACCCCCAACATCCGGGTTGGCACGAGTATGAGTCATTCTAAAATTCAAAACAGCAGCGATCAGCACATGTCATACTTAAAATCCCATATGAAACAGTAGGTATTTGAAGAGACGCATGAATGATTTGCACAACATTCACATATATTGATAAAGCATAAACTTCATACAAGATACATTGGTCTTGGGTCCCTGAGAAGTCGTGCTCATGTCGTCACCACCTATACATACACTACTGCCTACACGACATGTCACCGATTACAAAAGTTTGGGTTACATCGCCCCAGCTGCCCTACTTGGCAACGGTAACCTCCTACACGGAGTAGAATTTGACCTCCTGCGGGTCGTCCTCCTCCGGTACCTCTGCTGGTGGCTCTGGGTCCACAACCTCCTCTTCTGGCTCGGGTTCTCCCATTGCCGGAAGACCCAAAACCACAGGTATGGCACCCACCATTGGTATGCCCAATACCGGAGGTACGAGGTCCTGCAACGCGCACACCTCGTCCATGGCCTGGTTGTAGTCCTCTTCCCAGCCTTGCCCCTCCTCAATAGCATCGTCCTGCTCTTAAGTGAGGACCTCATTCTACTGGGTCAGAGCCTGTATTTATTGTTGTAAATCCGTGATGTCGACACGGCTTTTCTTCTTCACCTTCTTCAGACGATGCAACTGATTATATTGTTCATTCAGTCGCTTAATCATCGGAAGGAGAACTTTACGGAGTGCGCTGTGAGCACACTTGAAATGAACTCCACGGCTGTTGCTTTCCTTGAGCTTCATGGCGAGACATTCCGTATGAACAGCTCGGCTGTCCATCACGGCCTTTCCCGCCCTTATCTGGAGGCTGAGGTTCGCCTCCGTGAGGTTGTACCTTGGGCAACCCGGATTTGTTGCCTCTATGTACCTCCCTTCCCACACATGATTAGCCCGTCCCTCCACCGGAACGAGCGCGTATGGAGTGCCCTCCATAGCTCTCACGTGTAGTTGGCAGAAATGCAACATGGTGTCGCGGGCTGCCACTTGCCACATTCCCTCCGGTTGTCTACCTCTCACCGTAATGGTGAATGGTGCCCAACCGGGTGGCGTGGGTCCTGCAGGAACTTCGACATGGATTGTCCACATCTTGTTCCCCTCCTTGCCTTCTTCCTTGGCAAAGAACTGCGGCATCTCACTGTACCCGAAATATTGAAGCATTTGCCTCAACGTTTCCGGATAACCGCTGCGGTGAGAACAGTGGGATACAATCCACCCGTTCTCCAATTGTTTATCCGCTGTCATCTGTAGAAACATATTTGAGAAATATCAAATATTTATTTGAACAGTAAACCATTGATTTATAACATAAAACATGTCATTGAACTCTTAAAACTGGAAACATAGTTCAAACTTTGAACAATTTGATTTGCTGGTCTTGCTGCCCAAACTGACAGCCCTGACCAGTTTCCATTTCAACCTGATTTAGACCATGCTAACAGCAAAACCAACTCTGGGGCTCAACATCAAAGTTAAATCTAACTTCAATAGATTTCCAGAAAGTATTTGCTTGTCCTAATATCTGTCCTGATTCAAAAGTTATGAGATTTCAAAGTTGACAACAAATTCTGGACAAAATTGGACAGCACCTCCCTGCTTGAGGTACTGATTTGATACAAGAATTCCAGTTAACTCTACACCAATTTTGACAAAACTATCTGTTACAAAGTTGTAACCCATCTCATGATATTTTCAGAACTACCTCATTTTCTATTTTTGGATTTTTATGCAGTAAGTTATGCTCAATTTACAGAGAGCTACAGAGAGTGTTTGCTCTGCCCTATTTTCTGGACAGTTTCAACTCCACTGCATTTTTCGATTCGTTAAGGGATGAAACATCTCTGGACATCAATATAAATGTTGTAAAGATCTTCCAAAGCTTTCCAGAAATGTATCATATGACCCCAACCTCGAAAGAACTCAACTTCTAACCTCTGATTAACTTCAGCCTTATTTCAGCTGAAAACAGGGGACTCTGTCCTTAGTATCCTATAAGTTGAAAACTTGTTAACTTTGAATATCCTGATTAAGGGAAGGAGTTACATCAACTTTTAGTGCTATGGATTAAAACTTCCAAGTTTTATAATGCAGTTGCTCATTTAGTGGGGTGTGACGTCGATGCGTCACCAGATCATGTCGGTACTACGTCCTCACAAAGAAAAACCTATACCGGACTTAGCCGGCTTCGTTAGTTAAGTGGCACTAAACGTCTCCCGCACACGGATGCTACACGTCTACCATTTCGTGGTTAGCCTACCTGCAAATAACTCATACAATTGTCAGACTCGGCTGCACACCGAGCCCGGTATCCATACAGTTCATACACCTGCCCGTCATCACTCGCCCAGATGTTCTCAAGCCAAACACGCCTTGAGCTACGTGTTCACGTTACAGACCACGTGATAGGGTCTCCTAAATTGCCCAAAGCACGCCAGGGACAGACGTTGCTTGAATACCCCAAACGACATCAAGAGTCGTAGAGGATATTAAAGCGGGTCGGGTTACCTGCCACCCGTGGGGCTCCATCCTTCAGCTTGTGCGCACTGGTGGACAGCGCTTACGTGCACCCCCCCAAGACATAAAGAGTCCCGAGATGCACGATTTTCCGACATAAGCAAATAGGTTAGTATGCCAATTTCTATACACTAATAACATCCTTATATGGGCTACTAACTCGTTCCTCACCGAATTTTTGAAAAAGATGACCTTTGTAGTGCGTTAAACCTCAAGCGAGCTCTGATACCACGCTGATGCGGCCCCAACGGCCTTGTCGAGCCAGGATCACGCTGAGGGGTGCTGCGTTGCACAGCACCAGATAACGCACATCAAATAGAAAAAGCAGAAGCAAAGTTTTATTACATAAACAGGTTCATGAACATTTGTACAACGAAATATGTTCAGTCTACACTCACGGGCATAGACTACGCATCGAGTTCACGTTCAGACCGTGAACGTGTCCCCGCTAGCACGCACTCACACTAACACGGCGGTGTGCACGACTCCCACTCGACGGGGTTCCCCTCCTGGGGTTCCGTCTCCTCCTTGGGAGTCCTTTCCTCATAGACCCCCGCAAAAGCTTCAAACACAAGCAGTGAGAATGATGGCTCAGCAAGACTGACCCATCTCTCCTATACATGAAACTCCTACATGGATGATTTTAGGGTACATGAGGTAAAATAAGTTGCAAAGGACTCGCCTAATTATTTGAACCTTACTTTCAAGTTTTAGCAGCAGGTTGTGGAGAACCTTACGCTAAGGCACATGAGAGAGCCGCGATCAAACAAGAAACGCATTTCTCTCATATACTTTGCCCAAAGTTGAAAAGAACTTTAATTAGCTCTAAGATACAACAAGACATTAAAAAGCAAGTATAACTTTCAAATCAGCAAACTTTTAACATGTATCTAGCCTGTTCTTTCTACGTCATGGTACAATGAATAAGTGGTACTCACTGACCGCGAGGGACGGCGATTATAATTGATTTACACTTGCAGGGTTACCCGAATAACCCATCACGTACACTCGTACTCGATGTTGCCTACAGCAACCATCACGGACGTCGTACGCAACCACCTTTCACCCGTCAGCCAAATGTTGAACGGTCCAATCGTCCCGAGCAAGAGGTCTCTGCGCGTGCATCCACAGTGCCGCCAGCCAATTTACACCTCGAGCTCTCAACCTACCTTCTGAACGACCAGCTATGCCTCAACACCCAGCTACCTGAGTTACATCGGTTTCCCGGTTCCCATATAGCCGGTAGGTCTTCGGTACTGTTCTAGCTTGTTCAACAGACCCGCACACGGCTCGGTCCTCAATCGACACAAGCGGAGCTATAGCACCCAGGCCCCAAAGTCCTGCTGCCCTTACTCTCCGCTCGGTCTCATTTTCTTGCCATGTGTTTCATTTGCTATCTTTACCCGAGCGATGTGCCTCTAGCCTATTCTCGCGAGTAGTTCCAACTACTCAAATTGTACCAAATCCTACACTGTCTTAGCACTGCAGTAGCTAACGAGGTTTTCAAACCTAATCCCAACCCAGGGTTTTCTTGGCTATGCATTTGGATTTCAAACAAGACTCTAATGCAAGAATTTATTGAGTGCTCAAAGTAAGTTCTCAAAACAGTAAAACTTTGTAAAAAGGTTAATGCAAACCAGAGCTTGCCTTGCTGCTCTTGGTCATAGGCTAGCTGCTCTTCCGGAGTGACGAAGTATAAGACTTCGGGTTCCTCCTCAACCTTAGCGACTACATGATATAACATGTATATGTATCAATTTAAATGCATTTGAATTGAATTTAAACTTGTGAAGACTATAAGTCTCACTAGACAGACCCACTGACTTTGAAATTTTTACTGTGGTTTGGTTACAACCTAAACAGAGACTTGGCCAAGTTTCATCTGCAGCAAAGCTCATTTGAGCCCTCCACAAATAATTATGTACTTGGCCTTAATTGGAGCTCCTAGGGTGTTCTAGAGATTTTCATGGAACAAGCCATGACTTTATGAAAACTATATTTTCAGAGGGTTCTAATAGAGTTGGTCTCACTTAATTTGAAGGTTCCTAGCTAAAGATATGAGCTAAACAATTTCAGAGAATTTCTGAAAATGTTTCTGGACATTTTCTATTTTCTCTGGAACAGTTTTATTAATCACACCATTAGGTGGATCAAATGAGCTCAAATGAATCTGAAATTTTTATGGTAGCTCATAGATATTTTGGTGAACGTCCTAGCAAAATTTCAGAATTTTCCTCCAAAGGATTCTCCAGTTAAAATTCTAAACAGTTTAATTTTGCAGAATTAATTCTGGAGTAATAAATATTTTCATAGAGTGAAACTTGATTTGCTGGAAAGTACTCAGAGAGCTTAATCCAACAAAATTTGGTTCACTCGATTTGGAGTTTTCTAGCCAATGTTATGTGGGTTTGAAGTTTGAACTAAATCTGAAAATCGGGGAAATGTTAAATTGCTGCGCGTGGGACCAGGGCTACGTGTCAACTTCTCAGCGGTCGACGCACGGGGCTACAGAATCCTTTGCGCGCACCTGCACCCGATCCGGTGCCACAGCAAATCCCGGGGTTTAAAATATCGGCCGCTGACACGTGGGACTGGGGGCTTCGTCTATTTCTGGCCTCCCACGCTCGGCCGCCGCCCTCCTCGCCGGAGTGCTCGCCGGAGGGCTCCTGCCGTGCGCCAAACTTCATGATTTTGGCCGCCTCTGCCTAAGTCCATCCGGGGAACATGATACTGGGCTTAGCTCGTTGTGACAGTCACCGAAACACGGCCGGCGACGAGCGGCGGCTTCGGAAGAACTTCGGCCGTTTCGGCCGGACTTCCTAGCACCCAAAACGATCGAGCAAAAGGCCGTAGAGCATCAGTGGACCCTATGAAAGACCGACATGAGCTCGAAGCAGCTCGGGAGAGGTCCTAAGTAGGCTCTCACCGGGCGCCCGACGCTTCCCGAGTAAGCCGCCGTTGGCAAGCTTAGAATTACGGCATGTACAGGGGTCCTCATGCTAGGTGTTGTGAAGCCAACTTGTGCGCCACTAAGTCTAGTTCATGTAGGAACAGTTTCAGACCCTCTAAACAATTTCGGAGAGAGAATTTGGCAGATCCGCACCCGAAGGTCAGTCTGCGCCGAGTGAAAGGGGAAATTGAAATTCGTCGCCGGTGATGAAACACTCGAGCTGTGGTTCGGGGGTGAGCAGCACCGGTCTCTAACGCGTCCGAGGATGCCTTAGCTTGGGCGTGACACCTCCCATTTGGGCTGTCCATGGGAGCCTGAGGTGCAGCGAAATTAGGTCACCGGAAAGAACCCTTAGTATGGTCGAGACCATCCGAGTTCAGCTAATTTCCAACAACGGGGAAGGAGAAGGAGAGCCCCTAGTACCATTTTGTAGCTTGGAGGGAGTGGAGAGGCTGTGATCGTGGGCTCTTCCGATCAACCGAGAGAGCGGAAGCGAGAGCGGTGTTTCTTGCGCGAGGGAGCAACGAAGCGATCGGTTCTGCCTTCGATCAGGTCGGCTGCGGAGATAAGAGGGAGGGTGAGGCGGCTCAGTGGTCGGGGCGGCAACTAGCTGCTGTCCCGATAGATCTTTTGCCGTGGTGGCTGCTGGATCAAGCGCAAGAAACCGAGCTCGGGCTTCAGTCGGTTAAATTTGCTGCTGAGGCTGACATGTGGGTCCCACCCAAGGTTTAACCTCTGAAATTAAAATTTCCCCACTGCTCTAAACAGTAGAGACCCATATACCCTCTCATTTTTTAATTATCAACCACAAGCCCATTTGATGTTGATAGAATTCAAATTGTGAAGTGATTGAGTAAATTTCAGCAGATATGCAGTTTGAAATTCAAATAAAGTTTGAATTTGCTAAACTTAGCTCATGTCAAGATCAACTCCAAATGGAGTGAAAAGTGGTGTGTGAGCTCACAAAAATGTGCTGAGTAAGAATATGCCTCCCACTTTTGAATTCATGGGATGGAAGTAGTTTGAATTTTAATTTGAGTTCAACTACCCTCTTTCTAGAAGTACCCAAAATTACCTCAAAACTGTTTTGGATTTGGGTGAATTTTGGCATGAGCATTCCTAGAAAGGTGTTGGAATTTTTCATATGCTCAGCCCCTAGATGATGCATGTGGGAAATGCCACTTTTGCATTTTGTGAGTTTATTCTCTAAGGAGCATGTTGATGGTGTTTACTTGCTCTTCAAATGTCTTCATCAAGTTTCTTCAAATGAAGTGTGTGTGTGGTGATGAACACTTTGAATATGTGCCAAAAACTTAGGCCCTTACAGTATGTTAGTCGTTTCATGGAGTGTCCAACAACGGAGCACCTTGCAGCAGTTAAACATATTTTCAGGTATATAACGGCCACATTGCATTATGGAATATGCTACAAGAAGGGCCAAGGTGAGATAGATCTCATTGGTTATAGTGACCCTGATATGGCTGGAGATGTGGATGATTGTAAAAGCACCACAGGTATTCTTTTCTGCTTTGGGAATGCACCTGTGACATGGCAGTCTCAAAAGCAATCTGTGGTTGCATTGTCATCGTGTGAGGCAGACAATATTGCAGCCTCAACTGCAGCTTGTCAAGGAATTTTGCTTGGGAGCTTGCTTGGAAATCTTTATGGGAAAGCAGCAAGTGTGGCAGGAATATATGTTGACAATCAGTCGGCAATTCAATTGTGCAAGAACCCGGTGTTTTATGGTCGAAGCAAACACATTAAGACAAGATTTCATTTTGTCAGAGAATGTGTTGAAGAAGGTGGAGTGATCATCAAGAAAATCCAAACTGATGATCAGTTGACGGACATTTTCACCAAGCCACTTGTTCGTGTCAGGTTCCTGAATCTTCGGTTCAAGATTGGGATTATAAATGTTCTTGAAGACAAGATTATGGGGGAGAATTGTTGAATAATCTAGTCAGTTGGCTAGTGTTTGAATAGTTTCCTAATGTAACTGGTCAAGGATCCTGCCTCGCTGCGTCGTGGGAGGAGCAGGTCAAGTGTGCTGCTCACGTATCGGCCGGATTGTGATGCATGGACATTGTTGCATGAGAGTGCACATGCCTGATCCGTTGGCGTAGGAGTTCGACGTGGTGCGGGTCCTCAGCATGCAAGTGCATGGCGGAATGGCCGGGTCACATTCGTTTGTTTCATTGAGTAATTAAAAAAAACAGTGGCATGAATAAAAGGTTGTTGGAAGTTGAGCGCCCCAAAACTCTGAGCACGTCTGTTTCTGAGTGCGTTCTCTTGTCTTGCCTGGTTGATTCATCGCAAGCTGTGATCGGCAAGGACTTCCAGCCAACAAAAGGAATCGCGGCTGTCGTCGCCGTTGTTCATCCTCGAAGTGCCCACTGCCATCAAGCCCCCATCTCTAGTCGATTTCATCATAATGCGACCTGGTGCCAGCATTCCCGAGGATCCCACATTCATCACCGAGCCAACCTCAATTTCACTGGAGCCCTTTTCTCGACCCCATGTCGTCGCCGAAGCTCTTCCCTCGTCGCCGTTTGTGGTCAGATCATGCTGATGAGTGCCACTCCGTGTCAACCACTCAAATGGTTTCCTCGTCGTGAGTAGACCATTTCTTTTAAAGTGAAAGTTGCCTAGAGGGGGTGAATAGGCTAATTTAATTTTAAAATATAATAATCAGCAAATTCTGTCAGATTCGGATAAGTCCATAATATTTCGATAAGTCTGAAATTTTTAGGTAAGTCTAATAAAATCAGACTTGTTCGAAGTTGGTCGCAGCGGAAAAAATATAGCTAGATCTAGATCAAGTGTATGAATGATATGATCTATAAACAACTAGCAACCTATTGTATAAATTTGATGATCTAAACAATGAAGTCACTCAAAGCTAGGGTTTGATCAACACAAGTAAGAGCAATAATATGAAATATGATGAACAAGTAGATGAACACAAGTGAGCACAAGGAATTTTCACCGAAGTTCGATTCCACACAGTAATCTACGTCTCCGTTGAGGAGTTCACAAAGGACTGGGTCTCTTTCAACCGTAACCCTCACCAAGTGATCACAAAGATCAAACTTGATTAATCCACTATCAAATCACGGGTAATACAAATTTTCTGTTTCTCACCACAAGTTGGGAGCCACCGGGCGACAACTAGCTGCCTAGGGACAAAGTCCCAAGAGTAACAAACACAAACCACAGCAGCAAAGAGGTTTGAAGATCAACAAGCTCAACCCAAAGTTCTCTTCTTCTTGATTTTCCTCACAAACCCTCAAATCCTCACAGGATTCAAATTTGAGTGCTAGAAGGTGTGAGAGAGGTCTAGGAATGGTCTGGTGTTGATCAGCCTCGAAATAGGACAAGATCCCTCCTTTGTTAGGGGTCCCCAAAATGTTACCATTACCAACCACTAAAGTTTGGACATGTACGATTTCCACTTCGAACATGTTCGAGATTGGGGATCATCAACGGTAAAATGACATGCTCAACTGACACTAATTTGAACTGACCCGTTGATTCCACTTCGGACATGTCCGAGCTGACATATCCGAACCAAGCCTCGGATATCCTCAGACTTCGGATATGTCCAAAGATGCCCGATCCTAAACAGAGAGTACTTGTCCGAACACTTCGGTCATGTCCGGACCTACAAAGCAGGTACTTGTCTGACTTTCTCGAACATGTACTTACCTACAAAGAGACAACATTTCTGAATTTTCATACATGTCCGACCTACCTGACTTAGAAACTCGAAAACCCTCTAGACTTTGGACATGTCCGAATTTATTCAGGTATGTCCGAGTCTATACAGAGAGGACTTCTCCGAAATCTTCGGACATGTACGAAGCTACAGAGACAATACTTATCCGAACTCTCTGACATGTCCGAAGTTAGTTGACTTAAGAACTATTTTTCTACACTAAGTGTTCTTTTGATTTGGGGTTGAGCTTTGACTTTTATTTGCTACGTGTTGTGTACCTCTTAATAGTGCAGCATTCCTATACTCAAGAAAATAAAAACCTTCATTCTGTTGTATAGCTTCATGCCTTCTTCTCCATTTTTCCTTTTGAAAGGCCCCCAATCTCTTTTTCAAGTCCATCTTTTCTGCACACATGCTCATTCCAGGTCATTAGCATTTTAATTGTTCGTCATCAATCTTCGAAAACCCACACGGGGGCCTAGATGCACTTTCAATCTCCCCCTTTTTAGTGATTGATGACAACCAATTAAGATTTTCAAGAGAGGAAAAATAAGTGTTTTGATCATGATGTTTGTATGAAAGAACTCCCCCTGAATGTATGATTTAGAAAAATGGAGTTTCTTATATATACATCATGATCATGGGGTGCCTAAATGCAATGTGTGACCAGGTGTTAAATACGTGTGATGCAAGAGATATACATGAGAAGAACACATCACATATCACAAAATAAGTGGGGTCACAATACAAAACATAAGGACATGGTTTTAAAGTGATACAAGCCATCACACCACATAGTCATACAAGCCATCACACCACATAGTCTTACATAAAACACACAGGGTACTACATAGTCATACAAAACACATGTCCATATGCCATTACACTAATCTTATGAAATTAGAAACATAAGGAAGATAAGAGAAAGATAGGCCCTTCTCTACTCTCTCTCCCCCCCTTCGGCATCGAAGCACCAAAAAGGGAAAAAAGCAAAGAAGAAGGGAGAACTAGAAATCGACCTCCTCGTACTCCTCGTAATCATCGGCGGCAAGAGCAGCTGGAGCGGCCCTCGAATTAGCGCCGGTGTCGCCGAAGAAAGCAAGCTCCTCGATGGTGAGCTCTGGAATCTCAGGAGGTGTGTCATCCTCGCTGTCATCGGAAACGGTAGCGTCGGTGGGAAGCTCAAGCTTCATCTTCAAGGCATGGATGTCCCTCCTTATTCCCTTGATGGCCTTCTCGTTCTTTTGAACTTTCACACGTGTACTCCTACACACGGTGAAGATGGAGCAGAGTACCTTAAGAAGACCACTACATGAACCTGGAGCTCTCTCAAGCTGAGCTGGAGGAGGGGCAGAGGCTGCTGCTGCACGAGTGTGGCTGGCTTGGAGTCTGTCGGAGGGGTGTATCTGTGGTGTCGCCACCTGAGGCTGTAGCTTCTTATGAGCCACATCCTTCACAAATGTCTTGCCTAACACCTTCTCGATCATATTGAATATATAAGGTGCATAGATACACGGCCACGATGGAGTCTCAAATGTCGAGTAGATCTCCATGTAGATAAAGTCAAACACATTGAATCTTTTGTCTCCTCTCAGCCACTTAAGCAGGTTTTGGGAGTTGGAATTTATCCTTGTAGCATCTCCATCCTTAGGTGACAAGGTCTTCCTAGTGATTCTGTTGAGCACTTGGAAGAAGGGGAAAAGTCCCTGAGTATGAGGAGGGTTGAGGTAGAAGTGGGTGTCGTATAAGTCAATCTCATTGTCTTCAAAATGAGATCCTCATGTATTTTGTAGTCAAACTTCAGGGTTCTCAAGAGTCCAAGGATCTTAGCAAATTGATCATAGGTGACGGTGTACTTGACTCCCCCTCAGGATGGAAAAAGACCGTGGCATAGAATTGGCATATTACCTCCACGTTCCATCCATACTCAATGGCCATGAAGTCCTTGATCCTATGATATTCACAAGCAGAAATGACTTCCTTGAATACATCATTGTTCCTGTTATCCATGTATTTCCAGTCGACCCATTGCATATCAATGCCTGGATGCTTCTTGCTCATGAGGACTGACCGATAGTAATCAACGTGGAAGTCACTCCAGAAGCCGAAGCTAGCTGCCATCTTTTCATACTCGTAGATGTTCTCACCCCTTTGCTCCTGTGCCCCTGAAATATTCCTTCGGTAGTCCATGATGGGAGTTGTCCTCCGAGGATCTCTAATTAACACTGCCATGTGCAACGAACCAATCTCTCTAGGATTTCCTTGTATTGGTTCCTCAGACCCATCACGGCTCTCAAGCATGATCCTCACAACCTTTACCGTGCCATCCGCTGTTCTTGCCAACTTTCGGACTGTTCTCTTACGCCGGAAGTAGACACTAACGGCTGGTGGAGACTCCGAGCAGTCATTTCTTTTCTTGCTCCTAATTTCATGTGGAGGAGTATCCGACATGAAGCCTGAGTAATAGGACAAGTGTGAGATGGTTATGAAAGGATTTGGACTCAAGTTGGATTAAGTAGCAACACAATTTAGAGTTTAGTCTGTACAGGTTTGGATATGTACGAAAAATTTTGGACATGTCCGATTAATTCGGACTTATGCGAGGTTGATCTCGAACATGTCCGAATCTGTACAGTTTTGCCCCCTAAATCACGCAAATCTTGCCTAATCTGAGTCTAATTGACACAATATTGTCTAGGAATATCCCTAACACCATCTAGAAGTTATCTCTATGCATGGATTTGAGAATGAATTAACGGATGCAACAAATCACACAAAAATGGGGAAATACCTTGAAAAGGATGAAACCCTAGGGGATTTGCACCGAAATTGGCAGAAAAAGCCTGGGAGAAGGGTTCCCGGTCTTCGAACCTTCAAGAATCTACGGAAGATCGAAGGATTCGCTGGTGTGAGGAGAAAATCACCTAGAGCGTGGAGGGAGGCTTGGTCCAGTTGTGAGAAAAGAGGAAAAGAGGAGAGAAGAACCGTTCGGCCGCGGGCAGGGGTCTTTATACCCCGAAGTCGGATATGTCCGAACTTGGTTTCGGACATGTCCAAATTTTCCTGATAAGTGCTGATCTCGGACTTATCTGACGTTCCGGACATGTCCAACTCCACTTCGGACATGTCCGAATTGTTCTAAAAAAGTTCCTTAAAAGCATTTTAAAATGGCATATATATGTATATATGTATGCCTATGGTATATAAGAGTATATATCACATACCAAACATGATAATCAGGTTTCCACACACATTCTTATTAAATTTGATCAACATTGAATCAAGTTGACAATATTGACAATATTAGCCTTGAAATAGCACTAGAGAGTTAAAACTAAGATTTTGCAAAATACGACATGAGAATCTATTCTAGGGCTTCACTTATCAAACCAATCCCTTTTCACCGCAAGTGTTCAGCCCATCAGGCCACGTTCCTAAAGTATAGTATGTTTAGCTCATTCCTAATATCACAAAAGCGTTTTTCATCTAGTGGCTTGGTAAATATGCCACCTAGTTGTTTTTCAGTTCTTACATGTGATATCACAATATCTTCCTTAAGTGAGTGATCTCTTAGGAAATGGTTTCAGATATCTATGTGTTTGGTCCTAGAGTGCTCAATGGGGTTATGGGCAATTTTAATGGCACACTCATTGTCGCAAAGAAGTGGGATATGGGTCATATCATGGCCATACTCCTTTAGAGTTTGTTCCATCCGAAGGAGTTGTGCACAACAACTCCCGTCTGCGACATACTCCGCTTCCGCTGTGGAAAGAGCAATGGAGTTTTGTTTCTTTGAGGACCATGACTCAAGAGACCTAACTAAAAATTGGCATGTTCCGGATGTGCTTTTCCTATCAACCTTACATCTGGCATAGTCCGCATCGGAATATCCTATAAGGTTAAATCTAGATCCTTTTGGATACCATAGCCCTACATTAGGTGTGTGCACTAGATATCTTAGAACTTTTTTAAAAGCCCTTAAATGGCATTCTTTGGGTGCAGCTTGGAATCTAGCACACATACACACACCAAGCACAATATCGGGTCTAGATGCACAAAGATAAAGCAAGGAGCCAATCATGGAACGATATACCTTTTAGTCCACACTGGTTCCATCTTCATTGTGGTCAAGATTTCCATTTGTTCCCATGGGTGTCTTGATGGGTTTGGACTTGTCCATGTCAAACTTCTTGAGTATGTCTTGGGTGTACTTGTTTGATTTATGAACGTGCCATCCTTGAGTTGCCTGACTTGAAAACCTAAGAAAAATTTCAACTCCCCCATCATGGACATCTCAAACCTTTCCGTCATTATCTTGCTAAACTCATCATAAAACGACTTGTTAGTGGAACCAAATATAATGTTGTCGACATATATTTAGAATACAGATAGGTCATCATCAACATGCTTTGTGAATAGTGTATAATCAGCTTTTCCTATGCTAAAACCATTTTTAATAAGGAAATCCCTAAGACACTCATACCAAGCTCTAGGAGCTTGTTTGAGGCCATAGAGAGCTTTGTGCAACTTGTAAATATGGTTAGGATATTCTTGATCTTCAAACCCCAGGGGTTGTTCCACATACACTTCCTCCTTGATTAGTCCATTTAGGAAGACACTTTTCACATCAATTTGATAAAGTTTAAAATCATGGTGAGTAGCATAGGCTAATAAAATATGAATTGACTCAAGCCTAGCTACGGGAGCAAAGGTTTCATCAAAGTCCAAACCTTTGAATTGTGAGTACCCTTTGGCCATAAGTCTTGCCTTGTTCCTTGTTACCACTCCATGTTCATCTTGTTTGTTGCGTAACACTCACTTGGTACCTACAATATTGGCATTTGGTCTCTTCACCAATTCCCAAACTTCGTTCCTCTTGAAGTTGTTCAACTCTTCTTGCATGGCCACCACCCAATCCGAGTATTGTAGTGCTTCCTCCACCCTTAAGGGTTCCAAAGAAGAAATAAACGAGTAATGCTCACAAAAACTGGCTACACGGGATCGAGTGGTTACCCCTCTAGTAATATCACCAAGGATGTTGTCAACGAGGTGATCCCGTTGAACACTTTGGTATACTCTTGGACGGGCCATTTGAGGTCTTCAATCAACTTCATATTCATTATCGACTCCCCCTTGATCATTGCCATCATCTTGATGTTCATCAACTTGATCTTGAGAATCTTGTTGTTGATCATTTTGAGCATGATCTTGCACTTGTGTTGAGAGAGTAACTTGTGTTGAGGGTTGATCTACTTGACCTTGATTTTTCTCTTGTAGGCGTACATCACCAAGAGCCATCTTTCTTAATGATATGCACGGAGCTTCCTCTTAATCTAACATGCATTGGTCAACTTGCTCTACTTGAGAGCCATTACTTTCATCAAACACTACATCACGTGCTATTTCAACACAATGGGAGTTTTTGTTGAAAACATGGTATGCATAAGTGTTTGAGTCATAACCAAGCAAGAAACCTTCATCGGATTTAGATGAAAACTTTGAAGTCCTAGGTTTCTTGTTAAGAATATAACATTTGCTACCAAAGACTCTAAAATGTGAAATTTTGGCTTGTTACTGGTTAAAAGCTCATATGGTGTTTTCTTCAAAAGTCGATGAAGATAGAGTCGGTTTGTGGCATGACAAGAGGTGTTAACCGCTTCATCCCATAACCTATCTGAAGTCTTGTTCTCATCAAGTATGGTTCTCGCCTTTTCAATGAGTGTACAGTTTTTCCTTTCGACAACTCCATTTTGTTGAGGGGAGTATGAGGCTAAAAACTCATGCTTGATCCCTTCTTCATTAAGGTACTCCTCCACTTGAATGTTCTTGAACTCGGTGCCGTTGTCGCTTCTAATCTTCTTGATTCTCAAGGATTTTAGCTCTCCTTAAGAATTTCTTCAGTAGTCCTTGTGTTCCACTCTTTTCATATAAAAAGAACACCCAAGTGAAACAAGAAAAATCATCAACTATGACAAGACCAAATTTGTTACCGCCTATGCTTATGTAAGCAATGGGACCAAAAAGGTCCATATGAAGCGGCTCCAAAGGTCTAGTTGTGGTCATCACATTCTTAGCGGGATGAGGTGCTCCAGTTTGCTTTCCGCTTGACAAGCACCACAAGGCTTATCTTTCTCAAACATGACATCTGTTAGTCCTAAGATGTGATCACCTTTTAGAAGTTTTTGCAAGTTCCTCATACCAACATGGGCTAGTTTTCTATGCCACAACCAACCCATTTTAGTCTTTGCAATTAAGCATGTGTCAAGTTGAGCATTATCTGTGGTAAAATCCACAAGATAAAGCTTTCCCTTTAGCACAACCTTAAATGTAATTGAGTTATCACTTCTTCTAAAGACGGTCACACCTTCATTAGTGAACTTGCAATTGTACCCCTTTTCACAAAGTTGTGAAAGGGATAATAAGTTATAATCAAGAGAATCTACATGCAAGACATGAGAGAGTGAATGTTGAGATGAAATGGCTAATTTACCAATACCAAGCACTCTTCCTTGACTATTTACTCCAAAGGAGATTCTTTTACTTGGATTATCATTTCCTTCATATGCAATGAACATATTCTCTTCGGTCATGTGATTCGTGCACCACTATCAAGTACCCATTTTGATCCATCGGAGGAATATGTCTATAAAGCAAGTTATGCCTTAGTTTTAGGTACCCAAGCTTGTTTGGGTCCTCTCACATTAGTCATAGGAGTTTTGGGCACTCACACACAAGTTTTTGGTTTCTTGTGGTGTGGCCCAATATGTTTAGCAATAACTTTACCAAATTTATTTTCTCATTAGAACATAAGAAGCATCAAAGTCATGAAATGGCATAGTTAAAACAAAATGATCATTTTCATGAATAGAGTTGTCTAAGTGCGCATTCTTGGATGAGCCTTCCTTAACAAAAGTAATATGTTCCTTACTGTTCTTAAAGACTCTAGTGTTTTCGTTGCCACCTTTAACATAGCCAAGACAATTTTGATTAGTGGAGATCTAGAGTTCAAATATGCACTTCTTGCATATTTGAGTTTTTCCTTATCAAATACTCCTTCCTTGGTTTGGCCATTGCTTTGGGATGCACTAAGTTGCTCCTTCAAGTTAATTATTAATTTTGCGCAATTACATCTCTTGGTGGTGGAATGCTTAGTTGATTTGAGTGGACCTTTAGAAGATGAAGCACTAGACTTGAGAGTCTCAAATTGCACTTCTGAAAGTGAATCTAGGCCCCCGTGTGGGTTTTGGAAGATTGATGACGAACAATTAAAATCCTAATGAATTGAAATGAGCATGTGTGTAGAAAAGTTGGACGGTAAAAAGAGATTGATGACTTTTCAAAAAGACAAATGAAAAAGGAGGCGTGAAGCTATACAAAATAATTAAGGTTTTTATTTTCTTGAGTATAAGAACGCTGCACTATTAAGAGGGACACAACACGTAACAAATAAAAAGCAAGCTCAATCCCAATTCAAACAACCCTTAGTGTAGAAAAACGTTCTTAGGTCGTTTAACCTCGAACATGTCATATAGATTAGGATAAGTGATCTTTGTGTAGCCTCGGACATGTCCAAAGGTTTTAGAGATGTACTCTCTGAGTAGACTCGGACATATCCAAATAAATTTGGACATGTCCAAAGTCTAGGGGTTTTGGGAGTTTCTAAGTCAAGAGGGTCGGACATGTCTGAAAATGTCAAAAATGTACGCTCTATGTAGGGTTGGACATGTATGAAAAAGTCGGATAAGTACCCTCTGTGTAGGTCCGGACACTTCGGACATGTACTTTATGTCTAGGGTCGGACATGTCTGAAGTGGAGTTCAGACATGTACGAAGTCTGAGAATATCCGAAGTCTGGTTCGAATATGCCAGCTTGGACATGTCCAAAAAATGTCGGACATGTCTGAAGTGGAATCAACGAGACAGTTCAAATTAGTGTCAGTTGAGGATGTCATTTTACCATTGATGGTCCCCAATCTCGGACATGTCTGAATTTTAGTGGTTGACAATGATAACATTTTTGGGACCCCTATAAAAGGAGGGATCTCGTCCCCATTTCGTGACTGATCAACCCTAGAGCTTTCACTAGCATTCTTGAGCACTCCTAGACCTCTATCACACCCTCTAGCACTCAAATTTGAATCTTGTGAGTATTTAAGGGTTTATGAGGAAAATCAAGAAGAAGAGCACCATGGGATGAGCTTGCTGATCTTCACACCTTCTTACTGTAGGGGTTTATGTTTATTACTCTTGGGACTTTGTCCCTAGGCGGCTAGGTGTCGCCCGGTGATTCCCACCTTGTGGTGAGACCCAGGAAGTTTGTATTACCCATGATTTGATAGTGGAACAACCAAGTTTGATTTTGTGATCACTTGGTGAGAGTTAGGGTTGAAACAGACCTGGTCCTTTGTGGACTCCTCAACAGAGACGTAGACTCCTATGTGGAATTGAACTTCGGTGAACAAATCCTTGTGTCCGTCTGTGTTTATTTACTTGTTTATTTACAAGGTGGATGGGTTGGAGATTGCCAAGGACATTTGGGACACTCTCAAGGTTGCACATGAAGGCACCAAGTCCATCCGTGAAGCCAAGATTGAGATGATTGAGGGGGAGCTTGGAAGGTTTACAATAGAAGACAATGAAACCCCTCAAGAAATGTACAACCGGCTCAAGATACTCATCAACAAGAACAAAGCCTGTGGTTGCAAGACGTGGACTGACCATGAAGTGGTCAAAAGGATGATAAGAGCCTTCACGGTGCGCAATCTCACACTTTGCACCTTGATACGGGAGAACCCTCGTTTTGACTCCATGACTCCTGATGAAGTTCTTGGAAAGTTTGTGAACCTTGAGATGATGGAAAAAGAGGCAAAACATGTAAATGAGTTGCACAAGATAACCTCATCCAAAAGACATGATATAGCTCTCAAAGCCTCCAAGAAGTCAAAAGGTAAGGAAGTGCAAGAAGAGAGCTCAAATGAAGAACGTGATGATGAGAGCTCTATGGATGATGAAGAGATGACTCTCTTCATAAGAAAATTCAAGAGAATAATGAGGAAGAAGAAGAGCTCAAGTTATGAGAACAAGTCCAAGGACAAGGCATGATCAAAGACAAAGCGATCCTGCTACAATTGTGGCAAATATGGACACTACATTGCTAATTGTCCTCAAGAGAAGAAATATGAAGACGAGGACAAGAAGAAGAAGAAAGAAGCAAAGCCTCAAGACAAAAAGACCTTCAAGAAGAAGAAGTTCTTTGGAGCTGCTCACATAGGAGAGGAGTGAGACTCAAATGTTGAAAGCTCCTCTTCCGAAGATGAAGGAGTGGCAAACATTGCCATTGACAAGTCTCCAAGCAAGAAGATGCTATTGCCTAACCAAGATGATTGGAGGAAAGGAAAGCACACTTGTCTCTTTTCTAAGGAGACAAAGCGTAAGGTAACCTCAAAATCCTTCTCTTGGTCTAATGCTAGCGATAGTCCTTGTGATAGTAGTAGTAGTGATATGGAATTTATGTTTAAGGGTATGAGCAAAAATACTATTGCTAAAATGGAAAACCTAATGGATCAAGTAGTTGATATGGAAAAACTTCTTGATAAACAAGAAGGATTGCTTATTGTTGAGAAAAAAGAACCGTGAACTAGAGAAACTTTTAGAACTTGAAAAGGAGAAGAGTAGAAAATTACAGTTAGAACTTGCATCAAGTAAGGAGACTTGTTCAAGTCTCAAGAACTTAAATGTTGTACTTCAAAATGAATTTGAGAGTTTGTCAAAAACTCATATTACTTGAAGTGAAATTTAAGACTCTTAAGTCTAGGGCTTCATCTTCTAAAGATCCACTCAAAGCAACTAAGGTTCCACCACTAAGAGTTGTAATTGTGCAAAACTGAGAATAAACATGAAGGAGAAACTTAGTGCAGCCCAAAAAAAATCCCAAGTTAAAAAAGGAGTATTTGATAAGGAAAAACTTAATTATGCAAGAAGTGCATATTTGAACTCTAGATCTCCTCTAATCAAAGATGGTCTTGGATATGTTAGAGGTGGGAAAGAAAACACTAGAGTCATTAAGAACAACAAGGAACACATTACCTTTGTTAAGGAAAGCTCATCCAAGTTAAGGAATAGCCATTTCCTCTCAACATTCAATTTCCCATGTCTTGCATGTAGATCCCCTTGATTATAATTTATTATCCGTTTCACAACATTGTGAAAAAGGATACAACTGCATGTTTACTAATGAAGGTGTGACCGTCTTTAGAAGAAGTGACAACTCAATTGCATTTAAGGTTGCGCTAAAGGGAAAGCTTTATCTTGTGGATCTTTACACGGATAATGCTCAACTTGACACAGCCTAATCGCAAAGACTAACATAGGTTGGTTGTGGCATAGGAGACTAGCCCATTTTGGTATGAAGAACTTGCAAAAACTTCTAAAAGGCGATCACATCTTAGGACTATGTTGTGGCGGACCGGAATCCGCTCATCCAGGATCGCAGAGGGTGGTGCCACGCGATGCGACACCCGACAGCACATGTCATAAGAACATAATATATTACATGGGAAACAACTGAAACTGTACAAACAGGTACAAACTTCAGTTACAACTATTGTTTATGCTACACAGCGGAAGTCTACACTACACAACTCACGCCCGCCTATCTAGCAAAAGTTGGTTTCCCAGCCCTAGGGCAACCCACACTAGCTGCACTCCTCAGCTCAGCGCGGCGTGTACGGCTCCCACTCAGCTGTGGTCCCCGACGGAGGGTAACCCTCGCCGGTGGACTCGTACTCCGAGTCCGTGGGTGGCTCCTCACCTGAAAAACACTTAAGCAGCAACCATGAGCACGAAGGCTCAGCAAGGCTTAACCCGACTCACCTAAGCATGAAACTCTACATGAGGTATACCAAGGCATAGGTTAGTAACATTTCAGCAAAACGACACGCCTACAAGTTCATCCTTAGTTCATCTTTTAGCAACAAGTTAACAGTTCATGAAATCTGAAATTTAGTAAGCAGTATTTGGTGGCACACATGTAGCACTACAATTATATCAATCAGCATCATTGAATCAACATATTTCATCCATTAGCCTACGTTACGACGCAGTGAACAAGCGGTACTCGTCACCGCGAGGGACGGCGAATCGACTCGATATACACCTGCAGGGAAAACCCAAAGAGCACGTCACGTACGCCCACCCGTGGAGCTGCACAGCACGCTCACTCGATGTCGTACGGGACAACCTTTCACCCAACAGCCCAAACGTCGAACCGGTCGCACCGAAACGAGCAGGAGGTTCCCCACACGGAGCATCTCTCTATGCCCGTTGGCAGATTTCCACCTTGCTGCCCTCAACCTACACCTATAAATCGGTGTGCTATGCCTCGACGCCCGGAGGTTTAGGCTACATCGGTTTATCGGGGCCCATATATCCGATATGCCTTCGGTACATTCAATACTTGTTCAGCAGGTCCGCACACGGATCGGTCCTCAATCGACACGGGCAGGGCCGCGCACACAAGACTCCCTCTTGCTGCGCCCTAGCCCCTGCCTAGTCTCATTTTCATTACTATAGTGATCTCACATCACTCAACCGAACCCGTGTGTCCCCAGCCTATCTCGCGAGTAGATTCCAACTACTCGACTTGTACCGAATTCCTATGACTCATTAAGCATAGCCTGTCTACTCGAGGTCCTTGACACTACCCTCACTCTTTTAGGAACCTTTGGTTATGCAAGTGGGGTTTCATTCATCCTATACCTAATGCACATACATACTTCATATGACACATGTAAACAAAGTAAAACTTTTAAAAAGGGTTAATGCAAACCGGGGCTTGCCTTGTTGCTGCTGGTCAGTAGTTAGTTCCTCGTCCGGAAGAAGGAAGTCCAGCACTTCTGGAGTCTCTTCTTCAACGGCTACACGTTAATGAAATACTACATGTTAATTTAGATGCAAATGTGAGTTTTAGAGTAAGACTTCTACTATTAGTTCTAATAACCAGCCTCTAACACCTGGAACTTTGTTTAAGAATTTAAATATGAACTGGTGCTGGTGGTTTGGCTTGGACTTAATCACATGGTTAAATGCTAAGTGGTTTTCCCCCTTTTCCATATTAATCCCTTAAGTGGTTAAACAGGACAGGGGTGATCTAGAGGTCCAATGGAGCTGAGAATTTTTGTGTGAGTTCCTTGTCACAAGGAAACTCTCTGGACCAAACATTAGCACTTTTCATGGAGTGGTTTGCTCAGAATAATTCTCTTGGCAAATCAGCAAGGAAGAATTTTATTCTGAGGTAATACCCCTGTTCATGCTCAACTTAATGAACTACAATTTCAATTATAGCTCATAGAGTTTGCCTGAATTTTCCTAACATTTTTGGGGTTAAGAATTGCCCAGAACTGAATTTCCAAGTTTTGGAAATTCTCTGAAAATGTTTCTGTATTCAAATGAACACAGCACCTTCCAATTTGAATTGCTCTGACCAAATCAACTCCAAATGGTCTGAAACTTTTACAGGGGTTTACTAATGTCCTAAAGAACATTCTGGCAAAATTTGGGGATTTTTGGATGAACCAAACTCCCTCTAAAATTCTTTTGCTGAGAAGCTTTAAAGAATTTTCCAGAATTAATTAATGGGTTTCATACAAATTGGGTTGTATATCTGGACAGAGCTAGGCAAGATGAATCCAACCCAATTTGAATCACTAAATTTGGAGCTTCCTAGCAAAAGTTATGGGGTTCTAAAGTTTGCACTAAAACTGGAAATTCCAGAAATGTTTAAATCCTGCGGGTGGGTCCACGTACACGTGTCTTACCGCTGCATCCGAGCCACACGGGGCCACAGACTCCTTCCCGCGCGGCCGCACTGGATCCCGGACCACAGAGAATCCCACCCCTTTATTTCCAGCCGCTGACGCGTGGGGCCTACCCCTTCGTCCTCCTCCGGCCACCCGCGCGATCCCGCCGCCGAGCTCGCCGGAGCTCTCGCCGGAGACGGGTTCCGGTCCTCGGAGCTTGCTGAATCTCGCCGCCAGTGCCTATCTCAGCCTGAGGAACACGGTGGTGCCCTCCCCAGAACTTGACAACCACCGGAACAGTGCTCCCGACGGCAACAGCGGCCGGGAGCTCACCGGCGACGTCCAACTCGGCATCCCACACACCTTTTTCGATGCGGTTTGCTCGGGGAGCTCCGCTGACACCTGCTGGTCACGGACATGGACACCGATCCCCGTGAAAATGGCGGTAACTATGACCTCACCGGCGACCTAGGCCGGATATCGGCTGTGCTTCAGAAAACTTCAAAGAACCGTCAACCTAGCCCACGGTTTTTACTGGTTTTTGATCCTAGGTGGTTGTGGCCGTGTATAGAGCGTGTGCATGACTCGGTTTGCCCGGTGATGAGCTAACCCCCACGAATTTTGGGATTTTGTGGGAGCTCGGTCTCAAGACACCCGAAGCTTTCCCGGCGAAATACTCCCTCGACAACCCATGAAATGAAGAACGGTAGGGACTAGAAGAATCATCACCTTAAGGCGGTCCTTTCTTGTGTGGCTCGTCGGGCACGAGCGCGCCTGTGCTGGCCGAACGCCAGCGATCGGAGAGGGCGGCGTTTCTGTGCTCGCGCGGAAACAAGGAAGGAGCTCGGTAGGGGGGTTTCTCGTTTGGAAAGCAGGAGGAAGGCGGCGTGGGCTGTGCGCTGGCCTTTAAGCCGCGGTATGGCACCGTGAGGTGGCCGATTGCTGCCTCGGTGGCTCGCCGCCGTTCCCTGGCTTGCGCGCGAAGTCGGGGTCGGCTGCAGCAACCGACTGCCCCTCCTGTGTGCCACTGACCTGTGGGCCTCCCCCTTTCTCCTTTTTCCCTAATATTTCTTTTCTGTTTTTGTTAATTATCCCACCAGCTACTCACAATTTAATGTGAGACTTAGCTCCCAAGTCTTTGTTTGAATTTGAATTCTCAAATTCAAACTTTGTTTGGTTAAATGTGCTTCATATTTAAACTGAAATTCAAATTCAGTTTTGAATTCTTGCAAATTTAGCTCTTGACAAGATGAGCTCCAATGGAGATGAAAATTGGTGGGTTTACTCAGAAAAATGTGCTGAGCATAGATATGGAGCTAACTTTTGAATTTGGGTGATGAAAGTTGCTGCAATTTGAATTTACATTCAAATTGGCCTCCTTTTGAAATAACCCAAAAGTGCCTCAAAAAGTGTTGAATTTGCATGAGCTTTGGACTGAACCTTCCCAAGACTTTTTAAATTCTAGGGGTGAGCTCAACCTCTCATGTTCATGTGTAGAAACCCTACTTTGTGAAAGTGAAGGCTTTCCCCTCTAATCATTCTTTTGATGGAGGTTACTTGCTCTTCACAATATTTCCTAAGGTGTCCACAATAAAAACTGTGGTGTTGTGAGGTGAAGAAAAGTTTTTGCAAGTCCCTTTTCTTGGGCTTTTACATCCCTCCCCCCTTAAAAGAATCTCGTCCCGAGATTATAAAAGAAGAGATAGCGATGTAATAGGGACTTACCCGTGTTGAGAAGCCATAAACTCCGGGTAATTCGAGCGAAGGAACTCCTCGCTCTCCCACGTCGCTTCTTCGGCGGTGTGGTTACTCCAGAGTATTTTGTAGAACCACAACGTTCTGCTGCGTGTGGTCCTGGCTTTCTCATCAAGAATTCCCACCGGATACTCATCATATGTTAAATCCGGTTTCAGCTCGCCGATGTCTTCGGTAGGAACAGCAGCCGTATGCTTCAAACATTTTCGCAGCTGCGAAACATGAAAAACATCATGGACACCAGCAAGCGCTGCCGGTAACTCCAATCGATACGCCGCTGGTCCGCACTTCTCGGTGATAGCATTGGGTCCAATGAAACGGGGAGCGAGCTTCCCCTTCACACCGAACCGGTGCACGCCCTTCATCGGAGACACGCGTAGGTACACATGTTCCCCAACGTCAAAGTGCAACGGCCTACGCCTCTTATCAGCGTAGCTCTTCTGCCGGGATTGAGCGGCTTTTAAATTGGCTTGAATTGTCCAAACGCGCTCTTCGGCGTCGTTCACCACATCAACCCCGAATGTGACCCTTTCACCGGACTCGCACCAATTTAATGGGGTGCGGCATTTACGACCGTAGAGAGCTTTGTAAGGTGCCATTTTGATACTCGCCTGATAGCCGTTGTTGTACGAGAATTCCGCCAATGGTAGGTGATCATCCCAGTTCCTACCATGGTGGATGGCACATGCTCTCAACATGTCTTCCAGGACTTGATTCACCCTCTCTGTCTGGCCATCTGTTTGAGGGTGATAAGCGGAGCTTCTGATCAACTTAGTACCCAATGCAGCGTGTAGATGCTCCCAAAAGCGAGATACAAATAATGCACCTCGATCTGAGACAATGGTCTTGGGTACCCCGTATAGGCATAGAATCTTCGCTATGTATAGCTCCGCATATTTGCCGGCATTGTAACGTGTATTCACCGGAATGAAGTGAGCCGTCTTGGTTAACCGATCAACGATTACCCATATGGAATCATGCTTGTTGGCTGTTAGGGGTAATCCCACAATGAAATCCATGCTCACATCTTCCCATTTCCATGCCGGAATCTTCAGGGGTTGCAACAGCCCTGATTTCTTCATGTGATCAGCTTTCACTCGTCTACACGTATCGCACTCGGATACGTACTTAGCTACTTCCCGCTTCATCCGTGTCCACCAAAATTTCTTTTTCAAATCTTGGTACATTTTGTTGCTGCCCAGATGAATGGAGTATTTGGACAAGTGAGCTTCATCGAGGATCTTTTTCCTCAACTCCATATCTCGGGGTACGACTATGCGGTCATTGAACCACAGCGTCCCCTCACCATCTTTCCGGAAACATTTAATTTCTCCATTGTCTATCCGTCTCCGGAGATGTGCCATGCCTTTATCCGTTTTCTGAGCTGCAATTATGTCCTCCCTAATAGTAGGGATGAGGGCAAGGTTGTACAGCGATCCATAAGGAACCAAGTATAAACTTGGCTCTTCCTCCTCCACCGGTGTAATGGTGAGGTGATGGACATGCGATTTCTGACTCAGCGCGTCGGCAACCACATTCGCCTTGCCGGGGTGGTAATGGATCTCAATCTCATAATCTTTGATCAGTTCTAACCACCTCCTCTGCCTCATGTTCAGCTCCTTCTGGGTAAAAATGTATTTCAAGCTCTTGTGGTCGGTGTAGAGATGCACCAAGTTCCCCAGGAGATAGTGCCTCCACATTTTCAGCGCCAACACCACGGCAGCAAGTTCAAGATCGTGAGTCGGGTAGTGCTGCTCATGGTTCCGAAGTTGGCGTGAGCCATAAGCGACCACACGTCCTTCCTGCATCAACACGCAGCCAAGCCCAATACCGGACGCGTCACAATACACGTCGAAGGGCTTTGTTGTATCCGGTTGAGCTAAGACCGGGGCTGTTGTGAGATGCTTCACCAATGTTCGGAACGCTCCTTCACACACCGTGTTCCAAACATATTTCTTCCCTTTTTTCAGCAACTCTGTCATCGGCTTAGCGAGCTTGGAGAAACTTGGAATGAATCTCCGATAGTATCCCGCTAACCCGAGGAAACTTCTGACCTCATGGACTGAAGTGGGAGATTTCCATTTCAACACTTGCTCTATTTTACTTGGGTCAACCGCAATGCCTTCAGCTGAGATGATATGTCCCAAGAATGGCACTTGGCTGATCCAAAATTCGCATTTGCTGAACTTGGCGTAGAGCTTGTGGTCTCACAATCGTTGAAGAACGATCCATAAGTGTTCGGCATGCTCGGCTTCTGTCTTGGAGTAAACCAAGATATCGTCGATGAACACTACCACGAACTTGTCCAGCTCCGGCATGAACACCGAGTTCATGAGATACATGAAATGGGCTGGAGCATTTGTGAGACCAAAGGACATGACGAGATATTCGTATAAGCCGTATCTCGTCGAGAACGCCGTCTTCGGAATATCCTCCGCCCGGATCTTGATCTGGTGATATCCAGAGCGAAGGTCCATCTTTGAGAATACACTTGCCCCCACAAGTTGATCAAACAAGATGTCAATACGGGGCAGTGGGTACTTATTCTTGCTGGTGACGGCGTTGAGTGGCCGGTAATCCACACACACCCTCAGGGTTTCATCCCTCTTCTTCACGAACAACGCCGAGCATCCCCAAGGCGAGGAACTCGGCCTAATGAAACCCTTACTCAACAGATCATTGAGCTGTTCTTTCAGTTCAGCCAGCTCATTTGGAGCCATCTTGTATGGTCTCCGTGAGATGGGCGTAGTCCCGGGTGCAAGTTCAATCTTGAACTCGACATCCCGCTCAGGTGGCATGCCCGGAAGATCATCCGGGAACACATCAGGATACTCCCGGACTACGGGGATGTCTTCTAACTTGAGAGCTTCAGCGTTATTAATTGCTAAAACTTCCTAGACTGGCGTGTCTAATACCATGGAATGTGGACGGTGGAATGGAGAATTTAAGTGAACCGCCCGTGTCCGAGTCTCTAGGACAGCGCCATGGTATTGTAGCCATGACATCCCTAAGATTGCATCAATCTTTTGTCCCATAAGGATTATCAAGGTGGTGGGATATAGTTTCCCACCTAAGCACAGAGGTGCCTTTGGAATCATCATATTAGCTGAAATCTTCCCTCCCGGTGAGCATATCATATAAGTGCAGTCGGTTGGGAAGACTTGCAATTGATGTTTAGCCACATAGGATGCACTTATAAAGCTGTGGGTTGCACCCGAATCAAATAATATGATGATGGATTGATGGTTGAGAGTAAACGTACCCGCCAGCACGTTGTCTCCCTCTGGGGCGTCCTCATTGTCGAGGTTGCGGACGCCCCCAGTCCGCTGACCAACCTTCTTCACCGGAGGTCGGCCTCGAGCACTGCCCTGGAACTGGGATTGCCCGCTGCTCTGCTGCCCCTGGGGACAGTCCTTCGCGAAGTGGCCCGCCTGGCCACACGTGAAGCAAGTAAAACGGGGCGGTCCCCCGCTAATCGGTGGACGGAAACCCGGGGCGCGTTGTGGCGGTTGAAACGCCCGGGGTACCGTCTGCTGCTGCTGCTGTCTCGGTGGTGGCATCGGCGGACGGAACGGGGGTGCTTGGAACGAACGTCCCCCGAACTGTTGAGGTCGCGCCGGTGGACGCCACTGCTGCCCGGATGGTGTCCGATACACCATACGGTACTTCTGGGGAGCGCCACTCCCACCGCTGGGTGGAGCGCTGCGCTTCCGCTGCTCAGCTGCCAACTCCCGCTGAGCATCCTCTTGCATGATCGCGGCATTGACTAAGTCGTTGAATGTGCCGCGGTTCCACTGTACAAGGTGGGTCTTCATTTCGGGGTGTAACCCCCGATAGAAGTGCTCCCTCTTCTTCTCCTCCGTGGAGATGTAGTCTGACGCATACTGCGCCAGATGGTTGAAGGCACGGGAGTAGTCGTGGGCACTCCTCCCGCCCTGCTTCAGTTCCAAAAATTCTTGGAACTTCCTCTTCATTATTCCGGGAGGAATGTGATAGGCGCGGAACGCCTCCCGGAACTCTTGCCATTCCACGGCATGGCCAGCCGGACGTGAGGCGACATAATTCGCCCACCACGCACCAGCGGCACCATGGAGCTGCTGTGCTGCGAACAGTGTCTTCTGCTGCTCCGTACACTGGAGCAGCCCGAACTTGGACTCGATGGTCCGCAGCCAGTTGTCAGCCTCCAGTGGTTCTTCAGCTTCGGTGAACACTGGAGGGTGCGTACTCATGAAATCCGAGTACGACACATCACGGGGCTCCCGAGGCCCTCTATCTTGATGTCCCCCCGCCTGCGACGTATTCTGCACGATCGTGCGGAGCAGGTCGGTCTGCTCCTCACGACCTCCCACCAATGCCGCTATCACATCCGCTAGAGTAAGCGGAGGCGGCGGTGGTGGCTGCTGCTGCGGGGTGCTGTCGTAGGCCGGTGGCTGGGAGTCATCACCTCCCGGTTGGCTAGAGCCACCAACCTCGTGCGTGGTCCTAGTACGAACCATCTGCAACCACACGACATTAAACATCAGTCCCACAACATTTTGCATGCAGTCTAAATGAAATAGGTGTAAAACATAATGACAATGAAAACATGCGATACCTCTCGTAAGCAGATAATGTAATAACTTTGCACAAGCTACACCATTACCAGACCAAACACCAGCTAGTTTAATCCAACTTGATGAACCTCCACTTTGGAAGCTCAACATAACTAGGTTTGGTCACTACGAGACATTACTATCGCGTTGTCATCACGCATAACACCCTTAGGGCACAACACCCTTTTCAATGAGTTCAACTGTCATTCTTCTGTCAGAATGACCAGTTTCTACCTATTCCAAGTTTTGATCTGGTTCTGGGCATTTTCATGACTCAAGTTGAATACCAAAGTTAAAATTAACTGCAGCATCTTTCCAACGAGTACTCATTTGCCCCCAGATCAGCTTTGGTTAAAAAGTTATCCTAATTCAAAGTCAGCAGAATTTCTGGAAGAATTTTAACAGCACCTCCCTTGGAAGTGGCTGTTTTCAACCCTGATTTCCACTAAATTCTGTGCTGAAATTTCAGGAACTTTGAATTGCAAAGATATCACACATATTCTACTCTTTCTAAGGATGTATTATATGACAATTTTAGATTTTTCTACTGGGAGTTATATTTGAAAAACAGATCAGTTCAGAGGATGTTTTACTCTGCCCTGGTTCTGGACAGTTTACATTTCTCTGGGCTTTAAGCCATCTTAAGGTGAGTTTCAGCTCTGGAAGTCTACAACAAAGTTGTAGAGTACTTCAATACCTTTCCAGAGCTATGTAGCACACCTCCCTGGGCTAAAAGACCTGTGAGTTATGCCCTGTTGAAGATCAGCAACCTTGCTGTCCCAAAACAGAGCACTCTGTTTTTCAGTCTTTTTGGAACTACAATCATCACTATCCCATTCTTATACCCAACCAGGGTCCTAAATGTTGAACCTATAGATTTTAATTCTTTGTTATCATTATACTCATGCATATGCCTACAATATCTCGGTACTACGTTCCTCACAAAAGAAAATCCTAACCGGATCATACCGGCATATACGTCTCGAGTGTGGCACTAAACGGTCTCTCGCACACGTTTTCTACACGGATACATACGTGGTTAGTACCTGCAGAAGACCACACAATGATGGTGCACTCAAAGGTTGTTCATTTCAGGCAGTTCCATATTTAAAAGTAAATACAAACGCCCGTATCATTGTCATACGGCCGTCCTTGAGCTAAGTCACGTCTCAAGGCACGTGATCGTGTTTCAACACCACACGACGGGGAACCCGAGTATGTCATGAACGGGTCGTCACGGTTGGGAATGTTATCAGCCCAACAGATACCATCTACTGCCCTGCAGGGCACGCCGATGGCAAGCGCTGCGTATGTCCTCCTGGGCTATTTCCAGACGAACACACTCTCGCGTTACTGACCACGCGATGGGGTCTCCACTTACTTGCCTAATGCACGCTAGGGATCAGCGTTTCATATGAACTCAGGGACATGAAGAGTTCAAGAGGTTCATATTAACGTCTCACACCAAGCTGTGAGATCAATCCCTGAACCACATTCCTCGTCAGGGGGAGCTAACCGAAATTGAACCGCTTTCGGTGGCGTTCCTTACCGTACTTACCAGAGCGTAGGTGCGTCGTTACATAATTGAAATTCAGAATTATAACACATAAGTTAGTCTTTGCCACTTTAAGTAACTATGCTAATATAGTCCTTACTTGGGCAACTACCGATTTCTCACCGTAACCTATGTTTTCCCGTAATGCAGTCCTTAAGTACTGTGCTATCCCCACTGCAGCTCTGATACCAGGCTGTGGCGGACCGGAATCCGCTCATCCAGGATCGCAGAGGGTGGTGCCGCGCGATGCGACACCCGACAGCACACGTCATAAGAACATAATATATTACATGGGAAACAACTGAAACTGTACAAACAGGTACAAACTTCAGTTACAACTATTGTTTATGCTACACAGCGGAAGTCTACACTACACAACTCACGCCCGCCTATCTAGCAAAAGTTGGTTGCCCAGCCCTAGGGCAACCCACACTAGCTGCACTCCTCAGCTCAGCGCAGCGTGTACGGCTCCCACTCAGCTGTGGTCCCCGACGGAGGGTAACCCTCGCCGGTGGACTCGTACTCCGAGTCCGTGGGTGGCTCCTCACCTGAAAAACACTTAAGCAGCAACCATGAGCACGAAGGCTCAGCAAGGCTTAACCGACTCACCTAAGCATGAAACTCTACATGAGGTATACCAAGGCATAGGTTAGTAACATTTCAGCAAAACGACACGCCTACAAGTTCATCCTTAGTTCATCTTTTAGCAACAAGTTAACAGTTCATGAAATCTGAAATTTAGTAAGCAGTATTTGGTGGCACACATGTAGCAATACAATTATATCAATCAGCATCATTGAATCAACATATTTCATCCATTAGCCTACGTTACGACGCAGTGAACAAGTGGTACTCGTCACCGCGAGGGACGGCGAATCGACTCGATATACACCTGCAGGGAAAACCCAAAGAGCACGTCACGTACGCCCACCCGTGGAGCTGCACAGCACGCTCACTCGATGTCGTACGGGACAACCTTTCACCCAACAGCCCAAACGTCGAACCGGTCGCACCGAAACGAGCAGGAGGTTCCCCACACGGAGCATCTCTCTATGCCCGTTGGCAGATTTCCACCTTGCTGCCCTCAACCTACACCTATAAATCGGTGTGCTATGCCTCGACGCCCGGAGGTTTAGGCTACATCGGTTTATCGGGGCCCATATATCCGATATGCCTTCGGTACATTCAATACTTGTTCAGCAGGGCCGCACACGGATCGGTCCTCAATCGACACGGGCAGGGCCGCGCACACAAGACTCCCTCTTGCTGCACCCTAGCCCCTGCCTAGTCTCATTTTCATTACTATAGTGATCTCACATCACTCAACCGAACCCGTGTGTCCCCAGCCTATCTCGCGAGTAGATTCCAACTACTCGACTTGTACCGAATTCCTATGACTCATTAAGCATAGCCTGTCTACTCGAGGTCCTTGACACTACCCTCACTCTTTTAGGAACCTTTGGTTATGCAAGTGGGGTTTCATTCATCCTATACCTAATGCACATACATACTTCATATGACACATGTAAACAAAGTAAAACTTTTAAAAAGGGTTAATGCAAACCGGGGCTTGCCTTGTTGCTGCTGGTCAGTAGTTAGTTCCTCGTCCGGAAGAAGGAAGTCCAGCACTTCTGGAGTCTCTTCTTCAACGGCTACACGTTAATGAAATACTACATGTTAATTTAGATGCAAATGTGAGTTTTAGAGTAAGACTTCTACTATTAGTTCTAATAACCAGCCTCTAACACCTGGAACTTTGTTTAAGAATTTAAATATGAACTGGTGCTGGTGGTTTGGCTTGGACTTAATCACATGGTTAAATGCTAAGTGGTTTTCCCCCTTTTCCATATTAATCCCTTAAGTGGTTAAACAGGACAGGGGTGATCTAGAGGTCCAATGGAGCTGAGAATTTTTGTGTGAGTTCCTTGTCACAAGGAAACTCTCTGGACCAAACATTAGCACTTTTCATGGAGTGGTTTGCTCAGAATAATTCTCTTGGCAAATCAGCAAGGAAGAATTTTATTCTGAGGTAATACCCCTGTTCATGCTCAACTTAATGAACTAAAATTTCAATTATAGCTCATAGAGTTTGCCTGAATTTTCCTAACATTTTTGGGGTTAAGAATTGCCCAGAACTGAATTTCCAAGTTTTGGAAATTCTCTGAAAATGTTTCTGTATTCAAATGAACACAGCACCTTCCAATTTGAATTGCTCTGACCAAATCAACTCCAAATGGTCTGAAACATTTACAGGGGTTTACTAATGTCCTAAAGAACATTCTGGCAAAATTTGGGGATTTTTGGATGCACCAAACTCCCTCTAAAATTCTTTTGCTGAGAAGCTTTAAAGAATTTTCCAGAATTAATTAATGGGTTTCATACAAATTGGGTTGTATATATGGACAGAGCTAGGCAAGATGAATCCAACCCAATTTGAATCACTAAATTTGGAGCTTCCTAGCAAAAGTTATGGGGTTCTAAAGTTTGCACTAAAACTGGAAATTCCAGAAATGTTTAAATCCTGCGGGTGGGTCCACGTACACGTGTCGACCGCTGGATCCGAGCCACACGGGGCCACAGACTCCTTCCCGCGCGGCCGCACTGGATCCCGGACCACAGAGAATCCCACCCCTTTATTTCCAGCCGCTGACGCGTGGGGCCTACCCCTTCGTCCTCCTCCGGCCACCCGCGCGATCCCGCCGCCGAGCTCGCCGGAGCTCTCGCCGGAGACGGGTTCCGGTCCTCGGAGCTTGCTGAATCTCGCCGCCAGTGCCTATCTCGGCCTGAGGAACACGGTGGTGCCCTCCCCAGAACTTGACAACCACCGGAACAGTGCTCCCGACGGCAACAGCGGCCGGGAGCTCACCGGCGACGTCCAACTCGGCATCCCACGCACCTTTTTCGATGCGGTTTGCTCGGGGAGATCCGCTGACACCTGCTGGTCACGGACATGGACACCGATCCCCGTGAAAACGGCGGTAACTATGACCTCACCGGCGACCTAGGCCGGATATCGGCTGTGCTTCAGAAAACTTCAAAGAACCGTCAACCTAGCCCATGGTTTTTACTGGTTTTTGATCCTAGGTGGTCGTGGCCGTGTATAGAGCGTGTGCATGACTCGGTTTGCCCGGTGATGAGCTAACCCCCACGAATTTTGGGATTTTGTGGGAGCTCGGTCTCAAGACACCCGAAGCTTTCCCGGCGAAATACTCCCTCGACAACCCATGAAATGAACAACGGTAGGGACTAGAAGAATCATCACATTAAGGCGGTCCTTTCTTGTGTGGCTCGTCGGGCACGAGTGCGCCTGTGCTGGCCGAACGCCGGCGATCGGAGAGGGCGGCGTTTCTGTGCTCGCACGGAAACGAGGAAGGAGCTCGGTAGGGGGGTTTCTCGTTTGGAAAGCAGGAGGAAGGCGGCGTGGGCTGTGCGCTGGCCTTTAAGCCGCGGTATGGCACCGTGAGGTGGCCGATTGCTGCCTCGGTGGCTCACCGCCGTTCCCTGGCTTGCGCGCGAAGTCGGGGTCGGCTGCAGCAACCGACTGCCCCTCCTGTGTGCCACTGACCTGTGGGCCTCCCCCTTTCTCCTTTTTCCCTAATATTTCTTTTCTGTTTTTGTTAATTATCCCACCAGCTACTCACAATTTAATGTGAGACTTAGCTCCCAAGTCTTTGTTTGAATTTGAATTCTCAAATTCAAACTTTGTTTGGTTAAATGTGCTTCATATTTAAACTGAAATTCAAATTCAGTTTTGAATTCTTGCAAATTTAGCTCTTGACAAGATGAGCTCCAATGGAGATGAAAATTGGTGGGTTTACTCAGAAAAATGTGCTGAGCATAGATATGGAGCTAACTTTTGAATTTGGGTGATGAAAGTTGCTGCAATTTGAATTTACATTCAAATTGGCCTCCTTTTGAAATAACCCAAAAGTGCCTCAAAAAGTGTTGAATTTGCATGAGCTTTGGACTGAACCTTCCCAAGACTTTTTAAATTCTAGGGGTGAGCTCAACCTCTCATGTTCATGTGTAGAAACCCTACTTTGTGAAAGTGAAGGCTTTCCCCTCTAATCATTCTTTTGATGGAGGTTACTTGCTCTTCACAACATTTCCTAAGGTGTCCACAATAAAAACTGTGGTGTTGTGAGGTGAAGAAAAGTTTTTGCAAGTCCCTTTTCTTGGGCTTTTACATATGTTTGAGAAATATATGCCTTGTGGTGCTTGTCAAGCCAGAAAGCAAATTGTAGCACCTCATCTTACAAAAGAATGTGATGACCACAACAAGACCTTTAGAGCTGCTTCATATGGATCTTTTTGGTCCCATTACTTACATAAGAATAGGCGGTAACAAATATGGTCTTGTCATAGTTGATGATTTTTCTCGTTTGACTTAGCTGTTCTTTTTGTATGAAAAGAATGAAACACAAGGACTGCTGAAGAATTTTTTAAGGAGCACTCAAAATGAATTCTCCTTAAGGATCAAGAAGATTAGAAGTTACAACAGCACCGAGTTCAAGAATATTCAAGTGGAGGAGTACCTTGATGAAGAAGGCATCAAGCATGAGTTTTCAGCTCCATACTCTCCTCAACAAAATGGAGTTACCAAAAGGAGAACCGCACACTCATTGAGATGGCGAGAACCATGCTTGATGAGTACAAAACTTTGGATTGGTTTTGGGCTGAAGCAGTTAACACCGCTTGTCATGCCACAAACCGACTCTATCCTCATCGACTTTTGAAGAAAACACCATATGAGCTTCTAACAGGTAACAAGCCAAACGTTTCATACTTCAGAATATTTGGTAGCAAGTGCTATATTCTTAACAAGAAACCTAGTACTTCAAAATTTGCAGCCAAATCTGATTAAGGGTACTTGCTTGGTTATGATTTGAACACTTATGCATACCATGTTTTCAACAAAAACTCCGGTTGTGTTGAATAGCACGTGATGTAATGTTTGATGAAACTAATGGCTATCAAGTAGAGCAAGTTGACCAATGTATGCTAGATGAAGAGGAAGCACCTTGCATATCACTAAGGATGGTCCTTGGTGATGTACGCCCACAAGAGAAAAATCAAGGTCAAGTGGATCAATCCTCAACACTAGCTGCTCCCCCAACACAAGTGCAAGATCAAGATCAAAATGATCAACAACAAGTTTCTCAATATCAAATTGATCAACATCAAGATGATGGCAATGATCTAGGGGGAGTATATGATGAATACGAAGTTGATCCAAGACCCCAAATGGCGCATCTAGGAGTGTACCAAAGTGTTCAACGAGATCACACCGTTAACAACATCCTTGGTGATATTACTAGAGGGGTAAACACTCGATCTCGTGTAGCAAATTTTTGTGAGCATTACTCGTTTGTTTCTTCTTTGGAACCCTTAAGGGTGGAGGAAGCACTACAAGACCCGGATTGGGTGGTGGCCATGCAAGAGGAGTTGAACGACTTCAAGAGGAACGAAGTTTGGAAATTGGTGAAGAGACAAAATGCCAATATTGTAGGTACCAAGTGGATGTTCCGTAACAAACAATATGAACATGGAGTGGTAACAAGACACAAGGCAAGACTTTTGGCCAAAGGATACTCACAAGTCGAAGGTTTGTGTCGAAGTGTTCCCTGCGACACTTCCCCAGATCCGCTCTAGAGTAGCCTGCAGAGGTTCTTTTTTAGGAGGGGCTTAGTGGCTTTGAGCGTCGCAGCACGATAGCGAGATGGACACGAAGTCTACGTGGTTCGGTTCGCCTGAGCGTAATACCCTATGTCCACGGAGTGTTGGTTGTTCTTTGTTGCCTGAGTTTGAGGGTGGCTCGAGCTTGCGAGCGTACAATGGTGCTCGGGGATCAGAATCGGGGATCGCGGATCCTTTTGCCCGTTGGCTGTTTGGTCCTTTTATAGCTCAAGGCTAGACAGCCTTACAAGTGGGCCCGGGGCCTGATAGGCGGCCCCGGTATGGGCAGCAACCTCTACTATGGCTAGAACGCCCATTACTAGTAGTAGCGTACTTGATGAAGCCGTTGGGCGCGTCGCTTTTGTCGCATCGACATCCTTAAGTGCTGCCTGACGAAGGCGGTAGGAATACGTCTTGTCCCGCGACGCTGCACTGTTGCTGCCGTTAGGGCGCCGCACGACTGGTCTCTGTTGCCAGGCATGCCTGTGCCGGGATACGCTGGATTGCTTGCTTGGGGAACATGCGAACTTTAAATGCGTGATAGGACAACACACCTTCCTCTTTACTCCTTGTCTATCTGCCCGCTGCTTGTCGGCGTGGCGTCCCGGTGGCTGGCCCCCGGGACACGCGTCGTCACCAGAGCTGTCCTGCAGAGTAGCAAGGGGTGCGGAGTCATTGGACACATGGCAACGCCGGAGCTTTCCCTGGCAGGAGGGGAGGTCCGGAGCTGTCATGCACGTGTCTGCACCGGAGCCCTCCTTAGCGGGAAGGGACGCTTGGAGTTGTTGCCCACATGGCAGCACCGGAGCCCTCCCATGTTGGAGGTCAGGCCCGGATCCGTAGGACACGTGGCACCTCCGGAGCTCTCTTCGGCGAAAGACGTGGCTCGGAGGTTCCGGACACGTGGCAGTGCCGGAGCCCTCCCTGGCGGGAGGTCGGGTCCGGCACCATCGGACACGTGGTAGCTCCGGAGCCATCCTCGGCCGGTAGTGAGGCTCAGAGCCTGCAGACACATGGCAGCCTCGGAGCCCTCCTTAGCAGGTGGTCGGACCTGAGGCCTAGGGCACACGCCTTCTCATGAATGCTCCCTAGCTGGCAGTTGGGCCCAGCCGGCAGGCTGGGTCCCTGTTTTCTGCATACGTGCTGACGTATGTCTTTTTTTGCTCTTACACGCGGGGGTACCGACAGTGGCCCCTGGGCCCATCTGGACAGAGACGAAGGCTCTTGTTGATGGGGCCTCCGTCGAAAATCCTGTGTGGTGGTCTTCTGATCTTGCTTCAGTTAACTAAGACGAAGAGACGCTACTGCTGTTACGGACAGGTGTCCATTTGTTGTTGGAGGGTCGTGGGGGCGCACATTGCGTCCAACTGCAGCATTACTGCGACGGTTCCCAACACGAACCCTGCTCTTCCTCTTGTCGGACTTCCTCGGGGAACCACTTTTGTCTATTGAAACCGTGGTGCTTTTTGCCCACACTGTCTGCCGAGTGGGCCTGGAGCCTCCTTGGCGGTATAGCCGATGTGGGCGCGATTTGGTTAGGGACAAATAAAGAGATCCTCTGCAGCTAGCAGGAGTCCCCTCCTTCATTTGCTTCCTTGCGCCTCTCCTTCCTTCCTTTTGCTTCAGTCGCCTTGCCTCCTTGCTTTCTCTTCCTGCTCCAATGGCGACGGACCTGCGAGAGCCTTGTCTCCGAAGCGCTGGCGATGTGGAGCGTGTGAGGCGCCTGATTGGCTGGCAGGTGCCTCAGTATGCTGGGAGGATTCACTGCAGATCCCTCCCACTCGTAGATCTTCAGCCCGGTGAAGTCGTCGTCTTCACCGGGTACATGCTGGTGGGACTCGCCTTCCCCACATCTTTCTTCTTCCTGACCTTGCTGGAGTTCTATGGGCTCCAGATGCAGCACCTGAAGCGACACTCCCTCGTGTTGGTGTCGATCTTCATCCACCTCTGCGAGATGTTTGTGGGGGTGCAACTGTTCCGGTCGTTCTTCGTCCTGCGGTCGTCGGGGAGGAGCTCGAGCTTCCTGGGCGCCTACTACTTCCAGCATCCCACAAGATCTACGGTGACTTACATCTCTCCCTTATCCCCTAACAATTGGGAGAACTGGAGGGATGACTGGGTCATCGTGAAGACCAACGTCCACGACCGGCTGGATCTGCCGACTCCTCCCCCCCTCGAGCAGGCGGACCTGCTGGGAGAAGATGCCCGACCTTCAGAGCGCCTACTCCCCTGTGCTGGAAAGGATTAAGCTCCTGACGGATAGGGGGTTGTCTTTTTTGATGGTGTTGGCCGACTTCCTGGGTCGGCGCATCGCTCCCCTCTAGCACCGTTGCCACGCGGCCTGGATGTACTCCGGCTGGAGCGTGGCCCCGGGACCCGCTTGAAGACGGAGCTCCTGGACGCCATGTTGGCGAAGCTGTGCGTCGATGTTGGAAACGAAGGCGTCTTCGACGATCTCGTCAACCCACCGGCGTCGTGCTTACCCATCTTCATGGACCAGGAGATAAGGTTAAAGCTCCTGAAGACGATGCCGACGCTGGACGACATCGACGTCACTCCCCGGCAGGTTGGTGACACTTCTCAAGGAGTAGAGATTCCTGGGGTGATAGAAGCGAGCGGCGGGAGGGCTGCTTCCTTCGCTCTGTCCCCTGCTGCTCCATGCACTTCCGCGCCGAGCTCTGTGGCTCCAAACTCCTCCGCCTCGAGCCTGGACAAGGGAAAGGGGAAGGCGTCGGTGCCCCCCAGTCTAGCTCCCCCAGGAAGAAGCAGAGGCTGATGCGTGCAGACGGGAGCTTTACCTCGGCATGTGGCCCCGTGGCGCTTGCGGTGGCCCGAAACACACCTGTGGTTGAACTGGAGGACATGACCGGAGGCAGCGTGGCCGGTCCTGCATCTAAGTCCGCAGAGGGAACTCCTGCAGCTCCACCGCCTCTGCCGTCAATGAAGAGGTCGGCTGCAGCCGGGGGGTCCAGTGGCTCCGGAGGCTCGAGCAAGCGTTTCCGAGCTGCCTCATGGTGCTTTGCCGGCCCCAGGTAGATCATACGAGGCCAGCCCTTGCTGCTTTTGGTTCTGCTTTGGTGTTGTCTGCTGACCCCGTTCTTTACGTAGGGCTCCGTCCGCAGGTGCTCCTGGGAGCGCTCCGGTGCCCGTGGTGTCCAGCGATCCGCCGGCGGCTTCTGGGACTACTCCAGTCCAGGGTGCGGACCCTCTAGCGCCGGCGACGTCCATGCCGCCTACCTCTTCTGAAGGTGTCTCCCCGGCGGCCCCTGGTGAGGAGGACCCCAGTCAGGAACCTCTGTCGGTCCAAGCTCCGGGGCCTGGTTCCGGGCCAGCTGAGGCTAACGAGGCTCCGCCGGCACATGGCGATGAGCCCGCTCCTACCATCAACGAGGGTGCGTCAGATGCTGCGGCCCCTACCTCGGAGGATAGCACTCCCCAGCCAAAAGCTCACCCACCTCCTAAGAATAACCAAGCCGAAACTTCCCTGGGTCCCTGCGTATTGGTGCCTACTCCAACGGTCATCGACATCTCGGAGGATGGTGCCCAGGAGCCTTCGGCACGTGTCACGCGGGTCCCCTTGTCTGAGGCCATGGCCTTGGCTCAGGCAGGCCTCCGCCAAGTTCAGCTGGCGCTGGACCAGGAGCGAGAAGCCCTTCAGCAGGAGGAAGAGTGCCTCGGTGGTTGGGAAAGGTTGCTCAACTTCCGGACCCGGGAGACACGGAGCAGGTTGGAGGAGAAGGAGACTCACTTGCGGGAGGAGCAGAGCCTGACCATCCAGCAGCGGGACCTGGTTGATAAGTTAGATAAAAAGACCAAGCAGCTCCGGGCAGAAGCCAACGGGGCCCACCAGAAAGGCAATGCTCGCCTCGCAGGCCTGGAAGAGCTACGGCTAAAGCTGGCTCGCCGTGAGATTGCAGTAGGCGAGCGCGAGCACAAGCTAGCGAAGGAGGAGGAGTCTTCATTGCACTTGCAGCAGGAGCAGGCCGAGCTGAAGTCGCAGGCCTCTCTGAACGTGGAGTGAGAGATGCAGATGAAGGAGCGCCAGGACCTCCTGGCTGCAGAATTCGATGCTTTGCTCTCTGAGGAGGGATTGCAGCGCCGTGCTCGTGAGCTTGATGACCGGGAGGCGGCGTTGGCTGCCAGGGAGAAAAAACTCTCTGAAAGTGATGCAGCAGCCCTAGCAGCGGCACAGCGTGAGCTTCAGGAGCTCCGGGCTTCGCGCAAGGCGGAGGTCTAGCAAGTCTTGGACTTCCTGGGCTGTGCCGAGTCAGCACTGGTGCCCTTCGGCTTCAGCCCGGTGCACGCTAGCGAGCCTTCGCAGGAGATGAGCCAAGTGCTCCCTGCGCTTGAGTCTGCAGGCGTGAAGATGGCAGTGTTGGAAGACATTGTCGTCGACCAGCTGGAGGCGGAGGGAAAGGCCTTGGCTAAGGAGGTGGCAACACATGTGTTGACTTGCTTCCGAAGCTGAGACCTAAGTGTTGGCTAAGGCCTCGTCGCTGTGAGGGAGGCGGCAGCCCGGTCTGAGGTTGAAGACTTAGGAGCCCTCGTCGTCGAGCTGTTAAGGTGTGGTGCTGGCGAGTCCTAGGCGGGCTCTGACCTTTGTATTTTTCTTTTGTTTTTTGTGTCTTGTCTTGTACTTTTGTGCTGATGGATGAAAGTCTTTTTGTTGGTCTCTCATCCTTCAGCCACTCGAGGCCTGTATACTTGATTGCTTGTCGTAGTCACTCCCTTAGGTCTGCGGCGGCGCAGGGTCCGGTAGGAAGGACTACATTAGTTTTCAGGAGGTCCCCTAGTCCTTGATGTCGCAAGGACCGGAGGCTCTCTCATTTACCAAAGAGGTTGATGCTTCCTTGTTGCTTGCTGTAGATATCTACACACTTCCTTCTTGCGCATTGCAGGGGTCCAATCGTCTTGCCTGCCTTGACCAGTCGTGATGGCCCCCTGGTAGGAGTGCCCAAATGTTTGGGGACGCCTGCCAAAAAGGCGCAAGACACCAGCTCCGGACCCTTCAGGAGTCGCTATCCTTGGGGGTCCAAGAGTGGCCCCCTGGGAAAGCTGGTGTTCCAGAACCAACCCCATGGACCGGAGCCCCGTGGCCTGCATAGACACTAGAAGGAAAGGGTTTGTGACCGGTAGTTGTTTTTCCCTGTTTGCTGGCCGCACTATGGCTTATGGTCCTCTGCTAAGCTACGGGACCTGGACAATTCGATGTAGTAGTGTCCAGACTATGGTTACCATCCTTCTTAGGGTGGTGTGCCATCCGGGCCCCCAGCACTTGGGTGCTGCGCTGAAGAGGCAGAGTGTGCACGCTTAGGGTACAGGACCAGGCTAAGCAGGCTACACACCATGGACCTCCCGCTGGCATGACACTCCGAAGGGGAGGGGGCATCCTTCTGGCGCCACGGGACCCGAGCAGGAAGGTAACCAAGGGGGTCCGGAGACAACACAGATGCCTCAGGTTTTTCTGCCTTGTAGCAGGACGCCATAATTTTGGCCAAGAGCGAGACAGAGAAACACAACTATATACACGTCGAGAGGCACGTAAAAATATATGCAAGCTTGAAAGGAAAGCTGCAAAAATATAGACGTGCACAAGGTAGGGAAAGAGCTTTCTTTATCATGGTGCTACATAGGAGGAGTCAGGCTGTACAGGAGTTCAACGACCTAGCCGGACCCCGGCCCCCCCCCCCCCCGGAGTTTAGTTGATCCGAGCACTGGTCCTATGCACTATGGGCCATTTACAGATAAAGACTGCCCTACCCTAAGCTACGGGTAAAACTTGCATAGGTGCTAAATGTTCCAAGGATTTGGAATCGGGTCGCCATCCTCCGTCGCCAGGCGGACGCATCCTGGTCAGCATACTTGTGTCACCCGGAAGGGTCCTTCCCAGCGGGGGAAAAGCTTGTTAGACCCCTCCCGGGAAAGTATTCGCCAAAGCACCAGGTCGCCCACCCGCAGCTATCTGCTCCGCATGGACCGCTGGTGGTAGCTCCGGAGCGCCTAGTGGTATCATGCATTTCGGATTGCTGCCTGCCATCTGTGCTCGTCGACGAGCTCGATATCTTCACGCTGGATCTTGTCCTGCGTGGCTTCGTCGTATGCTTTGAAACATGGAGAACCCAAGGTGTGTGGGGACCACCCCGTGGTTCACCCACTCCAGGATCGCATAGGATGGTGCTGTGCGATGCGGCACCCAATAGAACACACGAGAAGAATTAAGAACAACATACGAACTTTTATTTGATATAAAACAGCGAAAGTATTTTACAAAATTTAATTAACAGCGGGAGTATTATACATAGATAGCCTCTCATCCTAACTAAGCAAAAGTGCAGCCGTCCAGCCCGGGGACACTACACACTAGCAGCATTCAAACGGAGATCACGGCGGCGTGCAGGGCTCCAGTTCGGCCGTGTACCCCGACGGGGGCATCGCCTCGTCCTCGGAACCTTCCTCATAACTCTCACCTGTACACAGCTCAAATATTGCAACCGTGAGCACGATGTCTCAGCAAGTCTTAACCGACAGCCCTAGGCATGGAACTCTACATGCAAGGATGTGTAAGATAGGAAAAAAGGACTTTGCAATAAAGACACGCCTACATGTTGATCCTTACTTTCAGTTTTATAGCAACAGTTTAATGAGCATTAGGCAGCCCTCACATCGGAAGTCTACAATCAAACAAGAAACGCTTTCCTCCGATGTGGTGATGCCCAAAGTGGAATATAAACTTAATTAGCTCTATAACTACAGCATACAAGGTTTCAAGACATTAATAGTTCAATACAGCATATTCAGTTGCCTTATTTCACTTCTTACTACGTCACAGCGCAGTGAACAAGCGGGTACTCAAATAACCGTGAGGGACGGTGATTGCAATCAGGATACACCCGGATAACACGTCACATACACCCACTTTCAGAAGTGTGATTCCACACCCCTTCCTACTCTGTTGTATGCAACAACCTTTCAAAGGCAACCCAAATGCCGAACCGGTCCATCTGTAACGGGCAGGAGGTCCCCGCGTGGAGCGTGACTGTGCCCACCGGCAGATTTACACCTTGCTACCCTCAACCCACTCCTATAAAACGGCTGGGTAAGCCTTGGCATCCAGGTTAACCAATTACATCGGTTTCCTGGTTCCCATATGCCAGTATGCATCCAGTACTGTTCGATACTTGTCCAGCAGGGCCGCACACGGCTCGGTCCTCAATTGACACCAACAGGGCTGCGCACGTGAGACCTCTGCTCACTGCATCCTATCCCCCCTGCTGGGTCTCATGTTCACAACTTAAGCCATTTTCTACCTCTTTTCATCCCATGTGATAAATACTATCTCGCGAGTAGCTTCCAACCACTCGACTTCTACCGAGATCCTAAAAACATTAGCACGGCATCTCTACTCGTTGAGTTTGTAAAGTACCCAACCCTTCATAGGATTTAAAAGGCTATGCAAGTGGGGTTTCAATCACCCTAACCCTAATGCAAGCATTTCACCCTAAACATAAGTGATACAAATAAAGAATTTGCAAAAGTACTTAAATGCAAACCGGGGCTTGCCTGGTTGCGAGTTAAATGGGAAGTCAGCTTCTGGTGGGAGGACGTCCAATGGCTCCGGTGCGTCCTCAACTTCGGTCACTATTATGAAATGTAGCAAAATACATGCATAAGTGCAAGTTGTATATAAGAAGTACACTTTTATTTAGAGATACTGTTATTTAGGTCCCTTAATTGGATTTGGGATTTTTACAGTGGATACTAGACTTGCTAAGGATGATCTGAGAAAAATTTGGAGAATTTTCATTGCACCTTGTGTTCTCCAAAAATTCCCACAAGCACAATGCTTCTCTGAACTTTGAGCCCAAATCAGGAGCCTTGACATGGCTAACAGTGGAAGATCTAATAAGGGTAAGTCTCTCTAACAAAATTTGTTTCACCATTTTTGGAGCTACCAACAGAGAGATATGTATTTTTGAAGTTGGACAGGAGTTCTGAAAAGTTTCTGTTTAAATTTGAATTTTCAAATAAAGGCTGAACTTTGGAAGGAAATTTAGCCTAGCAAATGAACTCCAATGAAGCTCAAATTTTTACTGGAGATCAGTTACTATGAACAGGATTTGCTGCCCAAATTCGAGAATGTTTCATAAATAACTCCTGTAATAAATCTCTAAAATATTTACTAAAAACAATTCTACAGAAATTCCTGGGCATTTTCATAGCAAGCAATTTGTTCCTCTGTGAAGTACTCCTCATGAGGATTCCAACAAAATTGGTCTCACCCTTTTTTGAAGTTCCCTACACAAATTATGGATTTTCAAACTTGAATAACTTTCTGTTGGAAATTTAGACAGAGACTCAAAGGGGGGCCCACTGGTCAGATGCTTCTTCCACCTATCGACAGGCCCCACGCGCGCACGCTGGACCCGACGATGGCGCACCGTGTTCTCGCCCGTTTCTCCACCATTCTCTCTGCAGTTTAGTGCTACACCACCCTCGGATCACAGCCTAGCAGCCGGGCAAGGTTTCGGGTTATGAAAACGCCGAGAAACCCATCGGCAACGGCGAGGTGGCTCGGTGGCGCGGCACCGGTGATGAACCGCACGTCCCAAGCCTTAACCGGTGATCTAAGGGGCCGTACACCATCCCTGGAGTACGTAGAACATGATGCTACCCCTAGCGGAGCTGAAAACGCCCGCAAATGGGAGCTCGACGGATTCTCGTTGCTAGGGTTGTAGAAAAGATGATTTGTGTCATTCTTCAGCGCGGGAGGGCGCTAGGAGCTCTAGTAGCTGTGTCTAAGACCGGAGACCCGATGATCCAACGTGTGTGAAGAATTCCCCGAAGTTGTCTCGATCGGTCCTCCACGTGCACCGTCAGAAATCTCCAAATTCTGGCTAGCCGGCGGTGGTAGAGTACAAAGGGACATCAGTGTGAGAAACTAGACTCCAGGACGCACCTCTCGGTGGTTTTCCTCGCGCTGGGGAGGTCGGAGTTAGCCGGGAGACGTGGAACAGCAAGGTGCGGCGTCGGCTCTGTTTTGCCGGTACAGAACAGCTCGGGCACTGCGAGGGGAGGCCGGGGACGAGCTGAGGAGTAGCGGAGCACGTCGAGGAGTCACCGGTGCAGCTTATGGGCAGCTTAGCTAGGTGCTCGCATCGCCGGAAGCTGATCGGCGCTGAGGAACCGAGGGCAGCGGTGTAGCTCGGGTTGCAGCCGTGCGCTCGAGTAGGGGGCTAGGAAAGCTGCGGTGTAACGTGAAGAAGAGGGAACCGACACTCGGCTGCCGCTTTGATCGCCCACACGCGTGGACCAACGTCGGGAGCAGCGAGGAAGCAGCTCGGTGTAAACGTCGGGCGGAGGGTTTAGCCGGGAGCTGGCGTGCTGCGATCACCCGAGGAAAACAGAGAGAGGGAAAAATAACTTTGTGAGGCTGACTGCTGGGCCCCAGCACTTTATTTTCTTAATCAAAATTTTCGCCTAGCTACTCATAATTGAATGCCTTACTTCACTCCAAAGCTAAGGTTTGAAATGTTGAATTCAAATGATTTGAATTCTGATGTGAAGTTTGAATTGGTTTAGGCCATTTGAATTTGAATTGGAATTTGAATTATCCCTTCAGCATTGTTCCAAAAGCATAGCAAACCAACTCCAAATTTTCTCATTTTTGGTCTGGCTGCTAATTCAAATGTGAAGAACACATTTGTGGAACCAAATTTGCAAATTGATGAATTCGGGATTTGAAACTGAAATTTAAATTCAGATTAGAGGACTTCCTCTTTTAATCCCAAACAAATACTCAAATCCCTCCAAATGAGCTGAAATTTGGAAGGTTAAATATTTGAAATATGAAGATCCAAGTTATGAATTTAGATCTCCATGTTTGGAAGTTTTGGGAAGTTTGAATCACCACTTTGAACTTACACCGTTATATTTCAAAGTTTTAATTCTCCTCATTTTTCCTAAGTGTACATGAGCTGAATTTTCTTGCTACCAGTTTTTGGGGATTTTACATCCCTCCCCCCTTAAAAGAATCTCGTCCCGAGATTCCAAAAGAACTACAAGTGGGGAGACTTTACCGGGTATATGATGACAGCAAGTCCGGATAATTAGTTCGTAGATATTCCTCGCTTTCCCATGTCGCCTCATCAGCGGTATGGTTACTCCACAAGACCTTGTAGAACCATAAGGTCCGGTTTCTTGTGGCGCGAGTCTTTTCATTGATAATCCGGATTAGATATTCTGTGTACGTGAGGTCCGGTTGAAGAACTTCTATGTCTTCTGTGCGAATTTCAGCCGAGGGTTTGAGGCACTTCCTCAGCTGAGAGATATGGAAGACGTTGTGAATTCCTGCGAGCGACGCCGGTAAATCCAGGCGATAGGCCACGGGTCTGCATTTTTCAATGATGGCGAACGGACCGGAGAATCTTTGGCGCAAGTTTGCCCTTCACTCCGAAACGATGAACTCCCTTCATCGGAGACACACGGACATAAACATGGTCCCCGATGTCGAAGTGAAGAGGGCGGCGTCTTTTATCCGCATAGCTCTTCTGACGAGATTGAGCAGCCTTGAGGTTGGCTTGTATTATCCACACTTGTTCTTCAGTCTCATTCACAAGTTCAATGCCGTAGATAACTCGCTCGCTGGACTCGCACCAGTTGAGAGGCGTGGGGCATTTCCGGCCGTAGAGAGCTTCATATGGCACAATCTTGATGCTAGCTTGATAGCCATTGTTGTAAGAAAACTCCGCCAACAGCAAATGATCGTCCCAATTCTTGCCGTGGTGGATGGCACAAGCGCGTAGCATGTCTTCAAGTACTTGATTCACCCGTTCAGTTTGACCATCCGTCTGCGGGTGATACGTGGAGCTTCGGATCATTTTGGTCCCCAATGACGCATGCAGCTGTTCCCAAAACCGAGCGACGAACAGCGCTCCGCGATCTGAAATAATGGAGCGGGGAACACCGTGCAAGCACAAGATCCTTGTGATATATAACTCCGCATATTGCTTGGCCACGTACTTTGTATGTACGGGGATAAAATGAGCCGACTTGGTTAGTCGATCGACTATTACCCAAATTGAGTCATGCTTGTGAGACATGAGAGGTAACCAACTATGAAGTCCATGCTGATATCCTCCCACTTCCATGCCGGAATATTCAATGGTTGCAGCTGTCCGGCTTTACGCATATGGTCGGCTTTCACCCGCTGACACGTATCACATTCGGATACGTACTTTGCGATTTCTCTTTTCATCTGTGTCCACCAAAACTTGGTTTTCAGATCCTGGTACATCTTGTTGCTGCCTGGATGAATAGAATACTTGGACAATTGAGCTTCATCCAAGATTTTCATCTGAAGCTTCAAGTCACGGGGTACGACTATACGATCTTTAAACCATAGAGTGTCATGTTCATCTCTTTGGAAGCATTTCATTTCGCCATTCTTCATCCTTCACTAAATGTGCGACATTCCCATGTCTTTCTTCTGAGCTTCCATAATCTCCTCTCTTATGGTAGGGATGAGAGCAAGATTATATAATGCCCCATGTGGAACCAAGTACAAACTCGGCTCCTCCTCTTCAGGTGGGGTGATGGACAGATTGTTGACACGATATTTGTGGCTTAAGGCGTCGGCAACCACGTTTGCCTTTCTGAGATGGTAGTTAATCTCGATCTCATAGTCTTTGAGCAGTTCTAGCCGTCTCCGTTGCCGCATATTCAACTCTTTTTGAGTGAATATATACTTCAGACTCTTGTGGTCGGTGTAGAGGTGCACTAAGTTCCCGAGTAAATAGTGCCTCCACATTTTCCAGGCCAACACCACAGCAGCGAGCTCAAGATCATGAGTCCGATAGTGCTGCTCATGGTTATGAAGTTGACATGAGCCATAGGCGACCACTCTTCCTCCTTGCATCAATACACAGCCAAGCCCGATACCGGATGCATCACAGTATACGTCGAAGGGCTTGGTTGTATCTGGTTGAGCTAACACCGGGGCTGTTGTAAGATGCTTCACTAATGCTAGGAAAGCTTCTTCACAAGCTGAGTTCCAAACATATTTGATCCCCTTCTTCAACAGTTCAGTCATCGGCATAGCAAGCTTGGAGAAGTTTGGTATGAACCTCCGATAATATCCTGCTAACCCAAGGAGACTCCTGACTTCGTGGACTGATGTGAGGGACTTCCATTTCAGCACTTGTTCAATTTTGCTTGGATCAACTGCAATGCCTTCTGCAGAAATAATATGACCCAAAAATGGCACTTGGCTGATCCAAAACTCACACTTGCTAAACTTGGCGTAAAGCTTATGGTGTCGCAATTGTTGAAGCACGATATGCAGGTATTCGGCGTGTTCTTCTTCAGACTTGGAGTAAACCAAAATGTCATCTATGAACACCACCATGAACTTGTCCAACTCCGGCATGAACACTGAGTTCATGAGATACATGAAGTGTGCCGGGGCGTTGGTGAGACCAAACGACATGACGAGGTATTCATACAACCCATATCTCGTCGAGAAGGCTGTCTTCGTAATATCCTCCACTCGGATCTTGATTTGGTGATATCCGGAGTGAAGATCCATCTTTGAAAATACACTCGCATCCACAAGTTGATCGAAGAGAATATCGATGCGGGGCAGTGGATATTTATTCTTGATGGTGATGGCGTTGAGAGGTCGGTAGTCCACACATAACCTCAAGGTTTCATCCTTATTCTTCACAAATAGCGCTGAGCATCCCCATGGCGAGGAACTCGGTCGAATGAAACCCTTATTCATTAAATCGTTGAGCTGCTCCTTCAGTTCATGCAGCTCATTCAGAGCCATCTTGTACAGTCTCCGTGATATCGGCGTCGTCCCAGGTACAAGTTCAATCTTGAACTCGACATCTCTTTTGGGTGGCATTCCCGGAAGATCATCCGGAAAGATATCCGGGTATTCACGGACCACACAAATATCCTCAAGTTTAGTGGCTTCCGTGTTATATGTGGCTGGAGTTTCTTGAACCGAACGGTCAAGAATAAGAATATGTAGTTCATGAAGTGGAGAGTTTAAACGAACCACACGTGGAATGATGTTAAGAACAGTACCATGGTGATGTAGCCATGACATTCCTAAAATGACATCAAGTTTTTGACTCTCTAGCATAATTAGAGAAGTCAGATATAGATTTCCACCCAATTGTAATGGTGCTCTATAGACCATTCTGTCAGCTGTTATTTTCCCACCAGGAGAGCATATCAAGTATGAACTATTTGTGGGAATGATAGGCAGTTGATATTTAATAACATAAGACTGACTTATGAAATTATGGGTGGCACCGGAGTCAAAAAGTATGACTACAGGATGATCTAAGTAAGAAAACGTACCCGCTAGAACGGGATCGCCTTCCGGCACGTCTTCGATGGCTAAGTGGTGGACGTTGCTGGGTTTTGGTGCTGGTTTCTTGGGCTGATTGCGGGGCTGATTAGCACCCTGGTACGGTGCTGCACCCCTGCCCTGTCGCGGCTCGGGCCAGTCCCTCGAAATATGCCCAACATGGCCACACGTGAAGCACGTGTAAAGTATCGGGGTCCCTCCGACTTGAGGACGGAATCCCGGTGCACGCGGTTGGAAGGCGCACGCGGGACCAAATTTTGCTGCTGCTGTTGCTGTGGTGGATACGACGGTCGGAAGTCCACAATCAAACAAGAAACGCTTTCCTCCGATGTGGTGATGCCCAAAGTGGAATATAAACATAATTAGCTCTATAACTACAGCATACAAGGTTTCAAGACATTAATAGTTCAATACAACATATTCAGCTGGCTTATTTCACTTCTTACTACGTCACAGCACAGTGAACAAGCGGGTACTCAAATAACCGTGAGGGACGGTGATTGCAATCAGGACACACCCGGGTAACACGTCACATACACCTACTTTCAGAAGCGTGATTCCACACCCCTTCCTACTCTGTTGTATGCAACAATCTTTCAAAGGCAACCCAAATGCCGAACTGGTCCATCCGTAACGGGCAGGAGGTCCCCGCGTGGAGTGTGACCGTGCCCACCGGCAGATTTACACCTTGCTACCCTCAACCCACTCCTATAAAACGGTTGGGTAAGCCTCGGCACCCAGGTAAACCAATTACATCGGTTTCCTGGTTCCCATATGCTAGTATGCATCCGGTACTGTTCGATACTTGTCCAGCAGGGACGCACACGGCTCGGTCCTCAATCGACACCAACAGGGCTACGCACGTGAGACCTCCGCTCACTGCATCCTATCCCTCCTGCTGGGTCTTATTTTCACAACTTAAGCCATTTTCTACCTCTTTTCATCCCATGTGATAAATACTATCTCGCGAGTAGCTTCTAACCACTCGACTTCTACCGAGATCCTAAGAACAATAGCACGGCATTCTCTACTCGTTGAGTTTGTAAACTACCCAACCCTTCATAGGAGTTAAATGGCTATGCAAGTGGGGTTTCAATCACCCTAACTCTAATGCAAGCATTTCACCCTAAACATAAGTGATACAAATAAAGAATTGCAAAAGTACTTAAATGCAAACCGTGGCTTGCCTGGTTGCGAGTTAAATGGGAAGTCAGCTTCTGGTGGGAGGACGTCCAACGGCTCCGGTGCGTCCTCAACTTCAGTCACTATTATGAAATGTAGCAAAATACATGCATAAGTGCAAGTTGTATATAAAAACAACACTTTTATTTACATCTACTGTTATTTAGGTCCCAATTGGCTTTGGGATTTTTACACTGGATACTAGACTTGCTAAGGATGATATGAGCAAAATTTGGAGAATTTTCATTGCACCTTGTGGTCTCCAAAAATTCCCACAAGCACAATGCTTCTCTGAACTTTGAGCCCAAATCAGGAGCCTTGACATGGCTAACAGTGGAATATCTAATTAGTGTAAGTCTCCATGGTTCTAACAAAATTTGTTTCACCATTTTTGGAGCTACCAACAGAGAGATATGTATTTTTGAAGTTGGACAGGAGTTCTGAAAAGTTTCTGTTTAAATTTGAATTTTCAAATAAAGGCTGAACTTTGGAAGGAAATTTAGCCTAGCGAATGAACTCCAATGAATATCAAATTTTTACTGGAGATCAGTTACTATGAAAAGGATTTGTTGCCCAAATTTGGGAATGTTTTATAAAGAATTGCTCCTGTAATAAATCTCTAAAGGATTTATAAAAACAATTCTACAGAAATTCCTGGGCATTTTCATAGCAAGCAATTTGTTCCTATGTGAAGTAATCCTCATGAGGATTCCAACAAAATTGGTCTCACCCTTTTTGGAGTTCCCTACACAAAGTTATGGATTTTTCAAACTTGAATAACTTTCTGTTGGAAATTTACACAGAGACTCAAAGGGAGGGCCCACTGGTCAGATGCTTCTTCCACCTCTCGACAGGCCCTGCATGCGCACGCCGGACCCGACGATGGCGCACCATGTTCTCCCCTGTTTCTCCACCATTATCTCTGCGGTTTCGTGCTACACCACCCTCGGATCACAGCCTAGCAGCCGGGCAAGGTTTCGGGTTATGAAAACGCCGAGAAACCCATCGGCAACGGCGAGGCGGCTCGGTGGCGCGGTGCCGGTGATGAACTGCACGTCCCGAGCTTTAACCGGTGAGCTAAGGGGCCATACACCATCCCTGGAGTACGTAGAACATGATTCTACCCCTAGCCGGAGCTGAAAACACCATCAAATTTGAGCTCGACGGTGAACCGAGCCGTTTCAGCCCGCGGCGACGGATTCTCGTCGCTAGGGTTGTAGAAAAGATGATTTACGTTGTGCTTCAGAGTGGGAGGGCACTAGGATCTCTAGTAGCTGTGTCTAAGACCGGAGACCCGATGATCCAACGTGTGTGAAGAATTCCCCGAAGTTGTCTCGATCGGTCCTCCACGTGCACCGTCGGAAATCTCCAAATTCCGGCTAGCCGGCGGTGGTAGAGTACAAAAGGATGTCGGTGTGAGAAACTAGACTCCAGGATGCACCTCTCGGTGTTTTTCCTCGCTCTGGGGAGGTCGGAGTCGACCGGGAGACGTGGAACAGCAAGGTGCGGCGTCGGCTCTGTTTTGCCGGTACATAACAGCTCGGGCACTGCAAGGGGAGGCCGGGGACGAGCTGAGGAGTAGCGGAGCACGTCGTGGAGTCGCCGGCGCAGCTTGTGGGCGGCTTAGCTAGGTGCTCGCGTCGCCGGAAGCTGATCGGCGCTGAGGAACCGAGGGCAGCGGTGTAGCTCGGGTTGCAGCCGGTGCGCTCGAGTAGGGGGCTAGGAAAGCTGCGGTGTATGTGAAGAAGAGGGAACCGGCACCCGGCTGCCGCTTTGATCGCCCACGCGCATGGACCTACGTTGGGAGAATCGAGGAAGCAGCTCGGTGGAAACGTCGGGCGGAGGGTTTAGCCGGGAGCTGGCGTGCTGTGATCACCCGGGGAAAACAGAGAGGGAAAAATAACTTTGTTGGCTGACTGCTGGGCCCCAGCACTTTATTTTCTTAATCAAATTTTCCCCCAGCTACTCATAATTGAATGCCTTACTTCACCCCAAAGCTAAGATTTGAAATGTTGAATTCAAATGATTTGAATTCTGGTATGAAGTTTGAATTGGTTATGGCCATTTGAATTTGAATTGGAATTTGAATTATCCCTTCTGCATTGTTCCAAAAGCATAGCAAACCAACTCCATTCTCATTTTTGGCCTGGCTGCTAATTCAAATGTGAAGAACGCATTTGTGGAACCAAATTTGCAAATTGAGGAATTTGGGATTTGAAACTGAAATTTAAATTCAGATTAGAGGGCTTCCTCTTTTAATCCCAAACAAATACTCAAACCCCTCCAAATGAGCTGAAATTTGGAAGGTTAAATATTTGAAATATGAAGATCCAAGTTATGAATTTAGATCTCCATGTTTGGAAGTTTTGGGAAGTTTGAATCACCACTTTGAACTTACACCGTTATAATTCAAAGTTTTAATTCCCTAATTTTTCCTAAGTGTACATGAGCTGAATTTTTCTTGCTACCACTTTTTGGGGATTTTACAAGGTGATCTCCGGAGGGAGGACGTCCTCAGCTCGTACACCAGGAAGAAGGGCGTCTCCCCTGTGGCTCGGCTGGGTGATGTCCAGCTAGCCCATAGTGCGCACCGAAGCTCATCAATCCAGCTGGTCCCATGCTTTTCCATGTCCGCGTAGGTACACGTCCTGAGGCCCCTGAGTATCTCAACATTGGCTCTCTCGACCAGGCCGTTGCTCTCTGGGTGAGCAACGGACGCATAGAAGACCTAGATACCACGGTCCTCACAGTACTCTTGGAATGCTGCACTGGTGAATTGGGTCCCGTTGTCGGCGATGAACCTGTTCGGGACCCCGAACCTGCAGACGATTGACTTGATGAATTTTACAGCAGACTGCTTGTTGATGGTGACCACAGGGGTTGCTTCCGGCCACTTGGTGAACTTGTCTACGGCGATGTAGAGGTACCGGTACCCTCTGTGTGACGCCCAGTCCCGTGAAAACGGATCCGAACTAATGCATATGTGTGCCCAGGATGTGTTCATCACACATACACATGTAATCCACAAACTGAATTCAGAATATAACCACGAATAATAGGGTTTAAGTACTTTATTACATCAATCTCTATCTTATTCTTGCAGCGGAAGTCTCTAACTTATTCTAGCAGCGGAAGTCTCTAAACGATAGCGGAAGCAAACTAAACACGGCAGCAGCGGCTCCATCTTCAACTCCATCCCCACAGGCAAGTTGATGGTAGATCACACACCTAGTACTCCACATGCTCTTCAAAGTACTCCTCTCCTGTCGCTGATGATCGTATGATAATGCAAGGGTGAGTACATGTCGTACTCGGCAAGTGCGGGAGAATATGATATGTAGCTTACAGCAAGGTAGGGATAAAAAGGCTCATTGCAGAAAGCAAAGTTTATTTCACAAACACGATAAAAACAGCAACTATCTTTAAGTGAATTTAATCCCAGCATGTATCCGATTAAAACATCAACATACCTCCATCATGATTCTCCTCTTTTCATGTCTCATCTAGACATTTATCTTTCTCAACTCTCTCTCATGCTCATAATGACCATCTCATGACCATATCCATCTCATATCCGAAACCAAAGTTCATTGTTTTGACTCAACAGTCCGAAACTATTCTCATTACCAGGACTCAACAGTCCCGAAACCAAATTCCAAAGACCAAACCATACCAATAACCAAACACCATCCCAATAACCATCCGAAACCTCCCCATCTAATCATGGAAGTTGGCCAGGTGCTTGTGACCGGAAGCACAGCTATCATGATAGTTTTACACTCTGCGGAGGTGGCACCACTTTATCCACAAGTTTGTGATTTCGTCACCCGTCAGCGACTGCAGAACCTCCATTATACCAGTACACAACCGTCGGTGTATGGCCAAGAGATCACAAAATAGCCTTTACAAAGGGGCTACTAGATGTATGGACTCACTAAGGTTTCACCAGCAGGCTCAAATCACCATTCTCCCACCTACGGCCCCCCTCTTGTGCCATGCAGTTCCCAGGGCAGTCCTCTCTCGAATCCCTCCCCGTGCCTTCCACGGTCCATAACAATCTAGCAACTTACCTAATTAGTCAGCTAAGCCGCACCCATACTTGGCCTTGTGGTGGCATTGTTTTCCTGGCATGTGCTCGCATGAACCGGTCCTTAGATCTACGGCAAGTAAACCACCATCTCATTCTACCACATCCACAAACCAAGCTTGCCTAGATCTCCCCCAATTCATGTTCATTATCAACATCAAGTTCTTATTATCATTGTTCATATGAGTGCAGTAGCTAGACACATTCTATCTCACTTCCCATATCCCGTAGATTAGCGAACCAAAAAGAAAAACGACCATACCCGACTCATAAACTTTCCCGGCGACAAAGGTGGTTAACAAAAATAGTAAACTCCTATAAAAGGGTTTCCCATCAAGTTGACTCCAGCATACACATTTTTGCAAACAAAACAGTTTCCAAAACATGGGATCAATATGGTTAAGGGGCACTTGCCTTGTTCCTATGGCTTCTGTTGCTCAGGCGCTTCAAAGTCTTGGTGCTTTAGCCCTTCGTAGATAGCTCACTGAGCTTGTCCTTCTACTTACGATCATGCACATACAAGATTCACAACAATCAATCATCATGCACAAACTTTACTCAAGATGCAATGGTGTAGATGCATGCTAATCCTATAGTGCAGTCTCATTAATTCAGTTTGTACGTGTTCTTGCATGTTTTAATGGCTTTGCATTGGGTTTTACGATGAACAAGGGTATACGGATCAAATGTGGACGTGGTGATGATCTTGACTCAAGATCCAGATCAATTCCACCGTCAAAAACCGATCAACACGTGATCTGTCCACACGAAAAGGCTTCTATTCGAAGAAAACAGATGCGCGATGATGTCGTAAGATGGTAACGAAGACCTACCTCGCTTCTCCCTGGTGGCAGGGCCTTCCTCCTAGCGATGGCAGCAGCGGGGAGCTCGTCAGCGGCTCACCGGTGGGGCTCACCGTCGTCTGAACTTCGGCGAGGGGTGGAAAGTGTTACTCAGCGAGCTGGGGCTAGGGCTTCCAAGTCGCCGACTTAGGGAGTGGAAAATAAGAGTACGTGGTTGCGGCCAGGGGTTTCGGGTTCTATTTATAAGGGGTGAAAGAAGAGTCCTATTCTGCTCGAATTGCAAATAAGAGTCCTATTCAAATTGTTTTGGATCTTAACAACTTATCTCCAATCGATTTGGTTGCAGTATTCAACGTGGAAGAATTCGTGTCGGTTTCCTTAGTACCGGGTACTCGCATACAGGGGAAAACCGCTTATGGATCTCGTCCTCCCATAGGGATAAGCTCCGGATGCTCCACGCGTCCAGCGGGGGCCTGACCTCCCTTTTCCGCAGAGACAAGCTCCGGTTGTGCCGCGTGTCAGGCGGGCGGGACCTCCCCTCTTCTCAGAGGTGAGCTCCGCATGCACCACGTGTCTTGGCGGGCGGGACCTCCCCACTCTCCATAGGCGAGTTCCGCGTACGCCACATGTCAGTGCCGGACCTCCCCTCTCTTCGGAGGTGGGCTCCGTATGTGCCACGTGTCAGTGCCGGACCTCTCCTCTCTTTTTAGGTGAGCTCCGAGAGTGCCACGTGTCCAGTAGTGCCGGTCTTCCTTTCTCCTCAGAGACAAGCTCCGAGGTCGCCACCTGTCCAACAGCGTCGGATCTCCCGGAGGCGAGCTCCAAGGTCAACACGTGTCCAGCAGTGTCGGACCTCCCGGAGACGAGCTCCGAGGGTGACACTGTCCCGTGAGGCGGACCTCTCGGAGGTGAGCTCCGAGAGCGACACGTGTCCCGTTGGGCGGACCTCTCCAAGGTGAGATCCGAGAGCGACACGTGTCCTGTGGGGTTGGGCCTTGCTTTTCCGCAGCGACTAGCTCTGGTGGGGACACGTGTCCTGCAGGGCTGGACCTCGCTTCTCCGCAGAGACAAGCCCCGGAGGCAACACGTGTTCAGCGGGTCGGACCTCGCCCCTTCCACAGAGGCTAGCTCCGAGCCTGCCACGTGTCTGGCGATGCCGGACCTCACCCCCTCCATAGGTATGAGCTCCGAAGACGCCACATGGCCAGCAGGCCGCGGGAATTGTCGACAGTGCTCCTCGGCGAACTGGAATTGGCTCTTTTCGGCTATCTTTCTAATTCTTTCTCCCATTCTAATTCTTTAAAAATGTTTCTCTATATGAATTATGTATGCATGCATGGATACGAAATTGAGGGTGTCACACTCTGGCTGCTCTGGGGAATGGCCCCAGGATGTCCAGCCCCCATACTGCGAACGGCCATGAGGGCGGGATCATCTGCAGCGTCTGTGCCGGTGTGTGGATCTGCTTGGCGTGGAACTGACACGCCTTGCATCTCTTGACCAGCTCGACGGCATCTAGGAGAGCTGTCGGCCAGTAGAAGCCATACCGGAAGGCTTTACCAACCAGCGTGCGGGACGAAGCGTGGTTGCCGCACTCGCCTCCATGGATCTCTGCGATCAGCTCGCAGCCCTCCTCCCGGGTTATGCACAGCAATAGGACACCGTTGGCGCCACACCGGTAGAGATCCCCATCTACTGGTGTGTACCTCTTAGCCATGCGAACGATCCGTTCAGCAGATACATGTTCATCAGGAAGGATATTGTCCTTCAAGTAGGTCCGGACCTCCGTGATCCATGTATCAGGTCCTACCTGAGCTTCTGGATCTTGGGTGCCTGGTTGCACGGAGTCCCCGGTGACGCATACGATCCTTGGCGGGCGCCATGGTTGCAGGGCCGCCGGGACCGCCAACTTTGAGGTGCTGGACTCGCTCCCTGCGCCTGGTTTGGCAGGCCAGGCTGTTGGACGCAGCAGCTTCCTTTTAAAGACACCTTCGGGGACCGGAGCCCATGTAGAGGCTTTCGTTGAAAGGTCGTCTTCCACGACATTGTTGGCGCGGGGGATATGGCACAACTCCAATGCATGAAACTCCTTCTCCATCTTATGCACATGGAGAAGATAGGCAGCCAACTGAGGATCATTACAGGAGCACCCACGCTTGACCTGTTTGATGACGAGTTGGGAGTCTCCTTTGACTAGCATCTGCTGCACGCCTAACAACAGGGCAGTACTCATCCCAAATATGAGGGCTTCATACTCCGCCATGTTGTTCGTAGCCTTCAAGTCGAGGTGCACCATGTACTTAAACTGCTCTCCCGCTGGCGAGATGAGCAGGACCCCCGTTCCGGCACCTTGCTTTCGCGAGGAGCCATCAAAGTAAAGTGTCCAGTGGGGTCCAGTGAACACCGGGGGTCTGGTCTCCGGGTCGCCGTCGTCTTGGCCCCCTGGGTGGCATGGAGACGGGGTCCATTTTGCCATGAAGTCCGCCAGTGCCTGGCTCTTGACGGCGTGGCGCGGAAGGAAGCCAAGGTCGAACTCCGCCAGCTCAGCTGCACACTTTGCTATGTTCCCCATTGCGTTGGGGCTGTGGAGCACCGTCTTCAGTGGGTAGGTCGTTACCACCGAGACCTTGTGAGCTTGGAAGTAGTGGCGGAGCTTCCTCGACGCGATCAGCACCGCGTAGAGCAGCTTGTGGACCTCCGAATACCTTGTCTTGGCATCATGGAGGATCTTGCTGATGTAGTAGACCGGTCGCTGAGTGGTCCGGACCCTCCCGGAGGGGTCCAGAACATCTTCCTCCATTGGCAGGAGGTCTGCAGCTTCTTGGACTTGGGGTCGGGCCTCCAGGAGCTGGGACCCGGGGCCATCCTGGCCCGGAGCAGCCCCAAGCTCTCCTGCGGGGTCCGGGTCCTGAGACTCGGGACCAGCAGCAGGCTCTTTTCTTGGTGTTTGGAGTCATTCGGGTTCTGGCCGCTTAGCGACTAGGACCATGCTAATGACTTCTTCCTTCGCAGAAATGTAGAGCAGCAGGTGCTCACCCGGCTCCGGAGCTACCATGGTAGCAAGGTGAGGTACTGCTTCAACTCTTGGAACACCTTGTCAGCTTCTTCAGTTCAGACAAAGGGTCCGGTCTTCCCCAGAAGCTTAAAGAACAGGAGGGAACGCTCTGCCAGTCGGGAGATGAACCGACTGAGAGCAGCCAGGCATCCCGTGAGATTTTGTACGTCCTTGACTCGGGCGGGAGGGCGCATCATCTCTATATCGTTGATCTTATCAGGGTTAGCCTCGATTCCTCGGTGTGAGACCAAGAACCCGAGGAGCTTCCCGGCAGAGACTCGAATACACACTTATCTGGGTTCAGCTTGGTGCATGTTGTGCGTAGCTTGTCGAAGACTAAGGCTAAGTTGTCTAACGGAGATTTATGCGACTTGACTTTCACTACGATATCATCGACGTACACCTCCACTAAGTCCCTTATTAGGTGTCCGAATGTTTTATGCATGGCACGCACAAAGGTAGGCAAGAGGTTTTTAAGGCCATATGGCATAGATACATAACAATAAAGGCTGTTTACTGTTATAAAAGCAGTATGCTCTTCATATTCTCTAGACGTCGGTTGTTGGTACCCTCAAGACCGGATACTCCCACGTAGTGGGTGAAAGACAGCCTAGAACCCGCCTTCCTGTTGGGCAGGTCCCAACATACGCATGTACCCTGGCTCCATGGACAACCCTGGGGCTGCCACGTGCGCTCGGAGTCTGGAGCTGACACGTGCCCTGAGTCTTGAGTACGACCACCTGCTAAGGAGGACTCCGAGGCTGCCATGTGTCTTCTGGCTCTGTGCCTCGTTACCAACCGGGGATGGCTCCGGAGCCGCCATGTGTCCAGTGGTACCGGGCCCGACCTTCCGCTAGGAAAGGCCCTGGCGCTGCCGCTTGTCCGGAACCTCCAAGCCGTGCCTCCCATCAAGGATAGCTCCAAAGGTGCCACATGTCCTACAACTCTGAGGTCGACCTCCAGCTTGGGAGGGCTAAGGTGCTGCCACGTGGGCAACAACTCCAGGTATACCTCCCCGTCAAGGAGGGCTCCGGAGGTGCCACGCGTCCTACGTCACCGGGCCCGACCTCCAGCTTGGGAGGGCTCCGGTGCTGCCACGTGTCTAACAACCCTGGACCCCTCGCTACCTTGCAAGACAGCTCCGGCAGAGGCGCGTGGCCCGGGGGCCAGCCGCCCCGATGCCGCGCCGACAAGCATCAGACAGATGGCCGAAGAGTAAAGAGGAATATATGCTGACAGACCATGCATTTAAGGTTCGCGCCTTCCTAGAAGCATGGCGCATGGCACACGCCTCCGTCCTCTGTCTGTCCGCCATTATGGTGAAAGTCAAGGCGGCGAGGCATGATGGCGCAACAGGGCCATCCAATGGCGCTGAGCCGCCCAGCAGACCGAGGGGACGCGGCGACAAGACAGGTACTTCTTCACCACCTGCTACCCTGACAGAGGTGCCCGGTGGGACAGGCGGCACACCGTAACTCCACCGACAGCGACAATACATATAACTGTAAATGCCTAGATTATGTATAGGCACAGATAGCCGTGGGGCCACCTGTCGGGCCCCAAGCCTCATTGTAACTTCTCCGACCTTGTGTAACACCCTCAAAATCCATTCCTATGCATTGCACATATTTTTCATGTATAGAAGCATTATAAAAGAAGTAGAAATGGAGAAATAACTATAGAAATGGAGAAGGAACTATAAAAATGGAGAAAGAACCATAGAAATGGAGAAAGGAATCATAGAAATGGAGAAAGAACTATAGAAATGGAGAAAGAACCATAGAAATGGAGGAAGGAACCATAGAAATGGAGAAGGGCATATAGAAATGGAGAAATGGGACATAGAAATGGAGAGGGGAATGTAGAAATGGAGAGTGAGACATAGAAATTGAGAGGGGAAAGTAGAAATGGAGTAAGTAACATAGAAATGTTGAGGAATGGGAAAAAGATATCTGAAATGAGCCAATTTCAATTTCCCCAAAATTTCCCCCAGATCTCCAAATTCCCCAATTTCCCAAAAAAGGAGAATTTTCCCCACATTTGGGGAATTTCCCCCACATTGCTGCTGCACCCAATTATTTGGGGAAAAGTTTGTTAGGATTTTGCTCCAATTGGATTAGGATTCTCCCCCCTCCCCCCTTATAAATAGAACCCAAACCCCCCCCCCCTTGGCCGCAGCCCCCCTCCCCCCCCCCAAGTCGGTGACTTGGAGGCCCTAGCCCCCAACTCGCCGATTTGGACCTCCCCCTCGCCGGAGTTCAGCCGCCGGTGAGCCCCGTCGTCGAGCCCCGCCAATGAGCCCCGTCACGCCTTGCCGTCGCCGGAAAAGAGCCGACGATCTGTCCTGCCCTAATCATCCATAAAAAAACTTCCCGCTGCTGCCATCGCTAGGAGGAAGGCCCTGCCACCAAAAGGAAGTGAGGTTGGTCTCCATTACCCATCTTACGATGTCGCCGCTGTTTCTACACATCTGTTTTCTTTGCCCCCTTCGAAAAGAAACTTTTACATGTGGACAGATCGTGTTTTGATCGATTTTTGACGGTGGAATTGATCTAGATCTTGAGTCAAGATCATCATCACGTCCACACTTCATCCCAGCACCCTTGTTCATCATAAAACCCCATGAAAGCCCATTAAAACATGCAAGAACACATACAAACTGGTTTAATAAAACTGCACCATAGGAATTGCATTCATCTACCCCCTTGCATCTTGAGTAAAGTTTCTGCATGATGTTTGATTGCTGTAAATTTTGTATGTGCGTGGTCGTGAGTAGAAGGACAAGCTCAAGAAGCCATCTACGAGGAACTACAGCACCAAGACTTCGAGACGCTCGAACAACAAGAACCACGGGAGCAAGGCAAGTGCCCCTTGACCATATTGATCCCATGTTTTGAAACTGTTTTGTTTGCGAAAACTCGTAAGCTTGAGTCAACTTGACGGGACACCCTTTTATAGGAGTTTACTAGTTTTGTTAACCATCCTTATCGCCGAGAAAGTTGATGAGTCGGGTATGGTCTTTTTACTTTTTGATTCGCTTAATTCACGGGATATGGGAAGCTGAAATAAAATAAGTCTAGCTACTGCACTCATATGGATAATGATGATGAGAACTTGATGATGTTAATGAGCATGGAATCAGGGGAGATCTAGGCAAGCTTGGTTTGTAGATGTTGCTGAATGAGATGGTGGTTTACTTGCCGTAGATCTAAGGACCGGTTCATGCCAGCACATGCCAGGAAAACAGTGCCACCACAAGGCCAAATATGGGTGCGGCTTAGCTGATTAATTAGGTGTGTTGCTAGCTTTTTATGGACCGTAGATGGCGTGGGGAATAGGAGTCGAGAGGGACTGCCCTGGGAACTGCATGGAACAAGAGGGGGCCCGTGGGTGGGAGAATGGTGATTCGAGCCTGCCGGTGAAACCTCAGTGAGTCCATACATCTAGTAGCCCCTTTGTAAAGGCTATTTTGTGATCTCTTGGCCATACACCGACGGTTGTGTACTGGTATAATGGAGGTTTTGCAGTCGCCGACGGGTGACGAAATTACAAACTTGTGGGTAAAGTGGTGCCACCTCTGCAGACTGTAAAACTATCATGATAGCCGTGCTTCCGGTCACAAGCACCTGGCCAACTCACATGATTAGACGGAAAACATGGGATGGATGTTCGGTATGGTTATGGTTGGTTTTGGGACTGTTTTGAGTCATGATATTGAGTTTGGTTTTGGTTATATGAATATAAGATGGTTATGAATGTTTATGAGAATGAGATGAACTTGAGAAAGATTAATGGCTGAATGAGACTTGATAAGTTGTGAATTATGATGAGAAAATGTTGTTGAATTACTTGGTCATGTTGGGATAAATTTCACCTAGAAATAGTTGCTGTTTTTATCATGTTTGTGAAATAAAATTTTCTTGCTGCAATGAGCCTTTTTATTCGCTACCTTGTTGTAAGATACATGTCATACTTTTCCCGCACTTGCTGAGTATGACATGTACTCACCCTTGCATTATCACATAAACATCAGCAACAGGAGAAGAGTACTTCGAGGATCATGTGGAGTACTAGGCGTGCGAACTACCGTCAACATGCCTGTGGAGTTGAAGATGGAGCCTGCTGCCATTTAGTTATTTTCGCTGTCGTTTAGAGACTTCCGCTGCAAGAATAAGTTAGAGATTCATGAGTGAGACAATGAGTCGATGTAATAAAGTTCTTAAACACTATTTATTCGTGGTTATATTCTGAATTCAATTTGTGGATTACATGTGTATGTGTGATGAACATCCTGGGCACACATATGCATTAACTTGGTTCTATTCTCAGAACCGTGTGTCACACCTTGGACTATAAAAGGATCGGGGCGGCCACCGTAGAACGGTTTCGCAACCTTGCGACCCCGACTCCCTCACACACTCATACGCGCAGGCAATAGAACAAGCACACCCGTGAACGTAGGGTATTACGCTCCAGTGGCCCGAACCACGTAAATCCCGGTGTTCACCCTCGCCGCCGTGCTTTGATCTTCAAGCTCCACTAGCCCCTCCGAAAAAAGAACCTCCGTGGGATGCTTAGGCAGACCGGGGGAAGTGTCGCAGGTAAACACTTCAACATTTGGCGCGCCAGGTAGGGGGCTTTTGGTTCTTGAAGCTGTTTGAGAAGCCCACAATGGTGAACATCCAATCTTTCGGAGGTTCTTCCCGCCCCTCGCGCCACCAGAGGCAGAGCGAGCAGGAAGCGTCCTCTAGTCCCAGAGCGGGACCGTCCGCACCACCGCCAGTGCCACAGCGACGGTGCCTGTTGTTTCATGGCAGCCTTTGGTGGCGACAGCGTCGCAAGCACCGACTAAGGCCAGCCCGGAGAGCGCGCTGTTAGCAGCCCGCGCGCTCCTTCACAACCCCCCGAGTGCAGGAGCTTCACCGTCTGCTGCTGAGCACTGGCGCAACGACGTCAACCACCTGGTTGTAGCCGTGCTTAACTCACCATGCCACCGAAGACTGCGGCTAGAAATGGTGCAGCTGCCGCCCCGTGCCCTAATGAGGGATTACAAGGCGGCGCCAACCCACTCGACAGCGACGTCCAGGCTCCCCACCTCAGACCTCAGGGGCGAGCTGGACAGCCACCGCCGTCAGAAAGAAGATGGCTGCATCACCATCGAGCGACAGCGCGAGTGGCGTCGTAGCCTCGGGGAGGAGTATGGTACCCTGGGTACCATGCGCCTCATCTATGTGGGCTAGAACCCCGTCTCCCCAGGCTCGGTGGGGGGTTGCATGGCTCTGGCTCCACACATTTGTATGGCGGTGTGGCCGCGCAAGTCCGGCCGCACTTGCCGGAGTAGTTTGACGGGAAAGTCAACCCCGTTCAGTTCCAGCAGATCTACTCCACTGTCATCCTAGCTGCAGGAGGGGATGAGGCCATCATGGCCAACTACTTCCCCGTAGCCTTGACCGGGTCGGCCCGGTCATGGCTCATGAACTTGCCCCAGAAGTCTGTAACCTCCTGGGAAGAGTTGTGCCGTCAGTTTGCGGCCAACTTCAGGAGTTTCTACACCCGACCGGGCTCGGAGGCCGACCTTCATGCCTTGCAACAGCAACCACGAGAGTCGCTGCGCTCCTTCATCCAGCGTTTGTCCCAGGTTAGGAACACCATCCCCCGCATTACCAACGCCTCCGTTGTCGTCGCCTTCCGACAGGGTGTCCGTGACAAGAAGATGCTCGAGAAGTTGGCCACGAACGACGTGGAGGACGTCTCTGAGCTCTTCAGCTTGGGGGACAAGTGTGCCAGGGCCGCGGAGGGCCGTAACTGGCACACACCACCTAGAAAGGGGGGTGAGCCCGCCAGGAAGATCCCTGGCGGCAAGAAGAAGAAGGCCAGCAGCATGGACAAGCCGCTGGCCGGGGCCCACACTGCAGCAGCGGTAGAAGCTGCAGGGGGCCGGAGGCCGCGCACTGACAAGCGCCCACGACAGCCGTCCGGCAGCGATGATGGCGACCAGAGGTGCCCGGTCCACGACACCAACCGGCACAGCGCCAGCGAGTGCCGGGAGATCTAGAGGCTGGCGGAGCGCTTCCGAGAGCTCCGGCAGCAGCGCCAGGACGATGCACTCTTCCGCCAGCGGGACGGCAAGCAGAAGGCTGACCCGGAGGTCAGCATGGACCAGGAGATGGAGTTCCAAGACGCCAATCAGTCATTGAAGGTCATCTATGACCAAGATGAGAGCTCCGACTCGGACCACAGTGAGTGACGCAAGATGCTCCACGCCTAACCAGGCATTCCCTCTTCCGTCGTGAAGAGTAGGTGGCCCAAGATAGGGCTACCTGGTGCCTCGGCCAATGCTTTCTCAAGGAGGGATGACAAACCTTCCCCCAGCTGGGAGGGTCCCTCCCGACCAGTACAAGCATGCCGCTCCAGGTGCGCCCGCCTTGTTACAGGGAATGGGTACCTCTACCCAGACCACAGGTCATAGGACACCTTTGTAAGTTCCACCCTTAAGGTAGTGGTAGGATGTTTTTTCTTTTTCTCTTTCTTGTAGGGGTGTCATAGAGACTAGGAACAGGGCTTAAAACAGCTAAAGCCTCGGAGGGGTGTGACGGACCGAAATCCGCGGCCAGGATCTCAGAGGGTGGTGCCGCACGATGCGACACCCGACAGCACACATCATAAGGTCAACATTGTATTACATAGAAAAACGACTGAATATGTACAAAGTAGCACACACCTTCAGTTTACAACTAAGTACAGAGTTTATAAATGCGGAAGCTAAACTTTGACAACTCACGCCCATCTAACTAGAAAAAGTCGGTTGTATAGCCCTATGGACAACCCACACTAGCTCCACTCCTCAGCTCAGCGCGGCGTGTACGACTCCCACTCAGCCGTGGTCCCCCGACGGAGGGTAGCCCTCACCGGTTGACTCGTACCCCGAGTCCGTGGGGTAATTCTCACCTTAAAAACACTCATAGCAGCAACCGTGAGCACGATGGCTCAACAAGTCTTAGCCCACTCACCTATACATAAACTCTACATGTAGTTTCGTAACCAACATGGGATGACACATTGCAGCAAAGGACACGCTTACAAGTTCATCCATAATTCATCTTTTAGCCACAAGTTAACAGTTTATGAATCTGAAATTTAGTAAGCGATATTCGGTGGCACACATGTAACAATACAATTTATACATATCAGCAGAATTGAATCACAATATTCCATAACTTACCTACGTCATGACTCAGTGAACAAGCGGTACTCATCACCACGAAGGACGGTAAATCGACTCGATATACACCTGCAGGGATACCCGAATAGCACGTCACGTACGCCCACACGCGGAGCTGCATACAGCACGCTCAGCCCATGTCGTACGGGACAACCTTTCACCCAACAGCCCAAACATCGAACTGGTCGCACCGAAATGAGCAGGAGGTTCCCTACACGGAGCATCTCTCTATGCCCGTTAGCAGATTTCCACCTGGCTGCCCTCAACCTACACCTATAAATCGGTGTGCTATGCCTCGACACCCGGAGGTTTAGGTTACATCGGTTTATCAGGGCCCATATATCCGATATGCCTTCGGTACATTCAAAACTTGTTTAGCGGGCCGCACACGGATTGGTACTCAATCGACACGGACAGGGCTGCGCCCACAAGACTTCCTCTTGCTGCGCCCTAGCCCCTGCCTAGTCTCATTTTCTTACTAAAGTGATCTCACATCACTCGAACTAATCCCGTGTGTCCCGACACCTATACTCGCGAGTAGATTCCAACTACTCGACTTGTACCGAAGTTCTATGAACATTAAGCACAGCTTGACTAATTGAGGACTTAGACACTACCCTCACTCTTGTAGGAATAATCTGGTTATGCACTTGGGGTTTCATCCATCCTACACCTAATGCACAAACATACCTCATGCTAAGTATACATAAAGCAAAACTTTGCAAAATTTGTTAATGCAAACCGGGGCTTGCCTTGTTGCTGCTGGTCAGTGGTTAGGGTCTCGTCCGGAAGTAGGAAGTCCAACACTTCCGGTGTATCCTCGCCTTCAGCGACTACACGTAAGCAAATCAACGATATGTCAATTTAGATGCAATGTTTGAAACTGAATATGTAAATACCATAACTCTAGCTAGCCCTCCCCTTTGGCTCTGAAATTTTCATGGTGGCTTGGTAGGATCCTAACCAGAGAGTTGACCAAGTTTCATCTGAAACAAAATTCATTTGATCTCTGTACAAATAAAAGTCTATTTGGTCATTACTAGAGCTTCTAAGGATTTCGAGGGATTTTCATGGCTGAACCCATTACTTTCTGGAAACTAGAGTTTGAGATGGTTCTAATAGAATTGGTTTCATGTCATTTGAAGAATCCTAGAGGAAGTTACGCCCTAAACAAGATTTGAGAAAATCTGGAAAATGTTTCTGTACATTTTTCCATTTTCTCAGGGCAATTCACTTAATCACACCATTAGGGGGACTAAATGAACTTTGATGGATCTGAAATTTTTCCTGTGACTCAAGGATTTTCAAATGAACCTCCCAGACAAATTTAAGAATTTTCCATAAAAGAATTCTGCAGATAAATTCCCAACAGTTTAAATTTTAAGGAATTAATTATGGAAAAATAATAAGTTTCATGAGCTGAAACTTGCTTTGCTGGATAGTACTAGAAGAGCTGAATCCAACCAAATTTGGTTCACTAAATTTGGAGCTTCCTAGCAAAAGTTATAGCTAGTTGAAGTTTGAACCAAATTCTGAAATTCAAAGAGATGTTTAAACCGGCTGGTGGGTTCCAGGGCTACGTGTCAGCTCTACAACGAAGCCACATGTGGGTCCGCTTAATTTACCGCGTAGCCGCACATGATCCCGGTGCAACAGCGGATCCCGGACCTGTTTTCCTTTCACTGCCACGCCGGGCCCGCCCCCTTTCGTCTACCTCGCGCCACCCGCGATAACCGCGGCGGTGCCTCGCCGGAGAGCTCGCCGCCAGTCGTTCTACTGCCAGACCTTCGATGAAACTTGTCACCTGTGCATCTCTTTGCCCGAGGAACACATTGGTGCACTCACCGGAGCTCGGCGATGGCCAGAACAGTGCTCGCGACGGTGACAGTGGCCGGGAGCTCATCGGCGACGTCGAACTCGGTGTTCTCTACACCTTTTTCGACGCGGTTTGCTCGGAGAGCTCCGCTGAGGCTTGCTGATCACGAATATGAGCACTGATCCTTGTGAAAACGGCTGCAACTAGGACCTCACCCGCGAGGTGCCCTGTTTTTGGCCGCTGGCCCGAAATTCCCGCAGAACTAGCGTCCTAGTGCATGGAACTGATTTCTACTTGATCGAGGAGGTGCGCTAGGTGTTCTAGAGCGTGTGTGAGCTGCAGCTCGACCAGCGGTTGCCTCTGTGCAAAGAATTTCTTCGTCGACCGGATTCTAACCCTAACACACTCCGAGGAAGGAAACTAGAAATTCTCGCTCTACACCGCATGAAATGGAGCACGGCTTCCTCCTACAGCTTCAGCACAAGCAAGCACACCTTTTCTTCTCTGGTGGCGGTACGTGAAACAGCCGGGATCGGCGGGTCGCCGGGGATCAGAGGGAGCGGCGACGAGCTCTTGCACGGAAACTGGAGAACAGCTCGTGACGTGATTGTTTTTGCTCAGGAACAGAGAGAAGGGTGAAACAGCTCGATGTGCTGGACTTTGAGCCAAAGTTTTCACCGTGAGGTGGAGGCTTCCGAGCGTGCTGGAGGCCTCTGCGAGCCGGCGTTGGTCACCCGCGCTGCGTTGCTCGATTTGAGGCGGTTTCCCTCTGTGTGCAGTCACTGACCAGTGGGTCCCGCTCTCCCCTCTACTTCTTTTCCAATTTTTGGCTGCAAATATCCCAGCTACTCACACTTAAATGGTAGATTTAGCCACAAAATCATGAGTTGAATTTGAACACACCAAATTGAAATTGTTTTGGCTAAATTTGGTTCACATTTGAATTTGAAAATTCAAATTCAGTTTGAATTGATCCAAATATAGCTCCCGACAAGATGAACTCCAATGAGGATGAAAAATTGGTGGACTAACTCAGAAAAAAGTTCCGAGTTTGAATATGAAGTCAACTTTTGGATTCAAGTGATGAAAACTAGCTGAAATTTGAATTTGCATTCAAATAGCCCATTTTTCAAATGTCTCCAAAAGTGCCTCAAAAAGGCTTGGATTTGCATGAAACTTGGTCTGAGGCTTCCCAAGAATATTTAAGGTCTAGAGGTGAGCTCTGTAAAAGCACAAGAATGGACTTGCAAAAGTGTTCATGTCATCACCTCACAACACCACAGCTCATTTGGTGGATAGCTCATGAACACTTGTGAAGAGCAAGTAAACACCATCAAAAGGGTGATTAGAGGGGAAAGCCATAATTTCAAAAAGTAGGAGTCATACACATAAACATGAAAGGTTGAGCTCACCTCAGACCTTATATATTCTTGGGAAGGCTCAGGCCAAATTTCATGCCAATCCAATACCTTTGAGGCACTTTTGGAGACATTTCAAAAAGGGGCCAATTTGAATGCAAATTCAAATTGCAGCCGCTTTCATCACTTGAATTCAAAAGTGGACTTCATATTCAAACTCAGCACATTTTTCTGAGTTAGTCCACCAATTTTCATCCTCATTGGAGTTCATCTTGTTGGGAGCTAAATTTGCATTAATTCAAAACTGAATTTGAATTTCAAATTCAAATGGGCAGCAAATTTAGCCAAACCAATTTCAAATTAAGAAAATCAAATTCAAACTATGACTTGGTGGTTAAGTCTCTCATCCAATTGTGAGTAGCTTGGATCTTTTCAGTAAAAATTTGGAAAAGAATTAGTGGGAGAGCTGGGGCCCACTGGTCAGTGACTCAGCCACCACTAAACCGACTCAGACCGAAGGGATTCAACCACGGCGACCGTCGGGCGCTCGGGAGGCTGCCAGATCGATCGGTTCATGCCATCTCACGGTGAAAACTTTCGGCTCAAAGTCCAGCGCACGAGCTACTCCATCCGTTCTCTTCATTTCCGAGTGAAACCAGCTCCCACCGCGCGGTAAAGATTGTTTTCGCTTGCAAGCTGTTGCTGCCGTTCATTGATCACCGGCGATCAGCTGATCCCGACTGCTTCACGCGCCACCACCAGAGAAGAAAAGGTGCGACCGCTTGTGAGGAAGCTGTTGGAGGAAACCTTTCACCGTTTCATGCGGGGTAGAGCGAGAATTCCGAGTTTTCCTCCACGGTGTACCTTAGGGTTAGCAATCGGTCGCCAGCGAAATTTGTTGCACAGAGGCAACCGCTGGTCGAGCTACAGCTCAAACACCCTCTAGACAACCATGTGCTTCTCCTCGAGCAAGAACCCGCAAGAACAACCACCCAAACCCTAATTTCACGATAAATAGTCCGGCGGAAGAGAGGGTCGCCAGTGAGGTCCAGGTTGCCGGCCGTTTAGGTCCCAACCGAGGTCATGCCGAGCTTCCCGACGCTTCCCTGGACGTGATGACGCGATTAGCGCGCGAAGGGGGTGGTCAAAATGATGGGAACGCGTTGCCGATGTGGCACAGGGATATAGCGCTCATCACCGGTGAGCTACGGCGGTTAGCCGGCGGCGGCATGGTGTGCAGCGTGTTCAGCATCCAAAGTTATGTGGGGGCGGCAAGTCTCACCGTCGCCGGCGAGCTAGGTCGCCGGGAACGCCGACCACGCCGGAGCTCCGGCGGCTCAGGGCGGCGGCGTCGGGAGGTAGACAAAGGCGCGGATCCCACGTGTCAGCCGCTGAGTTAAGCACGTGCGAGCGCGCAGTTTGTTTAAATTAAACAGGCGGGCCCTGCTGTCAGTCTCCAGTTAAGCGCGGGAGACAATTTTCTGTAGGAAAATAATTCAGGGATCAGCCCAAACTTTAGAAATTCATAACTTGGGTTATAAGTGTCCAAATCCAGTGAACCAAATTTTGTTAGATTCATTTCTTCGAGTACTATCCAGCAAAAAGTTTCAGCTCATGAAACTTAATAGTTTTCCAGAATTAATTCCCTAAATATTTAACTGTTGGGAATGTTATCTGGAGAATTACTTTATGAAAAATTCTGAAATTTGGCTGATGGGTTCACTGGAAAATCCTTGAGTCACAGGAAAAATTTCAGACCCATCCGAGTTCATTTAGTCCCCCTAATGGTGTGATTAAGTGAACTGCCCTGAGAAAATAGAAAAATGTGCAGAAACATTTTTCAGATTTTCTCAAATCTTGATTAGTGCATAACTTCATCTAGAATTCTTCAAATAACATGAAACCAATTCCGTTAGAACCATATCAAACCCTAGTTTCCAGAAAATAAGGTTGGTGCCATGAAAATCCCTGGAAAACCCTAGAGGCCCTACTAATGACCAAATAGGCTTTTATTTGTACAGAGCTCACATGTACGTTGTTTCAAATGAAACTTGGCCAAGACACTGGTTAGGATCCTACCAAGCCATCATAAAAATTTCAGGGCCAAAGGGGAGGGCTAGCTAGAGTTATGGTCTTTACATATTCCAGTTAACGCATTGCATGTAAATTGACATATAGCATATTGCTTACGTGTTGTCGCTGAAGGCGTGGAAACTCCGGAAGTGCTCGACTTTCTCCTTACGGAAGAAGCCCTAACCACTGACCAACAGCAACAAGGCAAGCCCCGGTTTACATTAACCAATTTTACAAAGTTTTGCTTTATGTATACTTAGTATGCGGTATGGATGTACATTATGTGTAGGATGGATAAACCCAAGTGCATAACCAGATTTTTCCTACAAGAGTGAGGGTAGTGTCTAAGTCCTCGAATAGACAGGCTATGCTTAATCTTCATAGAACTTTGGTACAAGTCGAGTAGTTGGAATCTACTCGCAAGTTTAGGCTTTGGGACACACGGGATTGGTTCGAGTGATGTGAGATCACTTTAGCAAGAAAATGAGACTAGGCAGGGGCTAGGGCGCAGCAAGAGAAAGTCTTGTGGGCGCAGCCCTGTCCATGTCGATTGAGGACTGATCCGTGTGTTGCCCTGTTGAACAAGTATTGAACGTACCGAAGGCATATCGGATATATGGGCCCCGAAAAACCGATGTAACCTAAACCTCCGGGCATCGAGGCATAGCACACCGATTTATAGGTGTAGGTTGAGGGCAGCAAGGTGGAAATCTGCTAACAGGCATAGAGATATGCTCCGTGTAGGGAACCTCCTGTCCGTTTTGGTGCGACCGGTTCGACGTTTGGGCTGTTGGGTGAAAGGTTGTCCCGTACGACATCGAGTGAGCATGCTGTGCAGCTCCCAGTGTGGGCGTACGTGACGTGCTATTCGGGTATCCCTGCAGGTTTATATCGAGTCGATTCACCGTCCCTCGCGGTGATGAGTACCGCTTGTTCACTGCGTCGTGACGTAGATAAATTATAGAATGTTATGATCCAATTCTGCTGATATGTATAATTGTATTGCTACATGTGTGCCACCAAATATTGCTCACTAAATTTCAGATTACTGAACTGTTAACTTGTGGCTAAAAGATGAAATAAGGAGGAACTTGTAGGTGTGTCCGTTTGCTGCAAATTACCATCCCATGTTCTTTGTAAACTGCCTGTAGAGTTTCATGCCTAGGTGAGTCGGTTAAGCCTTGTTGAGCCATCGTGCTCACGGTTGCTGCTATAAGTGTTTTTCAGGTGAAGAGTATCCCACGGACTCGGGGTACGAGTCCACCGGCGAGGGCTACCCTCCGTCGGGGACCACGGCTGAGTGGGAGCCGTACACGCCGTGCTGAGCTGAGGAGTGCAGCTAGTGTGGGTTATCCTAGGGCTGGGCAACCAACTTTTGCTAGGTAGATGGGCGTGAGTTGTATAAACTTAGCTTCCGCTGTTGTAATTTTATTACTTAGTTTGTAACTGAAGTCTTGTACTACTTTGTACATATTCAGTGGTTTTCTATGTAATACAATTTTGTTCTTATGAGGTGTGCTGTCGGGTGTCACATCGTGTGCACCACCCTCTGAGGTCCTGGGAGAGCGGATTCCGATCCGCCGCAGGCTGGTATGAGAGCCGCATTGGGGATAGCACACTAATTAAGGACTGTATTACAGGAAAACTTAGACTTACGGTGAGGATTCGGTAGTTTGCCCAAGTAAGGACTATATATAGCATAGTTACTTAAAGTGGCAATACTAACATTTGTGTTATAATTCTGAAATTTGGTTATGTAACGACGCACCTACGCTCAGGTAAAAATGGTAAGGAACACCACCGAAAGCGGTTCAATTTCAGTTAGCTCCCCTGACGAGGAATGTGGTTCAGGTATAGGTCTCACAGCTCGGTGTGAGACGTCAATATGAACCTCTTGGACTCTTCATGTTCCTGAGTTCATATGAAATGCTGATCCCTAGCGTGCATTAGGAAAGCAAGTGGAGACCCCATCGTGTGGTCAGTAACGCGATAGTGTGTTCGTCTGGAATTAGCCCAGGAGGACATAAGCAGCGCTTGCCATCGGCGTGCCCTGCAGGGCAGTAGGTGGTATATGTTGGGGTGATAAAATTACCAACCGTGATGACCCGTTCGCGCTCTACTCGGGTTCCCCGTCGTGTGGTGTTAAAACACGATCACGTACCTTGAGACGTGGCTTAACTCAAGGACGGCCGTATGGTAATGATACGGGCGTTTGTATTTACTTTCAAATATGGACCTGACTGAAATGAAAATAACCCTTGAGTGCATCATTATTGTGTGTTCTTCTGCAGGTACTAACCACGTATGTATCCCGTGTAGTATACGTGTGCGAGAGACCGTTTAGTGCCACAATTGAGACGTATATGCAGGTATAATCCGGTTAGGATTTTCTTTTGTGAGGAACGTAGTACCGACATATCATAAGCATGTGCATGAAAGATAATGACAACCAGGAACTAAAATAACCAAGTTTCAACATGTAGGACCCTGGTTGGGTAGAAAAATTCAATAGTGGATCAGTGTAGTTCAAAAGGATTAAAAAACAGAGTGCTCTGTTTTGGGCAGCAAGTTTGCTGAACTTTGACAGAGTATAGATCACAGATTATTTAGCTAATGGAGGTGTGGGATATAGTTCTTGAAAGGTTTTTAAGTACTCTACAACTTTGTTGTATACTTCCATAGCTGAATCACACCTTAAACTGGCTGAAATTCCAGATGATTGTAGACTGTCCAGAACCAGGACAGATTAAATACACTCTCTGGAGTGTTCTGTTTTTCGAGCATAACTTCCTGTCGAAAAATTTAAAATTATCATATGATACATTTTTGAAAAGGGTAGGAGATTTATTACATCTTTGTAATTCAAAGTTTCGGCAATTTGAACACAGAACTCAGTGGAAATTAGAGTTGAAAACAACAACTTCCAAAGGAGGTGTTGTTGAAATTCTTCCAGAAATTCTGTTGATTTTGAATTATCAGAACTTTTTATATAGAGCTGATCTGAGGCCAAATAAATACTCGTTGGAAAGATACTGAAGTTAACTTTAACTTTGGTATTCAGCTTGAGTCATGAAACTGCCCAGCACCAGATCAAAATCTGGAATATGTAGAAACTGGTCGTTCTGGCAGAGGGATGACAGTTGAACTCATTTGAGAGATTGTGTACCCTAGGGGGTTTAAGTACTTCCAATGGGGTAGAACATACTCATGAGTGGTTATCTTCAACTAGTGAAAGATTTGAGTATATGTCCTGCTCAAGTTTCTTTTGCTAGAGACCATGTTTGTGTCGTATTGAAGATAAAAGGGCAGTATACGTGATGACAAAGCGATATTAACGTCTCGTAGTGACCAAACCTAGTTGAGATGAACTTCCAAAGAGGAAGTCCGTCAAGTTGGATTTAACTAGCTTGTATTTGGTCTGGTAATGGTGTAGCTTGTGCAAAGTTATTACATTATCTGTATACGAGATGTATCGCATGTTTTACTGTCATTATGTTTTACGCCTATTTTATTGGACAGCATGAAGTATGTTGTGGGACTGATTTTTGTTGTCGTAAGGTTGCAGATGGTTCGCACTCGGGCCACACATGAGGTCGGTGGCTCTAGCCAGCAGGGGGGTGATGACTCCCAGCCACCCGCCTACGACAGCACCCCGTAGCAACAACCACCACCGCCGCCTCCGCTTACACTAGCGGATGTGATCGCGACCCTGGTGGGTAATCATGAGGAGCAGACCGACCTGCTCCGCACGATCGTGCAAAATACGTCCCAGGCGGGGGGGGGGGGCGTCAAGAGAGAGGGACTCGTGAGCCCCATGTTGTGACGTACTCAGACTTCATGAGTACGCACCCTCCGGTGTTCACTGAAGCAGCAGAACGCCTGGAGGCCGACAACTGGCTGCGGACGATCGAGTCCAAGTTCAGGCTGCTCCAATGCACGGGGCGGCAAAAGACTCTGTTCGCGGTGCAACAGCTTCACGGTGCCGCTGGTGCATGGTGGGTGAACTATGTCGCCTCACTGCCAGTTGGCCATGCCGTGGAGTGGGAAGAATTCCGGGAGGCGTTCCACGCCTACCATATCCCTCCCGGGATAATGAAGTGGAAGTTCCAAGAGTTCTTGGAGCTGAAGCAGGGCGGGAGGAGTGCCCACGACTACTCCCGTGCCTTCAACCATCTGGCGCAGTATGCATCGGATTATGTCTCCACTGAGGAGAAGAAGCGAGAGCACTTCTATCGGGGATTACACCCCGAGATGAAGATGCATCTCGTCCAATGCAATCGCGGCACATTCAATGATCTCGTTAATGCCGCGATCATGCAAGAAGACGCTCAGTGTGAATTGGCGGCTGAGCAGCGAAAGCACAGCACTCCACCCAGCAGTGGGGGTGGAGCTCCTCAGAAATACCGCATGGTGTATCGAACACCATCCGGTCAGCAGTGGCATCCACCAGCGCGACCTCAGCAGTTCGGGGGTCGTTCTTTCCAGCCACCTCCATTCCGACCGCCGATGCCACCACCGCGACCGCAACAGCAGCAGCAGAGGGTACCCCGGGCGTTTCCACCGCCACAACGCGCCCCGGGTTTCCGTCCACCGATCAGCGGAGGACCGCCTCACTACACTTGCTTTACGTGTGGCCAGGCGGGACACTTCTTGAAGGACTGTCCCCAGGGGCAGCAGAGCAGCGGGCAAGCCCAGTATCAGGGCGGTGCTCGAGGCCGACCTCCAGTCAAGAAGGTTGGTCAGAGAACCGGGGGCGTTCGCAACCTCGACAATGAGGACGCCCCAGAGGGAGAAAACGTGCTGGCGGGTACGTTCACTCTCAACGACCAAGCAATCACCATTTTATTCGATTCTGGTGCAACCCACAGTTTCATAAGTGCATCCTATGTGGCTAAGCATCAAATGCAAGTCTTCCCAACTGACTGCTCCTGTATGATCTGCTCACCGGTAGGGAATATTTCAGCAAATATGATGATTCCAAAAGCACCTCTGTGCTTAGGTGGGAAGATATATCCCACCACCTTGATAATCCTTACGGGACAGAAGATTGATGCAATCTTAGGGATGTCATGGTTACGCTACCATGGCGCTGTTCTGGACACTCGGACACGGACGGTTCATTTGAATTCTCCATTCCACCATCTGCATTCCATGGTGTTAGACAATCCTGTCCAGGAAGTTTCAGCAACTAATAATATGGAAGCTCTCAAGTTAGAGAACATCCCCGTGGTCCGGGAATACCCCGACGTGTTTCCGGATGATCTCCCGGGTATGCCACCTGAGCGGGATGTAGAGTTTAAGATTGAGCTTGTACCCGGGACTACTCCCATATCACGTAGACCATACAAAATGGCTCCGAACGAGCTGGCTGAATTGAAAGAGCAGCACAATGATCTGTTAAGCAAAGATTTCATTAGACCGAGTTCCTCGCCCTGGGGATGCTCGGCGCTGTTCGTCAAGAAGAAGGATGAAACCTTGAGGCTGTGTGTGGATTACCGGCCGCTTAACGCCGTCACCATCAAGAACAAATACCCACTGCCCCGCATTAACATCCTGTTTGATCAGCTTGTGGGTGCAAGTGTGTTCTCCAAGATGGACCTTCGCTCCGGGTATCATCAAATAAAAATACGGGCGGAGGATATTGCGAAGACGGCATTCTCAACGAGATATGGACTATATGAATATCTCGTCATGTCTTTTGGTCTCACTAATGCTCCAGCACATTTCATGTATCTCATGAACTCGGTGTTCATGCCGGAGCTGGACAAGTTCATCGTGGTGTTCATTGATGATATCTTCGTTTACTCCAAGACAGAAGCAGAACATGCCGAACACTTGAGAATCACTCTTCAACGATTGCGAGACCATAAGCTCTATGCCAAGTTCAGCAAATGTGAGTTTTGGATCAGCCAAGTGCCATTTTTGGGACATATCATCTCAGCGGAAGGCATTGCGGTGGATCCAAGCAAAATTGAACAAGTGCTGAAGTGGAAAGCCCCCACTTCTGTCCATGAAGTTAGAAGCTTCCTCAGTTTGGCAGGATATTACCGGAGATTCATTCCAAGTTTCTCCAAGCTTGCTAAGTTGATGACAAAATTATTGAAAAAAGGGAACAAAATATGTTTGGAATGCAGCATGTGAAGGGGAGTTCCAAGCATTGGTGAAACATCTCACAACAGCCCCGGTCTTAGCTCAACCGGATACGACCAAGCCTTTCGACGTGTATTGTGATGCGTCGGGTATCGGGCTCGGCTGCGTGTTGATGCAGGAAGGACGTGTGGTCGCATATGGCTCACACCAACTTCAGAACCATGAGCAGCACTATCCGACTCATGATCTTGAGCTCGCTGCTGTGGTTTTGGCGCTGAAAATGTGAAGGCACTATCTCCTGGAGAATTTGGTGCACCTCTACACCGACCACAAGAGCTTGAAGTATATTTTCACCCAAAAGGAGCTGAATATCAGGCAAAGGAGGTGGTTAGAACTAATCAAAGATTATGAGATTGAGATTCATTACCACCCCGGCAAGGCGAATGTGGTTGCCGATGCGTTGAGTCGGAAATCACATGTCCATAACCTCACCATTACACCGGTGGAGGAGGAAGAGCCGAGTGTATACTTTGTTCCTTATGGATCACTCTACAACCTTGCTCTCATCCCTACCATTAGGGAGGATATCATTGCACCTCAGAAAGTTGACAAGGGTATGGCACATCTCCGGAGACGGATAGACAATGGGGAAATCAAATGTTTCTGGAAAGATGATGAGGGGATGCTGTGGTTCAATGACCGCATAGTCGTACCCCAGGATATGGAGCTGAGGAAGAAGATCCTTGATGAAGCTCACTTGTCTAGATTCTCCATTCATCTAGGCAGCAACAAAAATGTACCAAGATTTGAAGAGAAGATTTTGGTGGACACGGATGAAGCGGGAAGTGGCTAAATACATATCCGAGTGTGATAGGTGTAGACGAGTGAAAGCGGATCATATGAGGAAATGAGGGCAGTTGCAACCCCTGAAAATTCCAGCATGGAAGTGGGAAGATGTGAGCATGGATTTCATTGTGGGATTACCCCTGACTTCCAACAAGCATGATTCCATTTGGGTAATCGTTGACCAATTAACCAAGTCGGCTCACTTCATTCCTGTGCATACACGTTACAATGCCAGAAAATATGCGGAGCTCTACATTGCAAGGATTCAATGCTTACATGGGGTACCCAAGACCATAGTCTCAGATCGAGGTGCACTATTTGTATCTCGTTTCTGGGAGCAGTTGCACGCTGCATTGGGTACTAAGCTGTTTAGAAGCTCCGCCTATCACCCTCAGACAGATGGGCAAACTGAGAGGGTGAACCAAGTACTAGAAGACATGTTGAGAGCGTTTGCCATCCACCACGGTAGAATCTGGGATGATCATCTACCTTTGGCGGAATTCTCGTACAACAATGGCTATCAAGAGAGTATCAAGATGGCACCATATGAGGCTCTCTACGGTCACAAATGCTGCACCCCATTGAACTGGTGCGAGTCCGGTGGAAGTGTCACATTCGGGGTTGATGTGGTGAACGACGCCGAAGAGCGCATTCGGATGATTCAAGCCAACTTGAAGGCCGCTCAATCCCGGCAGAAAAGCTACGCTGATAAGAGGCGTAGGCCGCTGCACTTTGACGTCGGGAAACATGTGTACCTCCATGTATTTCCGATGAAAGGCGTGCACTGATTCGGTGTGAAGGGGAAGCTCGCTCCCAGATTTATTGGACCGTATGCTATCACCGAGAAGTGTGGACCAGTGGTGTATATACTGGAAGTACCGGCATCTCTTGCTGGTGTTCACGACGTTTTCCATGTTTCACAACTGCGAAAATGTCTGAAGTATACGGCTGGGGTTCCCACCGAATACATAGGCGAGCTGCAACCGGATCTGATGTATGCGGAATATCCGGTGTCAATTATTGATGAGAAAGCTCAGACCACACGTAGCCGGACGCTGTGGTTCTACAAGATACTATGGAGCAACCACACCGTGAAAAGAAGCGACGTGGGAGAGCGAGGAATTCCTTCGCTCACACAACCCGGATTTCATGGCGTCTCATCACGGGTAAATCTCCTCTTACATCGTCGTATCTTCTTTTATAATCTCGGGATGAGATTCTTTTAAGGGGGGATGTAAAAGCACAAACATGGACTTGCAAAAGTGTTCATGTCATCACCTCACAACACCACAGCTCATTTGGTGGATATCTCATGAACACTTGTCAGGAGCAAGTAAACACCATCAAAAGGGTGATTAGAGGGGAAAGCCATAATTTCAAAAAGTAGGAGTCATACACATAAACATGAAAGGTTAAGCTTACCCTAGACCTTATATATTCTTGGGAAGGCTCAGGCCAAATTTCATGCCAATCCAATACCTTTGAGGCACTTTTGGAGACATTTCAAAGGGGCCAATTTGAATGCAAATTCAAATTGCAGCCACTTTCATCACTTGAATTCAAAAGTGGACTTCATATTCAAACTCAGCACATTTTTCTGAGTTAGTCCACCAATTGTCATCCTCATTAGAGTTCATCTTGTTGGGAGCTAAATTTGCATTAATTCAAAACTGAATTTGAATTTCAAATTCAAATAGGCAGCAAATTTAGCCAAACTAATTTCAAATTGAGGAAATCAAATTCAAACTATGACTTGGTGGTTAAGTCTCTCATTCAATTGTGAGTAGCTGGGATCTTTTCAGTAAAAATTTGGAAAAGAATTAGAGGGAGAGCTGGGGCCCACACACGCTATAGACAACCGTGCGCTTCTCCTCGAGCAAGAACCCGCAAGAACAACCACCCAAACCGTAGTTTCACCGATAAACAGTCCGGCGCAAGAGAGGGTCGCCGGTGAGGTCCTGGTTGCCGGCCGTTTAGGTCCCAACCGAGGTCATGCCGAGCTTCTCGAGGCTTCCCTGGACGTGATGACGCGATTAGCGCGCGAAGGGGGTGGTCAGAAAGACGGGAACGTGTTGCCGATGTGGCACAGGGACATAGCGCTCGTCGCCGGTGAGCTACAGCGGTTAGCCGGTGGCGGCATGGTGTCCAGCGTGTTCAGTGTCCAAAGTTATGTGGGGGCGGCAAGTCTCACCGTCGCCGGCGAGCTAGGTCGCCGGGAACGCCGACCTCGCCGGAGCTCCGGCGGCTCGGGGCGGCGGCGTCAGGAGGTAGACGAAGGCGCGGGTCCCACGTGTCATCCGCTGAGTTAAGCACGCGCGAGCGCGCGGTTAGTTTAAATTAAACGGGCGGGCCCCGCTGTCAGTCTCCAGTTAAGCGCGGGAGACAATTTTCTGTAGGAAAATAATTCAGGGATCAGCCCAAACTTTAGAAATTCATAACTTGGGTTAGAACTGTCCAAATCCAGTGAACAAAATTTTGTTGGATTCATCTCTTCGAGTACTATCCAGCAAAACAAGTTTCAGCTCATGAAACTTAATAGTTTTCCAGAATTAATTCCCTAAAGTTTTAACTGTTGGTAATTTTATCTGGAGAATTACTTTATGAAAAATTCTGAAATTTGGCTGAGGGGTTCATTGGAAAATCCTTGAGTCACAGGAACAATTTCAGACCCATTCGAGTACATTTAGTCCCGCTAATGGTGTGATTAAGTGAACTTCCCTGAGAAAATAGAAAAATGTACAGAAACATTTTTCAGATTTTCTCAAATCTTGATTAGGGCATAACTTCATCTAGAATTCTTCAAATAATATGAAACCAATTCCATTAGAACCATCTCAAACTCTAGTTTCCATAAAATCATGGTTGGAGCCATGAAAATCCCTGGAAATCCCTAGAGGCCCTACTAATGACCAAATAGGCTTTTATTTGTACAGAGCTCACATGTACTTTGTTTCAAATGAAACTTGGCCAAGACTCTGGTTAGGACCCTACCAAGCCACCATAAAAATTTCAGGGCCAAAGGGGAGAGCTAGCTAGAGTTATGGTCTTTACATATTCCAGTTAACACATTGCATGTAAATTGACATATAGCATATTGCTTACGTGTAGTCGCTGAAGGCGAGGAAACTCCGGAAGTGCTCGACTTTCTCCTTCCAGAAGAAACCCTAACCACTGACTAGCAGCAACAAGGCAAGCCCCGGTTTACATTAACCAATTTTACAAAGTTTTGCTTTATGTATACTTAGTATGTGGTATGGATGTGCATTAGGTGTAGGATGGATGGAACCCAAGTGCATAACCAGATTTTTCCTATAGGGTAGTGTCTAAGTCCTCGAATAGACAGGCTATGCTTAATCTTCATAGAACTTCGGTACAAGTCGAGAAGTTGGAATCTACTCGCGAGTTTAGGCTTTGGGACATACGGGATTTGTTCGAGTGATGTGAGATCACTTTAGCAAGAAAAAATTAGACTAGGCAGGGGCTAGGGCGCAGCAAGAGGAAGTCTTGTGGGTGCAGCCCTGTCCGTGTCGATTGAGGAACGATCCGTGTGTGGCCCTGTTGAACAAGTATTGAATGTACCGAAGGCATATCGGATATATGGGCCCCGAAAAACGGATGTAACCTAAACCTCCGGGCGTCGAGGCATAGCAAACTGATTTATAGGTGTAGGTTGAGGGCAGCAAGGTGGAAATCTGCTAACGGGCATAGAGAGATGCTCCGTGTAGGGAATCTCCTGTCCGTTTCGGTGCGACCGGTTCGACGTTTGGGCTGTTGGGTGAAAGGTTGTCCCGTACGACATTGAGTGAGCGTGCTATGCAGCTCCGAGTGTGGGCGTACGTGACATGCTATTCGGGTATCCCTGCAGGTGTATATCGAGTCCATTCGCCATCCCTCGCGGTTATGAGTACCGCTTGTTCACTGCATCGTGATGTAGATAAATTATGGAATGTTATGATTCAATTCTGCTGATATGTATAATTGTATTGCTACATGTGTGCCACCAAATATTGCTCACTAAATTTCAGATTACTGAATTGTTAACTTGTGGCTAAAAGATGAAATAAGGTGGAACTTGTAGGCGTGTACATTTGCTGCAAATTACCATCCCATGTTCTTTGTAAACTGCATGTAGAGTTTCATGCCTAGGTGAGTCGGTTAAGCCTTGTTGAGCCATCGTGCTCACGGTTGCTGCTATAAGTGTTTTTCAGGTGAGGATTATCCCACAGACTCGGGGTACGAGTCCACCAGCGAGGGCTACCCTCCGTCGGGGACCACGGCTGAGTGGGAGCCGTACACGCCGTGCTGAGCTGAGGAGTGCAGCTAGTATGGGTTTTCCAGGGCTGGGCAACCGACTTTTGCTAGGTAGATGGGCGTGAGTTGTATAAACTTAGCTTCCGCTGTTGTAATTTCCATACTTAGTTTGTAACTGAAGTCTTGTACTACTTTGTACATATTCAGTGGTTTTCTATGTAATACAATGTTGTTCTTATGAGGTGTGCTGTCGGGTGTCGCATCGTGCGGCACCACCCTCTGAGGTCCTGGGAGAGCGGATTCTGGTCCGCCGCGAGCTCAGCCTCTCATGTTTATGTTTATGAACTCCTACTTTTTGGAGTTATGGGTTTCCCCTCTAATCACCCTCTTGATTGTGTTTACGTGCTCTTCACAAATGTTCATGAGCTACCCACCACATGATCTGTGGTGTGGTGATGTGATGAACATTTTTGCAAGTCCATTCTTGGGCTTTTACAAGGGGTATAGTTACTCTTGGTATTCGGGGCGAGTCACTGCCTTCTTATACGGTCTGTTGCCTCCTATCGCCCGAGGGAAGCTAGAAATAAGAAAAAATATCCTCTCCTGTGCACTCCATTACAGTTTATGCTGGCTTATGCATATCAATTATAAAAGGTATGTTTGGAGCCCGCCCTACACACATTAGTCCTACACACCAGTCCTACACATTAGTGGTGGAATGCGCTCCGTCTCCATGCCACCCAGGGGGCCAAGACGACGGTGATCCGGAGCCCAGAGCCCTGGTATTCACTGGACCCCACTAGACACCCTACTTCGACGGCTCCTCGCGCAAGCAAGGTGCAGAGTGGGGGTCCTGCTCATCTTGCGAGCAGGAGAGCAGTTCAAGCACATGGTGCACCTTGACATCAAGGCTACTAACAACATGGCAGGGTACAAAGCCCTCATATTTGGCTTGAGTACTGCCCCTTCTCTAGGCATGCGGCAGATGCTAGTTAAAGGATACTCACAACATGTCATCAAACAAGTCGAGCGTGAGTACTCCTACAATTATCCACAGCTATCTGCCTACCTTATCTGTATGCAAGAGATGGTGAAGGAATTTCATTCTTTGAAGTAGTGCCATGTCCCCCATGCCTACAACGCGGTGGCAGACAACCTTTCAATAAAAGCCTCTGTATGGGCTCCGGTCCCCGAAGGAACCTTTGGAAGGAAACTACTGCATCATACAGCCTGGCTTGCCAAACCAGGCGAAGGGGGCGAGTCCAGCACCTCGAAGCTGGCAGTCCCAGCGGCCCTGCAACCATGGCGCTCGCCAAGGATCATATGCGTCACTGGGGACTCCGTGCAACCCGGCGCCCAAGATCCACAAGATCAAGTAGGATCCGATGCATGGATCACTGGGCCTATTTGAAAGGCAATATCCTTCCCGATGAACGTGTAACCACTGAACATATCGTTCGTATGGCTAAGAGATACACACTGATAGATGGAGATCTCTATCAGCGTGGTGCCAACAACGTTCTATTGCGGTGCATAACCTGGGAGGAGGGTTGTGAGCTACTCGCAGAGATCCATGGGGGCAAGTGCGGCAACCACGCTTCGTTCCGCACGCTGGCTGGTAAAGCCTTGCGGCATGGTTTCTACTGGCCGATAGCCCTCCTGGATGTCGTCGAGCTGGTCAAGAGATACAAGGCATACAAGTTTCATGCCAAGCAGATCCACACACTGGCGCAGACACCGCAGATGATCCTACCCTCATGACCATTCGCAGTATGGGAGCTGGACACCCTGGTGCTACAACTCAGTGCCAGGGAGCCAGGCGGTCATACCCCTAAGCAAGGTATCAACCACATCCTTGACAACAACATCGAACTACCAAGCCTCGTAGCTTGGATGAGGACCATCCGAATAGGTCCGTGGTGTTCTGGACCCCACCCCCCGGGAGGTCCGACACTGACGCCCTGACTCATCCAGTCTACTTGGTAGGTGCGCCCCCATTAAGTGGCAACACCTACCAGGGGGCCATCATGATGAACCACACGAGAAGGACATCGGACCACCCCAGCAGCGAGCAGAAGACTCGGGGTGCCAGCTACGGCAAGCTGAAGACAAGGGCCGAACTCCCCTCAGGTCCTTGCGTTACCAGGGACCTAGAAGGAGTGGTAGCCACCCTACCAGGATGCCCTGGGTCCTTATGCCGCTAAGGGCCTAGAGGAACAGGCTTGGGACATTGGCAAAGTGCTACCCACGTCAGCTAAGTCTTTTCCTTTCAAGCTTGCATATATTTTTTGCGCACCCCTCGACGTATACATAGTTGTGTTTCTCTGTCTCGCTCTTGGCCAAAGTTATCCTGTCCATCTACAAGGAGGAAATACCTGAGGCACCTGTGTTGTCTTTGTACCCTCTGGTTATCTTCCTGCTTGGGTCCGGTGGCACCGGAAAGACGCCTCCCTTCTTTGGAGTGTCTGGCCAGCGACCTCCAAGGTGTGTAGCATGATTGGCTGGCCCTGTGCCCTAAAGTGTGCGCATCCTGCCTCTTCCAGCGTAGCACCCAAGTGTGGAGTGTCCGGATGGCATACCGCCCCGGGAAGGATGGTAACCAGGGTCCAGACGCTACTAAATTGAATTGCCCAGATCCTGCAGTTTAGCAGAAGACCACAAGCCATAATGGGGCCATCGAGCAGAGAAAATTCAACTACAGAGCACGGTTATCCCCTTCTTCTAAGTGTCTGTGCAAGCCACAAGCTCCACTCCGTAGGGCCCGAACTTCAACTCTCCCAGGGGGTCACTCTCAGACCCCCAAAAGCTGGCGCCTCTCGAAGGCTCCGAAGCTTGTGTCTTGCACTGTCACTCGTTTGCCGGGGAGCCATCGCGATTGGTCAAACCAAGCAAGTCACCCGAACCTCGACAGCACACAAGAGGAAGCAGATACATATCTACTGCAAGCAACCAGGAAATACCAACCACTTTGGCAACTCAGGGGGCCCCCGGTCTTTGCGGCATCAAGGACCAGATGGCCTCACGAAAGCTAGAATGTGGTCCTTCCTACCAGACCCTGCGCCAAGTGACTGATGGAGGGAAGACCAACAGAACGACCTTTTCATTCATCAACACAGAAATACAAGACAAGACAATAAAGGGCTTGAAACAGGGTTACTTTTATTAATAATAGAGTCTGGCGTACAAAAGGGATACAAGACAGATAAGGGAATTCAGCATATGCAAATCGAGTAGTCTTCTGCTCTGTGGCCTGCTTGGTTGTTCCGTGAGCCGATCCCTGTGTAGTGATACGGCCATCTGCTATTAGACCGAGGTCGGCAGCAATGCACGCTGGACCGAGGCAATGATGACAACCAGTGTCGCGTGGGCCAAACGCCACCAGGTCGACAGCAATGCATGCTGGACCGACGCAACAGTAACATCCATTGTTGAGTGAGCAAAATCACCATCTAGGGCAGATTTTGCTGTCTACCACAGTACATGGAGGAAGGCTTGATCACTCTGGACCTAACCTTCCTCCGGTACCGGCAGGCAGCCCCTCTCGACGCTGGTGTAGGGGTTCACGGTGAGTCGAGGAACCTGTCCCCGACAGCCTCCCCTACCATCGGCACACCATCAGGATGGCTTGTGTCCCTAATTGGGCCCCACCCCCCTTGGCCGCAGCCCATTAGGGGGGAACCCTAGCTCTCTCCCCCTAGGACTCTTTTGGGCTTTGATTTTCTAGTTAAATCCTAGCCATTGGATGAAAATAAATAGTAAAATCCCAGCCCCTAGCTCCCACCTCTTTTAAAATTAAATCTCAGCCATTGGTTATTTGATTTGCTAAAATCTTAGCCACCCCTAGCTCTTTCCCCCCTTATAAATATAACTCTCCCCCCTATCCGCCCACTCCTTTGCCTCCTTTCCTCCTTTGCCAAGTCGCCGACCCCCCTTTCTGTAATTTGGCCGCCGTCGAGCTCTGTCATGCCTTGCCGTCGCCGGAGAAGAAGCCCCGACGTTCTGCCCTAGCCGCAGCCCCATAATTCTCCCTAGAAAATTTCCCGCTGCTGCCATTGCAAGGAGGGAGGCCCTGCCGCAAGGAAGAAGTGAGGTAGGTCTTCGTTACCCCTCTTACAACGTCGCCGCTGTTTCTACGCACCGTTTTCTTCACCCCCTGCGAGCAGAAAAATTCTGCGTGTGGACAGACCATGTTTTGGTCAATTTTTGACGGTGTATTGATCTACAAAGTTGGTCAAGATCATCACCACGTCCACACTTGATCCCAGCAACCTTGATCATCATAAAACCCCATGAAAGCCTAATAAAACATGCAAGAACACGTACAAACTTATTTTGTAAAACTGCATCATAGGAATTGCATTCTTTCACCTCATTGCATCTTGAGTAAAGTTTGTGCATGATAATTGATTGCTGTAAATTTTGCATGTGCATGGTCATGTGTAGAAGGACAACCTCAAGAGGCCATCTACGAGGAACTACAGCACCAAGACTTTGAGACGCTTGAGCAACACAAACCGCGGGAGCAAGGCAAGTGCCCCTTGACCATATTGATCCTATGTTTTCGAAACTGTTTTGCTTGCAAAAACTCGTATGCTTGAGTCAACTTGATGGTACACCCTTCTATAGGACTTTACTATTTTTGTTAACCGTCCATGTCACCGGGAAAGTTGATGAGTCGGGTATGGTCGTTTTTCCTTTTTGCTTCGCTTAACTTACGGGATACGGGAAGCTGAAATTAAACTTGTTAGCTACTGCACTCATAGGATTTAACATGATGAGAACTTGATGATGTTGATGAGCATGGAATCGTGGAGATCTAGGCAAGCTTGGTTCGTGGATGTTGCTGAATGAGATGGTGGTTTGCTTGCCGTAGATCTAAGGACCGGTTCTTGGGAGCACATGCCAGGAAAACAGTGCCACCACAAGGCCAAATATGGGTGCGGCTTAGCTGACTAATTAGGTGTGTTGCTAGCTTGTTATGGACCGTTGGATGGTGCAGGGAATGAGAGTCGAGAGGGACTGCCCTGGGAACTGCATGGCACAAGAGGGGGCCCGTGGGTGAGAGAATGGAGATTCGAGCCTGCCGGTGAAACCTCAGTGGGTCCGTACATTCTAGTAGCCCCTTTGTAAAGGCTATTTTGTGGGTAAAGTGGTGCCACCTCTGTAGAGTGTAAAATTATCATGATAGCCGTGCTTCTGGTTAAAAGCACCTGGCCAACTTCCATGATTAGAGACAAAACTTGGGATGAATATTCTGGTATGGTCATTGGGATTGGTTTTGGGACTGTTTTGAGTAATGACAATGAATTTGGCTTCGGTTATATGAAAATGAGATGGTTATGAATAATTATGAGTATGATGTGAACTTGAGAAAGATTAATGGCTGGTTGAGACTTGATAAATGTTGAATTATGATGAAGGAATGTTGCTGAATTACTTGGTTATGATGGGATTAAACTCACCTTGAAATAGTTGCTGTTTTTACCATGTTCGTGAAATAAAATTTGCTTGCTGCAATGAACCTTTTTATTCCCTACCTTGTTGTAAGCTACATGTCATACTTTTCGCCCACTTGCTGAGTACGACATGTACTCACCCTTGCATTCCCACATATACATCAGCTACAGGAGAAGAATACTTTGAGGAACATGTGGAGCACTAGGCGTGCGCACTACCGTCAACATGCCTATGGAGTTGAAGTTGGAGCCTGCTGTTTTAGTCATTTTCCGCTGTCGTTAGAGTCTTCCGCTGCAAGAATAAGTTAGACATTCATGATTGAGACATTGAGTCAATGTAATAAAGTACTTAAACACTATTCGTGCGTGGTTATATTCTGAATTCAGTTTGTGGAATACTATTGTATGTGTGACGAACATCCTGGGCACACATATGCATTCACTTGGTTCATTTTCGGAACCGGGTGTCACACCATCGCTGCACACCGTGGGCTATTCGCCTCCCCCAACGATGGGCTGGACCTAGGTCCACCCGTCAGCCACTGGGGGTCGGGATGATAACCCCTCGGGAACGTACGACAGTTCCCGAGGAGAACGGTGCGACCGACTCATCAGTTGTCGTTGTAAATGACCCGAGGCGACCCCTCGAGCGCGCCGCTCTAGCGCTCGCCAATGACAGGTAGGGCCCAGGACCACCAGTCAGGCAACAGTGGGTCAGGTGAGTAAAACTCGAGGATGTCTGGCGGTTCCCGAGGGATGCAGCGCAGTGCTCCTGCGGTTCACCGGCGGTCGTGGTAATTGCCCCGAAGCAATCCCTCGGCTGCCTTGCCATGACCGGTCAAATCAGAGTGAACACTACCCCAATTCAAGCAACCTCTCTGTCTCCCAGGTATGGTCACTTATTCACTTCACGAAAAATATCGCCACCACGCAGGAAAGATGGGGGCCCTACCTGCGGGCTCAATACCTCCTCCGAGATGGGCCCGGGGACCACTGATGGTACCCTCAAGACCGGGTACCCCCACGTAGTGGGTGAAAGACAGCCTGGGCCCCACCTTCCTGCTGGGCGGGTCCAAGCATACGCACGTACCCTGGCTCCATGGACAACCCTGGGGCTGCCACGTGTGCTCAGAGTCTGGAGTTGACATGTGCCCTGAGTCTTGAGTCCGACCACCTGCTATGGAGAACTCCGAGGCTGCCACTTGTCTTCTGGCTCTGTGCCTCGTTACCAACCGGGGATGACTTCGGAGCCGCCATGTGTCCAGTGGTGCCGTGCCCGACCTTCCACTAGGAAGGGCCCCTGCGCTGTTGCATGTCCGGAACCTCCGAGCTGTGCCTCCCGTCAAGGATAGCTACAAAGGTGCCATATGTCCTACAGCTCCGAGGCTGACCTCCAGCTTGGGAGGGCTTCGGTGCTGCCACGTGGGCAACAACTCCAGGTATACCTCCCCGTCAAGGAGGGCTCCGGAGGTACCACGCGTCCGACGGCCCCGGGCCGGACCTCCAGCTTGGGAGGGCTCCGGTGCTGCCACGTGTCTAACAACCCCAGACCCCTCACTACCCTGCAAGACAGCTCCGACAGAGGCGCATGGCCGGAAGCCAGCCGACCGGATGCCGTGCCAACAAGCAACGGGCAGATGGCCGAAGAGTAAAGAGGAAGATACACCGACAGACCATGCATTCAAGGTTCACGCCTTCCCCAAAAGCATGGCACACGGCACACGCCTCCGTCCTCTATCTATTTGCCATTACGGTGAAAGATAGGGCGGCGAGGCGTGACGGCGCAACAGAGCCACCCAACGGCGCTGAGCCGCCCAGCAGACCAAGGGGACGTGGCGACAAGACAGATACTTCTTCACCACCTGCTACCCGGACAGAGGCACCCGGCGGGATAGGCGGCACACCGTAACTCCACCGATAGCGACAATACATATAGCTGTAAATGCCTAGATTATGTATAGGCACAGATAGCCGCAGGGGCAACTGTCGGGCCCCGGGCCACATTGTAACTGCCTGACCTTGGACTATAAAAGGATCGGGGCGGCCACCGTAGAACGGGTCCGCAACCTTGCAACCCCGACTCCCTCACACACTCATACGCGTAGACAATACAACAAGCACACCCGTGGACGTAGGGTATTATGCTCCAGTGGCCCGAACCATGTAAATTCTAGTGTTCACCCTCGCCGCCGTGCTCCGACCTTCAAGCTCCACTATCCCCTACGAAAAAAAAGAACCTCCGCAGGCTGCTTAGGCAGACCGGGGGAAGTGTCACAGGAAAACACTTTGACATGGGTGTTTGATGGAAACCAGAATAAGCATCTAGGAAGCATAGCAGATCACAGCCAGAAGTAGAATCCACGATTTGATCTATTCGTGGGAGGGGAAAGGGGTCCATAGGGCATGCCTTATTTAAGCTGGTGTAGTCGATGCACATCTGAAGCTTCCCGCCAGCCTTTGGTACCACGACAGGGTTGGCAAACCATCTTGGATGGTGGACTTCTCGGATGAAGCTGGCGTCGAGCAGCTTCTTGATTTCTTCACGGATGAAGTTCTGCCGCTTGATGGACTATGTCGAAGTGTGTAGCCGACACTTCCCCCGGCCTGCTCTGGGCAGCCCGCGGAGGTTCTTTTTTGGTGGGGCTAGTCACTCATGGAGAGCTTCAGCGTTAGAGACGATCGAGGGAGAAGCTTGACACGGGGATTTTACGTGGTTCAGGCCACCGGAGCGTAAAACCCTACGTCCACGGTGAGCAGAGTTGCTCGTTGTATTGCTTGCTGCTCAGAACCGGAGTCCTGAGCTTGAGAGTGTAAGATGTCGAATAGCTGAAGTGCGAAACCTGCGTGAGGGTGTGTAAGAGGCGAACCCTTGCTAACGTTGCCTACCCGAGCCTTTTATAGTCCAAGGCTCGAGTGGCTAACATGGTGGGCCCGGGACCCGACAGGTAGTCCCGGGGAGATTGCCTGCCATCTACCGTATCTGCAGTTACGCCGATAGTTGTCTCTGGCGAGGGCTTCCGAGTCTTCGTTCTGCCGCCCTGCCCATGCCACAAGCTAGTCGTAGTGGTTGATGATGGCAGGGGCGGCAGGGGATGTTTTGTCACTGTGTTTATTGGCGGGCAGGCTCTGATGCGGCGTGCCAGTCTGCGATGTGACTGGGCGCAACGGCACCTGACAGAGGCATGCTCCGCATCTCCGCGCCTTGGGAAGGCGCGGGTCTTGAATACCTTGTACGGGCAAGGTATGGTGCGTCTTTACTCTTGCTGCCTACCACGCGGGTGCAGGCAGCACTGCTCTGCTGGCCACGTGGCGGGCCCGGAGCTCTCCTCTGAGGAGAGGGAGGTCCGGCCCCGTGGGACACGTGGAGCCTTCGGAGCTCTCCCCGCGGAGGGGGGAGGTCCGGCTTCTGCTAGCCACGTGGCAGGCCCGGAGCTCTCCTCTGAGGAGAGGGAGGTCCGGCCCCATGGGACACGTGGAGCCTCCGGAGCTCTCCCCGCGGAGGGGGGAGGTCCGGCTCAGTTGGCCACGTGGCGGGTCCGGAGCTCTCCTCTGAGGAGAGGGAGATCCGGCCCCGCTGGACACATGACGCCTTCGGAGCTCTCCCTGCGGAGAAGGGCGAGGTCCTTAGGCATTTTTCCCCTGTGCGCGGGGGTACCCCGTATTGAGGGTACCGACAGACTACTTCCGAGGCTTCTGCATCGCCGGTTTTGCGTCGGGGTGGATCTTCAAATGGTGCTCAATCACCTCCCTGGGGATCCCGGGCACTTGCGATGGTTGCCAAGCAAACACATCGACGTTAGTCTGGAGGAAGGTGATGAGCGTGAGTTCCTATTTGCTTCCCATGTTTCCCGCAATGCGGGTTGTCTGGGAAGCATCCTCGCTGATCTGGACAACCTTGACCAGGACCTCCTCCACACCCGAAGGCTGAATGCGGGTCACAAAGGACGAGCCACGTTGTCGTGTGCTGGGTGGCACCTTGTTTGTCCGAGCACTCCCGGAGGCCTCCACCTTTGACGCTGCCAGAGCTTGGAGCTTCTCCAGCGCCATGACTCCGGCGGTCCGGTCTGCTCGGACCCTGAGGACACCACTAGGAGTCGGCATCTTCAGCACCAGGTAGCCGTAATGAGCTACGGCCATGAACTGGTACAATGCCAGCCTGCCAAGGATGGCGTTGAAGGGGAGGTTGACCTCCGCCACGTCGAAGACGACGCTCTCGGTGCGATAGTTCTCAGGCGTCCCGAATGTCACCGGAAGGGAGATACTACCCCATGGAAGGATGGACCCCAGACTCACTCTAGAGAATGGTTGTGACGGGGCTAGTTTTCCCATCGGAATCTGCAGCTTTTGTAAAGCTGCAAGACTGATGTGATTGAGGCTCGCTCCTCCATCAACCAGCACGTGGTAGAGCTTCACATTTGCTATGGTCGGGGAGATGATGAGCGGCAGCTGCCCGGATCCTGCCATGTTCTTCGGGCAGTTGAAGGCGGTGAAGCTGATCTGCGTCTCCACCCACTTGCGGTGGGGATCTGGCTTGAGGCAGGGGGCTACTGCCACGACCTCCCATCAGAGGGTCTTGATGTATCATCGGGACTTGATGTCCCATTAGCCCCCGTACATCACATGGAGCGTCTTTTGACGCTCGTCTGGGCTGCAGTCGGAATCGGAGCCCTCTTCTTGGTCATAGATCACCTTCAACGCCCGCTTGGCATATTGGAACTCCATCTACCGACCATTGCTTACCTCCGGGTCAGCCTTTTGCTTGCCCTCCCGCTGGCGGAAGGGTGTGCCATCCTGGCGCTGCTGTTGCAGCTCCCGGAAGCGCTCTGCTAGCTTCTGTATCTCCCAGCACTCGCTGGTGCTGTGCCGTTTGGAGTTGTGGACCGGGCACCACTGGTTGCCATCGTCGCTGTCAGATGGCTGTCGCGGGCGCTTGTCGGTACGCGGCCCCTGCAGCTGCTACTGCTGCTGCAGTGGGGGCTCCGGCCACCGGATTGTCCTTGCCGCCGGCCTTCCCCTTCTTGCCGCTGCTCTGCACTGTGGCTCCAGTGGTGGACTCACTGGCCTTCCCCTTGCCAAGTGGTGTGTGCCAGTTGCGGCGCTCCGCGGCCCTGGCGCACTTGTCCGCCAAGCTGAAGATCTTGGAGACATTCTACACGTTGTGCGTGGCCAACTTCTCGAGCATCTTCTTATCTCTTACACCCTGCCTGAAGGCAACTACCACAGAGGCATTCAAGATACGGGGTATGGTGTTCCTAACCTGAGAGAGACGCTTGATGAAGGAGCGTAACGACTCTCCTGGTTGTTGTTGCAGGGCATGGAGGTTGACCTCCGTGCCCGATCGGGTGTTGGAACTCCTAAAGTTGGCCGTGAACTGACGGCACAACTCTTCCTAGGAGGATATAGACTCCTGGGGCAAGTTCATGAGCCATGACCGGGCTGACCCGGTCAAGGCCACGGGGAAATAGTTGGCCATGATGGCCTCATCCCCTCCTGCAGCTAGGATAGCCGTGGAGTAGATCTGCAGGAACTCGACGGGGTTGACTGTCCCGTCAAACTTCTCTGGCAAATGTGGCCAGAACTTATGCGGCCATACTGCCATACGAAGGTGTGGCGCCATAGCCATGCAGCCTTCCACTGAGCCTGGGGAGACGGGGTTCTGGCCCATGTAGATAGGGTGCATGGCACCCGGGGTACCATACTCCTCCTTGAGGTTGCGACGCCGCTCGCGCTGTCGCTCGATGGTGATGCAACCATCTTCTTTCCGACGGCGGCGGTCCAGCTCAGCTCTGAGATCTGCAGTAGAGATCCTGGACGTCGCCGTTGAGTGGGTTGCTGGCGTCCTGTAATCCATCGTTACGGTACGGGCTGGCAGCTGTACCGTCTCTAGTCGCTGTCTTCGGTGGCACGGTGAGTTGAGCGCGGCGACGAATAGGTGGTCGATGTCATTGCTCCACTGCTCTGCAGCAGACGGGGAAGCTCCCACGCGGGGGGGGGGGGGTTGTGAAGGAGCGCGCGAGCTGCTAGTAGCGCACTCTCCGGGCTGGCTTCGGTTGGTGCTTGCGACGCCGTTGCAACCGAAGGCTGCTGGGTGGCAGCGGGCACCATTGCTGTAGGGGCTGCCACCGGCGCAGTCGGTCCCGCTATGGAATAGGATGAGGCTTCTTGCTCCCTCTGCTGCTGGCGGCACAAGGGGCAGGAAGAGCCTCCAAGAGACTGGATGTTCACCATTGTCGGTTTCACGAACAACTTCGAAAACCAGAAGCCCCTTCCTGGCGCGCCAAATGTTGAAGTGTTTTCTTTGACACTTGCCCCGGTCCGCCTGAGGAGCAGCCCGCGGAGGATCTTTTTAGGAGGGTCTTAGTGGCTTTGAGCGTCGTAGCACGATAACAAGATGGACACGAATATTTATGTGGTTCGGACCGCTTGAGCGTAATACCCTACGTCCATGGAGTGTTGGTTGTTCTTTGTTGCCTGAGTTTGAGGGTGGCTTGAGCTTGCGAGCTTACAATGGTGTTTGGGGATCGGAATCTGGAATCAGAATCCTTTTGCACATTGTCTGTCTGGTCCTTTTATAGCTCAAGGCCAGATAGCCTTACAAGTGAGCCCAGGCCTGACAGGCGGTGTCGGTGTGGGCAGCATCCTGTACTATGGCTAGAACACCCATTGCTAGTAGTAGCGTACTTGATGAAGCCGTAGGGCGCGTCGCCTTGTTGCATCGACATCCTTAAGTGCTGCCTGACAAAGACGGTAGGAATACATCTTGTCCCGTGGTGCTGCACTGTTGCTGCCGTCAGGGCACCGCTCGACTGGTCTCTGCAGCCAGATACGCCTGTTCCGGGATATGCTGGATTGCTTGCCTGCGGAACATGCAAAGTTTAAATGCGCGATAGGACAGCACACCTTCCTCTTTACTCCTTGCTATCTGCCCGTTGCTCGTCGGCGCATCGTCCCTGTCGAAGTGTTCGGTCGACACTTCCCCCGGGCCTGCACTGGGCAGCCCGCGGAGGTTCTTTTTTTGGTGGGGCTAGTCCCTTGCGGAGAGCTCGCGCAGATGGACGAGTTAGTAAGAGCTTGACACTGTGAGTTTTACATGGTTCAGGCCGCCGGAGCGTAAAACCCTACGTCCACGGCGAGCTATGGAGCTCGCTGTATTGCTTGCTGCTCAGGGCCGGAGTCCTGAGCTTGGGGGTGAGTTACAGCTTGGGTGTGAATGGCTAGCGTATGAGTTTCAGAGATGCGAACCCTTGCTATCGTCGCCTACCCGAGCCTTTTATAGTCCAAGACTCGGGTGGCTTACAAGGGGGGCCCGGGACCCGACAGGTGGTCCTGGGGAGATTGACTGTTATCTACCGTATCTGCAGTTATGCCGGTAGTTGTCTCTGGCGAAGGCTTCCGAGTCTCTGTCTTGCCGCCCTGCCCATGCCGCACGATAGTCGTAGTGGTTGATGACGGCGCAGGCGGCATGGGATGTCTTGTCGCGGTGTTTATTGGCTGGCAGGTTCTGACACCGCGCGCCAGTCTGTGATGCGACTGGGCGCAACGGCACCTGACAGAGGCGTGCTCCGCGTCTCCGCGTCTTGGGAAGACGCGGGCCTTGAATACCTTGTACGGGCAAGGTATGGGGCGTCTTTATGCCCGCTGCCTATCGCTCGGGGGCAGGCAGCGCCGTTCTGCTGCCACATGGCGGGCCCGGAGCCCATCTCAGAGGAAAGGAGGGCCCAGCCCGCGGGGCACGTGGAGCCTCCGGACCTCTCCCTGCGGAGGGGGAGGTTCGGCTTCTGTCGGCCACGTGGCGGGCCCGGACTCCCCTCTAAGGAGAGGGAGGTCCGACCCCGCCGGATACGTGGCATCTTCGGACCCCTCGCCCGCGGAGGGGGAGGTCCAGCTTCTGTATGCCACATGGCGGGCCCGGAGCTCTCCTCTGAGAAGAGGGAGGTCCGGCCCTGCCGTACGTGTGGCGCCTTCGGAGCTCTCCCTGCGGAGAAGGGCGAGTTCCTTAGGCATTTTCCCCTGTGCGCGGGGGTACCCCATATCGCAGGTACCGACAGTGGCCCTCGGGCCCATCTCGGGGGAGATAGCGAGCCCGAGGTGGGACCTCCGTCTCTTCTGATCCGCGCACTTTCTCTAAGTCCCGCATTGACCTCTGCCGGAGCACGAACGGTCGCAGGATCGTGGGAGCGTGCGCCCACTTGATGGTTGCTTTTACTGCGGCGGTTCCCAAGACCGCCACTTCTGCAAGTTGCGGCGCTTTCTTCGGGAACAGCCGAAGTGCCTTGCCGGCTTGTCTTCTTAGGAGACTGACTCCTTGACCCTCCGCTTCAGTCGGGCGGCTTGGGTCCACCTGTCATCGGCGCTCGGTCTAGGAGCCGAAGCGGTTGCCGATGCGGTGTGTTCGAAGAGTTCCGAATCGCCTGGAATTGCACCTGAGAAGGTTTTTAGAGGGGATCTTACCCGCATTGCGGTTTCCCTTCGCACCTCCCAGCGTTTCTTCTCGGACTCTTGCGCTTTTGCCCTCTTGCCCTTGAGTCCTCCCTCGCCATGGCCTCCAACCCGCCACGAGAGAAGAAGTGCGCTCGATCTCCTCCAGCGGCAGCGTTTGTGCCGAGTCGGGAACCTGGGGTGCCTGGCACTCCTTCCGGTGGCGACTCGAAGAGGCCCCGGGCTGATGCATTGAGGGGAGCTTCTAGGGCGTCCCCTGCTCCGCCAGTTCAGGCGATTGCGGAGCGGCCGTCAGTGACGGCAGCGGGCTCTGGGAGTCCTACCCCCGCTCGGAAGTCGGGGTTCAGAGCCCGCTGGAGTGTCCGCGCTTCCCGGCCATCCCCGACTAGCGGGGAGTCTGTGCCGTTGCGCTCGGAGCCCGGGACAACTGCCGCGGCCCCCAAGCCAGCGCGAGCTTCTCCTGTTCCGGTGTGCCCGGACTCCGCGGCAGCGTCATCTCTTCCTGCCGAGACGACCGCCGCGGCCCCCAGGCCAGCGCAGGTCGACCCTGCACCAGGCGCCCCGGCCTTTATTCCAACGCCGCCTTCCCCAGCTTGCCCTTCTCCACAGGTCAAGAAGCCAGAAGCTAAAGAGGGCCTGGCAGGTCTGGCTGCCAGAGCCCCGGCGCCAGCTTCTCCTGATCGGCGCCTCGTCTCGGTCGCTGGTGCATCGACTCCTCTTGAGGACGAGGTGATGGAGGAGGTCGGGGGAACTGCCCCGGCCTCTGCTGCTCCATTGCCCCTGGCCGATGCCTTCGCGCTTGCCGAGACAAGCATCCGGCAGGTCTTGGCTACACTAGGTGGCGAGCGGGAGGAGTATACAGTTGAACGGGATCGCCTCCTCACTTGGGGGAACCTTTTGCGGGAGCGGACCGCGAAGGTCAAGAGCGAGCTCGACTTCAGGCGGGAGTTGCTCGACTTCAGGGAAGTGCTCCTCGACCGGCTGAAGCGGGCTGTCGACCGCATGGACGCCGAATCGCGGTGGATCAACAGGGAGGCCCTGGAGGCACACGCCCGGGCCGAGGAGAGCCTCTCTGCCGCTGAGGAGATACGGCAGCGGTTGGAGCGCCGTAACTCGCCATTGAGGAACGGGAGCGTTCCACGGCAGCCGAGGCGGAGAGGGTCGCCGCGCAGCTGGAGGCGGGCGAGGATTACCTTCGAGCTCGGATCGAGGAGTTGGAGATTCTGAAGGCAGACCTCGACTTGAGGGAGGAACAGGTCTCCTGTGAACGCCGGGCGGTCTTGGAACGGGAGTTGGCCGCCGACTTCAAGGCTTCTGAGTTGGAGCAGCTCGCCAAGACTCTCCACCTTCGGGAGAGCTCCCTGGCGGCCAAGGAGAAGGAATTCTCCGAGAGAAACCTAGAGGCCCTGCAGGCAGCCCGCCGCGAGGTGGAGGAGCTCTCGGCCTTGCGGTCCTCCGAGGCTCTTGCGGTTTCAAGCTTCGTTGATCGAGCGGGGTCCGCCCTGATCCCTCTTGGCTTCAGTCCAGTGAGGGCAGCGGCTCCTGCGTTGAAGGTGGCGGAGGTGATCCCCGCGCTGGAGTCGATCAGCGCCAAGCTGGACAAGCTAGACTCGGTGGTCGCCAGCGAGCTTGAGGCCGAGGGATGCGGCTTAGCCTTAGAGGTTGCCTCACACGTGCTGGCGTGCTTCAAGAGCCGCGACCCCTCTTTTTCGCTAGAACCAGCGAGAGAGGGCCCAGCCGCGGAGTGGGAGGAAGCTGCCAGGGCTGAAGTCGAGGATGTGGCCGCCCTTGTAGCCGCAAGGTTCCGGCAGGAGCCGGGAGGTCCTTAGGACTTGTTTCTCCCTTTTTATCGAGTCTGTAGTCCAGCTCATGGAGCCTCTCATAGTTTGACTCTTTTAGATATTTGCGTCTGTGATGCCTTTTCTCTCCTTCTTGGCTTTGCCTGCCTGAGTCCTTAGCTCCGCAAGGTACTCAGAGGCCTTTTCCAATCTCGGAGCTCTGCACAGACACCTTCCCAGGGTCCTAACCGTGTTAGGGGCCCCCAGGGGTCTCCGGATCTCACCCTACGGGGAGCTCCAAATCTGCCTGCCACGTGGCGGGTCCGGAGCCCCTCCTTAGGAGGCGGGAGCTCTGGCCCTGTTGGACACGTAGGGCTTTCGGAGCCTTCCTACCAGGTCGGAGGTCCGGTTTCCGCCTGCCACGTGGCGAGTCCGGAGCCCCCCTCAGGGGAGGCGGGAGCTCCGGGCCCGCTGGACACATGGGGCCTTCGAGCCTCGCCCCTGCTGAAGGGGCGGGACCCGGCCCTTCCAATCCTAGGCCGGAGTAGTTGATAGCTCCTTTCCCCCCGCTTCATGCAGTCCCCGTTGCCGTAACCTGGAGGTCCTGCACACAGGCAGAGGAAATGTAATTCTCCTCGGGGGGTCCTCCCCTCCCGTCTCCTAGTCTTATTCGTCTTACGATCCTGATCCGTTATACGGGGCTTGGGCAATTCTGTGCTCGAGGCGCCGGAGCTCCGGCTCCCTCCGAGGTCCGGGTACGGTCGTCCGATCCCTAGTACCGGGCCATGCGCTGGGGAAACAGAGTGCACGTGCTTTGGGTTCATGACCAGGCAAAGCGGTTGTACTCCCCTGTACCTCCGGAGGGCAGGATGCGCATTCTTTGGGCTCATGGCCTGCTAAGCTGGATACGCACCCTGGACCCCCCATGCACAACGCAGGCCCTTCCTGGAGATGACCAACTGGCACCGCAACACCTGACTGGGGGAGGCCCGAGAGACTCACTCGGCCATCGGCAGGTACCTCAAGCGCAGCCGCCCTCGGTAGGATAGCGAATGCTGACTATGGATGAGCGCGGGAGAGGGGGAGCTAGATGTACGATGAACATACATAGATAGTGCGATCATAAAAATTAATGCATATTTTAAATGAGCGCATGAGAGAGAGCTAAGTAGAACAGGTTTCTGTGTTCATTCCCATAGGTGGAATTCTAGCTGTACATGGAGGCAATATTCCGCCTCGTCTACAAGGGGAGCAAGACTCTACGCGCTTAGGGTCGGAACCAGGCTAAACTGGACGTAGTCCTGTACCGTCCCTTGAGACTTAGCTGCCCCAAGCTCTGTTCCTAAATTCTATGGGATTCGTTACAGAAGGGAATGACCCTGTTCTACTGATGCTCGGGGAGTAGGACTTACAGTGTTACTCCATGCCAAGGATTTTGGGATTGGATCCCACACTCGGTTTAAAGGCATGTGTACCTGGGGCGGCAGCTTTCATGATTCGGAAGGGACCTTCCCTGCTGGGGGAGAGTTTATGGGTCCTTCTCGGGGAAGAGCGTGCCGCGACACCAGGTTGCCCTTCTGCAGGTCCCTGATGCGTTTGGTTCTTTGGCGGTAGTGCTTAGAGCATCAGCCGAGACCTTGCATTGTGGGGTGTCACCTGCAGCCGAGTCTCGTCGACGAGGTTGTTATCTTCACGCTGGATCAGGTCCTGCGCGGCTTCTCCTGGGGGCCCCCGGGGAGTTCTCCCTTTCTGGCTAAGGCCTTCAAGGGGTAGGTGGACCCGGGCTCGTCTTAGATGACCTAAGGCATCTTCCCCTTCTGGCAAGGCCTTCAAGGGGTTGACAGACCTTGGGCGGCCCCCGGGAGGTATGTCTGAGGTGCGGAGGTGTGCTCTCGGGTGAGGCTGGCCCGTCCTCGCACCATTGTGGTCGGTACTTGGGCTGCTGCGACTACTTGAGGCTCCTCCAAGGTTGACGCTGCAGCAGTGCAGCCTCCACTGACCCGGGACGGCAGCCGCAGCCGGCTACCGCCCTGGCCCGTCACCGTCGGAGCTGGAGTCCTCACCGTTATGCACTGTCTTTATGACACGCTGAGGCTCCTGAAACCCCACCTGATGGGCGGCGATGACTGGGGCATCGACCTTCTGCTTGCCAACCCTCTGGGGGTAGGGCGGTGCTTCAGCTCTCTGCTGTCTTCCTTTGCGGAAGCGCTCTGCGAGCCTCTGGATATCCCAGCACTCGGCAGCAGTATGGTTGCCTGCGCCATGCACGGGGCATAGCCCGCCCTGGTCACTATCTGGGGCCGGTGATTGCCGCTGCCTTTTGTCGGGGCGCGGCCCCCGTGCTCCACTAGTCGCAGCTGCTGCGGCGATGGGAGCCGCGAACGATGACTTCATCTTGCCACTCCCCCGGTTCGTGGCCTTCTTGCCACCTCCATAGGCAGCAGCGCCGGACCCGGGCTGTCCTCCTGACTCAGAGGTTGGCATGGAGTGCCAGTTCCGCCCTTCAGCTGCTCTGGCGCATTTGTCCGCCAGGCTGAAGAGCTCAGAGACATCGCGGACCTCTCTGGTCGCGAGCTTCTCAAGCATTTTCTCGTCCCGGACACCCTGTCGGAACGCCACCACCACAGAAGCACTTTGAATATGCGGGATGGTGTTGCGTACCTGGGAGAACCGCTGGATGAAAGAGCGCAGCGACTCCCCAGGTTGTTGCTTGACGGCGTGGAGGTCAAGATCCGTGCCGGGACGGGTGTAGGAGCTGCCGAAGTTGGCGATGAACTGTCGGCATAGCTCTCCCCAGGAGGTTATGGACCCCTGAGGGAGATTCATGAGCCAAGACCGAGCTGGGCCGGTCAAGGCGACGGGGAAGTAGTTGGCCATGACAGCCTCATCCCCTCCTGCGGCAAGTACGGCGGTGGAGTAGATCTGGAGGAACTCCGCCGGGTTGACGCTACCGTCATACTTCTCGGGCAGGTGCGGCCGAAACTTGCGCGGCCACCTCGCGAAGCGAAGGTGAGGTGCAAGGGCCGCACATCCTGCTCCTGCTGCCGCAGGTATTGGCGCTGCGAACGCTTGGTTCGCACTTGGCACCGTGTACCCCGGTATGGGCAAGGCTGTACCATAGACCGGGGGCGCTGCTTGCGGCGCATATGGTTGTGGCATATGCTGCGCAGCGTATGCCTGAGGCAGGGCTCGCGTGGCGAAGATCTGTCCTCCAGGTTGTGTCGAGGCCGACGTCACGCTGTCGCCAGCCTCATGGTTGCGACGCCTTTCTCGACGTCGCTCGAGGTACACCCGGGCATCCTGGCCCAAGTGGCACCGTTCCAGCTCCCTTCTCAGGTCCGTCGACGGGAGCCTGGAGGAGCTGGAATCCGCCGTTTGCCCGTCAACCGTGGGCGTGCGTGTCAGCGACACAGCCGGTTGACCGGGGCGTCGCCCTCGCCGAAACCGAGGGTTCGCGGTGGCGACGACGAGGCGGTCCACCTCGCGGACCCATTGTTGGGTCGCTGAATGGGGCGCATCCCCAGCAGGTGGGTTGCGCAGCAGTGCTCTTGCCGCAGCTAGCGCACCCCCATGGTGTACGCTCAGCGCTGCAGAAGATCTCACACTGGTCGGAGCCTGCATCGCCGGAGTCGGTGTTGCCGGAGTCGGCTGCTGGCTACCAGCTTGTGCCGACACACTCCGTCCTGAGTGCGTCGACATGTACTCCCCACTGGTCACGGTTCGCCGTGAACGCAGAGGGGGAGAGCTTGCCGCTGAGGGAAGCTTGGTCATCTTCATCGGCGGAAACTCATCGCGCAAAGGGAAAAAGCCCCCTTCCTGGCGCGCCAAATGTCGAAGTGTTCGGTCGACACTTCCCCCGGGCCTGCACTGGGCAGCCCGCGGAGGTTCTTTTTTTCGGTGGGGCTAGTCCCTTGCGGAGAGCTTGCGCAGATGGACGAGTTAGTAAGAGCTTGACACTGTGAGTTTTACGTGGTTCAGGCCGCCGGAGCGTAAAACCCTACGTCCACGGCGAGCTATGGAGCTCGCTGTATTGCTTGCTGCTCAGGGCCGGAGTCCTGAGCTTGGGGGTGAGTTACAGCTTGGGTGTGAATGGCTAGCGTATGAGTTGCAGAGATGCGAACCCTTGCTATCGTCGCCTACCCGAGCCTTTTATAGTCCAAGACTCGGGTGGCTTACAAGGGGGGCCCGGGACCCGACAGGTGGTCCCGGGGAGATTGACTGTTATCTACCGTATTTGCAGTTATGCCGGTAGTTGTCTCTGGCGAAGGCTTCTGAGTCTCCGTCTTGCCGCCTGCCCATGCCGCACGCTAGTCGTAGTGGTTGATGACGGCGCAGGCGGCATGGGATGTCTTGTCGCGTTGTTTATTGGCTGGCAGGTTCTGACACCGCGCGCCAGTCTGTGATGCGACTGGGCGCAACGGCACCTGACAGAGGCGTGCTCCGCGTCTCCGCGTCTTGGGAAGACGCGGGCCTTGAATACCTTGTACGGGCAAGGTATGGGGCGTCTTTACGCCCGCTGCCTATCGCTCGGGAGCAGGCAGCGCCGTTCTGCTGCCACGTGACGGGCCTGGAGCCCTTCTCAGAGGAAAGGAGGGCCCGGCCCGCGGGGCACGTGGAGCCTCCGGACCTCTCCCCGCGGAGGGGGAGGTTCGGCTTCTGTCGGCCACGTGGCGGGCCCGGAGCTCCCCTCTGAGGAGAGGGAGGTCCGGCCCCGCCGGATACGTGGCACCTTCGGACCCCTCGCCCACGGAGGGGGACGTCCGGCTTCTGTATGCCACGTGGCGGGACCGGAGCTCTCCTCTGAGAAGAGGGAGGTCCGGCCCCGCCGGACGCGTGGCGCCTTCGGAGCTCTCCCTGCGGAGAAGGGCGAGTTCCTTAGGCATTTTCCCCTGTGCGCGGGGGTACCCCATATCGCAGGTACCGACAGTCCCGGTGGCTGACCCTTGGGACATGCGTCGTCACCAGAATTGTCTTGTGGAGTAGCGACGGGTCCGGAGTCATTGGACACATGGCAACGCCGGAGCTCTCCCTGGCAGGAGGGGAGGTCCGGAGCTGTCATGAACGTGGCCGCACCGGAGCCCTCCTTGGCGGGAAGGGATGCATGGAGTTGTTTCCCACGTGGCAGCACCGGAGTCCTCCCATGCTGGAGGTCGGGCCCGGAGCCGTAGGACACGTGGCACCTCCGGAGCTCTCTCCGGCAAAAGACGTGGCTCGGAGGTTCCGGACACGTGGCAGTGCTGGAGCACTCCCTGGCAGGAGGTCGGGTCCGGCACCATCGGACACGTGGCGGCTCCGGAGCCATCTTCGGCCGGTAGTGAGGCTCATAGCCTGCAGACACGTGGCAGCCTTGGAGCCCTCCTTAGCAGGTGGTCGGAGCCGAGGCCTAGGGAATGCACCTTCTCATGAATGCTCCCTAGCTGGCGGTTGGGCCAAGCCGGCAGGCTGGGTTCCTGTATTCTGCATATATGCTGACGTATGTCTTCTTTTGCTCTTACACGCGGGGGTACCCGGTCCTGAGGGTACCGACAGTCGGGACATGTCCGACTTCCGGGTATAAGGACCCCTGCCCGAGTCCGAACGGTTTTTCTCCTTTTCATCCTCTTCTCTCACAACCGGTTCACCCTCTCCATCGCGCCCAAGATGATTCTGTAAGGGCCTAATTTTTTGCACACATCCAAAGTGTTCATCACACCACACACACCTCATTTGAGGAAACTTTATGAACACCTTTGAAGAGCAAGTAAACACCATCAACATGGTCATTAGAGAATAAACTCACAAAATGCAAAAGTGGCATTTCCCACATGCATCTTATAGGGGCTGAGCATATGAAAAACTCATACACCTTGCTAGGAATGCTTATGCCAAATTTCACCCAAATCCAAAACCTTTTTAATGTATTTTTGGGTATAACTAGAAAGAGGCTCGTTTGAACTCAAATTCAAATTCAAACTCCTTGTAGCCCATGAATCCAAATGTGGGATCCATATTCACACTCAGCACATTTTTGTGAGCTCACACACAAATTTTCACTCCATTTGGAGTTGATCTTGACATGAGCTAATTTTAGCAAATTCAAACTCAATTTGAATTTCAAACTGCATATGTGCTGAAAATATATTCAAACACTTCACAATTTGAATTCTATCCAATTCAAATGGCCAGTTGGTATATAATTCAAATGTCAAAGGTTATTTGGGTCTCTACTGTTTAGAGCAGTGGGGAAAATTGAATTTCAGAGGTTAAAAGGGGAGTGGGTCCCACATGTCAGCCTCACTATCAATTTCAACCGACTGATGACAGGGCACTCGGTTTCTCGGGCTTCAACCAAGCGCGCCACCGAGCTGATCGCCGGTGCCAGCTCCGGTCTGGGCTGTGTCAACCGACGTCACCCCTCCCTCTTATCCCCGCAGCCGAGCCGGCCGGAGGCAGAACCGATCAGTTCGTCATTCCCTCACGCAAGAAATTGACCAGAGCCGCCGCTACTCCTTCGATCCTTGGCAACCCGCCAAGCTCGCATGTGAGCCTCCGCTGAGCAGCAAAACGGCACCACAGGACTCTCCACAACCGCCTCAAACCATCATCGAGAGAGCTCGTGCTCCCTACACCGAGAAACACTCATTTCCTTGGCGGCCAATACAAAACCGAGAGGAGGTGCTCTCGTGGGAAGCCTCACCCCGGGCTTGTCATGGCCAAGCAAAGCTACTTCTGGACGTGCAAGGACCTCCTGCAGCTCACCTCCGAAGCTTGAGCTGAGAGGTTAAGTGTCGACGGTGAATTTTGCAGTTTGCTTCCAGCCGGTGCAAAGTCACCTTTGGGTAAGAAACTTTAAAATTCCCATTTGGTTCTCGTTTAGATTCCATAAACTTCACACACAGGGACTAGACTCAGGGGCACATAAGTTAGCTTCACGAAACCTAGCATGAAAACCCCTGTGCACGGCGTATTTCCAAGTTTTTTAACGGCGGCTTTATCGGGAAGCATCGGGCGCACGGTGAGACCAACCTTGGAGCTGTTCCTGGGCCTGTCCACTGCCATGCCGAGCTTCCTGAGCCACCACTAGTGCTTTATAGTCACTCCACCAAGCTCCTGGCAGGCTAGCACGTCGGAGCGACATCGCCGAACTCTTCCGGAGCCGCCGCACCGTTGCGGGCTCGGTTAGAGCCAACGTCGAGAGGGGGAAACCCTCCCAACATGTTCAGCACACAAAATTAGGGGTTGGCAGCGAGTCAGAGCATGGGAGCCGACCGTACGGTCGAGTTCGGTGGTGCTCCGGCGACCTCGGCGGCGCTACCGCGCGGGAGGCGCGAGGTAGAAGACGACCGAGGCCGGGCCCGCTGTCAGAGGGAGGAAACCGGGGGATTGGATCGTCTGTGGGCGCGGATCTGCTGTGGAAGCGCGGGAATTAAACCTGTAGCCCCGTGTGTCATCTGTTCAGCACATGACACATGTCTCTTGGACCCACAGGCAGATTTAAACATTTTCCCGATTTTCAGATTTAGTTCAAACTTCAAACCCACATAACTTTGGCTAGGAAACTCCAAATTGAGTGAACCAAATTTTGTTGGATTCAGCTCTCTGAGTACTGTAAAACAAATCAAGTTTCACTTTATGAAAATCTTTTTTATCCAGAATTAATTCTTCAAAATTTAAACTGGTTAGAATTTTAACTGGAGAACCCTTTGGAGGAAAATTCTGCAATTTTGCTGGGATGTTCACCAAAATATCCCCGATATACCATAAAAATTTCAGATACATTTGAGCTCATTTGATCCACCTAATGGTGTGATTAATAGAACTGTTCCAGAGAAAATGGAAAATGTCCAGAAACATTTTCAGATTTTCCCTGAAATTGTTTAACTCATATATTTAGCTAGGGACCTTCAAATTAAGTGAAACCAACTCCATTAGAATCCTCTGAAAATATAGTTTTCATAAAGTCATGGCTTGTTCCATGAAAATCCCTAGGACACCCTAAGAGCTCCAATTAAGGCCAAGTACATAATTATTTGTGGAGAGTTCAAATGAGCTTTGCTGCAAATGAAACTTAGCCAAGTCTCTGCTTAGGTTGTATCCAAACCACAGTAAAAATTTCAGAGTCATTTGGTCTTTCTAGCAAGACTTATAGCCTTCACAAATTCAACTTCAATTCACATGCATTTAAATTGATACATATATGTGTTTATCTCATGTAGTCGCTAAGGTTGAGGAGGAGCCCGAAGTCTTAGACTTCATCACTCCTAAGGAGCAGCTAGCCTATGACCAACAGCAGCAAGGCAAGCTCCGGTTTGCATTATCCTTTTTACAAATTTTATTGTTTTGAGAACTTACTTTGAGCACCCACTTTAATTTTTGCATTAGAGTCTTGTTTGAAAACCCAAATGCATAGTCAAGAAAACCCTGGGTTGGGCTTAGGCTTGTAAACCTCGATTAGCTACTGCAATGCTAAGATAGGGTAGGATTCGGTACAAGTCGAGTAGTCGGAACTGCTCGCGAGAATAGGCTAGAGGCACACTACTCGGGTAAAGGTAGCAAACGAAACACATGGCAAGAAAACTGAGACCGAGCGGAGAGTAAGGGCGGCAGGACATTGGGGCCTGGGTGCCATAGCTCCGCTTGGGTCGATTGAGGACCTAGCTGTGTGCGGGTCTGTTAAACAAGCTAGAACAATACCGAAGACCTACCTGATATATGGGAACCGGGAAACCGATGTAACTCAGGTAGCTGGGTATTGAGGCATTGCTTGTCGTCCAGAGGGTAGGTTGAGAGCATGAGGTGTAAATCAGCTGGCGGCACTGCGGATGCGTGCGCAGAGATCTCTTGCTCGGGACGATAGGACCGGTTCAATATTTGGCTGACGGGTGAAAGGTGGTTGCGTACGACGTCTGTGATGGTTTCTGTAGGCAACATCGAGTACGGGCGTACGTGACGGGTTATTTGGGTAACCCTGCAGGTGTAAATCGATTATAATCGCCGTCCCTCGCGGTCAGTGAGTACCACTTGTTCACTGTACCGTGACGTAGAAAGAACAGGCTAGATACATGTTAAAAGTTTGCTGATTTGAAAGCTATACATTGATTGTTAATGACTTGCTGTAGTTTAGAGCTAATTAGAGTTCTTTTCGCCCTTAGGCAAAGTACATGAGAGAAATGCGTTTCTTGTTTGATTGCGGCTCTCTCATGTGCCTTAGCGTGAGGTTCTCCGCAACCTGCTGCTAAAACTTGAAAGTAAGGTTCAAATAATTAGGCGAGTCCTTTGCAACTTATTTACCTCATGTACCTTGAATCCCTCATGTAGAAGTTTCATGTATAGGTGAGACGGGTCAGACTTGCTGAGCCCTCATGCTCACCGCTTGTGTTTGAAGCTTTTGCAGGGTGTTATGAGGAAGAGACTCCCGAGGAGGAGACGGAACCCCAAGAGGGAAACCCCGTCGATTGGGAGTCGGGCATGCCGCCGTGTTAGTGTGCGTGTGTGCTAGCAGGGACACGTTCACGGGCTGAACGTGAACTCGGTGCGTAGTCTATGCCCGTGAGTGTAGACTGAACATATTTTGTTGTAAAAATGTTCATAAACTCGTTTATAATAAAACTTTGCTTCCACTTTGTATTTTTGATGTGCGTTATCTGGTGCTGTGCAATGCAGCACCCCTCAGCGTGATCCTGGCTCGACGAGGCCGTGGGACCCTGTCAGCGTGGTATCAGAGCTTGCTTGAGGTTTAACACACTACAAAGATCATCTTTTTCAAAAATTTGGTGAGGAACGAGTTAGTTGCCCATATAAGGATGTTACTAGGGTATAGAAAGTGGCGTATTAACCTATTTGCTTATGTTGGAAAATCGTGCATATCGGGACGCTTTATGTCTTGGGGGGTGCACGTAAGCGCTGTCCACCAGTGCGCACAAGCTGAAGGGTGGAGCCCCGTGGGTGGCAGGTAACCCGACCCGCTTTAATATCCTCTATGACTCTTCATGTCGTTTGGGGTATTCGAGCAACGCCTTTCCTTGGCGTGCTTCGGGCAAGTTTGGTAGACCCCGTCACGTGGTCAGTAACGTGAACATGTAGCTCAAGGCGTGTTTGGCTTGAGAACACCTGTGCGAGTGATGACGGACGGGTGTATGAACTGTATGGATACTGGGCTCGGTGTGCAGCCGAGTCTGATGATTGTATGAGTTATCTGCAGGTAGTCTAACCACGAGTCGGTAGACGAGTAGTATCCATGTGCGAGAGACGTTTAGTGCCACTGAACTAACGAAGCCGGCTAAGTCCGGTATAGGTTTTTCTTTGTGAGGAACGTAGTACCGACATGATCTGGTGACGCATCGACGTCACACCCCACTAAATGATCAAATTCATTGTAAAAACTTGAAGGTTTTAATCCAGAGAACTAAAACTTTGATGTAACTTCTTCCCTTAATCAGGATATTCAAAGTTAACAAGTTTCCAACTTATAGGATACTAAGGACAGAGTCCCCTGTTTTCAGCTGAAATAAGGCTGAAGTTAATCAGAGGTTAGAGGTTGAGTTCTTTCGAGGTTGGGTCATATGATACATTTCTGGAAATCTTTGGAAGAGCTTTACAATGTTTCTGTTGATGTCCAGAGGGGCTTTGTGAGGACCCCGACGCCGCCCGTTCAGTCACGAGGATGGGGCACCTCGCCCGGGAATCGCATTGGGTGGTGCCGTGTGATGCGGCACCCAACAGCACACATATAAGGAAAACTGTATTACATAAATCAAAAGCGGAAGCTTACAAATGTTCTTTTTAAATAATTTATATAAATTAACTACAGCGGAAGTCTATAAACAGCTCACATCGAATAACTAGGAAGCACTCGAGAAGAGGTCCAGCCCTCGGACTCCTCTCGCTAGCATCACAAAGACATTGTAGCGTCTAGGTTCTCCATGTGTTACCGACTCGGAAGTTTCCGAGTCTCACCGGACAACCTTCTTTATAGCGTCGTGTTAACCTACAAAACCACTCATATAGCAAGAGTGAGCACAAAGGCTCAGCAAGACTTAACCGTCTCTCCTAAGCGTGCAACTCTACATGAAAGTAACCTAAGACTTAAACATGTAATTTGCAAAAAGACTCGTCTATGAGTTCATCCTTAACTTTCAGATTTTAGCCATCATATTTGATGTGTACAGGGGTCCCGATCTTCCGAAAGGTTCTGATAACTCTCGATTTGTTGGAGACTTGACACAAATCGATCCGGCTTCCGAACAACACGTTCTGAACCCTGCAATCGCAGCACCACGTCTCCTCAGGTTATCAACCGATATTGCGCGATTGACCACGCCAAGAAGGCTAATCCTTGCCTGCAAATCAAAGAACACAAGTAAGAACAAAAAAGAATGCAACCAAATTGCTGAAAGATATGAAGCACTCAAGTTGGGGACTCACAAACCGATGAACGGCGAAACTGTTCTTGACAGAATAATCTAAGCAAAACCCAGCTGTTTGTGACGGTGGCTAGGGGGTATAAAGGAGGTGGAGGACGACCAGGGGGGTGCTGGGGTCGTGACCTAACCCTAAGACACATACATAATAGACTTGGACTCGATAAAAGGCCCAATAGCCCAACTAGGTGATGCAACACCCTGACAGACTCTAAACTTTATATTGTTTCAAAGTTTCCCGTCGACTCCGAGGGAATTTTGACGTGGGGCCAGTTCCATTGGAAAGTTTATCCTCTCATCTTTCCGTGCATATGTAGAACGTCAAAAACGGAGTCCGTATGCCTCCTGTGCATCCATTTTAAGCTGGACTGCTCCTAGGCCCGAGTTGGACTCGAGTTTGAGTTGGGCTCGGTCTCTAACTTCTTGTTGGCGTATTTTCTGGTCCTCCACGCCTCCAAACCCCTCTCCATGTATCTCCATGTCCTCTCCATGGTTCCTAATCATAATTAATCCATTAGATAGCAACATACTCTCAAAATTCACATATAAAGAATTATTCCGGAACGAGCTCACCTCTAAATTCAATTGTCGTGCTCGAGCTCTAGTAATTGGACCTTGCATGTCTACCATGTGAGTGTTGTGTATATCTGCAGGAGTGATGTCCACATCATCCTCCCCCTCTTGCATTGGAGTCGTCCTCAACTCAAGCTCATCTTCTTCTGCCAAATATGGTCTCAAATCTTAAATGTTAAAGGTGGGACTAACCCCAAACTCGGGAGGCAACTCAAGTTTATATGCATTATCATTAATCTTCTCAAGTATTTTAAAAGGACCATCAGCTCTAGGCATCAATTTAGACTTTCTCAGTTCTGGAAATCTATCCTTTCTCAAGTGTAACCAAACTAAATCACCCGGTTCAAGTCTAACTTCCTGCCTACCTTTACTAACAGCAATTCTATATTTTTTCGTTCATCTTTTCAATATTGTGTTTAGTGGTCTCATGAATTTTCACAATAAAATCAGCACGTTCCTTTGCATCATTATGATTTCTCTCACTAGTAGGTAAAGGCAAGATATCAATAGGAGCACGAGGATTGAATCCATACACTACCCGAAAAAGACTTACCTTGGTGGTAGAATGTGTTGCCTGATTATATGCAAACTCCACATGTGGCAAACATTCTTCCCACATCTTTAAATTTTTCTTCAAAACAGCTCTCAACATGGTGCCCAAAGTGCGGTTCACTACTTATGTTTGCCCATCAGTTTGTGGGTGACATGTTGTGGAGAACAACAGTTTTGTACCCAACTTGTTCCATAGGGTGCGCCAAAAGTGACTAAAAAATTTAGCATCACGATCTGAAACAATAGTAGAAGGCATACCATGCAAGAGAACAATCTCTTTGAAAAAAAGGTCGGCAATATGTACAACATCATCACTTTTCTGACACGGTATAAAATGTGTCATCTTAGAAAAACGATCCACCACAACAAAAAGGTTGTCCCTCCCCCTATTAGTCCTAGGCAATACCAAAACAAAGTCCATAGAGATATCCGCCCAAGGAATGGAAGGAGTGGGAAAAGGCATGTATAAACCATGTGGATTCAAACGGGACTTAGCTTTCTTACATGTGGTGCAGCGAGCCACAAACCGCTCTACATCTCTCCTCATCTTTGGCCAAAAGAAATGTGTGGCCAGAACATCCTCCGTCTTCTTTGCGCCAAAATGGCCCATCAAACCTCCACCATATGCCTCATGTAATAACAAAAGACGAATGGAACCAACTGGAATGCATAGGCGGTTAGCTCTAAACAAGAATCCATCATCCAGTACAAATTTATTCCAGGTATGACCTTCTCTACAATGCAGCAACACATCTTTAAAATCAGCATCAAGAGCATATTGTTCTTTAATTGATTCAAGTCCAAAAATTTGACAATCAAGTTGGGATAGCATATTATATCGTCTAGACAATGCATCAGCGATCAAATTATCCTTCCCTTTCTTATGTTAAATGACATAAGGAAAAGACTCAATAAATTCAATCCATTTTCCGTGTCTACGATTCAGATTATTTTGAGAACGAATATGCTTTAGCGATTCATGATCAGAATGAATAACAAATTATTTAGGCCATAAATAATGACGCCATGTCTCTAAGCATCGTACGAGAGCATAAAATTCTTTAAAATATGTGGAGTAATTAGGGATAGGACCATGACGTTTTTTACTATAGTATGCAACCGGTTTACCACCTTGTAGTAAGACACCACCAATGCCAACTCCACTAGCATCACATTCAAGTTCAAAAGTCTTACTAAAATCAGGAAGTTGCAGCAATGGTGCGTGTGTAAGCTTGTCCTTCAAGGTGTCAAAGGACTCCTCTTGTGCTTTCCCCAATGGAACACCACACCTTTCTTAGTCAACTCATGCAATGGGGTAGCAATAGTGCTAAAATCCTTGATGAAACGTCGGTAGAAACCTGCAAGACCAAGAAAACTCCTTACCTGTGTGATGGCTTGAGGTATTGGCCAGCTCTTGATCGCTTGAATTTTCATCTCATCCACCTCAATTCCCTGTGGAGTCACAACATAGCCAAGAAAGTAAACTCGATTCGTACAAAAGATGCACTTCTCAAGGTTACCGAATAAACGTGCATCTCTCAAAGCATTAAAAACAGCACGTAAATGATCCATATGTTCATCCAATGACTTGCTATAAATCAAGATATCATCAAAGTAAACACCACAAATTTTCCAATAAAAGCTCTCAAGACCTCATTCATCAAACGCATGAATGTACTTGGTGCATTAGTTAAACCAAAAGGCATTACTAACCACTCATACATCCCAAATTTGGTTTTGAAAGCTGTTTTCCATTCATCTCCCAATTTCATTCTTATTTGGTGGTAACCACTACGCAAGTCAATCTTAGTGAAAATTATAGAACCACACAACTCATCAAGCATGTCGTCTAGCCTAGGAATAGGGTGACGATACCTTATAGTAATATTGTTAATGGCTCTACAATCAACACACATACGCCAAGTACCATCTTTCTTAGTAACCAAAAGTACAGCAACAGCACAAGGACTAAGGCTTTCACGTACATACCCACGGTCCAAAAGGTCTTGGACTTGACGCTGAATTTCCTTTGTCTCCTCGGGGTTGGTCCTATATGCAGCACGGTTTGGAAAAATTGCACCTGGAATCAAATCAATTTGATGTTCAATCCCTCTCAAAGGTGGAAGTCCCGGGGGTATCTCAGATGGAAAATATCCTCATACTCTTGCAACAAGTTAGTAACTGCTGGAGGCAAATACCTAGCAATATCATCAATGGAGAACAAAACTTGTTTGCACACCAATGCACAGCAAATATCATGATCAGAAATTTCAGCAAGGTCTGATTTTGTAGCAAGCATTACACGACCCTTCAATTTAATTCCCTCAGTCTTAGAACTAGGTGTAGATCTCTCATTATTTGGTGTAACACAGAATTAATGACTTGTTGATTTTCTGATTTAGAACTACTAGAAATTCCAGCTCTCTCCCTATCAGCTTGTACAATTTCAGCAGGAGTCAAAGGTAGCAAAGTAATTTTATTTCCTTTATGCATAAAAGTATATTTATTACTTCTACCATGGTGCAAAGCATCCTTATCATGTTCCCAAGGTCGACCAAATAAAAGTGAACACGCTTGCATGGGTACCACATCACAATCAACGGAATCAACATATGTACCAATGGAAAACGGAATTCTGCAAGTTTGTGTTACCTTAGCTCTTCCAGAATCATTCAACCATTGAATATAGTATGGATGTGGGTGTGGTCGTGTATTCAAGCTAAGCTTCTTGACCAATTCAGAACTCACCAAGTTGTTGCAGCTTCCTCCATCAATGATGACACGTGCTCGCCGGTTCTTGATGACAAAGAAAATCTGAAACAAATTATGGCGTTGTAATCTATCAAGTTGTTGTACCTGTGTGTTCAGCAGCCGCTGCACAATGATGTTCATGTAGGCTGATGTGTCTTCACTCCCAAAAACATGTCCCTCATCATTGTCCGTGGCAGCTTCATCATCATTGTTGTCTTCGACATCGGAGGTGCTGATGTATCCTCCCTCTTCTGTAGCCACGTATGCCCACTGACTAGGACAATCTTTTTGCACATGACCAAGACCATGGCAGCGGTGGCACTGAATGCAGGAAGTGCGTCCTGTTGAAGCAATGGATGAAGCACTTTTGGTGGGTACCTGCATGGAATTTTTACCTGAATCCGCAGGTCGTGCAGGTGATGGTTTCGGTGCTGCTGAAACGTTGTTGCTGCCAGAAGGAAGCTTGGCTGCTGGTTTTGGTGAAAGGGCATCAAAACGGAATGACTTGGACGCCCCCGAAGATGTTGTCGTGCATGGAGTGTAGAAGGCACCGCTGCTGCTCTTGTTCTTTTGTTGACGACCCTGTAACTCCTTTTCTACAAGCATAGCAAGCTGGAACAACTGGTTGAAGTATTAAATTCCTTATAATCAACAATATCCTGTATCTCACGTCTCAACCCCCCATAGAAACGACAAATTTTATCTTCAGTGTCCTCTACTACCCCCACATCGTATCATACCCTTTTGAAGCTCCGCATAATAATCTTGGACAGAATTATTTTCCTGCTCTAAGCGCTGCAATTTCTTTCGTGAATCACGTTGGTAGGATGGAGGAACAAAACGATTACGCATAGCTTCTTTTAAACGTTCCCATATATCAGGTTGTAAGCGTGTGGTACCTAGTTCATTCCACCATATTATAGCAAAATCCTTAAACTCACTAGTGGCTTGTCGAACTCTATGTTGTTCAGGAACAAGGTGGGAATTAAATTTCTGTTCAACCGTGATTTCCCAATCAAGATATGCCTCAGCATCATAATCACCAGAAAATGAAGGTATGGAAAATTTAACTTTAGAAAAAGGGTCATCAAGAGGGCGGTTATTGTTACCACGCATGTCGTTTCCTACCATACCATGAGTGTTTCGACGAAGGCGTTGACGTAGATGTACATTCTGCGCAGCACGTGTATCCACCTCTCCATTGACATCACACAACACGTCTTCTTCTTCAAAGTTGTTGTGGTGGGTAGCATCATGGCGGAATGGTAGGTGGGTCTCCATATCATCAATCCTTCCAACTAGCGAGCTTAAGCGTTTGTCCAACCTCTCAAGGGTGTGGGGTATTCTCTGTTCAGCAAGATAATCTTTTACCCCTTGTTCGATTTCTTCCTTGACAGACTTCATCATTTGTTCTATGTAACCCTTCATCTCACTTTTCAAAACACACTCCGTAGGATCAACATGATCTGACATTGTTAGCAAGAATAATAGGGAAAAAAACAAGATTATCCCTATCAACTACTACACAATGATGGTGGAACTCACAAAGCAATGGGTCGAGTCTTACCAAGCTCTTACAAGTTTCTTACCACAACAAGGCAAAGGATATCTGGACGACGTGATTCAGCGATTGCACGGGTAAAAAAATTGTGCTGTTCGAAAGGATGAATGTGGAGTTTGGATGGCCAAATATATGTGAGTAGCACACAATTCAATAACAGATAGTAATGCTGAATAGATGTCCAAACACTTGTCCTAGTTGCTGGCCTACTCGTGTCTTATCCCGGATGTTATGAACAAGACAGCAAGAAGTATGAATGATAAGGACAATAATTGAGCAGGAACAATTGCACCACAAGGCAAAATAACACACCCAAGTTTTGATATTTGTGCTCCTCTTCACAAATTTTCTTTTCTATATATATATATATATTTATTTGATTTTTTATATCTGTTGTGAAATCAGGAGCACTAATATACACGTCGCACAAATTTTCAGCTCACTTGAAAAAAGAAGATGTGGGCAACAGAAATTCAATATGTTTCTTTATGATTATTGTTGAGCCTTTAGATGCCAAATAATCAATCTTCCAAAGTGAATCTGGGCAATGTAATTTAACCCAATGCCAAGGTTATGGCTGTTTTAAGACAGCACCACAAGATTGTTTTTGGTGGAGCTGAATTGGAAACGGTGGTGAGAAAAAAATTAGATATGATGGTGACAATGTGTGGGATGGTGTGCGTATATCAAGGAGGATAAACTCACGTAATATGTGATGAAAACTGAAGAACAAGGATAACCCTAGCACAATGAATAGTTATGGTGATCGATTTGATAACGGTTGTGGCAGCTAGGGTTTCGATGGAATGCAGCGGATGGAATAACAAAGTAGGAACAAAACACGATTAAACCAGAAAGAAAACACGAACTAGGACACAAATTCAACACTACGGACTCCAAAACAGAATTGTGCAAAAGGCTAAACCTGGTCTGGGATGGGGAAACCTATGACTATGATTTTTTTGGCTTTTTTGTGGATGATAACACGAGTTCAAGATAAACAAAACTAGGGGAAGGCAAACCTGACGGTGCACCTAAAGCTATGATTACCACTTGATGTGTACAAGGGTCCCGATCTTCCGGTGGAGACTTGACACAAATCGATCCGGCTTCCGAACAACACGTTCTGAACCCTGCAATCGCAGCACCACGTCTCCTCAGGTTATCAACCGATATTGCACGGTTGACCTTGCCAAGAAGGCTAATCCTTGCCTGCGAATCAAACAACACAAGCAAGAACAAGAAAGAATGCAACCAAATTGCTGAAAGATATGAAGCACTCAAGTTGGGGTCTCACAAACCGATGAACGGCGAAACTGTTCTTGACAGAATAATCTAAGCAAAACTCAGCTGTTTGTGACGGCGGCTAGGGGGTATAAAGGAGGTGGAGGACGACCAGGGGGGTGCTTGGGTCGTGACCTAACCCTAAGACACGTACATAATGGACTTGGACTCGATACAAGGCCCAATGGCCCAACTAGGTGATGCAACACCCTGACAGACTCTAAACTTTATATTGTTTCGAAGTTTCCTGTCGACTCCGAGGGAATTTTGATGTGGGGTCAGTTCCATTGGAGAGTTTATCCTCTCAGATTTCCGTGCATATGTAGAACGTCAAAAACGGAGTCCGTATGCCTCCTGTGCATCCATTTTAAGGTGGACTGCTCCTAGGCCCGAGTTGGACTCGAGTTTGAGTTGGGCTCGGTCTCTAACTTCCTGTTGGCGTATTTTCTGGTCCTCCACGCCTCCAAACCCCTCTCCATGTATCTCCATGTCCTCTCCATGGTTCTTAATCATAATTAATCCATTAGGTAGCAACATACTCTCAAAATTCACATATAAAGGATTGTTCAGAAACGAGCTCACCTCTAAATTCAATTGTCGTGCTCGAGCTCTAGTAATTAGACCTTGCATGTGTACCATGTGAGTGTTGTGTATATCTGCAGGAGTGATGTCCACATCAATAGTAGTGATCTTGCGCCCAGCAATATTGAAACTCCACAATCAAACAAGAAACACTTCATTCCAATGTTACTTGTTCCAAGGTGGAAATTAACTTTAGTTTGCTCTATCTCTACTTCAAACAAGGTTTTCATGCAATTTCAATTATCATAGCAGCAATTAAAACTTTGCAAACTGTTCTCACACAACTTGGTTACTACGTCACAACACAGTGAGCAAGTGGTACTCAATGACCGTGAGGGACGGTGATTCAAATCAAACACTACCCGGATAACTCGACACATACGCGCGCCTCTGAAGACCAAAATCTGGCGTCCTTCATTACGTCGTATGTGCAAACCTTTCGCAGGACATTCGACTGTAGAATCGGTCGCGCCGTCTCGGGCTCATAGGTCTAACGAGACGATGTGGTATGCCTCTACAATCCAGTTAACCTGGTACATCGGTTTCCTGGTTCCCATATAGCAGTAAGCATCCGGTACACAACTCAATACTTGTTCATGGGTGCCGCACACGCATCAGTCCTTAACCGACACAGGCAGAGCTACTCGACCAAGACCTCATCTTGTCGCTGCCTAACCCTCCTGCCCGGTCTCATCTTTAGAAATATAAACTTTAGTTTGCCTCTTTCCCATCTACACCCATGTAATCCCGACTATAACTCGCGAGTAGATTCCAACTACTCGATTTCTATTGGATGTCCTAAGCTATTTAGAACGGCATTATTCTACAGCGGTGACTCTTTTCTACCCTTAACTCCAGGGTTCATTTGGTCATGCATTTGGAGTGTAAAGCATCCTTGACCTAATGCACATACAAACTCTAAACCATAATTGTGAACAAAGTAAAAACTTTATAAATAACTTAAATGCAAACCGGAGATTGCCTTGGTTTTGCAGGTGACAAAAGTCAGCTAATTATGAAGTTAGTTATTGATGACTTGAAGCTTAATCACTGCCCTTCTTGTTCCTTGATCCAAACTTCACTTCTCCACTTTTCCACGTTTAACCACTACACTTTATGAATATGCATATATGTTTAATTGTAAAACTTTTTCTAACAAGTTCTAAAGACATGTTTAAAACTGGAACTCTGTTTAAGAATTTAAAATGGCACTGGTGCTAGTGGTTTGGGTTTGGTTAAGCACATGATCAAGTGATAAGTGCAGTTTATCACTTGTGTGTTACTCCTCTAAATAGGTTGAAGAGAACAGTGATGATCCAAAGCTCCAATGGAGCTGAAACTTTTCTTGTGAGTTCCTTGTCACAAGAAGGTAATCTGGACCAAATTTTAGAATTTTTCAGTGAGTAGATCACTCAGGACAATTCCCTAAGCATTTAGGCACAAAAAAATTAATTCTGAATAAATTTGCATTTTCATGCAAATTCAAGTGAACAACAATTTCAAACATAGCTCAGGGAGCAAGCATGAATTTTTCTAGGATTTTTGGAGCTAAGAACTGCCCAGAACTGAATTTCCAAGTTTTGGAAATTCTCTGAAAATGTTTCTGTATTCATTTGAACACAGAAATTTGAAATCAGAATTATCGTAACTAAATCAACTCCAAATGAGTTGAAACTTTTACAGGAGTTCACTAATATCCGAAAGAATATTCTGGCAAAAATTGAGGATTTTGGATGAACCAAACTTCCTCTAAAATTCTTTTGCTGAAAATATTTAAAGAATTTTCCTGAATTTACTAGTGATTTTCATACAAATTGGGTTGCACATTTGGATAGATCTTGCAAAGATAAATCTAACCGAATTTGAATCACCCAATTTGGAGTTTCCTAGCACAAGTTATGAATTTCTAAAGTTTGAATTGAATTTGGGGATTCAAATAAACCGGGAATTATTCAAATCCTGCGTGTGGGTCCAGGGATCCACGTGTCAACCACTGAAAGCAAGCCACACGTGGCCACTGAACTCTTCCCATGCAGCCACAAAGGATCCCGGAGCCGCAGCAGATCAGAAATTTAAATTTTTATCACTGATACGCGAGACCCGCCCGGGTCTTCTTCAACCTTCGGCCGCCCGCGGCCGCGCGCCGCCGGGCTCGCCGGAGATCGCCGGATTTTGGCCTCCCGGCCGTCTCTCGGCTCAGTACTCGCCGCCTGTGAGTTTGGGAGGTCGGGGAACACGTCTGCGGGGTTGGCTCGGGCTGCCGGTGGCCGGAACACCTTCGGCAACGTGTGGTGGCCTCGGGAGCACTTCGGCACCGTCGGCCGGCCAACCTACCCCTCAAAAAGCTGGCCAATCCGCTCTAAAGTACCACTGGATGCTAGGGAAGCACGGAAAGTACAAACCAGCGCGTGAAAACACCTCCAAATGGGTTCTCACCGTGCGCCCGATCCATGTCACCATGGTTGAGTTCGGAAAGGATGGAAATTCTCGGTCCATATGGCGTTTAAGGCTAGAGTTGTGAAGAGAAATTGGTTGCCGTCGAGTCTAGATTATTTGTGCACTGTTTAGTGAACTAAGCACTAGAATTGTGTGCGAACTTTGAGTTTTCCTACCGAGAGGTCCGTGGAGGTGCTCCGGGAGAAGAACTGCAAATTCAGCCGCTAGGGTTCATGGCTTGCTCCAAGTTTTGGATGGAAGTAGCACCAAGGTAGGACACTCCCGTGGGCGTGCTTGCTTGGCGGTGAACGTCTCTGTGGAGAGCTGTCCACGGCGCCCGATCGCCGGCTTTGTTTAAGGTCGCCGCGGAGGAGCAGTTCTAAGGCTAGGGAACCCGTAACTCAGGCTGTTTTTGTGCCGAGGGAGGGAAGGACGAGCACGCCCTGCTGTGTTGAAGCCCGGAGTGGAGATGAGCGCGAGGCTTCACCGGTTCCCGACTGCTTTTCAGAGGCGGCGGCGAGCTGCTGATGGCTGTTCATGCGCGAGGGGAAAACAACGAACCGTGGCTCAGTCACTGGGGAAATGGATCACGCCGATGTTTACGGCAGCCCACGAGCTGCTCTCCAGCGCGGCCAATTCCGTGAGGAGGTGGCTTGGCAGCAGCCCTCGGTGGCGCGCGTGAGGCAGCCGACTGAGCGAGTGGAAAACAGAGACTCTGTTTTGCTTCTTGTGTAAGTCTACTCCTTACGACATGTGGGCCCCACCGCTCTTCTCCCCCTTACCCTCTCCAAAAATCTCTCAAATTTGGCACAGTGCAAACTTCAACCATAAGGAACTCAAATTCAAAAGCCATTTGGCAAATTGTCAAGTTTTACCTCAGTTTGAAATTTGAATTCAAATTTCAAGGAAATTCATAAGCCCCTTTGATATACCCATCAAAGCAACTCCAAACTTTCTCAAAATTTGCATTCTCACTAATTCAAACCTGAAGAATTTGAATATGCCCTCTGATCTTTGAGTTGGCCGCTGCAATTAAGAGTTTTGAACCAACAGTTTTGGAACTCTCTTTTGAAATGGCCACTTTATGATTGAAGTGAACAATTTAGTTTAAAGACTGATTCAAACTCCTTTTGCACAGGACCACATTCACATGTTTATATAAGTTTTTGCAAGTCCAAATTATTTCTAAAATCCCCAAAAGTGGTAGCAAGAAAATTCAGCTCATGTACACTTATGAAAAATGAGGGGAATTAAAACTTTGAATTATAATGGGGTAAGTTCAAAGTGAGGGTTTAGACTTCCTAAAATTTCAAAACATGGAGATCTAAATTCATAACTTGGATCTTCATAGTCCAAATATTCAACCTTCCAAATTTCAGCTCATTTGGAGGAGTGTCAATATTTGTTTGGGATTAAAAGGAAGAGCCCTCTAATCTGAATTCAAATTCAGTTTCAAATTCCAATTCTCTCAATTTGAAAATTGGGTTTCACAAATGTGTTCTCCACCTTCGAATGAGCAGCCATGCCAAAAATTGGATATTTTGGAACTGGTTTGCTATATTTTTGAGGCAATACAAAGTGGAGAATTCAAACTCATTGTCAAATTCAAATGATCAAACCCCATTCAAATTCTACACCAGAATTCAAACTATTTGAATTCAGCAAATTCAAACTATGAATTTGGGGTGAAGTCAAGTCTTTAATGTTGAGTTGCTGGGGTAAAATATCAGAGAAAATTGGATAAGAATTAGAAATAGTGGGGCCCAATCGTCAGCCACCCAAAGCAAACCAACCGACTGTTTTCCTCCTCGGGTGATCACCGTGCGCCAGCTCCCGAGCAGCCCGTCGCCCGACGTTGTCCACCAAGCTGCTTCCCCCGATGTCGGTTCACGCGCGTGGCCGGTTATAGCGGCAGCCGAGTGCAGTATCTTCCCTATCCCCATTACCCCGTAGCCTCTCCACGCTCTGCTCGAGCGTCGCGAACTCAGAACACTGCCCGGCGGAAGAACCATTCGGCTCATCGACGCCCGGCGAACTCGGCGTGCCTCGCGCGTGACTGAGCCACGGAAACGTTGCGCCAGGTCTCTCTCATACTCTCCGAAGCCTCATGTGAACACCAGCACCGGTGATTGGCGCCTACGAGCTGGAATTCCCTTCGGAGCTCCGGTGCTGATCGCCTGTACGCCACACCGTCGCCCGACGGATTTACGGCCTCTTCCGATCAACCAAAAGGTCCCTGAGGTGTGTGAGGAACCCTTCCTCTTTCCTTTCCACCAGTTCCTGCTTTCTTAGCTCCGGTACCGAGTATTTTGATGTTTGGCGCCGGCGTTTCTTTAGAAACCCGAGGACCCTTCGAAGAAATTCGTTGTGCTCGGGGTAGCTCCGCGCTAGATGAGCTTAGAGTAGCTCCAGAACATGCTTGCGCATCTCCCCGAAGTTCTAGCAGCTCAAATGAGCAAGTAGAGATGCCGGGTACCGAGTTTTTGTCGCCGCCGGAGTTTTGCAGGCTCGGGTCGCCGGTGAGGTCCCCTCTCCGGTGGGTTTCAGGGAGAGCGAGCTATGGGTCGAGGATGTCCATGGGACACTGGTGCTGTTGGAGCAAACCCTAGACCGAAAGACCCACTGTTGAGGGAGAGCGAGGTTGCCGAAGTAAGGTTCGACATGGTCGCCGGTGCAAACACCTTTCTGGCCGTTGTCATCGGCTCCCGACCCTACCATCGTGCTCAGCACTGTGTAGAACTCACAGGCGGCGAGTTTGACGAAGTTCGGACCACGGGAACCCCGTCCCGGCGAGCCTCGCCGGCGTGCGCCGCCGCGGGAGGCGCGGGCAGCGCGAGGAAGACGAAGGAGGGCCGGGTCCCACCGGTCAGCCTCCGTATGCGCGCGGGGATCGGATTGTGGCTCAGGATCGACTGTGGCTGCGCCGGAATAACCCCGTAGCCCCCGGCGTTGCCGAAATCTGACTGGTCCGAATTAAAACAGTGGGCCCAGCCCAATTATTTGAAGTTTCTATTAGGGAAATAATTCCAGAAATTAGCTGATCTTCACAAGGCCATAACTTTGTGTAGAAAACTCCAAAAAGAGTGAGACCAATTTTGTTGGATTCCTCATGAGGAGTACTTGACAGAGAAACCAATTTTTGGCTATGAAAATGCCCAGGAATTTCTGTAGAATTGTTTTTAGTAAATCCTTTAGGGATTTATTACAGGAGCAATTCGTTATGAAATATTCCCAAATTTGGGCAGCAAACCTCTTCATAGATACTGATCTCCAGTAAATATTTCTGCTTCAGTGGAGTTCATTTGCTAGGTCAAATTACCTTCCCAAGTTCAGCCTTTATTTGGGAATTCCAATTTAAACAGAAACTATTTCAGCACTCCTGTCCAAACATCAAAAATTCATATCTCTCTGATGGTACCTCCAAAAATGGTGAAACCAATTTTGTAACCATGGAGACTTGCCCTAATCAGATCTTCCATTTCTAGCTATGTCAAAGCTCCTGATTTGGGCTCAAAATTCAGATAAGCATTGTACTTGTAGGAATTTTAAAGACTACATTATGCAATGACATGTCTCCAAATTTGGCTCAAATCATCCTTAGAGGTCTAGTATCCACTGTAAAATTCCCAAAGCCAATTAAGGATCCTAAATAGCAATAGCTATGAATAGTAGTTCAATTCTTATAAAGCCTTAATACTTATACATGTATTTTATTACATTTGATAATAGTGACCGAAGTTGAGGATACACCGGAGCCGTTGGACGTCCTCCCACCAGAAGCTGACTTTCCGTTTAACTCGCAACCAGGCAAGCCCCGGTTTGCACTTAAGTACCTTTTATAAAGTTTTTCATTTGTATCATTTATGTCTAGGTTGAATATTTGCATTAGAGTTAGGGTGATTGAAACCCCACTTGCATAGCCTCTTTAAACCCTATGGGGGGGGGTCGGGTAGTTTACAAACTCAACGAGTAGAGAATGCCATGCTAATGTATAGGATCTCGGTAGAAGTCGAGTGGTTGGAAGCTACTCGCGAGATAGTACTTATCACACGGGAAGAAAAGAGGTAGATAATGGCTTGAATTATGAAAATGAGACCCAGCAGGGAGGATAGGAAGAAGTGAGCAGAGGTCTCACGTGCGTAGCCCTGTTGGTGTCGGTTGAGGACCGTCCGTGTGCGGCCCTGCTGGACAAGTATCGAACAGTACCGGATGCATACTGGCATATGGGAACCAGGAAACCGATGTAATTGGTTAACCTGGGTGCCGAGGCTTACCCAACCGTAAATAGGAGTGGGTTGAGGGTAGCAAGGTGTAAATCTGCCGGTGGGCACAGTCACGCTCCACGTGGGGACCTCCTACCCGTTACGGATGGACCGGTTCGGCATTTGGGTTGCCTTTGAAAGGTTTTTGCATACAACAGAGTAGGAAGGGGTGTGGAATCACACTTCTGAAAGTGGGTGTATGTAACGTGTTATCCGGGTGTGTCTTGATTGCAATCACCGTCCCTCGCGGTTATTTGAGTACCCGCTTGTTCACGGCTCCGTGACGTAGTAAGAAGTGAAATAAGCCAACTGAAAATGCTGTATTGATCTTAATGTCTTGAATACCTTGATTGCTGTAGATATAGAGCTAATTAAGTTTATATCCACTTTGGGCATCACCACATTGGAGGAAAGCATTTCTTGTTTGATTGTGGACTTTCAATGTGAGGGCTGCCTAAGGCACATGAATCTGCTGCTATAAAACTAAAAGTAAGGACCAACTTATAGGCGTGTCTTTATTGCAAATTCCTTTCCTACCTTACACATCCTTGCACGTAGAGTTCCATGCCTAGGGTTAACGGTTAAGACTTGTTGAGCCTTCGTGCTCACGGTTGCAATATTTTGAGCTGTGTGCAGGTGAGAGTTATGAGGAAGGTTCCGAGGACGAGGCGATGCCCCCGTCGGGGTATACGGCCGAGCTGGAGCCCTGCACGCCGCCGTGATTCTCCGGTTCCATGCTGCTAGTGTGTAGCGTCCCCGGGCTGGACGGCTGCCCTTTTGCATAGTTAGGATGAGAGGCTACTTATGTATATTACTTCCGCTGTATAAGTAAATTTTATAAAAAGACTTTCGCTGTTTTATATTAAATAAAAGTTTGTATGTTGTTCTTAATTCTTTTCGTGTGTGCTGTTGGGTGCCGCATCACACAGCACCACCCTATGTGATCCTGGAGTGGGTGAACCACGGGGTGGTCGCCACGGTCGTGGTATCAGAGCCGCATTGGGAATAGCACGCTCGAAAAGAGCCTATTTTGAAAACTTAGAAGTAGTCGAGTGAGGATTAGTCATTAAGCCCACATAAGGTCTATGATAGTAGTAGATATTATGCTGGAAAGGCTAACATATTTGTTATACATTCTGTAACGACGCTTCGACGTCAGGTAAGAGGTAAGGTACGCCACCGCAGGCGGATCAATTGCGGTAACTCGCCATACCAGTAGTAGTATGGAATGATATACCGTGGCTTGGCACGGTAGTGAATATGAGTCTCTGGACCTCTTTATGGTTCTGAGAGCATATGAAAACGCTGATCTCCAGCGTGCTTTAGGCAAAAGTGAGAATACCCCATCGTGTGGTAAGCAACACGATAGTATGCAACTCTTGAATGTTCAATGTTCAAAGGGCCATACGCAGCGCTCGCCATCGGCGTGCCTCAACGGTCATGAGGCAGTAGGTGGTATCCGTTGGGTTGATAAAATTCCCAACCTTGACGACCCGTTCGCGCTCTACTCGGGTTCCCCGTCGTGTGGTGTGAAAACACGACCATGTACCTTGAGACGTGGCTTGACTCAAGGACGATCCGTATGGCAATGATACGGACCGTATGTTTTTACTACGATATGGAACTGCCTGAAATGTCAAAAACCTTTGTGTGCACCATTATTGTGTGTTCTTCTGCAGGTACATTAACCACGTTAGTGCATGACGTGTAGAAACCGTTTGTGAGTGACGACTTTAGTTCCACCATTTGACACGTATATGCCGGAATACCGGTTTAGGATTTTTCTTTGGTGAGGAAACGTAGTACCGACTGCATAAAAGTTTATTTTCAAAGAAAAGGGTCAAAATGAAGTTTAGGAATCCATTTAGGGGTTAGTAAACTCCTATATTGAACTAAGAGTCAATTGGGAGTATAGGTTCAATCTCAAAAGCTTAGGAACAATCTCCCCTGTTTTTGGCAGAAATTTTTCTGAACTTGAACAGGGCATAACTTAAGATTGGTTGAACCAATGGAGGTCTGGAAAGGTTTTGAAGTCCTCTACAATTTTTCTGTAGAGTTCCAGAACAAAATCTCCCTCCAAAGGGATGAAAATCTCAGATAAGTAGGTACTGTCCAAAAACAGGGCAGACCAAATGCTCTCTAGAATTTTCTGTATTTCAACCAAAACACTTAGTTTCACCGTTTGACGTCCAGTGGCTGTTGTAAAACAGCGAGTTGGAGTCGAAGGGTTTATGCATTTTACATATCACTTCGAGTTGGTACATGTTTGGGTCTAATACAATAGCGAGGAATTACGCATGCTAACACACTTAACATCCCGTGGTGACTCCGATGGTCGAAATGAACTTTTAACCCATAAAGTTCAATACTTTGGAATTCGATCGTATGACACGGTCCAGGGATGTATATGTTGCATAAAGTTTATACTTTATCCATATGTGTGATTTTTATGCGCACTATTGATTCCATTCTCGCATTACCATTGTATTGACTGGATGGGCTAAACCCACAAGTGCTGATCGTTTGAATGGTCTGGATGCAGAATGGTGCGGACACGTTCAACGCAAGAGGAGGGAGGTCCGAGTCAAGTTCGTGGCGATGAGTCTCCACCTCCGGAGCAGACCACGACGCAGCAGCAACCACCTCCTCCACTGCCAGAACTTCCAAGGAATCTTGCGGAGGTTCTCGCTGCAGTGCTCGGCTCGCGTGACGAGCAAACAGAGTTGCTGCTGATGTTGGTGCAGCAGAATGCGTCCCATCAGGGAGGACGCCAAGACAATGGGCAATGCCAGCCCCAACAAAGCTCGTATTCAGAATTCATGGCGACCCATCCACCGGTCTTCACGGAGGCCGAGGAACCTTTGGAGGCGGACAGCTTTATCCGCACTCTATAGGCAAAGTTCGGGCTGCTACGATGCACCGAACATCAGAAGGCGCTGTACGCAGCGCAACAGCTTCAAGGAGAAGCCGGTACCTGGTGGGCGAACTACACCGCCTCCTTACCGGCTGGCCATGCTGTCACATGGACGGAGTTCAGGGAGGCATTCCGCGCCTATCATATACCTCCCGGTGTGATGGAAATGAAGCTCCAGGAGTTCCTGGCACTACGACAAGGCGAGAGGAGTGCTCATGAGTACTCCAGGTTGTTCAACCGGCTGGCGCAGTATGCGCCAGGATTTGTGGGTACGGAAGACAACAAGCGCAATGCGTTCTTCCGGGGCCTGAACTCCAAGATGAAGGTCCATCTCGCCCAGAGCAATCGCGGCACCTTCAACGACCTAGTTAATGCCGCGATTCTACAGGACAATGCTCAGCGCAAGCGCGGTTCTGACAAGAGGAAACGCAGCACGCTGACGAGCAGCAGTGGTGGAACGCCACAGAAATACCGCGTGGTGTATCGCTCACCATCCGGTCAGAGATGGCAGCCACCGGCGCGACCGCCTCAGTTTCACGGTCGGCAATATAATGCGCCGGGCTTTCGACCGACGTATCCACCACAGCAACAGCAGCAGCAAAGGATGGTCCCGCGTGCAACCTCAGTTTCAACAGCGTGCACCGGGATTTCATCCTCAAGTTGGCGGGACCCCGACACCTTACACGTGCTACACGTGTGGCCGTGTCGGGCACATTTCGAGGGATTGCCCCGAGCCGCGACAGGGCAGGGGTGCAGCACCATATCAGGGTGCTAATCAGCCCCGCAACCAGCCCAAGAAACCAGCACCAAAACCCGGCAACGTCCATCACTTAGCTATCGAAGACGTGCCGGAAGGCGAACCCGTCCTCGCGGGTACGTTCTCTTACCTAGGTCATCCCGTAGTCATACTTTTTGACTCCGGTGCCACCCATAATTTCATAAGTCAGTCTTATGTTATTAAATATCAACTGCCTATCATTCCCACAAATAATTCATATTTGATATGTTCTCCGGGTGGGAAAATAACAGCTGGATAGAATGGTCTATAGAGCACCATCGCAGTTGGGTGGAAATCTATACCCGACGTCTCTAATCATGTTAGAGAGTCAAAAACTTGATGTCATTTTAGGAATGTCATGGCTACATCGCCATGGTGCTGTTCTTGACATCATTCCACGTGTGGTTCGTCTAAACTCTCCACTCCATGAACCACATGTTCTTATTCTGGACCATTCGGTTCAAGAAGCCCCAGCCACATATAACACGGAAGCCACAAAACTTGAGGATATTCGTGTGGTCCGTGAATACCCGGATGTCTTTCCGGATGATCTCCCGGCATGCCACCCGAAAGGGATGTCGAGTTCAAGATCGAACTCGTACCTGGGACGACACCGATCTCACGGAAACCGTACAAGATGGCTCCGAATGAGCTGGCTGAATTGAAGGAGCAGCTCAATGATTTAATGAAGAAGGGTTTCATTCGACCGAGTTCCTCACCACGGGGATGCTCGGCGCTGTTTGTGAAGAAGAAGGATGAAACCTTGAGGTTGTGTGTGGACTACCGACCTCTCAATGCCGTCACCATCAAGAATAAATATCCACTGCCCCGCATCGATATTCTCTTCGATCAACTTGTGGGTGCAAGTGTGTTTTCAAAGATGGATCTTCGCTCAGGGTATCATCAAATCAAGATCCGAGCAGAAGATATTCCAAAGACGGCCTTCTCGACGAGATATGGGTTGTATGAATACCTCGTCAGTCCTTTGGTCTCACCAACGCCCCAGCACACTTCATGTATCTTATGAACTCAGTGTTCATGCCAGAGTTGGACAAGTTTGTGGTGGTGTTCGTAGACGACATCTTGGTCTACTCCAAGTCTGAAGAAGAACATGCCAAACACTTGCATATCGTACTTCAACGATTAAGAGACCATAAGCTTTATGCAAGCTCAGCAAGTGCGAGTTTTGGATCAGCCAAGTACCATTCCTTGGTCACATTATTTCTGCAGAAGGTATTGCTGTTGATCCAAGCAAAATTGAACAAGTGCTGAAATGGAAGTCCCCCACATCAGTCCATGAAGTCAGAAGTTTCCTCGGGTTAGCAGGATATTACTGGAGATTCATACCAAACTTCTCCAAGCTTGCTAAGCCAATGACTGAACTGTTGAAGAAGGGGATCAAATATATTTGGAGCTCAGCTTGTGAAGAAGCTTTCCAGGCATTAGTGAAGCATCTTACAACAGCCCCGGTGTTAGCTCAACCAGATACAACCAAGCCCTTCGACGTATATTGTGATGCGTCCGGTATCGGGCTTGGCTGTGTATTGATGCAAGGAGGAAGAGTGGTCGCCTATGGCTCACGTCAACTCCGTAACCACGAGCAGCACTATCCGACTCATGATCTCGAGCTTGCTGCTGTGGTATTGGCCTTGAAGATGTGGAGGCACTATTTGCTTGGGAACTTAGTGCACCTCTACACCGACCACAAAAGTATGAAATATATATTCACTCAAAATGAGTTGAATATGCGGCAACGGAGATGGATAGAACTGATCAAAGACTATGAGATCGAGATTCACTACCATCCTGGGAAGGCAAACGTGGTTGCCGATGCCTTAAGCCGCAAATCCCATGTCAACAGTCTGTCCATCACCCCACTTGAAGAGGAGGAGCCGAGTCTGTACTTGGTTCCATATGGGGCATTATATAATCTTGCTCTCATCCCAACCATAAGAGAGGAGATTATGGAAGCTCAGAAGAAGGACATGGGAATGTCGCACATTCGGAGAAGGATGGAGAATGGCAAAATGAAGTGCTTCCGAAGAGATGAACACAACACTCTATAGTTTAAAGACCGTATAGTGGTACCCCGTGACATGAAGCTTCGGAAGAAAATCTTGGACGAGGCTCATTTGTCCAAGTATTCTATTCATCCGGACAGCAACAAGATGTACCAGGATCTGAAAACCAGGTTTTGGTGGACACGGATGAAGAGAGAGATTGCAAAATACGTATCCGAATGTGATACGTGTTGGTGTGTGAAGGCCGACCATATGCGTAAAGCCGGACAGCTGCAACCATTGAACATTCCCGGCGTGGAAGTGGGAGGATATTAGCATGGACTTCATAGTCGGGTTACCTCTCACGTCTCACAAGCATGACTTGATTTGGGTGATAGTCGATCGACTAACCAAGTCGGCTCATTTTATCCCCGTACATACAAAGTACATGGCCAAGCAATATGCGGAGCTGTACATTGCAAAGATCTTGTGTTTGCACGGTGTTCCCCGCTCCATTATTTCAGATCGCGGTGCGCTGTTCATCTCCCGGTTCTGGGAACAGCTGCACGCATCCTTGGGGACCAAACTGATCCGAAGCTCCACGTATCACCCGCAGACGGATGGTCAAACTGAACGGGTGAATCAAGTGCTGGAAGACATGCTACGCGCTTGTGCCATCCACCACGGCAAGAATTGGGACGATCATTTGCCGTTGGCGGAGGGAGTTTTCTTACAACAATGGCTATCAAGCTAGTATCAAGATGGCACCGTATGAAGCTCTCTACGGCCGGAAATGTCGCACACCTCTCAACTGGTGCGAGTCCGGCGAGCGAGTTATCTACGGCATTGAGCTTGTGAATGAAGCTGAAGAACGAGTGCGAGTAATACAAGCCAATCTCAAGGCTGCTCAATCTCGTCAGAAGAGCTATGCGGATAAAAGACGCCGCCCTCTCCACTTCGACATCAGGGACCATGTTTATGTCCGTGTGTCTCCGATGAAGGGAGTTCACCATTTCGGAGTGAAGGGTAAACTTGCGCCGCGGTTCATTGGTCTGTTCACCGTCATTGAAACATGCGGACCCGTGGCCTATCGCCTGGAGTTACCAGCGTCGCTCGCAGGCATTCACAACGTCTTCCACATCTCTCAGCTGAGGAAGTGCCTCAAACCCTCTGCTGAAATCCGCACAGAAGACATAGAAGTTCTTCAACCGGACCTCATGTACACGGAGTATCCAATCCAGATCATCGATGAAAAGACTCGCGCCACAAGAAACCGGACCTTATGGTTCTACAAGGTCTTGTGGAGTAACCATACCGCTGATGAGGCTACATGGGAAAGCGAGGATTATCTACGAACGTATTATCTGGACTTGCTATCATCATATACCCGGTAAAGTTTTTCCCCACTTTGCTTTTCCTTTGGAATCTCGGGACGAGATTCATTTTAAGGGGGGAGGGATGTAAAATCCCCAAAAGTGGTAGCAAGAAAATTCAGCTCATGTACACTTATGAAAAATGAGGGGAATTAAAACTTTGAATTATAATGGGGTAAGTTCAAAGTGAGGGTTTATACTTCCCAAAATTTCCAAACATGGAGATCTAAATTCATAACTTGGATCTTCATAGTCCAAATATTCAACCTTCCAAATTTCAGCTCATTTGGAGGAGTGTCAATATTTGTTTGGGATTAAAAGGAAGAGCCCTCTAATCTGAATTTCAAATTCAATTTCAAATTCCAATTCTCTCAATTTGAAAATTGGGTTTCACAAATGTGTTCACCTTTGAATGAGCAGCCATGCCAAAGATTGGAAATTTTGGAACTGGTTTGCTATATTTTTGAGGCAATACAAAGTGGAGAATTCAAACTAATTGTCAAATTCAAATGATCAAACCCCATTCAAATTCTACACCAGAATTCAAACTATTTGAATTCAGCAAATTCAAACTATGACTTTGGGGTGAAGTCAAGTCTTTAATGTTGAGTTGCTGGGGTAAAATATCAGAGAAAATTGGATAAGAATTAGAAATAGTGGGGCCCAATTGTCAGCCACCCAAAGCAAACCAACCGACTGTTTTCCTCCTCGGGTGATCACCGCGCGCCAGCTCCCGAGCAGCCCGTTGCCCGACGTTGTCCACCGAGCTGCTTCCCCCGACGTCGGTTCACGCGTGTGGCCGGTTATAGCGGCAGCCGAGTGCAGTATCTGCCCTATCCCCATTACCCCGTAGCCTCGCCACGCTCTGCTCGAGCCTCGCGAACTCAGAACCCTGCCCGGCGGAAGAACCATTCGGCTCATCGACGCCCGGCGAACTCGGCATGCCTCGCGCGCGACTGAGCCGTGGAAACGTTGCGCCAGGTCTCTCTCCTACTCTCCGAAGCCTCAAGTGAACACCAGCACCGGTGATTGGCGCCTACAAGCTGGAATTCCCTTCGGAGCTCCGGTGCTGATCGCCTGTACGCCACACCGTCGCCCGACGGATTTACGGCCTCTTCTGATCAACCAAAAGGTCCCTGAGGTGCGTGAGGAACCCTTCCTCTTTCCTTTCCACCAGTTCCTGCTTTCTTAGCTCCGTTACCGAGTATTTTGATGTTTGGCGCCGGCGGTTCTTTAGAAACCCGAGGACCCTTCGAAGAAATTCGTTGTGCTCGGGGTAGCTCCGCGCTAGATGAGCTTAGAGTAGCTCCAGCACATGCTTGCGCATCTCCCCGAAGTTCTAGCAGCTCAAATGAGCAAGTAGAGATGCCGGGTACCGAGTTTTTGTCGCTGCCGGAGTTTTGCGGGCTCGGGTCGCCGGTGAGGTCCCCTCTCCGGTGGGTTTCAGGGAGAGCGAGCTATGGGTCGAGGATGTCCATGGGACTGGTGCTGTTAGAGCAAACCCTAGACCGAAAGACCCACTGTTGAGGGAGAGCGAGGTCGCCGAAGAAAGGTTCGACATGGTCGCCGGTGCAAGCACCTTTCCGGCCGTTGTCATCGGCTCCCGACCCCACCATCGTGTTCAGCACGGTGTAGAACTCACAGGCGGCGAGTTTGACGAAGTTCGAACCACGGGAACCCCGTCCCGGCGAGCCTCGCCGGCGTGCGCCGCCGCGGGAGGCGCGGGCAGCGCGAGGAAGACGAAGGAGGGCCGGGTCCCACCGGTCAGCCTCCGTATGCGTGCGGGGATCGGATTGTGGCTCGGGATCGACTGTGGCTGCGCGGGAATAACCCCGTAGCCCCCGGTGTTGCCGAAATCTGTCTGGTCCGAATTAAAACAGTGGATCCAGCCTAATTATTTGAAGTTTCTATTAGGCAAATAATTCCAGAAATTAGCTGATCTTCACAAGGCCATAACTTTGTGTAGAAAACTCCAAAAAGAGTGAGACCAATTTTGTTGGATTCCTCATGAGGAGTACTTCACAGAGAAACCAATTTTTGGCTATGAAAACGCCCAGGAATTTCTGTAGAATTGTTTTAGTAAATCTTTTAGGGATTTATTACAGGAGCAATTCTTTATGAAATATTCCCAAATTTGGGCAGCAAATCCTCTTCATAGATACTGATCTCCAGTAAAAATTTGGGCTTCAGTGGAGTTCATTTGCTAGGTCAAATTACCTTCCCAAGTTCAGCCTTTATTTGGGAATTCCAATTTAAACAGAAACTATTTCAGCACTCCTGTCCAAACTTCAAGAATTCATATCTCTCTGATGGTAGCTCCAAAAATGGTGAAACCAATTTTGTTAGAACCATGGAGACTTGCCCTAATCAGATCGTCCATTTCTAGCTATGTCAAAGCTCCTGATTTGGGCTCAAAATTCAGATAAGCATTGTACTTGTAGGAATTTTAAAGACTACATTATGCAATGACATGTCTCCAAATTTGGCTCAAATCATCCTTAGAGTGTCTAGTATCCACTGTAAAATTCCCAAAGCCAATTAAGGATCCTAAATAGCAATAGCTATGAATAGTAGTTCAATTCTTATAAAGCCTTAATACTTATACATGTATTTTATTACATTTCATAATAGTGACCGAAGTTGAGGATACACCGGAGCCATTGGACGTCCTCCCACCAGAAGCTGACTTTCCGTTTAACTCGCAACCAGGCAAGCCCCGGTTTGCACTTAAGTACCTTTTATAAAGTTTTTCATTTGTATCATTTATGTCTTGGTTGAATGTTTGCATTAGAGTTAGGGTGATTGAAACCCCACTTGCATAGCCTCTTTAAATCCTATGGGGGGGTCGGGTAGTTTACAAACTCGACGAGTAGAGAATGCCATGCTAATGTATAGGATCTCGGTAGAAGTCGAGTAGTTGGAAGCTACTCGCGAGATAGTACTTATCACACGGGAAGAAAAGAGGTAGATAATGGCTTGAATTATGAAAATGAGACCCAGCAGGGGGGATAGGAAGCAGTGAGCAGAGGTCTCACGTGCGTAGCCCTGTTGGTGTCGGTTGAGGACCATCCGTGTGCGGCCCTGCTGGACAAGTATTGAACAGTACGGATGCATACTGGCATATGGGAACCAGGAAACCAATGTAATTGGTTAACCTGGGTGCCGAGGCTTACCCAACCGTAAATAGGAGTGGGTTGAGGGTAGCAAGGTGTAAATCCGCCGCTGGGCACAGTCACGCTCCACGCGGGGACCTCCTGCCCATTACGGATGGACCGGTTCGGCATTTGGGTTTCCTTTGAAAGGTTGTTGCATACAACAGAGTAGGAAGGGGTGTGGAATCACGCTTCTGAAAGTGGGTGTATGTAACGTGTTATCCGGGTGTGTCTTGATTGCAATCACCGTCCCTCGCGGTTATTTGAGTACCCGCTTGTTCACTGCGCTGTGACGTAGTAAGAAGTGAAATAAGCTAACTGAAAATGCTGTATTGATCTTAATGTCTTGAATACCTTGATTGCTGTAGATATAGAGCTAATTAAGTTTATATTCCACTTTGGGCATCACCACATCGGAGGAAAGTGTTTCTTGTTTGATTGTGGACTTCCGATGTGAGGGCTGCCTAAGGCACATGAATCTGCTGCTATAAAACTGAAAGTAAGGACCAACTTATAGGCGTGTCTTTATTGCAAAGTCCTTTCCTACCTTACACATCCTTGCACGTAGAGTTCCATGTCTAGGGTTGACGGTTAAGACTTGCTGAGCCTTCGTGCTCACGGTTGCAATATTTTGAGCTGTGTGCAGGTGAGAGTTATGAGGAAGGTTCCGAGGACGAGGTGATGCCCCCGTCGGGGTACACGGCCGAGCTGGAGCCCTGCACGCCACCGTGATTCTCTGGTTCCATGCTGCTAGTGTGTAGCGTCCCCAGGCTTGACGGCTGCACTTTTGCATAGTTAGGATGAGAGGCTACTTATGTATATTACTTCCGTTGTATAAGTAAATTTTATAAAAGACCTCCGCTGTTTTATACTAAATAAAAGTTTGTATGTTGTTCTTAATTCTTTTCGTGTGTGCTGTTGGGTGCCGCATCGCACGGCACCACCCTATGCGATCCTGGAGTGGGTGAACCACGGGGTGGTCCCCACATTATTGAAATTAAACTCAACTTTATTCACAATTCAAGTTTTGCATTTACAAGTTTTTGGGACTTTTACATTCCTCCCCCCTTAAAAAGAATCTCGACCCCAGATTCACAATTAAGAATAATGTGGGGAGGACAACTATCAAACGTAAGCCTCCAATAACTCCGGATGAGTGCGTTGTAAATATTCCTCGCTTTCCCATGTAGCTTCCTCAGACGTGTGATTTTCCCATAGCACTTTGAAAAATCGCAGCGTCCGGTTTCTTGTCTCGCGAGTCTTTTCATCAATAATCCGGGTTGGATGCTCCACATAAGTGAGGTCCGGCCTCAAATCTGTTATGTCTCCCGTGAGAATCTCCGTTGGAACTTTCAAACACTTCTGCAACTGAGATATGTGGAAGACGTTATGAACTCTGGCTAAGGCTTCTGGTAGCTCCAAACGGTATGCCACGGGTCCACATCTTTCAATGATGGCAAAGGGACCGATAAAATGCGGAGCTAATTTTCCTTTCACTCCGAATTGGTGAATTCCCTTCATAGGAGATACATGGAGGTATACGTGGTCCCCAACATGGAATTCCAGAGGACGACGTCTCTAATCCGCATAGCTCTTTTGTCTGGACTGAGCGGCTTTAAGATTTGCTTGAATAAGCCTTACCCGCTCTTCTGCTTCATTTACGAGATCAATCCCGTAAACAACTCTCTCGCCGGATTCACACCAGTTCAAGGGTGTGCGGCACTTCCGTCCGTAGAGAGCTTCATAAGGTGCCATTTTTATGCTCGATTGATAACCGTTGTTATACGAGAACTCCGCCAACGGTAAGTGATCATCCCAGCTCTTACCGTGGTGGATGGCACATGCTCTTAGCATATCTTCCAGTATTTGATTCACCCTCTCAGTTTGTCCATCGGTTTGAGGGTGATACGCGGAGCTTCGAATCAATTTGGTTCCCAAGGAAGCGTGTAGCTGCTCCCAGAAACGAGCAACGAACAACGCGCCTCGATCGGAGATGATCGTCCGGGGAACTCCATGTAAGCACAAGATCCATGCTATGTATAACTCTGCATATTGCTTGGCAGTGTATCTGGTATACACGGGGATGAAGCGTGCTGATTTGGTTAACTGGTCCATGATTACCCAAATCAAATCATGGTGGTGGGAGGTCATCGGCAACCCGACGATGAAATCCATACTCAAGTCTTCCCACTTCCATGCAGGTATTTGTAGTGGTTGCAGCAGGTCCGACTTCTTCACATGGTCAGCCTTAACTTCTCGACACGTATCACATTCTGAAACGTATTTTGCAACTTCACATTTCATACATGTCCACCAAAACTTCTTCCGGAGGTCTTGGTACATCTTATTGCTGCCCGGATGAATAGAAAATTTGGATAAGTGAGCCTCATCCAAAATTTTCTTCCGCAGCCTCATATCATGGGGTACGACTATCCGGTCCTTGAACCATAAAGTATCTTCATTATCTAACTGGAAACATTTCAGCTCCCCGTTCTTCAACCTCCTTTTAATATGAGCCATGCCCTTGTCTCGCTTTTGAGCCTCCATAACCTCCTCTTTTAACGTGGGTATGAGAGCCAGATTATGTAAAGCTCCATATGGAACCAAGTAGAGACTCGGTTCTTCCTCTTCTATCGGCGAAATGGTCAGATTATGAATATGAGACTTCCGGCTGAGTGCATCGGCAACCACATTTGCCTTGCCCGGATGATAATGAATTTCAATCTCATAGTCTTTGATCAGCTCCAACCATCGCCGTTGTCGCATATTCAACTCTTTTTGAGTGAATATGTATTTCAAGCTTTTGTGGTCGGTGTAGAGATGAACCAGATTTCCCAATAGGTAATGTCTCCACATCTTCAAAGCTAACACCACAGAAGCAAGCTCGAGATCATGAGTTGGATAATGTTGTTCATGATTCCGTAATTGCCGTGATCCATATGCGACCACGCGTCCTCCTTGCATGAGTACACAGCCAAGTCCGATGCCGGAAGCATTACAATAAACATCAAAGGGCTCGGTTGTATCCGGTTGAGCTAAAACCGGGGCTGTTGTGAGGTGTTTCACCAACGCTTGAAAAGCTTCCTCACATGGCTTGCTCCAGTCATATTTGATGCCCTTTTTCAGTAGCTCCGTCATAGGTTTGGAGATTTTTGAGAAGCCCGGGATGAACCTCCGATAATATCCCGCCAAACCCAAGAAGCTATGGACTTCATGGACTGATGTTGGAGACTTCCATTTCAGCATTTGTTCAATATTGCTTGGATCAACAGCAATGCTTTCCGCTGAAATAATATGTCCAAGAAACGGCACTTGGTTGATCCAGAATTCACATTTACTAAACTTTGCATAGAGCTTGTGATCTCTTAAGCATTGGAGCACAATATGCAAATGTTTAGCGTGTTCTCTTCTAATTTGGAATAGACCAAGATGTCGTCGATGAATACCACGACGAACTGATTCAGCTCCGGCATGAACACCGAGTTCATAAGATACATAAAGTGAGCCGGAGCATTGGTCAACCCAAATGACATGACAAGATACTCATAGAGTCCATATCTTGTGGAGAATGCTATTTTTGGGATATCCTCCGCTCGAATCTTGATTTGATGATATCCCGACCTTAAGTACATCTTGGAGAAGACTTTAGCATCCACAAGCTGATCGAAGAGAATATCAATTCTTGGTAGTGGATACTTGTTCTTTATCGTCACAGCATTTAACGGACGATAATCGACGCATAGTCTCAGCGTCTCATCCTTCTTCTTCACAAATAAATCCAAGCAACCCCATGGTGATGAACTTGGACGAATGAACCCCTTGTCCATCAGATCTTTGAGTTGCTCCTTCAGTTCGGCTAATTCATTCGGAGCCATTTTGTATGGTCTCCGAGAGATCGGCGTGGTTCCCGGTATCAACTCTATTTTGAATTACACCTCGCACTTAGGTGGTAAGCCTGGAAGATCTTCGGGAAACACGTCCGGATATTCACAGACTACCGGAATGTCTTCTAACTTGCAAGCTTCGGCATTACATACTTCCGGGTCTTTGGAAACATCTTTGCTGAGATGCAATGTTTGACGCCCGTTTAGTGGAGAGTCCAAATGAACACTCCTGTTCTTGATATCCAGAACAGCCTCATGGAAGGTCAACCATGTTATTCCCAATATGGCATCGATTCCTTGATCTTCGAGAATAATGACGGTGGTAGGATAAATTTTTCCACCCAAGCAAAGTGGTGCTCTAGAAACGACTTCATTAGTCGATATGTCTCCACCTGGCGAATGAATAAGGTAAGAACCTTTTGTGCTAACTGTGGAGATCTGATCCCGGATCACCGTCGCCTTGCTAATGAAATTATGTGTTGTACCAGAGTCGAATAGAATGACAACCGGCTTGTCATTTAAGGTGAACTTGCCTGCAAGAACAGGTCCTCCCTTTGGCAGATCATCGACTAACACATAATTAACAGTTCCTACTTTGGACATGGCTTTTCTATGCTGTCCAATATCATTCTTTGGAACTGGACCCACAGACATCATGTTGCTGTTCGGTTCAGTTGCTTCATTGACGTTGAGTTCATTGTCAATATGAAGTGGGATACCACTCGGTTCAGCTGAGAAATCACCCTGATCACATTCAATATCTTGAGGGAAATAACCTTCTGGTGCCCCTGGTTGGTACTGGGGTGCACAGGAAATAGTTGCTTGCTGTGGTGGAGGTAAATAAAACCTCTGTGGAGTATAAGAGTCATCATACTCCAAGAATGACTGCACCTCTTGTGGAACCTCTCGACCAGAAGGTGAATGGATTACCCACCGATACTTCTGAGGCATATGATTGCATTCATCCTGTGATGAGTCCCTCTCACTCTTTTCTTTAAGGTAGAGATTGGAATAATATTCCTGAGTGATAGCACAGCTAACGAACTCATCAAAATTCTCTTGGCTAACTTGAGCCAACTCACATCGCAGCTTAGCAGTCAGCCCTCGGTAAAAATGATAACCCCTCATGGCTGGTGATTTCACATAATCTGGTACATATTGAGCTAAGTGATTGAATTCCTTCATATACTCAGTAACACTCATTTCTCCTTGTTTTAGATTCCAGAATTCATCAAGACTTGTTTGCATTATGCCCGCAGGAACGAAAAGAGCACGAAATGCATCCTGGAACTCCGTCCATGTGACACGATGCCCTTCTGGTTGGACAGCAAGGTATTCTACCCACCATGATCCAGCAAAGCCGTGAAGCTGCTGAGTGGCAAATAGTATTCTGGAATTCATCACATTGAATCAACCCAAACTTGGACTCAATGACACGTAACCAGTGATTTGCTTCACAATGGTCAGCCGCTTCGGAGAATACCGGCGGTTGTGTCGCCAAGAAATCCAGATAAGTGCTCTGGGTTGGCATGTGATGTTGAGCTTCTCTATTTATTCCTTGCCTAACTAGAGTTTGGAAAGTTTCATTCATCTTCGCCATAATTTCCACCAATCCGGTTGGCGATGGCTCTTGTGATGAAGTCGAGTCATTCCCACCTCGACTCGAACCTCCAAGCTCCATTTGAGAATGTGTGCGTACCATACTGCACGAAACAGAATTTTGAGTCGATCAAAATTCTATATCAGTAGTAAGTAAAGATAATAAAAACATGAACATGTCATGAACTTTATGAAAGCATAACCACATTCATGTTTAAACAAATCTTAAATACGCTAAACTAATCAGTTGGACTACCCTGACCAGTTTACACAAACTCCAAAATTTACTCAAGTTAACTACAGATTCTTGACTTGAGTTCAATACCAAAGTTTTAGTAAACTTCAGTATGTTTCCAACGAGTACTCATAGGCTCCCTAAGGATTTTTATACAGAAAGTTATGGCTTAAAAACAAAAAGGTCCAGAGAGGTTTTTGCTGCTGTCCTAGTTCTGAACAGTTTGCCTTCAACTGGACTTTTCACCAACTTAATATGTGATTTTTCTCTGGAGATCTACAAAGAAGTTTTAGAGCACTTGAAAATCTTTCCAGAACTGTATCATACACCTTAATTGGTTAAATATACTCAGAGTTATGCTCTGTTAAAGTCCAGCAAGAATTCCTGCCAGAAAACAGAGCACTCTATTTTTGAAACTTTTGAAGCCTAGCCATTCTCTCATTTGAATCTTATCTCAAAATAAGAGTTCAGTAACTAATATTTGTTTCAAACATCCATTTTTAGTTGAAAGTTAGTTCATGAATCATTTCTTCATAGGGAAGAGGTTATCAAGTGTAGTACGGTGTCGATGCACCGTAAGAAACATGTCGGTCCTGCATAGCCTCACCAAAGAAAATCCTAAACCGAATTATACCGACATATCCGTTTTATCAGTGGCACTAAGACGGTCTCTCACACACGTTTACTACACGGAATACGTACGTGGTTAGCTCCTCCAGAAAAAAAAACACTCAATAGTGATGCACTCAAGGTTTTGTTTCCATTTCAGGCAGGTCTATATTTGAAAGTAAATACACACGCCCGTATCATTGCCACACGGCCGTCCTTGAGTTAAGCCACGTCTCAAGGTACGTGATTGTGTTTTCACACCACACGACGGGGAACCTGAGTAGAGCGCGAACGGGTCGTTACGGTTGGGAATTTTATCAACCCAACAGATACCACCTACTTCCCTGCAGGGCACACCGATGGCAAGCTCTACGTATGTCCTTTTAGGCTATTTCCAGAAGAACACACTATTGCGTTACTGACCACACGATGGGGTCTCCAGTTTCTTGCCTAATGCATGCTAGGGATCAGCGTTCCATATGATCTCAGGAACATGAAGAGTTCAAGAGTTTATATTAACGTCTCACACCAAGCTATGAGACCTATCCGTGAACCACATTCCTCGTCAGGGGAGCTAACCAAAATTGAACCGCTTTCGGTAGCGTTCCTTACCATGCTCACCTGAGCGTAGGTGCGTCGTTACATAATCAAAATTCAGAATTATAACAAGTATGTTAGTCCTGCCACTTTAAGTAACTATACTACTATAGTCCTTATGTGGGCCTAATACCGTTTCCTCACCGTATCCTAAGTTTTTGTCGTAATATGATCCTTATTCCATGCGCTATTACCAATGCGGCTCTGATACCAACGCCGTGGGGACCCCGACGCCGCCCGTTCAGTCACGGGGACGGGGCACCTCGTCCGGGAATCGCATTGGGTGGTGCCGTGTTATGCGGCACCCAACAGCACATATATAAGGAAAACTGTATTACATAAATCAAAAGCGGAAGCTTACAAATGTTCTTTGTAAATAATTTACATAAATTAACTACAGTGGAAGTCTATAAACAGCTCACGTCGAATAACTAGGAAGCACTCGAGAAGAGGTCCAGCCCGCGGACTCCTCTCGCTAGCATCACGAAGACATTGCAGCGGATAGGTTCTCCATGTGTTACCGACTCGGAAATTTCTGAGTCTCACCGGACAACCTTCTTTATAGCGTCGTGTTAACCTGCAAAACCACTCATATAGCAAGAGTGAGCACAAAGGCTCAACAAGACTTAACCGTCTCTCCTAAGCATGCAACTCTACATGAAAGTAACCTAAGACTTAAACATGTAATTTGCAAAAAGACTCGCCTACAAGTTCATCCTTAACTTTCAGATTTTAGCCATCATAGTAGTGATCTTGTGCCCAGCAACATTGGAACTCCACAATCAAACAAGAAACGCTTCATTCCAATGTTACTTGTCCCAAGGTGGAAATTAACTTTAGTTTGCTCTATCTCTACTTCAAACAAGGTTTTCATGCAATTCCAATTATCATAGCAGCAATTAAAACTTTGCAAACTATTCTCACACAACTTGGTTACTACGTCACAACACAGTGAGCAAGCAGTACTCAATAACCGCGAGGGACAGTGATTCGAATCAAACACTACCCGCATAACTTGACACATATGCCCGCCTCTGAAGACCCAAATCTGGCGTCCTTCATTACATCGTATGTGGCAACCTTTCGCAGGACACTCGACTGTAGAACCGGTCACGCCGTCTCGGGCTCATAGGTCTAACGAGACGATGTGGTATGCCTCAACAATCCAGTTAACCTGGTACATCGGTCTCCTGGTTCCCATATAGCAGTAAGCATCCGGTACACAACTCAATACTTGCTCATGGGTGCCGCACACGCATCGGTCCTTAACCAACACAGACAGAGCTACTCGACCAAGACCTCATCTTGTCGCTGCCTAACTCTCTTGCCCGGTCTCATCTTTAGTTTGCCTTTTTTCCAACTACACCCATGTAATCCCGACTATAACTTGCGAGTAGATTCCAACTACTCGACTTCTACCGGATGCCCTAAGCTATTTAGCACGGCATTATTCTACAGAGGTGACCTTTTCTACCCTTAACTCCAGGGTTCATTTGGTCATGCATTTGGAGTGTAAAGCATCCTTGACCTAATGCACATACAAACTCTAAACCATAATTGTGAACAAAGTAAAAACTTTATAAATAACTTAAATGCAAACCGGAGCTTGCCTTGGTTTCGCAGGTGACAAAAGTCAGCTAATTATGAAGTTAGTTGATGATGACTTGAATCTTAATCACTGCCCTTCTTGTTCCTTGATCCAAACTTCACTTCTCCACTTTTCCACGTTTAACCAGTACACGTTATGAATATGCATATATGTTTAATTGTAAAACTTTTGCTAACAAGTTACAAATACAAGTTTAAAACTGGAACTCTGTTTAAGAATTTAAAATGGCACTGTTGCTAGTGGTTTGGGTTTGATTAAGCACATGATCAAGTGATAACTGCAGTTTATCACTTGTGTGTTACTCCTCTAAATAGGTTGAACAGAACAGTGATGATCCAAAGCTCCAATGGAGCTGAAAATTTTCTTGTGAGTTCCTTGTCACAAGAAGGTAATCTGGACCAAAATTTAGAATTTTTCAATGAGTAGATCACTCAGAAACTGAAAATGTTTCTGTATTCATTTGAACACAGAAATTTGAAATCAGAATTATCCTAACTAAATCAACTCCAAATGAGTTGAAACTTTTACAGGAGTTCACTAATATCCTAAAGAATATTCTGGCAAAATTTGAGGATTTTTGGATGAACCAAACTCCCTCCAAAATTCTTTTACTGAAAAGCTTTAAAGAATTTTCCAGAATTTACTAGTGATTTTCATACAAATTGGGTTGCGCATTTGGATAGATCTTGCCAAGATGAATCTAACTGAATTTGAATCACCCAATTTGGAGTTTCCTATCACAAGTTATGAATTTCTAAAGTTTGAATTGAATTTGGGGATTCAAATAAACCGGGAATTGTTCAAATCCTGCGTGTGGGTCCAGGGGTCCACGTGTCAACTGCTGAAACCAAGCCGCACGGGGCCACTGAACTCTTCCCGCGCAGCCACAAAGGATCCCGGAGCCACAGCAGATCAGAAATTTAAATTTTTGTCACTGACACGCAGGACCCACCTGGGTCTTCTTCAACCTTCGGCCGCCCGCGGCCGCGCACCGCCGGGCTCGCCGGAGATCGCCGGATTTCGGCCTCCCGGCCGTCTCTCGGCTCGGTACTCGCCGCCTATGAGTTTGGGAGGTCGGGGAACAAGTCTGCGGGGTTGGCTCGGGCTGCCGATGGCCAGAACACCGTCGGCAATGTGTGGCGGCCTCGGGAGCACTTTGGCATCGTCGACCGGCCAACCTAACCCTCCAAAAGCCCGTCCAATCCACTCTAAAGTACCACCGGATGCTAGGAAAGCACAGCAAGTAAAAACCGGCACGTGAAAACACCTCCAAATGGGTTCTCACCGTACGCCCGATCCATGTCGCCATGGTTGAGCTCGGAAAGGATGGAAATTCTCGGTCCATATGGCGTTTAAGGCTGGAGTTGTGAAGAGAAATTGGTCACCGTCGAGTCTAGATCATTTGTGCACAGTTTAGTGATCTAAGAACTAGAATTGAGTGGGAATTTTGAGTTTTCCTAACGAGAGGTCCGTGGAGGTGCTCCGGGAGAAGAACGGCAGATTCAGCTTCTAGGGTTCACGGCTTGCTCCAAGTATTGGATGGAAGTAGCACCAAGGTAGGACGCTCCCGTGGCCGTGCTTGCTTGGCAGTGAACGTCTCTGTGGAGAGCTGTCCACGGTGCCCGATCGCCGGCTTTGTTTAAGGTCGCCGCGGAGGAGCAGTTCTAAGGCTAGGGAACCCGTAACTCAGGCTGTTTTTATACCGAGGGAGGGAAGGACGAGCGTGCCCTGCTGTGTTGCAGCCCGAGTGGAGATGAGCGCGAGGCTTCACCGGTTCCCGACTGCTTTTCAGAGGCGGCGGCGAGCTGCTGATGGCTGTTCATGCGCGAGGGGAAAAACAACGAACCGTGGCTCAGTCACTAGGGAAATGGATCACGCCGAGGTTTATGGCAGCACACGAGCTGCTCTCCAGCGTGGCCAATTCCGTGAGGAGGTGGCTCGGCAGCAGCCCTCAGTGGCGCGCGTGAGGCAGCCGACTGAGCTAGTGGAAAACAGAGACTGTTTTGCTTCTTGTGTAAGTCTACTCCTTATGACATGTGGGCCCCACTGCACATCTCCCCCTTATCCTCTCCAAAAATCTCTCAAATTTGGCACAGTGCAAACTTCAACCATAAGGAACTCAAATTCAAAAGCCATTTGGAAAATTGTCAAGTTTTACCTCAGTTTCAAATTTGAATTCAAATTTCAAGGAAATTCATAAGCCCCTTTGATATACCCATCAAAGCAACTCCAAACTTTCTCAAAATTTACATTCTCACTAATTCAAACCTGAAGAATTTGAATATGCCCTCTAATATTTGAGTTGGCCGCTGCAATTAAGAGTTTTGAACCAACAGTTTTGGAACTCTCTTTTTGAAATGGCCACTTTATGATTGAAGTGAACAATTTTGTTTAAGACTGATTCAAACTCCTTTTGCACAGGACCACATTCACATGTTTATATAAGTTTTTGCATGTCCCAATTCTTGAAATTAAACTCAACTTTATTCACAACTCAAGTTTTGCATTTACAAGTTTTTGGCACTTTTACAGGTTTCATCCCTTAACCAGTCGAAAAATGCAGTAGAATTGAAACTGTCGAGAAAACAGGGCAGAGCAAACACTCTCTGTAAATTGAGCATAACTTCCTACACAAAAATCTAAAATAGAAAATAAGGTAGTTATGAAAATTAAATGAGATGGGTTACAACTTTGTAACAGAAAGTTTTGTCAAATTTTGTGTAGAATTAACTGGAATTCTTGGATCAAATCAGTACCTCAAGCAGGAAGATGCTGTCCAATTTTCTCCAGAAATTCTGTCAACTTTGACATCTCATAACTTTTGAACCAGGACAGATCTTAGGCTACTGAAGTTAGCTTTAACTTTGATGTTGAGCTCCAGAATTAGATTTGCTTTTAGCATGGTATAAATCAGGTCGAAATCGAAATTGGTCAGGGCCGTCAGTCTGGACAGCAGACCAGCAATCAAATTTGTTATAAGTTTGAGTTGTGTTTCCAAGTTTTAAGAGTTCAATAACATGTTTTACATTATAACTCAATGATTTACTGTTGAAATAAATATTTGACATTTTTCAAATATGTTTCTACAGATGACAGCGGACAACCAACTGGAGAACGGCTGGGTGGTATCCCACTGTTCTCACCACAGCGGTTATCCGGAAGTGTTGAGGCAAATGCTTCAATATTTCGGGTACGTCGAGATGCTGCAGTACTTCGCCAAGGAAGAAGGCGAGGAGGGGAACAAGACATGGATGATCCATGTCGAAGTTCCTGCAGGACCCGCGCCACCAGGTTGGGTGCCGTTCACCGTTACGGTGAGAGGTAGACAGCCGAAGGGAATGTGGCATGTGGCAGCCCGCGACACCATGTCGCGTTTCTGCCAACTACACGTGAGAGCTATGGAGGGCACTCCATATGCACTTGTTCCGGTGGAGGGGCGAGCTAATCATGTGTGGGGGGAAAGGTACATGGAGGCAACAGATCCGGGTTGCCCAAGGTACAACCGCACGGAGGCGAATCTCAGCCTCCAATTGAGGGCAGGAAAAGCCGTGATGGACAGCCAAGCTGTTCATACGGATTGTCTTGCTGTGAAGCTCCAGGAGAGCACCAGCCGTGGAGACCATTTCGAGAGTGCTCACAGCACACTCCACAATGTTCTCCTTCCGATGATAAAGCGACTGAACGAACAACATAATCAGTTGCATCGGCTGAAGAAGGCAATGAAGAAAAGCCGCGTCGACATCATGGCTTTGCAACAGCAAGTGCAAGCGTTGACCCAGCAAAATGAGGTCCTCACTCAGGAGCGTGATGACGCTATTGAGGAGGGGCAAGGCTGGGAAGAGGACTACAACCAGGCCATGGGCGAGGTGCATGCATTGCAGGACCTCGTACCTCCGGTAATGGGCCTACCGATGGTAGGTGCCATACCCGTAGTTTTGGGTATTCCGGCGATGGGGGAACCTGAACCGGAAGAGGAGGTTGTGGACCCTTAGCCACCAGCAGAGGTAGCGGAGGAGGACGACCCACAGGAGGTCGAGTTCTACTCCGAGTAGTGAGTTACCGTTGCCAAGTAGGGCAGCGAGGGTGGTGTAGGAAAAACTTTTGTAATCGGTGACATGTTATGTAGACAGTAGCATGTGTATAGGTAGTGACGACATGAGCACGACTTCTCGGAGACCCGAGAATAATGTATCTTGTATAAAGTTTATGCTTTATTAATATATGTGAATGTTGTGCATGTTATTCATGCGTCACTTCAATGCCTACTGTTTCATATGGAATTTTAAGTATGACATGTGCTGATTGATGCTATTTTGAATTTTAGAATGACTCGCACTCGTGCCAACCCAAACGTTGGGGGTTCCATTCAGGGGGGAGAGGCCTCCCAACAGCCTCCCGAGGATTCCTCGGGACAGCAGCAGCAACAGCAGCAACAACAACTGCCACCGCCACCGCCAACGGTTACATTGGCCGACATCGATGCGGCGATGGCGGGTTCTCATCAGCAGCACATGGAGTTGCTGCAGACTCTCATTGCGAATACGTCTCGACCAGAGAGGCGTGAAGATTGCGAGGAGCATCAACAGATCTCCTACTTCGACTTTCTGGCTACTCATCCCCCGGTATTCCCAAGGGCGGATGAACCCATCAATGCGGACAACTGGCTCCGCACGATGGAGATGAAGTTCGGGCTGCTCCAAGTGAGTGAGCAGCGCAAGACTCAGTTCGCGGTCCAACAGCTTCAAGGATCCGCAAGCGCTTGGTGGGTGAACTAGTGTGCCTCGCAACCTACCGAGCGAGTTATGACCTGGGCGGAGTTCCGTACAGCCTTCAGGGCTTATCACATACCGCCGGGTATTATGAAGAGGAAGACGCAAGAGTTCCTTCGCCTGCAGCAAGGAAGCAGGAACGCGCTGGAATACTCCAGGGCGTTCAATGATCTTGCACTCTACGCTTCTTATCATGCCGATACCGACGAGAAGCGGCGGGATCATTTTTACCAGGGGCTTAACCCGCTCCTGAAGGACAAGCTGGCGATGTTCAATCGCGGCAGCCTCAATGATATTATTGATGCTGCGATTGTTCAGGAGGACTCCGGCAAGGAGTTAGCGGGGGCGGAGAGGAAGCGAATCATGCTGCAAAGCAGCGGAGAAGGAGGTAGTCCTTCTCAAAAATACCGGATGGTGAATCGCTCACCATCGGGTCCACGCTGGCAGCCACCACAAAGGCCGATGTCATTCCGCAGTCGGCCATATTCCCCACCGGCATTCAGGCCGGCACTACCAGCACCACCTCCGCAGCAACAACAGCAGCAGCGGGCGATGCCGCATGCGTATGCACCTCAGCAGCGCATGCTGGGCTTTCGTCCCCCAAGCACCGGCCAGTCAGCAGCCACATGTTACAAATGTGGTCGCCCAGGACACTTCGCCAACAACTGTCCTGAGAGGCAAGGCGGCGGAGTTGCACCGCAGTTTCCAGGGAGGAATCAACCCCGGAACTCCACTAATGCGCGGCGGGCGAATCCTAGGCCCGGCACCGTACACCAACTTGCCATAGAGGACGTGCCGGATGGAGAGCCAATCCTTGCGGGTATGTTCCAACTCCACCAGCATCCCGCCATAGTTTTATTTGATTCAGGCGCCACGCACAATTTTATTAGCCAAGCTTTCATTGCTAAACACAGCTTGCAAATACTACCCACCGAAAGTCCATATTTGATTTGTTCACCGGGTGGGAAGATTTCAGCAAGCATGATGGTTTCCAAAGTACCATTATGCTTGGCGGGTAGAATATACCCCACGTCTCTATAGCTTTAGAGGGACAAAAGGTTGATGTCATCTTAGGGATGTCGTGGTTAACCCGCCACGGCGCTGTTTTAACACCGTCCTTCGAGTCGTGCATCTACACCCAGAAATGCACGAGTCACACTCTTTATTTCTAGACAGTCCAGAAATAAAACTTCCAAGTGTATATCAATCCACAACCATCAGATTGGAAGATATTCTGGTAGTCCATGAGTTCCCCGACGTGTTCCTAGATGATTTACCAAGGATGCCGCCCCACCGAGAGGTGGAGTTCAAGATTGAACTTGCACCGGGAACCATGCCAATATCCCGAAGGCCGTACAAGATGGTGCCCAAGGAATTGGCTGAACTGAAAATGCAGTTAACGGGCTTGCTGGAGAAGGGTTTTATTAGGCCGAGCTCCTCGCCATGGGGCTGTTCGGCATTATTTGTGAAGAAGAAAGACGAGACGTTGCGGCTTTGCGTGGACTATCGTCCACTAAACGCCGTAACCATCAAGAACAAGTACCCATTGCCATGGATCGACATGTTGTTTGATTAGTTGGTCGAAGCAAAGATCTTTTCCAAGATGGATTTAAGATCTGGGTACCATCAGATTAAGATACGGGCTGAGGATATTCCGAAGACGGCTTTCTCGACGAGGTACAGACTTTATGAGTACCTGATCATGTCCTTCGGCCTCACCAACGCTCCAGCTCATTTCATGTACTTGATGAACTCGGTATTCATGCCGGAGCTGGACAAGGTTGTCGTGATCTTCATCGACGACATATTGGTATATTCCAAGTCAGAGGAAGAACATGCGAAGCATCTGCATATAGTCTTGCAACGGCTGCGGGATCACACACTATACACGAAATTCAGCAAGTGCGAATTCTGGATATCGCAAGTGCCTTTTCTCGGGCATATTATCTCAGCGTAGGGCATCGCTGTAGACCCGAGTAAGATCACACAAGTGCTGAATTGGAAGCCCCCGAGAACTGTTCACGAGGTACGGAGTTTCCTCGGACTCGCGGGATATTATCGGAGGTTCATTCCGAACTTCTCAAAGATTGCCAAGCCTATGACAGAGCTGCTGGAAAAGGCTACCAAATATGTTTGGAGTCCAGCATGCGAAGCAGCGTTCAAGGCATTAGTGAAGCACCTAACATCAGCACCGGTTTTGACACTGCTGGACACAACAAAACCGTTTGATGTGTACTGCGATGCATCCGTGTCACACCCGGTTTTTCCGAAGAACAACCAAGTGAATATAACATGTATGCCAGGATCATTTTCTCATACATGTGATGACAAATAGTGAAGCATCATTTATTACAAGCCAGGTGTCGAATATAAATAAGTCTTACATAGCAAATGTCTCGATGGACAATAATAAGTTCATCGCAAGTAAATAAACTAGCAGCGGAATAATTATTCTCGTGGGCTCCGTCACAGGCGTTGCCCGGGGGACTCCATGAACCTAGAAACCTTCTTCGGGTCCAAAGTCTTGATCATTATACACCACCTCATTATCTTGACCTGAGCAGCAATATAAACCAACAAATATGCAAGGTTGAGTACCAATGGTACTCAGCAAGTGTGGGAAAGCTATGTCATGCATGGCTAAAACAAGGGGATGTTGAACTCATGGTTAAAGCACTATGCAATTAATACCTATCACCTTAGCTTATTAAGCACCTACATTACTACACAGGTGAAATGGTCCCAATCTCCCATCCCATCATCATAATCAAATAACCATAACATCATTTCCAGTGTTAAGCTCTCCGCTTAACATCCACAACTTCCCAAGCCATCATACTCTAATCATGAATAAGTCGAAGCCGCTCTTGACCGTGAGCACGGCTGTCATGACAGTTCTGACTCTGCAGAGTTTGTACCACTGTACCCACATGTAGTGATTTCATCCCCCGTTGCCGGGTGGACTAAAAGAACCTCCATTATGCCAGTGGCTACGAACCACATTCACACTTCCCAGGTGTGTAGCCAGGAGATCACTACGAAGCCTTTACAAAGGGATTCCCGACGAGCGTGGGCCCACTGAGGTTTCACCCCTAACAGCATACAAGAGGCTCCAACCCCGCTGCAGTGGCCCCCTCTTGAGCCTTGCGGTTCATATGGTAGTCCAGCTGACACCTACTCCCCGCACCATCCAACACACACATACTACGGCGGGGATACACCTAATTAATTGGCCAAGCTGCCCCATCTCAGCATGTGGTTGGCACGGTAAAGCCAGGTTACATGCTCCATGAACCGGTCCTTAGGATCCAGGCAAGTACTAAACACAAACCTGAGTCTCGTGCACCCAGCACACAACCAAAACATCCAACTTGCCTTGATCCCTACCTCTACATAACTCACAATATCTCATTCAAGAGTATGGTAAAATATCCCAAATATCCCATTCTAAGCATGGCTAAGCATATGCATAATAATAAATGACATGATAAAATAAATCGCAACCCAAGCTACAAGGAAACAAGGTAATGCAATTCTAGGGAAACTTCCAAGCATGGGTTTCATATTTCATTTGACAATGCAAATAATTCTATCTACACATCCTAGTATAAGATCAAAGTGGTCAAGGACACTTGCCTCCTTCCTGCTGCTCTTGAAATGGGTAGTCCTGATCTTGGAAAGGAAGAACTTGCTCTGGAGCAGGTTCTACATCATACCATCACACATAGCAAAAGAAAAACAACAATCCATAAGACATAGTTCACACTTCCACTTCATACAAACCACACATTCACATTTATGTAAGTCATTCACAATTATATGTGTTGTGGTTACTCTATGTGTGTTGATTTGTGGCTTACATGCACTTTTAATCATGTGCATATGATTCCTACTTTTGTATTCACATTTATGCTTGCATACTATATATATGAGTTTCCAATTTAAATAAATTCCTTATATTCAATTACTACATCTTTTAGCTACCAAGTATGCATGAAAGGTATTTTCCTACTCCATATTTGTCTTCATCCTTCTACCAACCCTAAACTGAATTCTTTGGATTTTGGAATCTTCATTTATCATTTTCTAATTATTTATACCTAGCTTGCTATATTTTCAAATTTACTTCCTATGCCTAAATGTGTACTTTATTATGAAAATAGTAAGACACATCATCTAAACAGAATAGGTTCTGATCCAAAATAGTTAATAATATATTTTTGATCTTTTCCTCTGATGTAAACTATTTTACAATTATTGTTTTCTAATTTTCAGAATTATTCTCTACTTAAAAATGTGTCCCTATAAGTAATAAATGTGAATAATAAATTAAACAGATTCATTTCAGCCAAAAATCTATTTTTATCTCACTCCAAGGTTTTCTAAGTACTTGGAAAGTTTTTAATTTGAATTAGACAATATGTTTGTCCCACCTTTTAAATTTTAAATACTAACCACATATTCAATTTCCTAAATTTAATATCAAATAGGGTTAAAAAGGTAAACTCACCCCACTACAGGGTCTATAATATTATTTTAAGAATTTTCAGGGGTCTAGCTACACATAACAGAGGGGTTTTTCCTAATTTTTATTAAGTCCAGGGGCTAAAACTGATTTTTAAATGAATTTACATGATTTTCTGAAGTTCCAGGGGCTAGATCAGAAGTTTCCAGGGCTAGCTCTTATTTCCCGAGAACCCCAGGGGTAGCACGTAAGAATTCCAGTCTTTATAACGCGGGGCTGACGTGGACCGTCCGATTTAAAACAGACGGTTGAGATTATAACGTCGAACCGGTACGCGGGGATTTAAACTCTACCGTGCGATTTAAAATAAACGGCGCACAAGCGGCCACGTCGCTCTGATCGAGCGCGGGCGGCGCTGCCCGGTGGCGCACGGCGGCGGGAGGCGGCGATCTCGCCGGAGAGTTTCGGATCTTCGTAAATTCTTCGTAGAACTGTGATTTTATGGCATAGATCGGTGGAGGGGAGGTCGGGATCTCACCTCGGGGGTTTTCTTGAGCTCGGAGGTCCTGGAAGGCGGTCGGCGACGAGGTCCGAGGTGAATTCACGGCGAGGCTCGTCGGCGCTGTGTTTGAACCGCAAACCACCGAGTTTTCTGCACCTGCGAGGTTCCCCGGAGGCGGTGGATCAAGACCAGCGAGTTAGATCGGAATTTCCGGGCGTAGATCGGCCAGAATTCGCCGGAGGGGCTCGGGTTCTCACCGGAGAGAAAATCGGCAGATCGTGGGGGAAAACGGGGCGATGCCGGGGTTTTTATAGACGGGCGAAGGGCGGCGTTCGGTTGTGATCGAGTTTGCGTCGCCCACGAACAAAATTCGGCTGGGATACGCAGGAATCCGGGTCGGTTTGGATTCGAGGTGAGAGAGAGTCCGGCCGAGCGCGGCGCTAGCGCGAGGAAGAAGAAAGATTGGTGGGCCCCGCCTGTCAGTGGGAAGAAGAGGGCGCGCGCGGCTGCGGGCTGGCACGGGATCGGTGGGTCGGCTGGTGGGTTTCGGCCCACTGGCCGTTTTTTTTCTGTTTTCCTTTTTCTTTTTCTATTTCTTTTCTGTTTTGAGTTTAATTTGAATTCCAGTTTGAATTTGAATTTTTGCAACACATGCAACACGTCCAAAAATTTTTAAACTCCCCTCTGAAAAGGATTTTGGGTGTTACAGCTCTACCCCCCTTAAAAGAAATCTCGTCCTCGAGATTGGTGGTTCTAAGAAAACAATTCCGGAAATTGTGCCTTAAGCTCATCTTCTCGCTCCCAAGTGGCTTCCTCTTTTGAGTGATGCTTCCACTGCACCTTGCACATCGGGATTCTTTTATTTCTGGTGAGGTGTTCCATTGTCTCCAAAATCTTGGATGGTTGCTCGGCATAAGACAAATCCTCAGCTACGTCCACTTCATTCATGGGTAACACCTCTTCAGGCGTCCTCAGGCATTTCTTGAGTTGTGACACATGGAATACGTCGTGCACATCCGATAGGCGAGCCGGTAATTCTAGTTGATACGCCACTTCGCCTTTCCTCTCCAGAACTTGAAAGGGTCCGATGTATCGAGGTGACAACTTCCCTTTCACCTTGAACCGACGAAGTCCTCGGATAGGGGACACCTTGAGATAGACATAGTCTCCCACGTTGAAAACGAGTTCTCTTCTTCGTACATCGGCATAGCTCTTTTGGCATGTCTGTGCTATCCTCAAGTTGTTGCGAATTTCCCTCACTTTCGCCTCTGCTTCTTGTAGTACTTCGGGACCAAACACTTTACTTTCCCCTGTTTGGTTCCAAAATAGGGGAGTTCTGCACTTCCTCCCATACAAAGCTTCGAACGGTGACATCTTCATACTAGCCTGATAGCTGTTGTTATAGGAGAATTCCGCATACGGTAAGTTCTTGTCCCAACTCCGATTGTTTTTGAGTGCACATGCCCTCAGCATATCTTCAAGAATCTGATTGGTTCTTTCCGTCTGTCCATCAGTTTGGGGATGATAGGCAGAACTAAAGTTCAGATGGGTTCCCATGGTTTCGTGCAACTTCTGCCATTATCTCGAGGTGAACTGTGTCCCTCGATCCGACACTATCTTCTTCGGCACTCCATGGTAGCACACGATCCTTGACATGTACAATTCTGCCAATTTGGATCCGCTGTAGCTTTCCTTCACGGGGATGAAGTGAGCTATCTTGGTTAGCGTGTCGATGATGACCCATATTGAATCATATCCTGATTGGGTCCTAGGCAATCCCACTATGAAATCCATACCGATTTCTTCCCATTTCCATTCAGGCACTTTGAGTGGTTGCAATAATCCCGCAGGTCGTTGATGTTCTGCTTTCACCAACTAACATGTGTCACATAGGGCAACATATTCCGCGACATCTCGCTTCATACCGTACCACCAATACCTGCTCTTGAGGTCCTGATACATCTTCGTACTCCCAGGATGAATGGAATAGTCAGAATCGTGAGCCTCCTTCAAAATCAATTCACGGATCTCCTTTACTTCTGGCACACAAATTCTTTTCCCGTGCCACACCGTTCCTTGTTCATCCTCTCTGAAACCAGGGGCTTTATTTTCCTTGATGAGTTGCCTGATTTCTTGTATCTTCTCGTCATTCTTTTGACCCTCGCGTATGTCTTGCTCGAGTGTAGAGTCCACTTCCATGGCGATGGCTTCACCACTATTTACCAGGCATAGATTGAGCCTTATAACCTCGTCCTTCAATTCTGCAGGCATGTCCTTCAAGCTCAACTTATTGACCTGCACTTTCCGACTTAAAGCATCGGCCACGATGTTTGCTTTCCCAGGATGATAGTTGATGCCCACATCAAAGTCATTGATTAGCTCTAACCATCTCCTTTGTCTGAGGTTGAGATCTGGCTGTGTGAAAATGTACTTCAAACTCTTATGATCCGTATATATCTCTGTCCTCTTCCCCATCAAATAGTGTCGCCAAATTTTCAACGCGTGTACCACTGCGGCTAGTTCTAGGTCATGTGTAGGATAGTTTTTCTCGTGCTTCCGGAGTTGTCGGGATGCATAAGCCACGACATGCCCTTCTTGCATGAGAACACATCCCAACCCGTTTCCAGAGGCATCACAATACACCGTAAAGTTCTTTTGCATATCTGGCATAACCAGCACTGGGGCTGTTGTCAATCTTTTCTTTAACTCCTGAAAACTTGTCTCGCACTGTGGAGTCCATGTGAATGTGATTCCCTTCTCCAACAGTTTGGTAAGGGGTCTCAAGATCTTAGAGAATCCCTCAATAAACCGTCGATAGTATCTAGCCAATCCCAAAAAGCTTCGAACTTCCCCGACATTTTCAGGGGTCTTCCACTTCTGTATATCCTGTATTTTGGCAGGATCCACGGAGATTCCTCCCTCCGAGATTATATGTCCTAAGAAGGGAACTCTCTTCAGCCAAAACTCACACTTGCTCAACTTGGCATATAGTTGGTGTTCTCTCAGCCTCTACAACACCAACCTTAGATGTTTCTCATGTTCTTCTTCATCTTTGGAGAAGACGAGAATGTCATCTATGAAAACCCCCACAAATTTGTCCAGATATTCCATGAATACCTTGTTCATGAGATACATGAAGTACGCCGGGGCATTAGTTAGCCCGAAAGGCATGACGGTGTATTCATACAGTCCGTACCGAGATACGAAAGCTGTCTTTGGAATATCAGTTTGCCTTATCTTAAGTTGGTGGTATCGCGACCTGAGATCAAATTTCGAGAACACACAAGCTCCCCTCAACTGATCAAACAAGTCTTCAATGCGGGGTAATGGGTACTTGTTCTTGTTGGTTACTTCATTCAAGGCACGGTAGTCTACGCATAACCTTTGGGTTCCGTCCTTCTTGGGCACAAATATCACTGGAGCTCCCCATGGTGAGGAACTAGGACGAATATACCCCTTCTCCGTCAATTCTCTTAAATGATCCTTGAGTTCTTCCAGCTGCTTGGAGTCCATCCGATAAGGTCTCTTGTATATCGGGGCTGTTCCAGGCACTAGCTCAATTGTGAATTCCACTTCACGATCGGGAGGCATACCTGGCAAATCCTCCGGAAAAACATCTGGATATTCCCTGAGGGTCCTGATCTCTTCAACTTTCACCTCAACTTGATTTAATTTAATGTCCCTCCTAGGCTCTTGTATTGTTATAAACTTTACTTTTGTGCCACTAGGGTGCGTTAGTTCCACCGTTCTGGTCAAACAATGGATGATTCCTTTATGTTTGGTCAACCAATCCATACCCAAGATAATATCTATCCCTTGTGAATCTATCACTGTGAGGTTAGCAGTAAATACTACCCCATTAATGTCTAGGTTCACCTTGGGACACACTTGTCTTGTCCTTATTTCTCCACCCGGAGAGTTTACGGCTAGCATATGGTTCATTTGTGTTGTTGCTAGGTCATGCTTCTTAACAAACCCTTGAGCAATGAACGAGTGGATAGCACCAGAATCCACAGCAGGGTTGCAATGTGTAAATTGGCAGGAAACTTACCAACTACCACGTCGGGTGCCTCTTGTGCTTCCTCCATAGTGACGTGGTTCACCCGTCCTCTCATTACATTCTGCTGTTGTGGCTGCGCGGGCTTCTTCTTTGAGCACTTATGGGCGTAGTGCCCCACTTCACCACAGCTAAAACATTGCACCCCAACCTTAGGTGCCTGGCCTTTGTTGTCTTGGGGTTGGTTTGGGGGTCCTTGCACTGCTGGTCGAGGTCGATATGCGGGGCAAGGCTGCTGTACAAACTGACGTTGCGGCTTTGCTGGTGCTGCCGGAGGCCTGTAGTTCGGGTTGTACCCTCTTGGTGCTGAGTAGGGTACCCCAGCACGGTTCGTCTGCCCTGCAGGTTGCTGCATCAGACGTGGGCGGGTGTTGTTCCCTGAGGCTTGATGTGACCACCAGGCCTTCCTCTTATTCTCATTTTCCAAGGCCTTCAGCTTCCTTTCTACCACAAACACTTTGTCCACCATCTTTTGGAAGCTTTCGTACTCGTTGGAGGACATTGCACACTGCATTTCTGCTGTGAGTCCTTCCACGAAACAATCCTGTTTCTGCTCATCAGTCTATATGTCCAGTGGGGCATAACGGGAGAGTTGAGTAAATTTAGTGAGGTATTCCCTCACCGTCATGTTTCCCTGCTGCAGTCCCAAGAACACCTTCCTCTTGTTTTTGAGTTCACCCCTTGGTATGTAATGATTGCGGAAGCTACGCTTGAACTCTTCCCAAGTGATGTTCTCAGAGTCATGATGGGCGGCCACGTAGGCGGTCCACCAATCAGCAGCAGGTCCATGCAATTGATGAGAGGCAAACAGCACCCTCTCATACCCTTGGCACTGTATGATCCTCATCTTGCTCTCAATGGTCTTTAGCCAATCATCTGCCTCCAGAGGTTCAGCAGCACTTGCAAACTTTGGAGGTTGAGTTCCTAGAAACTCACTCAACATTGGTTGGCGTGGTGCAGCTTGTGGAGGTAGAACTTGATGCAAGTTGGCCACCACTTGAGTCAAGTTCTGGATGAGCTGATTTTGATTCTCAAGCATTTGGTGGAGGGGATCAACTCCTTCACGGCGTCCACCCCTGTCTTGGCCTCCAGAAAGATGAGGGTTGCAGGCCTCATCGTTGTTGTTGGCGGGGTTGGCAGCACGACCTTTTCCTCTTCCGGCCATCTACCATGATCAACCAAATGTTAATTTAAAGCATTACGTATTATCTTACTACTTTCACTTGTTTGTACTTTGAAGTGTTGAAGCTTTGTTATACTTTTCTGAGGGTTCATGTCTCACACAAAAATGAATGCACTATTATTTCATGTGGGTTCACACACCAAAACAAAACAACCTGAAGACGAGGCTGTGGACAATTGCTCATGGCTTCCACAACTCACGTCACACACCAATCATTAACACACCATTAACTAAGATAACGACTCAACTACTCGACCTCCTGCTAAACTAAGGGAAGGACTCTACACTACTCATATTCACTGAGCTGGCTCCTTGGGGTCTTCCTCATCATTGCGGCTGCCTTCTGACTCCGCTTTGGGTGGGGAAGCTGCTGGTGGAGAAGTGTGACGACGCCTGATCGCCCGGCGATCTGGGGAGTCAGGAGTCCATGTATCATTCACGGTGACACACAGTTCATTCCCATCTCCTCTTTCTCTCGCCCTCAAGCAGGCTCGCAGCAACGCCTCCGTTTCCTTCAGGGTGTCCCGAACATCCTGAAGTTCTTGCTGACACTCCTGCAATCGAGTGCTGAGCATAGCAGCATCCTTCAAGCACAAGTCCATGTGCTCATGGGAAGTCCCTTGCTGCACTGGCGGGTACTTATACTCCGTTATACCACTCTCGTGCTGGAGGACATACATGTACTCAGTCCTGTCCAGGTGTCGACGATAGACGTGACTCTGGCAGGTGATGGCCTCCCAGGTGACATCCTTTTCCGCATCGACCTGTGTTGCTCGACAAGGTGGAGAGCGGTGGATCTTGAGCAGCTGATTTTCATGGATTATCCTCATTTCTGAACTCCATTCTTCCCGCTTCTCCCGGATGGTTCTGGTGGAGCTATAGTGTATGATTAGCTTGCCTGTATTGCCGACGGCTATGAGCATACGTCAAAGACGGCGCAACAAGCCTCCTACTGCCAATCCATAGGAAAGGTACGTCACCGGACGGCTCTCCTCTCTTTCAGCAAGGGCAACTACGGGAACTCTCTCTCCTGTAGACTTGCGAGCGGTGCGAATCATGCGAACCATCTAAAACAGAAAGCATTTAAACTTAGGTTAGATAAACTTTTAAACAAGAATCCTATTTTGAATGAAAGTTGAGGTAAGATGAAGAAAGTGACTCATTAAATAACATTTTTCAACACACACCTTGTAAAATAGTTTTTAAGAAAATAGGGCCCTTAAATATGTCCATTTCTACCTAGGTCCACGTTCCTACGGGCAACCTGGCTCTGATACCACTTCTGTCACACCCGGTTTTTCCGAAGAACAACCAAGTGAATATAACATGTATGCCAGGATCATTTTCTCATACATGTGATGACAAATAGTGAAGCATCATTTATTACATGCCAGGTGTCGAATATAAATAAGTCTTACATAGCAAATGTCTCGATGGACAATAATAAGTTCATCGCAAGTAAATAAACTAGCAGCGGAATAATTATTCTCGTGGGCTCCGTCACAGGCGTTGCCTGGGGGACTCCATGAACCTAGAAACCTTCTTCGGGTCCAAAGTCTTGATCATTATACACCACCTCATTATCTTGACCTGAGCAGCAATATAAACCAACAAATATGCAAGGTTGAGTACCAATGGTACTCAGCAAGTGTGGGAAAGCTATGTCATGCATGGCTAAAACAAGGGGATGTTGAACTCATGGTTAAAGCACTATGCAATTAATACCTATCACCTTAGCTTATTAAGCACCTACATTACTACACAGGTGAAATGGTCCCAATCTCCCATCCCATCATCATAATCAAATAACCATAACATCATTTCCAATGTTAAGCTCCTCGCTTAACATCCACAACTTCCCAAGCCATCATACTCTAATCATGAATAAGTCCAAGCCGCTCTTGACCGTGAGCACGGCTATCATGACAGTTCTGACTCTGCAGAGTTTGTACCACTGTACCCACATGTAGTGATTTCATCCCCCGTTGCCGGGTGGACTAAAAGAACCTCCATTATGCCAGTGGCTACGAACCACATTCACACTTCCCAGGTGTGTAGCCAGGAGATCACTACGAAGCCTTTACAAAGGGATTCCCGACGAGTGTGGGCCCACTGAGGTTTCACCCCTAACAGCATACAAGAGGCTCCAACCCCGCTGCAGTGGCCCCCTCTTGAGCCTTGCGGTTCATATGGTAGTCCAGCTGGCACCTACTCCCCGCACCATCCAACACACCCATACTACGCCGGGGATACACCTAATTAATTGGCCAAGCTGCCCCATCTCAGCATGTGGTTGGCACGGTAAAGCCAGGTTACATGCTCCATGAACCGGTCCTTAGGATCCAGGCAAGTACTAAACACAAACCCGAGTCTCGTGCACCCAGCACACAACCAAAACATCCAACTTGCCTTGATCCCTACCTCTACATAACTCACAATATCTCATTCAAGAGTATGGTAAAATAAACTAATGATCTCATATCCCAAATATCCCATTCTAAGCATGGCTAAGCATATGCATAATAATAAATGACATGATAAAATAAATCCCAACCCAAGCTACAAGGAAACAAGGTAATGCAATTCTAGGGAAACTTCCTAGCATGGGTTTCATATTTCATTTGACAATGCAAATAATTCTATCTACACATCCTAGTATAGGATCAAAGTGGTCAAGGACACTTGCCTCCTTCCTGCTGCTCTTGAAATGGGTAGTACTGATCTTGGAAAGGAAGAACTTGCTCTGGAGCAGGTTCTACATCATACCATCACACATAGCAAAAGAAAAACAACAATCCATAAGACATAGTTCACACTTCCACTTCATACAAACCACACATTCACATTTATGAAAGTCATTCACAATTATATGTGTTGTGGTTACTCTATGTGTGTTGATTTGTGGCTTACATGCACTTTTAATCATGTGTATATGATTCCTACTTTTGTATTCACATTTATGCTTGCATACTATATATATGAGTTTCCAATTTAAATAAATTCCTTATATTCAATTACTACACCTTTTAGCTACCAAGTATGCATGAAAGTATTTTCCTACTCCATATGTGTCTTCATCCTTCTACCAACCCTAAACTGAATTCTTTGGATTTTGGAATCTTCATTTATCATTTTCTAATTATTTATACCTAGCTTGCTATATTTTCAAATTTACTTCCTATGCCTAAATGTGTACTTTATTATGAAAATAGTAAGACACATCATCTAAACAGAATAGGTTCTGATCCAAAATAGTTAATAATATATTTTTGATCTTTTCCTCTGATGTAAACTATTTTACAATTATTTTTTTTCTAATTTTCAGAATTATTCTCTACTTAAAATGTGTCCCTATAACTAATAAATGTGAATAATAAATTAAACATATTCATTTCAGCCAAAAATCTATTTTTATCTCACTCCAAGGTTTTCTAAGTACTGGGAAAGTTTTTAATTTGAATTAGACAATATGTTTGTCCCACCTTTTAAATTTTAAATACTAACCACATATTCAATTTCCTAAATTTAATATCAAATAGGGTTAAAAAGGTAAACTCACCCCACTACAGGGTCTATAATATTATTTTAAGAATTTTCAGGGGTCTAGCTACACATAATAGAGGGGTTTTTCCTAATTTTTATTAAGTCCAGGGGCTAAAACTGATTTTTAAATGAATTTACATGATTTTCTGAAGTTCCAGGGGCTAGATCAGAAGTTTCCGGGGCTAGCTCTTATTTCCCGAGAACCCCAGGGGGTAGCACGTAAGAATTCCAGTCTTTATAACGCGGGGCTGACGTGAACCGTCCGATTTAAAACAGACGGCTGAGATTATAACGTCGAACTGGTACGTGGGGATTTAAACTCTACCGTGCGATTTAAAATAAACGGCGCACAAGCGGCCACCGCTCTGATCGAGCGCGGGCGGCGCTGCCCGGCGGCGCACGGTGGCGGGAGGCGGCGATCTCGCCGGAGAGTTTCGGATCTTCGTAAATTCTTCCTAGAACTGTGATTTTATGGCATAGATCGGTGGAGGGGAGGTCGGGGATCTCACCTCGGGGGTTTTCTTGAGCTCGGAGGTCCTGGAAGGCGGTCGGCAACGAGGTCCGAGGTGAATTCACGGCGAGGCTCGTCGGCGCTGTGTTTGAACCACAAACCACCAAGTTTTCTGCACCTGCGAGGTTCCCCGGAGGCGGTGGATCAAGACCAGCGAGTTAGATCGGAATTTCCGAGCGTAGATCGGCCAGAATTCACGGGAGGGGCTCGGGTTCTCACCGGAGAGAAAATCGGCAGATCGTGGGGGAAAACAGGACGATGTCGGGGTTTTTATAGATGGGAGAAGGGCGGCGTTCGGTTGTGATCGAGTTTGCGTCGCCCACGAACAAAATTCGGCTGGGATACGCAGGAATCCGGGTCGGTTTGGATTCGAGGTGAGAGAGAGTCCGGCCGAGCGCGGCGCTAGCGCGAGGAAGAAGAAAGATTGGCGGCCCCGCCTGTCAGTGGGAAGAAGAGGGCGCGCGCGGCTGCGGGCTGGCGCGGGATCGGTGGGCCGGCTGGTGGGTTTCGGCCCACTGGCCATTTTTTTCTGTTTTCCTTTTTCTTTTTCTATTTCATTTCTGTTTTGAGTTTAATTTGAATTTTTGCAACACATGCAACACGTCCAAAAATTTTTAAACTCCCCTCTGAGCAGGATTTTGGGTGTTACAATCCGGCATTGGGCTCGGATGTGTGCTGATGCAAGACCGAAGGGTGGTCACGTATGGATCATGGCAGCTCAGAAACCATGACCAGAATTACCCAACTCATGACTTGGAGCTCGCTGCCGTGGTACTCGCACTTAAAATATGGAGGCACTACCTGCTCGGTAACCTCGTGCATTTATATACTGACCACAAAAGCCTCAAGTACATATTCACTCAGCTGAACATGAGGCAGTGAAGATGGTTAGAATTGATAAAGGATTATGAAATAGAGATCCATTATCACCCCAGCAAAGCAAACCTAATGGTGGATGCGCTGAGTCGCAAGTCACACGTCAACAACCTGACCATCACCCCGTTGGAAGAGAGTGAGCGACCATTGCATGTGATTCCACATGGAGCTCTCTACAACTTGGCTTTGATTCCCACCATCCGTGAAGAGATGGAGGCAGCTCAGAAACATGACAAGGGCATGTCGCATTTGCGGAGACGTGTAGACAGTGGGGAGCTGAAATGTTTCCGGAAAGACGGAGACGGCGTCCTATGGTTCAAGGACTGGATTGTCGTACCCCGTAACCCGGAGTTACGGAGGAAAATCTTTGATGAGGCTCACTTGTCAAAGTTTTCTGTTCACCCCGGCAGCAACAAAATGTATCAAGAACTCAGAAACAAGTTTTGGTGGACACGAATGAAGCGGGAGATCGCAAAGTACGTGTCCGAGTGTAATACATGTCGAAGGGTGAAGGCAGATCACATGAGGAAACCAGGACTGCTACAACCACTAGGCGTTCCTGCCTGGAAGTGGGAAGATGTGAGCATGAACTTCATCATCAGTTTACCCACCACTCTTCAGAAGCATGATTCTGTGTGGGTGATCGTCGACCGGCTCACCAAAGTTGCCCATTTTATCCTGGTCAACACCAACTACAACACTAAGAAGTATGCTGAATTGTACGTCTCACGGATCCTGTGCTTGTACGGCGTACCCCGCATCCTCATATCGGATTGGGGCACTTTATTTGTGTCCCGTTTTTGGTAGCAGCTGTTTCTTTGGGGCGAAACTGATCCGTAGTTCAGCGTACCACCCGCAGACAGATGGGCAAACCGAGCAGGTAAATCAAATTTTAGAAGATACGTTAGGAGCTTGTGCTATCAATCACGGTAAGAATTGGGATGATCACTTACCGTTAGCCGAGTTCTCGTACAACAATGGGTACCAAGCCAGCATCAAGATGGCACCCTATGAGGCGCTATATGTGAGAAAATGCCGCACACCACTGAATGGGTGTGAGTCTGGCGAAAGGGTCACCTTCAGGATTGATATTGTCAACAACGCGGAGGAAAAAGTTGGGCTGATCCAAGCGAACCTAAAAGCCGCTCAATCCCGACAAAAACAGTATGCGTACCGGCGAAGACGCCCGTTACAATTCGAAGTCAGGAATCACGTGTATCTACGTGTATCTCCAATGAAGGGCATAAACAGATTCGGGGTGAGAGGAAAGTTGGCACCCCAATTCATCGGTCCATTCCAGATTACAGAAAGATGTGGGTCGGTAGCATACCGGCTGGAATTACCAGAAATACTTTCCGGTGTGCACGACGTCTTTCACATTTCTCAGCTGAGGAAGTGTCTTAAGCTATCAACTACCATTCAGCTGGGGGATATTGAAGAACTGAAACCGGATCTCACGTATCGGGAGGAACCGGTTCAGATCATTGATGAAAAGGCCCGAACCACACACAACCGTACGTGGTGGTTCTACAAAGTTCTATGGAGTAATCACTCTGTAGATGAAGCGACATGGGAGAGCGAAGGATTTCTTCGCGCTAACTACCCCGACTTTTTCATGTCGCACATACGGTAATTTTCCACCGTCCTCTCTCATTTTCAGCTTATGATCTCAGGATGAGATTCTTTTAAGGGGGGAGGAATGTAAGGGCCTAAGTTTCTGCACACATCCAAAGTGTTCATCACACCACACACACCTCATTTGAGGAAACTTTATGAACACCTTTGAAGAGCAAGTAAACACCATCAACATGGTCATTAAAGAATAAACTCACCAAATGCAAAAGTGGCATTTCCCACATGCATCTTATAGGGGCTGAGCATATGAAAAACTCATACACCTTGCTAGGAATGCTTATGCCAAATTTCACCCGAATCCAAAACCTTTTTGAGGTATTTTTGGGTATAACTAGAAAGAGGCTAGTTTGAACTCAAATTCAAACTCCTTGTAGCCCATGAATTCAAAAGTGGGATCCATATTCACACTCAGCACATTTTTGTGAGCTCACACACAAATTTTCACTCCATTTGGAGTTGATCTTGACATGAGCTAATTTTAGCAAATTCAAACTCAATTTGAATTTCAAACTGCATATGTGCTGAAAATATATTCAAACACTTCACAAATTGAATTCTATCCAATTCAAATGGCCAGTTGGTAGATAATTCAAATGTCAAAGGGTATTTGGGTCTCTACTGTTTAGAGCAGTGGCGAAAATTGAATTTCAGAGGTTAAAAGGGGAGTGGGTCCCACATGTCAGCCTCACTAGCAATTTCAACCGACTGAAGACAAGGCACTCGGTTTCTCGGGCTTCATCCGAGCGTGCCACCGAGCTGATCGCCGGTGCCAGTTCCTGCTCGGTCTGAGCTGTGTCAACCGAAGTCGCCCCTCCCTCTTATCCCCGCAGCCGAGCCGGCCGGAGGCAGAACCGATCAGTTCGTTGTTCCCTCGCGCAAGAAATTGACCAGAGCCGCCGCTACTCCTTCGATTCTCGGCCACCCACCAAGCTCGCGTGTGAGCCTCGGCTGAGCAGCAAAACGGCACCACAGGACTTTCCACAACCCCCTCAAACCATCATCGAGTGAGCTCGTGCTCCCTACACCGAGAAACACTCGTTTCCGCGGCGGCCGATACAAAACCGAGAGGATGTGCTCTCGTGGGCAGCCTCACCCCGGGCTTGTCACGGCCAAGCAAAGCTACTTCTGGACGCGCAAGGACCTCCTGCAGCTCACCTCCGAAGCTTGAGCTGAGAGGTTGAGCATCGACGTCAAATTTTGCAGTTTGCTTCCAGCCGGTGCAAAGTCACCTTTGGGTAAGAAACTTTAAAATTCCCGTTTGGTTCTCATTTAGACTCCACGAAACTTCACACACAGGGACTAGACTCAGGTACCCATAAGTTAGCTTCACGAAACCTAGCATGAAAAACCCTGTGCACGGCGTATTTCAAAGTTTTCCGACGGCGGCTTTATTGGGAAGCATCGGGCACACGGTGAGACCCACCTTGGAGCTGTTCCCGGGCCTGTCCACCGCCATGCCAAGCTTCTTGAGCCAACACTAGTGCTGTAGAGTCACTACACCAAGCTCTTGGCAGGCTAGCACGTTGGAGCGACGTCGCCAAACGCTTCCGGAGCCGCCGCACCGTCGCGGGCTTGGTTAGAGCCAACGTCGAGAGGGGGAAACCCTCCCAACGTGTTCAGCGCACAAAATTAGGGGCCAGCAGCGTCTCAGAGCATGGGATCCGCGGACGGTCGAGTTCGGTGGTGCTCCGGCGACCTCAGCGGCGCTACCGCGCGGGAGGCGCGAGGTAGAAGACGACCGTGGCTGGGCCCGCTGTCAGTTGGAGGAAACCGGGGGATTGGATCGTCTGTGGGTGCTAATCCGCTTTGGCAGTGTGAGAATTAAATCTGTAGCCCCGTGTGTCATTGGTTCAGCACATGACACGTGTCCCTTGGACCCACAGGCAGATTTAAACATTTCCCCGATTTTCAAGATTTAGTTCAAACTTCAAACCCACATAACTTTGGCTAGGTAACTCCAAATTGAGTGAACCAAATTTTGTTGGATTCAGCTCTCTTAGTACTGTCCAGAAAAGCAAGTTTCACTTTATGAAAATCCTTATTTCTCCAGAATTAATTCTTCAAAGTTTAAACTGGTTACAATTTTAACTGGAGAACCCTTTGGAGGAAAATTCTGCCATTTTGCTGGGATGTTCACCAAAATATCCCTGAGCTATCATAAAAAATTTCAGATCCATTTGAGCTCATTTGATCCACCTAATGGTGTGATTAATAAAACTGTTCCAGAGAAAATGGAAAATGTCCAGAAACATTTTCAGATTTTCCCTGAAATTGTTTAGCTCATATCTTTAGCTAGGAACCTTCAAATTAAGTGAAACCAACTCCATTAGAATCCTTTGGAAATCTAGTTTTCATAAAGTCATGGCTTGTTCCATGAAAATCCCTAGTACACCCTAAGAGCTCCAATTAAGGCCAAGTACATAATTATTAGTGGAGAGTCCAAATGAGCTTTGCTGCAAATGAAACATAGCCAAGTCTCTGTTTAGGTTGTATCCAAACCACAGTAAAAATTTCAGAGTCATTGGGTCTGTCTAGCAAGACTTATAGTCTTCACAAATTCAACTTCAATTCACATGCATTTAAATTGATAAATATATGTGTTTATCTCATGTAGTCGCTAAGGTTGAGGAGGAGCCCAAAGTCCTAGACTTCATCACTCCTGAGGAGCAGCTAGCCTATGACCAACAGAAGCAAGGCAAACTCCAGTTTGCATTGGCCTTTTTACAAATTTTATTGTTTTGAGAACTTACTTTGAGCACCCACTTTAATTTTTGCATTAGAGTCTTGTTTGAAAACTCAAATGCATAGCCAAGAAAACCCTGGGTTGGGCTTAGGCTTGTAAACCGCGATTAGCTACTGCAATGCTAAGATAGGGTAGGATTCGGTACAAGTCAAGTAGTCGAAACTGCTCGCAAGAATAGGCTAGAGGCACACTACTCGGGTGAAGGTAGCAAATGAAACAGATGGCAAGAAAACTGAGACCGAGTGGAGAGTAAGGGCAGCAGGACGTTGGGGCCTGGGTGCCATAGCTCCGCTTGTGTCGATTGAGGACCGAGCCATGTGCGGGCCTGTTGAACAAGCTAGAACAGTACCGAAGACCTACCAGATATATGGGAACCGGGAAACCGATGTAACTCGGGTAGCTGGGTATTGAGGCATTGCTTGTTGTCCAGAGAGTAGGTTGAGAGCTTGAGGTGTAAATCAGCTGGCGGCACTGCGGATGCGCGCGCAGATACCTCTTGCTCGAGACGATAGGACCGGTTCAATATTTGGCTGACGGGTGAAAGGTGGTTGCGTACGACGTCCGTGATGGTTGCTGTAGGCAACATCGAGTACGGGCGTATGTGACGGGTTATTCGGGTAACCCTGCAGGTGTAAATCGATTATAATCGCTGTCCCTCGTGGTCAGTGAGTACCACTTGTTCACTGTACCGTGACGTAGAAAGAACGGGCTAGATACATGTTAAAGGTTTGCTGATTTGAAAGCTATACATTGATTGTTAATGACTTGCTCTAGTTTAGAGCTAATTAAAGTTCTTTTCGACCTTAGGCAAAGTACATGAGAGAAATGCATTTTTTGTTTGATTGCGGCTCTCTCATGTGCCTTAGCATGAGGTTCTCCACAACCTGCTGCTAAAACTTGAAAGTAAGGTTCAAATAATTAGGCGAGTCCTTTGCAACTTATTTACCTCATGTACCCTGAATCCCTCATGTAGAAGTTTCATTTATAGGAGAGACGGGTCAGACTTGCTGAGCCCTCGTGCTCACTGCTTGTGTTTGAAGCTTTTGCGGGGTGTTATGAGGAAGAGACTCCCGAGGAGGAGACGAAACCCCAAGAGGGAAACCCCGTTGATTGGGAGTCGGGCACGCCGCCGTGTTACTGTGCGTGTGTGCTAGTGGGGACACGTTCACGGGCTGAACGTGAACTCGGTGCGTAGTCTACGCCCGTGAGTGTACACTGAACATATTTTGTTGTAAAAATGTTCATAAACTCATTTATGTAATAAAATTTTGCTTCCGCTTTGTATCTTTGATGTGCGTTATCTGCTGCTGTGCAACGCAGCACCCCTCAGTGTGATCTTGGCTTGACGAGGCTGTGGGGCCCTGTCAGATTCCCTTCTCCCACCAGTGAATCCCTTGTTCTTCCATGGATTATTGAAGGATTGAAGCCCAGGAAACCTTCCCCGGACCCCTCCTTTTAACCTCGGCACGGATCATTATGGTTTCATCCCCTTTTTGAAGGTATTTTGCCCTTCTTCTATATTTGTCAAATCCTTTCGACCTATACTCGAATCCCTGGCTAGGAATTGTCCTATATGTTGCTTCCAAGTCCCTTGCAAAGTAGATTGATGATGAGGTCAGGATTAGGAAAGATTTGGATGATTTAGGGTGCAAAACTGTACAAATTCAGACATGTCCGAGATCAACCTCGGACAAGTCCGAACCTTTCGGACATACCCGAACCTGTACAGACTGAACTCTAAATTATTTTTCTGCCTACTACAATTTGTTCCCAAACCCCTTCATAATCATATCGCGGTTGTCCTATTGCTCAGGCATCATGTCGGACGCTCCTCCACGTGAAATTAAGAGCAAGAAAAGAAATGACCGTGCAGAGTCTCCGCCGGTCATTAGTGCCTACTCCCGGTGAAAGAGAACAGTACAAAAAGTGGCAAGAACAGCAGATGAGACGGGAAAAGCTGTTCCGATCATGCTTGATAGCAATGAGGGGTCCGAGAAACCAAGGCAAGCAAATCCTAGAGAAGTTGGCCCGTTGCACATGGCGGTGCCAATTAGAGGTCCTCGGAGGACAACTCCCATTATGGATTATCGAAGGAACATTTTAGGGGCACTGGAGCAAAGGGTTGAGAACATCTATGAGTATGAGAAGATGGCAGCTGACTTCCTCTTATGGAGTGATTTCCATGTTGACTACTATCGGTCAGTTCTCATGAGCAAGAAGCATCCAGTCATTGACATGCAATGGATTGACTGGAATGTGGGGAACCCCTTCCGGGATCCACACTCCAAGAATCGCATTGGGTGGTGTTGTGCGATGCGGCACCCAACAGCATACACAAAAAGATGATATCAACATATGAAATTCTTTATTTCTCAAGATAAAGTATTTTACAACATATTGTACAAAAGATGTACATACACAGCGGAATATAACTATACATGTACTCACTCGCGGTCCTAACTATGCCGAAGAGAAGTCGTCCAGCCCGTGGATGCTTCCTACTAGCTTCACAAGAGTATAAGTCAGCGGCTAGGTTTCCGGTGAGTTATACGAACGGTGAGGTCCGATGTTTCACCGAACAACCTTCTTCATAGCAGGCATCCTGCTACCTGCAAAAACAACTACGAAGCAACCATGAGCACTAAGTCTCAGCAAGTCTTATCCGACAATCCTTAACATGTAACTCTACATGCAGGAGTGGTAAGAACATAGGAAGTTGAGTTTGGATAAAAAGCTTAACTAACCTTGATCCTTATATTCAAATTCTTATAGCAGCCATTTTAATGGTCCCCACGCATCACAACACCGGAAGTCCACAATCAAACAAGAAACGCTTATTCCCAGATGAAGGATTTAGTTTCTACACCACGGTCCATCGAGTTACATTGTTTCATGGGTCCCACACCCCACTATATATCCGGTAAAGCTCAAACTTGTCCAGCAGAGCCGCATACGGCGCGGTCCTTAACCGACACGGACGGGTCTAATACCCAACCTCCACATTGGCTTTACAATAACCGGCCCGGGCCCAATATGGTCCCAAGCATTGTCACACCCATCAGGTCGAGACAACCTTGAGCGTTCCATCCTACTGGAACTCCCCGTCCACATCTCACTTTTCATGAGGGGGCTCTTATCAACAACTTTCTCACATGAGTAGACACCGCTACTCGACCTTTCTCGCGAGTAGCTTCCAACTACTTGACTTCTACTGGGCTATCTACAACATTAGCCTAGCCAACTACGACGAGAGGAAACCTATGCTAAACTTTCTAATCAGAGATTTAATAGCCATGCAAGTGGGTATCAAACATCCTAGACAGAATGCACAATATCAATCTAAAACATTAAGTGTAAGTAAAGAAAAATTTGTAAAAGGTAATTATATGCAAACCGGGGCTTGCCTTGCTCAACGGTTTTGTTAGTGACTATGAAGTTAATCTTCCTCCGGAGAATCCGCCAAACTCATCACGAGATGGAGATCCTCGCCTCTAAGTTGAACTCCACGTCGAGCGTCGACGACACGTGAGCTATTAAGATGCAATGCACATATATTCAAAAGCAATTTAGGAAATGCTTTAATTCTGTTGTATAAGTTAACTACGGCTAAGAGGGGAAAACAACAGCCAGGTTTCTGTTGTCGGATCTACAACAATAGAGAGGAAAATACTAGGTGAAATGAAAGTAACCTTAATCACCATGTGATTAAGACTTTATATGAACACCTAGCCCTAAAGAATGATAGCTCAAGTTCAAGGGGTCCAATGAAGCTGAAAATTTAACCACAGCTTCAAGGGAGGTTATGTAGGAAGTGTGCAAAATTTGAGCTCAATGAATAGCTCAATGGAGTCACAACAATTCCTTATGTGGTTTTAACTATTCTGCCCTTACCTCCTAGTTCTTGAGCTCTCCTAAGCTGAAAAGTGGACTTTTTGTGAAGTACACAATGTCCTGAGTCCATAGGAATTGGTTTTACCATTTTTGGAGTTTCCTACATGGCGATATCGTATTTACAAAGTTGGTAAAAAGGCTGAGTTATTTTTCCTTTTCCTATTTTTCAGAGACATACAAGATTGAATCATCATTTTGCCTAGCAAATGAAGTCCAATGCCTCTGAAAGTTTTACTGTTCAAGTATATTTAGTAGAAGGATCTGCCCGAATTGGGAATTTTCCAATAAACGGAACTTCTAGAATTAATTCCCTAAGATTTTTCTTAAAGAAATTAATGAGCCAAATCCAGGGGCTTTCATAAATATTGGGATGCACCCCTGGATACACTATAGGAATCCAGCAAATCTACGATGGCCAAATTAATTTAAGACACCTAACCCTACAACCGTCGTAAATAAGTTTATTTACGACGACCACGTTTGGCCGTAGTAGATAAAAGCTTGTTTACGAGGGCCAGAATCGACCCGTCATAACTACCAGCTAATTTACGATGGCCAGGGTCTGGCCGTCGTAAATAGGCGGTATATATCCGCTGGCCCGGGGTCGGCGCAGGCATTCACGCCCGTGCCGAACCCGAGCCCGCCGCCGCCGCCCGAAGCGCTGCTGTCCCAGGTTCACCGCCCCCAGCCGCCGCTGCGTCAGCCCCCGCCGCCCCCAGCCGCCGCCGCGCAGCCCCCGCTGCCCCCACACCCGCCACCGCCCGAGCCCGGGCCAGCCCGGCCGCCCCGGCCCCCGCCAGAAGCAGAGCGCCGCCCCGACCTCCGCCGCCGCCCCGGCAACTCCATGCCCTCGGCCACCGCTGCCCCCAACCCCGGCGGTTCCGGCGCCCTCCCCCGACACAGGCGGCCCCCGGCGCTCCTCCCCGACCCATCGAGAAGTTAGTTTTTCTAATTTAGTTTATAATTGGATTTAGTTTAGTTAATTTAGTTATTAATTGTTATTGTTTAATTTATGCAAATTGTTTTATTAGTTTTAGATTGAATTTACTTCAATTGTTAATTGTTTAGTTTATGAATTTTGTTTAATATAGTTGTCAATTCTTTATATTAGTTTTAGATTTAATTTATTTTAGTTGTAAATTGTTTAGTTTATAGATTTTGTTTAATTTGGCAGTAATTTGTTTGCATTAGTTTCAGATTTAATTTTGTTTAGTTGTAAATTGTTTATTTTACGTTTTTTTGTTTAATTTAGTTGTAATTTATTTAGTTTTAGATTGAATTTAGCTTCTCTCCCGCCCACCCCCTCCACGTCGCCGGCAGCCCCGCCACGCTGCCAGCTGCCCGCCGCGCCGCCGCCCCCCTCCTCCACGCCGCCCTCCGCCCCCAGCACCCCGCACCTCTGCCGCCCTGTGTCGCCGCCCAGCTTCCCCCAGCCTCCTCCGCCACCCCTCCATTCACCCACCGTCGATATATTTGTTTCATTTCATTATTTAGTTTAATATTGTGTATAAAATTGAGTGTTTATGATATACTCTCATGACGGTTTGGTATATATATACACCGTCGTGAGAGCATGTGTAAAACATGTTAATTACGACGGTTCTAGACCGAGTTGTCACGTCGTGACGGCGGCGGGAGCTAGAAGGCCCCAAACCTCCAAGCTTCGAGCACCCAAGGACGCGGAGAGACGCTCGACGAGAGCCGTCGGTCCGGGCTTGGCGCCCGACTGACCTCCATCCAACGCCCGACCCTTCATCCATCGTAGCCCCTCGCAACAGGGTACAAGGACCACCCAACGACCCGTGTCCTTCTCCCGTTGTTCTTAAGATCCCGGACATTCCGAAGGATTAGGTCGCATGGACGCAGACCCACGCGTTGACGGTCACCCCTATTCTTCCCCCTCTCTCTCTTTGATTCTTTCCTCTCTCTCTATCTCTCTCTCTCATAAATGACTCAAAAAAGAATGAGTAACGTAAACCTGTAGAATATGCATCACCCATTTCGAACCGACCCGTCTCACTTGCGTTACGCAAGTGAGCCAGGTAGGTTCGGAATTGTCCCTTTTTGACAGCCTGAGAGTGACCGAGGGGTGTGCCTACGACGAGACGTGGGTCTTGAATCTGGACGAGATTTCGATAGCGTAACCCTGATGTTCTCTGCTGCACCATTATCGGGCGTGCAGTAGGAGAACAGCAAGGTTAGGCTGTCGAAATTTCGTCTCGATTCAGACCTGGCGTCTTGTCAGAAGCACGTTCATCTCGGTCAGTCTTGGGTGGGTTTAGGACCTATCCGTCTCAATAGAAGTATAAATTAACGATATTTTCCCGGTCTTTAATCTGTAGCCTCCAACATGGGTGAAGACCGTAGTTGGATGTACACTGGTTGGAACAAGAAAGGTGGTCACTCAGATGAATGGTTCGCAAAGAAAGATGCTTTTATCGATTGAGCCTTTCATTGTCGACGATCGATAAGGTGTGATTCCCATTTACAAAATGCTGAAACACAAAGTGGCTTGATAAAATGACTCTTTTGATACACTTATGTCGAAATGGTTACACGTCACATTATGAGGTGTGGAGTTTTTACCGAGAGACAGCTTCTAAAGTTGTACAAGAAGTGCAAGAGGATGATGACAACACGGGGGTTGATTGGATGGATGAGATGCTACAAGCTATTAAATCAGAGGCTTCGGAGGATCCTCCAACAACAAAGGTAGAAGCATTCTTCAAGCTTCTTAAAGCTTCAGAAGAGCCGCTTCATGAACATACAGAAGTGACTCTCCTTACGTTCATCACCAGACTGTTAAAACGACCTAATCAAATTGATCGGCGATATCCTTCCACAACCCCACAAAGTGCCTAAAGATATGTATCGGTCGAAGAAATTGTTATCTGATCTCGGTATGAAATATGAGAAGATTGATGTGTGTCCAGACAATTGTTTGCTTTTTTTGGAAAGAGCATGCGAAAGAGAATAAGTGCTTAAAATATGGTAAATTGAGGTTTGTCGAAGTTGGTAACGACGATGGTGATAATGTGATGACAGAAGTCACACATAAGCAACTTCATTACTTACCAGTGGCACCTCGATTGAAGCGGTTGTTTATTTCAAAAAGAACAGCTAGACACATGAGATGGCACACAGAAGGTGTACATCAGAACAATGGAGTCACGACGTACCCGTCCGATGGTGAGGCATGGAAGGCACTTGACCACTTTGATCCAGACTTCGCCAGTGATGCGAGAAATGTTGGCATGGGTTTGGTGAAAGATGGCTTCTCGCCATTTAGTACAAACGCCACGCCATACTCGTGTTGGCCCGTTTTGTTATTCCATACAACCTGCCACCATCTCTTTGTATGAAGTATGAATTCATGTTTCTTTGCCTCATCATATCTAGACCGGATCATCCTGGGCCACGTCTAAACGTGATGTTGAAACCGTTGATTGAAGAAATGAAAACTTTGTGGACAAGAGTCGAAGCTTACGACTGTTACAAGAAGCAAAAATTCAACCTACGGGCTGCTTACTTATGGTCCGTCCATGATTTTCCAGCATATGGTATGTTTTCTGGATGGAGCACTCACGGTCGTTTGACGTGCCCGATATGTGATTCAGGCACGGATTGCTTTCGACTTACGACTTACTCATGGAGGCAAGATATGCTACTTTGATTGTCATAGACGTTGGTTGCCTTGAAATCACGTGTTTCGACAACAGAAGAATGTGTTCAGAAAGAACAAAGTTGTAACAGAAGGACCACCGAAACGTCAAAATAGGTCAGAAATTTCTGATATGTTGAACAAATTGGTGGCAGATGAAAGTCGTTCTGGATATTTTGTAGGTTATGGAGAGGAACACAATTGGACTCATATATGTGGCATTTGGGAGCTTCCGTATGTGAAGTCCTTGATTTTAATGCACAACATTGATGTTATGCATCAGGAGCGTAACATGGGCGAATGTATAATTAGCACATGCATGGATATGACGGGCAAAATGAAAGACAATATAAAGGCTCAAAAGGATCTGGCAGAGCTTTGTAACTGTCCAACACTTGAGCTCTCCAAAAGCGGTGGTAAGCCATGTGCTTCTTTCTGTCTTTGATCTAAAGAAAAGAAAGAAGTCATGAAATGGTTGAAAAGTTTGAAATTCCCGGATGGTTAGGTAGCTAATCTGAAACGAGTCATGAATGTTAAGACGGGAAAGCTCATTGGATTGAAAAGTCATGATTATCATATAATTATGGAAAGACTCCTACCATTATGTTTCGCGGCTACTTTGATGATGCGGTGTGAAAGTTGCTAGCTGAGCTTAGCTACTTCTATAGACAGCTATGTGTTAAAGAAATCACGATATAGAAGATGAATAAGATGGAGGAGATACTAGTACTGTTATGTAAGGTGGAATTTTTTTCCTCTAGGCTTCTTCAATCAAATGCAACATCTCCTTATCCATCTTCTATTCGAGGCTAAAGTGGGTGGTCCTGTGCAATATACATGGATGTATCACATTGAAAGAGCACTTAGATATCTGAAGCCAATGATTGACAACCGAGCAAGGGTGGAAGGGTGCATTGCCGAAGCTTTTACCCTTAAGGAAGTGGGATACTTTTCAAGTGTTTACTTTGCAGAGCAACACAATGTGAATACTTGGGCGATGTGATATAATATGGATGAACATCCACCTTGCAGCGATCTCTCTATTTTTGCAATGAAGGGTACTACTGTTGGTGGTAGCCGGAGCTACAATTGTAGCGCAGATGAAAGAATGACCGTTTTCCTCTACATGTATGCTAATATAGATGGGATGGACAAATATTTTGAGTAAGTTTTTGTCCTAACATTGATGCTTATCGTCATATTATGCAGCATTTATATTTATGAAAGTTTATTCCGTCCAGTGAGTTCCACAAGCAAAATTGGACACATAGGCATCAACCTACGAGCAAACAAGTAGAAACGACTCGACGGGACGGAATAAATGGACGACCTAATTTTCTTTCCTGGTTCTGAGAATATGTAAAGTTTTATCGTTAACTTATGAGTATTTATAAAGTATGCTTATAACTTTTAAGTATTATAAAGTATTCTTATAACTTCGTAAGTTAGAAGCTACGGCCAATATGATGTCAACGGGTTTCGTTTTCGTACAACTGAATTTGAAGCTCTTCGTCCTCTCGCAGCAACATGTAGTACTAGAGTTCTAACGAGGGCAATCAAATCTCAAGGCCATGAAACTAATTACTATGGGATCATTAACAAAATTCTTGAATTTAGTTTTACCGGAAATAAGGAACTTCAAGTCGTCTTCTTTGATTGTGATTGATTTGACAACAATCATGGAACACGCCAAATTGAATTTGGCATGGTGGAAGTCAAACACAATGAACGACTACGAGGCTACGATACATTTATCCTTGCACACCAAGTGGAGCGAATGTATTATTTACCTTATCCATGTCAAAAGATTAATGCTTTGCGGGTGGTACATAAGGTAAATCCTCGTGAGCGGTTATATACTCCAAGAGATGATGACTACCATGATATCAATGACGTTGACGAGGTTTATCAAGAACAAGAGTTCTCGGACTTGTTTTCCGTCGAGCCTGGTGTCGAACTCGATCACTTGGTTGGCGACGCTAACGATGAAGATACTTCTAATATGCGCAAACGAAAACGGAAACAAATTACGAAACAAGATTGAAGGTATGGTTTAAGGAGTAGGGTTCGTGATGTCGATGAATTCTGAAACTGACTCCAAGTAACTTTTTTCACTAAATTATCATAACTTTGTATATTTTCTTAGCATATTTATCAATTAATCCTTACAACAGGATGCCGTCAGAGAAGGGAAAAGGGAAGGGGGCTAGGGGCTTCCTCAGGGAGGTACGGGACACCCTTTTTAGGGGTAGTTCCTCAGGTGAGAGCAGACGCTCTCAGCTGTTGGACACGTCTCGGACCTAGCGAGCATACATGTGGCCTTACAGCGCACAGATGTACATTTTCATTGGAAATTATGTTATCTTATATATCACTTAGCAATTAACTATTCTTATCAATCCTTTTATTTTCCAGTCTGACTCGGAGTCATCTGAGTCTGAGTCAGAGGCTAGGGCGCCACCATAGCCTTCGGGGTCGCCTATGGCTGCCACGGAGGCGCCTAGCGTGGAGCCTTCGGGCTCTAGTGGTGAGCAGCCTTCCGGGTCACCAGACGTGGTCCCAGAGCAGAGGCGGCGGACGAGGAGGATACACTTTGTGTCTCCTTCTCCAGTTCCAACCGAGTGGGTCACTATTCACCCGGTCGGAGATATGTAAGCAAACTATCTCATAATATTCAACTTTCAGATTCTTTTGTTTGTGGATACATTAATAAGTTCACTAAATCCTTGCAGCTCCTGGTACGACTGCTCGTTCACGGGTCAGGGGAACCACAAACAGTTGCCCGGTTGCATCGGGTCTTTAGTACGTCTGCACTATCCCGGTGTGATCGACGGGGTTCCTGCGACGTCGTGGGACGACTACACTCGTGTCTCTCACGAGGCGCACAGCAACCTTGAGGGGGCTGTGTGGGCGGATTTTATGGTAAGTCCATGTGACACCCGGTTCTGAAAACAGAACCAAGTTAATGCATATGTGTGCCCAGAATGTTCATCACACATACACAGGTAATCCACAAACTGAATTCAGAATATGACCACGAATAAATAGGGTTTAAGTACTTTATTACAATGACTCAAAGTCTCACTCATGAATCTCTAACTTATTCTTGCAGTGGAAGTCTCTAAACGACAGCAGAAAATAACTAAACAGCAGCGGCTCCATCTTCAACTCCACAGGCATGTTGACGGTAGTTCGCATGCCTAGTACTCCACATTGTCCTCGAAGTACTCTTCTCCTGTTGCTGATGTTTATGTAATAATGCAAGGTTGAGTACATGTCGTACTCAGCAAGTGCGGGAAAAATATGACATGTAGCTTACAACAAGGTAGGAATAAAAAGGCTCATTGCAGCAAGCAAATATTATTTCACAAACATGACAAAAACAGCAACTATTTCTAAGTGATATTTATCCCAACATGACCAAGTAATTCAGCATCATTTTCTCCATCATAATTCACCCTTTTCTCAAGTCTCAACCAGCCATTAACCTTTATCAAGTTCATCTCATACTCATAAACATTCATAACCATCTCATATTCATATAACCGAAGCCAAATTTATTTTCATGACTCAAAACATTCCCAAAACCAACCCCAATGACCATACCATATCCATACCAAATATCCATCCCAAGTTTTCCCTTCTAATCATGTGAGTTGGCCAGGTGCTTGTGACCGTAAGCACGGCTATCATGATAGTTTTACACTCTACAGAGGTGGCACCACTTTACCCACAAGTTTGTGATTTCGTCACCCGTCGGCGACTGCAGAACCTCCATTATACCAGTACACAACCGTCGGTGTATGGCCAAGAGATCACAAAATAGCCTTTACAAAGGGGCCACTAGATGTATGGACTCACTAAGGTTTCACCAGCAGGCTCGAATCACCATTCTCCCACCTACGGGCCCCCTCTTGTGCCATGTAATTCCCAGGGAAGTCCTCTCTCGACTCCCATTCCCCATGCCATCCATGGTCCATAACAAGCTAGCGACACACCTAATTAGTCAGCTAAGCCACACCCATATTTGGCCTTGTGGTGGCACTGTTTTCCTGTCATGTGCTAGCATGAACCAGTCCTTAGATCTACGGCAATTAAACCACCATCTCATTCAACAACATCCACGAACCAAGCATTCCTAGATCTCCCCCGATTCCATGCTCATTATCAACATCAAGTTATCATTATCATTATTCATATGAGTGCAGTAGCTAGACTTGTTTTAATTCAACTACCCGTATCTCGTAGATTAAGCAAAGCAAAAATGCAAAAACGACCATACCCGACTCATCAACTTTCCCGGCGACAAGGATGGTTAACAAAACTAGTAAACTCCTATGAAAGGGTGTCACATCAAGTTGACTCAAGCATACGAGTTTTTGCAAACAAAACAGTTTCAAAACATGGGATCAATATGGTCAAGGGGCACTTGCCTTGCTCCCGTGGCTCTTGTTGTCCGAGCGTCTCAAAGTCTTGGTGCTGTAGTTCTTCGTAGATGGCTTCTTGAGCTTGTCCCTCTACTCACGACCACGCACATACAAAATTTACAGCAATCAAACATCATGCACAAACTTTACTCAAGATGCAATGGTGTAGATGGATGCAAATCCTATGGTGCTGTTTTATTAAACCAGTTTGTACGTGTTCTTGCATGTTTTAATGGCTTTCATGGGGTTTTATGATGAACAAGGGTGTAGGGATCAAGTTGGACGTGATGATGATCTTGACTCAAGATCTAGATCAATCCCACCATCAAAAACCGATCAAAACGTGATCTGTCCACACGAAAAAGTTTCGTTTCAAAGGGAGCGAAGAAAACGGATGCGTAGAAACAGTGACGATGTCGTAAGATGGGTAACAAAGACCTACCTCACTTTCCTTTGGTGGCAGGGTCTTCCTCCTATCAATGGCAGCTGCAGGGGCTCACCGGCGACTGATTTCAGGCGAGGGGGGGCTTAACTCGGCGAGTTGGGGGCTAGGGCCTCCAAGTCGACGACTTGGGAGGAAGAAAAAGGTAAAGGGTTATGGCCAAAAGGGGTTTTGGGGTTCTATTTATAAGGGGAAAAAGAGGAGTCCTACTCCAATTGGAGCTCAAATAAGAGTCCAACTCAACTTTGGATTTCAACAAACTTATCTTTTCAGTTTGGTGCGGCAGCAATGTGGGGAAAATTTGGAGAGATTGTGTCAGTACCCTCAGTATCGGGTACCCCCGGGCACAGTAGAAAAATCCACCTAAGGACCTCGCCCCCTCCGCAGGGGTGAGATCCGAAAGCTCCACGTGTATGGCGGGTCCAGGCCTTCCCTGTCCTCAGAGGTGAGCTCTGGGCCTGCCACGTGGCCAGTAGAGCCGGGCCACCCTTCTCCTCACAGGCGAGCTCCGGGCCTGCCACGCGGCCAGCGGAGCCGGGCCTCGCCTCTCCTCAGAGGCGAGCTCCGAGGATGCCACGCGTCGAGCGGGGTCAGGCCTCCCTTCTCCTCAGAGGCGAGCCCCGAGGGCGCCACGTGTCCAGCGGGGTCGGGCCTCCCTTCTCCTCAGAGGCGAGCCCCGAGGGCGCCACATGTCCAGCGGGTGCTGGACCTCACCCCCTCCGCGGAGGTGAGCTCCGAGAGCGACACGTGTCCAGCGGTGCCGGACCTCACCTCCTCCGTGGAGATGAGCTCCGAGGGCGACACGTGTCCCGCGGTGCCGGACCTCACCCCCTCTGCAGAGGTGAGCTCCGTGGGTGGCACGTGTCCCACGGCCCGGGGATGTGACGACAGTGAACTTAGACAAATTGGAATTGGCCCATTTCATCTATCTTTTTCCCATTCCCCATCATTTTTATGATCCTTTCTCCATTTCTACTTATTTTTTCAATGTTTCTCTATGTGAAAAATGTATGCATGCACGGAAACAAATTTGAGGGTGTCACAAACCTACCCCCCTTAAACTGAATCTCGCCCTCGAGATTCGATAGAGTAGAGAATAGATGAGGGAATTCTGCCTTGAGGTCTTCCTCACGCTCCCATATGGATTCGGCTTCCGTGTGATGGCTCCACTGTACCTTGCACCATCGGATCACTTTGTTCCTCGTGACCCTTTCCTTCACGTCCAAAATTTGGACGGGGTGCTCCACATAGGTCAGATCCTCTTGAAACTCGAGCTCATCCATCGGTACTTGTTCTTCCGGTACTCTTAAGCACTTCTTGAGTTGGGATACGTCAAACACGTCGTGTACGTCGGAGAGGTGCGTTGGCAGCTCTAGTTGATAGGCTACTTCTCCTTGCTTGCCCAAAATCTTAAATGGCCCAATGTAGCGAGGTGCTAATTTGCCCTTGACGTTGAACCGTCGTTGGCCTCGGATACGCGATACCTTAAGGTACACGAAGTCTCCTACTACGAAGGTCAATTTTCTTCGCCTATTGTCCGCATAACCTTTTTGTCGTGACTGAGCAGCCTTCAAATTTTCCCGTATCGTTTGGACTTGCTTTTCAGCGTCTAGCAGCACTTCGGGTCCAAACACTTGGCTCTCTCCGGTCTCATTCCAGAACAGCGGCGTTCTACACCGTCTACCATCCAATGCTTCAAAAGGTGACATCTTCAAGCTGGCTTGATAGCTGTTGTTGTATGAGAATTCATCATACGGCAAGCTCCTATCCCAACTACACCCATGTTTCAAGGCGCAAGCTCTCAACATGTCTTCCAAAATTTGATTTGTCCTCTCAGTTTGCCCGTCAGTTTGCGGGTGATAAGCAGAGCTTAAATTCAGCCGTGTACCCATGGCTTCATGCAGCTTCTTCCAGAACCTATAGGTAAATTGAGAACCCCGATCTGAAACTATCCTCTTCGGAACTCCATGGCGACACACGATTTGCTCCATATACAGCTCGGCTAGTTCTGCGACGCGGTACATGGCTCTAACAGGAAGGAAATGGGCTGTTTTCGTCAATCGGTCCACAATAACCCAAATGGAGTCGTAACCCGACCGAGTACGTGGCAATCCGACAATAAAATCCATGCTGATGTCTTCCCACTTCCATTCGTGTACTTTCAATGGCTTCAACAGTCCAGCGGGTCTTTGATGTTCGGCCTTCACCCGTTGGCACATGTCGCATAAGGCAACATATTCAGCTATGTCCCTTTTCATACCATCCCACCAATAACAAGTTTTCAGGTCCTTGTACATCTTTGTACAGCCGGGATGTATGGAATAAGGTGAGTCATGTTCCTCCTTTAATATCGTGTCGCGGATGTGCTTCACGTTAGGCACACAAATCCTTTTCCCTAACCAAAGTGTGCCCTTCTCGTCTTCCTTGAAATATTTTTCTATGCCTTGTTGGATTCTTCCCTTGATTTCCTTGATTTCCTCATCCGTTGCTTGGCCATCTCGTATCTCTTGTTCCAGCGAAGAGTTGAGTTCTATCACTTCCATCCCATTCAATAACCCGAGATGTAACCGTTGGAACTCTTTGCGCAGCTCGGGCGGTAGCTCCCGAACAGTGAGTTGGTGACATGCTCCCTTTCGGCTCAACGCATCAGCTACTACATTGGCCTTTCCGGGGTGATAATTGATTCAAATATCATAATCCTTGATGAGTTCCAACCATCGACGTTGCCTCAAATTCAGATCCGTTTGCATGAATATATACTTGAGGCTTTTGTGATCCGTATAGATCTCACATCGGTGGCCAAGGATATAATGTCTCCAAATCTTCAATGCATGTACCATGGCTGCAAGTTCCAAGTCATGTGTGGGGTAATTCAGCTCGTGTTTCTTTAGTTGTCTTGACGCATAGGCTACCACTTGTCCTCCTTGCATGAGCACACATCCAAGCCCTTGTCTTGATGCGTCACAATATATGTCGAAGCTCTTGCTCACGTTCGACAATACCAAAACCGGTGCTGTTGTTAACCTTTTCTTTAGCTCCTCGAAGCTTTCTTGACACACTGGTGTCCACTGAAATGCTCTTCCCTTCATTAGCAATTCAGTCATAGGCTTTGCTATTTTGGAGAAATCCTTGATGAACCGTCGGTAGTATCCAGCCATCCCAAGGAAACTCTGAATATCTCTCACATTCTGCGGTTGGTTCCACTTCAGAACATCTCCCACTTTTCCGGGATCAACCGATACTCCTCTCTCAGAGATCATGTGGCCTAGGAACGATATCTCCTTTAGCCAAAATTGACACTTGCTGAACTTGGCATACAATTGATGCTCTCGCAGTTTCTGCAATGTCAATCTCAAATGTTCTTCATGTTCTTCCTCGCTTTTTGAATACACCATGATATTGTCGATGAAAACCACGACGAACTTGTCCAAGTACTCCATGAAGACCTTATTCATGAGGTACATAAAATATGTGGGTGCATTCGTTAACCCAAAAGACATAACGGTACATTTATATGAACTATACCGTGTTTGAAATGCAGTCTTGGGTATATCAGAGGGCTTAATCTTCAGCTGGAAGTATCCCGACCAAAGATCAATCTTGGAGAAAATTTGGGCACCTTTCATTTGGTCGAATAGGTCCTCTATACGGGGCAGCGGGTATTTATTCTTGATCGTCACCTCACTGAGAGACCTATAATCCACACACATCCTTTGGGTCCCATCCTTCTTGTCTATGAAGAGCATGGGGGCTCCCCACGGTGACTAGCTTGGGCGTATAAAACCCTTTTCTAGCTGCTCCTGAATTTGCTTCTTAAGTTCCACTAGTTCATTAACGGGCATCCTATATGGCCTTTTCGCTATAGGTGCAGTTCCAGGTACTAAATCAATGGCAAATTCAATGTCCCGGTCAGTTGGCATACCCGGAAGTTCTTCCGGGAACACATCTGAAAATTCTTGAATCACCAGAATGCTTTCCAATGTTGCTTCTTCGACGTGGTTCAACGCTGCCTTCTCGGTTGCCGGTTGGGCTGACTCGAACTCAATACGAGTACCGTGCTCATTTGTCAATTGCACGCTCCTCTCAGCACATTGGATTACTCTGTTGTTCTTGCTTAACCAGTCCATTCCAAGTATTATATCAATCCCTTGTGAATCTAAGACAATAAGGTTGGCAAGAAAGTCTACCCCCCCTTATTTTAAGGTTTACTTTCGGACATACTATATGAGTCCTCATCTCTTCACCGGGAGAATTAACCAACATAGTGTGTTTCATATGTGATATGGGCAGATTATACTTGGCAACATACTTGGATGATATGAATGAATGCGATGCTCCGGAATCAAATAAAACAGTGGCTGGGTTAGAGTTGGCAAGGAACATACCAATCACGACGTCCTCAGCTTTTTGCGCTTCCTCAGCAGAGACATGATTCACGTTGCAACAAGCGTAGCTCTGCTGCCCACGGTCACCTTGATTAGCTCCTCCGTTCGGCCGTGGGTTCTGCTTGGGCGCGTTGCTTGGCTGTCCGAGGCCTTTCTTTGGGCATTGACTTGCAAAGTGTCCTGTCTCTCCGCATGAAAAGCATGCTTTGTTCCCCAAAACAGCAGGAATGTTGGGGCGAGGCTGGTTTTGAGCATAGGCACCTATGTTGGGACGGGGTGCAGTAGGCAAAGGCATACGCGGTGCTTGCATAATAGGATGTTGCTGCGGTGGCTGATTAGGGTGAGGTGGGTTTGCAGGGCGGAAAGTAGAAGCGGACGAGCCATACTGTGGTGCAGCTGGGGGCATGAAACAGGGACGTACATTGCTCCCTTGTGGCTGGTATGGCATCTTCCTCTTGCCCTCTTGCTCGATCTCACGGATCTTTCTCTCAACCACTATAGCTTTGTCAACGAGCTTCTGGAAGTTTGCATAATCGTTGTTGAGCAGTTGTACTTGGATCTCATTGTTCAATCCTCTCATGAACAAGTACTGCTTCCTTTGATCCGAGTTGACGTCTTCGGGAGCATACCTTAACAGCTGTGTGAACTTGTTGAGGTACTCATTCACGCTCTTCTTTCCTTGGCGGAGACCTTCAAACTTTTGCCTTTTAAGCATCATGACTCCAGCAGGGACGTAATGAGAGCGAAACTCTCCTTGAATTCAGCCCAAGTGATTGTCTCCTGGTTGTCATGAGCATTGCATAGAGCGTCCCACCAGTCAGCGGCTGCTCCCATGAGTTGGTGCGATGTGAAGAGAACTTTCTCCCGAGCATCGCACTGAACAATAGCAAGCTTCTTTTCCATGGATTTCAACCAATCATCAGCCTCCATGGGATCATTAGCTTGTGCAAAAGTAGGCGGTTGAGTCCTCATGAACTCTCCCAATCTGTTGTGAGCCGGCGGCGGTGGGGGTGCAGGAACGGGGTTAGAATTATAGTTGTTGTCGGCTTGCAGCTGTCCCAAAGTTTGTATCATGGTTTGCATGAGCTGGTTTTGCATAGCCATCAACCGTTCGAGGTTGTTTGCATCAGCCTCGGGGTTAGCATTTTCAGAAACTTCAACGTGGCCATCCTCTTGTGGTTCATGGTTGCCACGATTGTTCCTCCTTTGACGGCTGGCGTTTTACCTCACCATCTGTGAGAGAGAGTTGGGTAGAATAGAAAAGAGAAGTTTAGATTGATCCCCCCAACTATATGCATCAAGGTGTATGAACTAAAATCTTCTTTCATTAATTTCAGCCTATATGAGGATGTGAACACATGCCGAGGACCTCACATCTCTATACTATGTGTGGATGTGGACTTTCGCAGAAGCGTCCCACACCTCACACTAGCACACGAACACAAGCAATCATCACAAAAGTTCAACACACCACTCCTATTCACGCTACCACGATTAAACGTTCCTATTACAGCTTATTCAATGGGAATCCCAAACTTAAGCATGTGAACTGGTGCTGTTCCTGCCGTGAGACGGGGGTGGTCCATCGGACACCTCAATGGGGTTAAGTGCACTCCGACGTGGTGGTGAACGAGTACTTATGCGTGTCGTGCTCCGGACCACCGGCATCTATAAATAGGACATGAGAATCTTTAGAGAAGGAAGAAAATACTTCAAAACTTCAGAAGCTATGAAGCAAAAAAAGCAAAAGTGTGGTTGTCCAAAAGAAGAGAAAAGGAGGGGCTGAAAATAGCACTTCGCGGTGGCTGACTTGACAAGAAAAGTGCAGCAGCAAGCAATTTTTGAAAATAGCAGTTTAGAGGGGTGTTCCTATTTGTTTTAGAGTGTCCACTCTTCCTAGGCTTGCATCCTACAGTCAACGTGGCTCTGATACCAATCTGTGACACCCGGTTCGGAAAATAGAACCAAGTTAATGAATATGTGTGCCCAGGATGTTCATCACATATACACATGTAATCCACAAACTGAATTCAGAATATAACCATGAATAAATAGAGTTTAAGTACTTTATTACAATGACTCAAAGTCTCACTCATGAATCTCTAACTTATTCTTGCAGCGGAAGTCTCTAAACGACAGCGGAAAATAACTAAACAGCAGCGGCTCCATCTTCAACTCCACAAGCATGTTGACGGTAGTTCGCACGCTTAGTACTCCACATGGTCCTCGAAGTACTCTTCTCTTGTTGCTGATGTTTATGTAATAATGCAAGGTTGAGTACATGTCCTACTCAGCAAGTGCCGGAAAAATATGACATGTAGCTTACAACAAGGTAGGAATAAAAAGGCTCATTGCAACAAGCAAATTTATTGCACAAACATGATAAAAACAGCAACTATTTCTAAGTGGTATTTATCCCAACATGACCAAGTAATTCAGCATCATTTTCTCCATCATAATTCACCCTTTTCTCAAGTCTCAACCAGCCATTAACCTTTCTGAAGTTCATCTCATACTCATAAACATTCATAACCATCTCATAGTCATATAACCGAAGCCAAACTTATTTTCATGTCTCAAAACAGTCCCAAAACAATTCCCAATGACCATACCATATCCATACCGAATATCCATCCCAAGTTTTCCCTTCTAATCATGTGAGTTGGCCAGGTGCTTGTGACCGTAAGCACGGCTATCATGATAGTTTTACACTCTGCAGAGGTGGCACCACTTTACCGACAAGTTTGTGATTTCATCACCCGTCGGTGACTGCAGAACCTCCATTATACCAGTACACAACCATCTGTGTATGGCCAAGAGATCACAAAATAGCCTTTACAAAGGGGCTACTAGATGTATGGACTCACTAAGGTTTCACCAGCAGGATCGAATCACCATTCTCCCACCTACGGCCCCTCTTGTGCCATGCAGTTCCCAGGGCAGTCCTTTCTCGACTCCCATTCCCCGCGCCATCCACGGTCCATAACAAGCTAGCAATGCACCTAATTAGTCAGCTAAGCTGCACCTATATTTGGCCTTGTGATGGCACTTTTTTCCTGGCATGTGCTGGCATGAACCGGTCCTTAGATCTACAGCAAGTAAACCACCATCTCATTCAACAACATCCACGAACCAAGCATGCCTAGATGTCCCCCGATTCCATGCTCATTATCAACATCAAGTTATCATTATCATTATTCATATGAGTGCAGTAGCTAGACTTGTTTTAATTTAACTTCCCGTATCCTGTAGATTAAGCGAAGCAAAAAGGCAAAAACGACCATACCCGACTCATTAACTTTCCCGGCGACAAGGATGGTTAACAAAACTAGTAAACTCCTATGAAAGGGTGTCCCATCAAGTTGACTCAAGCATACGAGTTTTTGCAAGCAAAACAGTTTCAAAACATGGGATCAATATGGTCAAGGGGCACTTGCCTTGCTCCCATGGCTCTTGTTGTCCAAGCGTCTCGTAGTCTTGGTGCTGTAGTTCTTCGTAGATGGCTTCCTGAGCTTGTCCCTCTACTCACGACCACGCACATACAAAATTTACAGCAATCAAACATCATGCAAAAACTTTACTCAAGATGCAATGGTGTAGATGGATGCAAATCCTATGGTGCTGTTTTATTAAACCAGTTTGTACGTGTTCTTGCATGTTTTAATGGCTTTCATGGGGTTTTATGATGAACAAGGGTGTAGGGATCAAGTGTGGACGTGGTGATGATCTTGACTCAAGATCTAGATCAATCCCACCGTCAAAAACCGATCAAAACGTGATCTGTCCACACGAAAAAGTTTCGGTTCGAAGGGAGCGAAGAAAACGGATGCGTAGAAACAGTGATGATATCGTAAGATGGGTAACGAAGGCCTACCTCACTTTCCTTTAGTGTCAGTGTCTTCCTCCTAGCAATGGCAGCAGCAGGGGCTCACCGGCGACTGATTTCTGGCGAGGTGGGGCTTAACTCGGCGAGTTGGGGGCTAGGGCCTCCAAGTCGCCGACTTGGGAGGAAGAAAAAAGGTAAAGGGTTATGGCCAAAAGGGGTTTTGGGGTTCTATTTATAAGGGAAAAAAGAGGAGTCGTACTCCAATTGGAGCTCAAATAAGAGTCTAACTCAACTTTGGATTTCAACAAACTTATCTTTTCAGTTTGGTGCGGCAGCAATGTGGGGAAAATTTGGAGAGATTGTGTCGGTACCCTCAGTATCGGGTACCCCCGCGCACAGTAGAAAAATCCGCCTAAGGACCTCGCCCCCTCCGTAGGGGTGAGCTATGAAAGCGCCATGTGTCTCGCGGGGCCGGGCCTCCCCTCTCCTCAGAGGTGAGCTCCGGGCCTGCCACACGGCCAGTAGAACCGGGCCACCCTTCTCACAGGCGAGCTCCGGGCCTGCCACGCGGCCAGTGGAGCCGGGCCTCGCCTCTCCTCAGAGGCGAGCTCTGAGGACACCACGTGTCCAGCGAGGTCGGGTCTCCCTTCTCCTCAGAGGCGAGCCCCGAGGGCGCCACGTGTCCAGTGGGGTCGGGCCTCCCTTCTCCTCAGAGGCGAGCCCCGAGGGCGCCACGTGTCCAACGGATGCTGGACCTCACCCCCTCCGCGGAGGTGAGCTCCGAGAGCGACATGTGTCCAGCGGTGCCGGGCCTCACCCTCTCCGCGGAGGTGAGCTCCGAGGGTGACACGTGTCCCGCGGTGCCGGACCTCACTCCCTCTGCGGAGGTGAGCTCCGCGGGTGACACGTGTCCCGCGGCCCGGGGATGTGTCGACAGCGCACTTAGACAAATTGGAATTGGCACATTTCAGCTATCTTTTTCCCATTCCCCATCATTTTTATGATTCTTTCTCCATTTCTACTTCTTTTTTAATGTTTCTCTATATGAAAAATGTATGCATGCACGGAAACGAATTTGAGGGTGTCACGGCCCGCTTAATAAAATTTTGTAAATTATTATTCTTCAACTTGATTCAATTGTTAATGCATATCTCTTCAATATTCTTTTTCTTATAGCTGAGGTACCGTTTAGAGGATACGAGCCAGAGCATGTTGGACCATGCTAGAGCCGTGTTCAATAGGAACACACAGAAGCTTGTAACGCAAGCGTTATCGTACACTCGTATTCAAGCCGTGAACAAGTACATCAAGCGGCACCAGGAGTACCAGTCGGGGTCGTTTAGGAGGGCCTGAGACACTTACTTGACAGAGGAGCAATACGCGGAGGTAAGTTGTTTGTGTTCAATTATTTCAATACTTAATTATGTAAGTGGTATTTCAATGACATAATAAATATGTGCCGGTCAGTATTTCCTGGCTAGAGGGTCGGCCCGAAGCATACCGAGCTCTCTGCCAGATGTGGGCTAGCGATGCTTTCATCGCTAAGTCCAGAAGGGCTCATGGATGCAGAGATTCAGACTCAACGCACTCCTATGGCCCCGATGGCCATGTGCATTTGGCTAAATGCATGGTAAGAATAATAACCCTTCTTTGTGTGTCTTCATAATATAATTAGCATACTAACACATATCTACAGGAGCGCGAGACCGGTCAGGTACCGACCGGTACTGTCGTCTGGAAGAGGGGTCATAAGGACCCATCCCAACCTGGGGAGTGTAGTCAGGTTGCGGCCGATCGACTGGTAAGTTATCAAAAATTATCAATTCAATTGTTACTAATTTGTTGTTACTAATACTGCACCTTTTAGGAAAAGTATGGGTGAGAGGCTGTGAGGATACACCGCGAACGATATGATTGGGAAAACGCGCCAATCGACCTCAAGCCATTTACGCTAGCAGAGGTGGGAAGGCACATGGATGGTTAGTTGGTCATTTTCTTTATTTCTATAAAAACTTGCTTCTTCTAATTATTATTCTTTTATTCCTTTATAGGATTGCCATTTTCGATGGAGTTGTCGACTCGAGGGTCGCGTGACCTTCGATCGTCACTTCATCGACCGAGGGTTCCTCCATCGAGCATACAAGTCGTCATCCCTCATAGAGCCAAATGGAGGAGCTCCTTAGGGAGAGAGACGAGATCCGGAGAGAGCGGGAGGAGCTCCAGAGGGAGAGGGATCTAGCCCAGGCCGCACAGGAGCAGCAGGCCTCCTACATGGCTCAGATGCAGACGGCGATAGAGGTAAGTAGTTGAATACAAATTAATTTAAATTCATAACAGTGTATTAGTTTATTTGTTTTAATATTTTGCAATTACAGGCCTTAAGTCGACAGATGCGCAGCAGATCCCGATCCCGATGTGGCAGCCGTCGGAGTTGGCCCCGCCATAAGTGCCCCCACCACATGCACATTCAGATATCCAGGTAATGTGTTTTTTATTTGCTATTTTCTAATCTAAAAAAACTTAGTGTAGTTGAGGGGAGAGAGTGAGAGTGAGGGTGGAGAGGGAGAGAGCGAGAGTAAGAGATAGTGGTTGAGAGGGGGAGGGAGAGGGAGAGGGAGAGAGAGTGAGAGTGAAAAGAGAAAGAGGGAGGGAGAGAGAGACAGAGTGGTAGAGATAGGGGTGAGAGAGAGAGGTAGTCGTAGAGAGAGGGAGAGGGCGAGGGAGAAAGTGAGAGTGTGGAGGAGGGAGAGAGAGGGGGTGAGTGTAAGAGATAGTGGTAGAGAGGGGGAGAGAGAGGGAGAGAATTAGAGTGAAAAGAGAAAGAGGGACGGAGAGAGAGAGACGGAGTGGTAGAGATAGGGGGTGAGAGAGAGCGGGAGTCATAGAGAGAGGGGGAGGGAGAGGGCGAGGGAGAAAGTGAGAGTGCGGGGGAGTTAGAGAGAGGGAATGAGAGTAGGGGGAGTCGTACAAGCTCAAACTCACATTATCTATTTATTAGAATTGCAAAGATCGGCAACGGAGGCTCAAACTCTACCGCCACAGCTACCGGCACAGGGAGGAGATTGAGGAGACGGATTCTTCGGCTCTGGAGCGAGTGGAGAAGCGACTGGATCCGCGAGTGCAAGGGGTAGTGTTTAGCGAGTGGATCTCTTTTTTGTTTAATGTTTTGGATATTTTATATTTTTGATGTGTATATAAATTGTTCTGTGAGCTGACCATCGTGTCAGGTTATCCTAATTCTATTTTTAAAAACAAATTAAAAACCTTAGTTACAACGGCCAGCTATACAGATCTGTCGTAAATTAACCTAATTAACTTACGACGGTCATGCCTAGGCCGTCGTAAGTTAGTAACTTACGACAGCCAGGGTCCCGCGGCCGTCATAAGTAAGGCGCCCAGCCCGCCACATGGTGCGGCAATGGGTGATGGCCCTTTATTTACGACGGCTGGGAACGGCCGTCATAAGTTAGTTATTTACGACGGTAACCGTCGTAAATAATATTATTTTCACCCAAAAACTTAAAACGGCCAGAAACCGTCGTAACTAACCAAAAACCGTCGTAAGTTAGTTATTTATGGTAGTCTTCCTTTATTTACGATGGTTTCTGACCGTCATAAGTTTCCTGCATTCCTGTAGTGATAGTACTCACTGAGTGGAATCCAATGCAATTTATTTGAGAGTTTTTTGACAATTCTACACCCAGTTATGACCATTTGAATTTTGATGGAAATCTGAAAAAGAAAGGAAATGTTTAAATTGCTGACAGTGGGCCCCACCCCAGTGTCATCCCCTACCTCGCGCCAGCGGCGGCGCGCAGCAGTGTGCGCTGGTGAGGGTCGCTGGTCGAGCCAAAATTCGCCGCTACTATGTTTTTGACCACGAGGAATTCATCTAGGGGGTCGGTGTGGATCAGTTTTGGCCGGAACACCCAGCGCGACGGCGACCGCGGCGGTTAGGGTTCTGGCGACATCGGAATGCCTCATTTCTCCACAATTCATTGGTTCTTTCGCCCTAGAGCATCAGTGGAGTGTGTAGAGCATGAAATGAGAAGCCTTGGAAGCTGGAAACGCAGGCAAACCCACGCTTGACGGTGAGCCGATGTGTTTTGCATCGGCGGCGAGGAAAATGGCGATATCTCGGCCGATCCTCGACGGTTTTTTCTGCTGCTTGTTTGAGGGTGACCGCTAGGGTGTGTAGAAGCTACTGTCCAACAAGCTCGACCGGTGATTGTAAGTGTAGACCAAATTTTGAGTTAGGCCGAGCTCGGATAAAATGAACTACCATTCGGAAACTTCGGAAATTCTAGCTTCATGGTTGATCATTTGTAAAAGGCTTTCGGCTACATGGTCTACGGATGCCAACGCACCTTTCTTGTGTAGGGAGTTGGAGGAGAGGTTGGCCGTGGCGTGCTGTCCACGGTGAGCCAAACGAGCTCCGCCTTTTGCACCTCGGGTCTCGGCGGCGATCGTCGAATTTCATGCGCAAACGAGGAGGAGCTTCGGAGCTGAGCTGGGAGAACACTTGTGCTCACCCTTGCACTCCTTTTTGGTGTTGGAAGTTTGAGCAACCATTGATTGGGCACTGATGTGCAGTGGAAAAACAGAGAGTGGCGCCGGTGTTCTTCGCGCGCGGGAGAAGAAACAGAGAGAGAGAGAGCTGTGAGCTGGGAAAGGAAGCAAATTTTGTTTGTGCATCGGCGTGGAGGATAAGAGCCGGAAAACTGAGATGTAGAGCAGGATCTGGCACCAGATTTTCATCGGGAGAGGGTTGCACCCGAGCTGCTGTCGTGCGCTCAGCCGAGGGAAGAAATAGAGGCGGTTGAGTGAAATGTGCAGCTGACAGATTGGGCCCACAGCCCCACAATTTGCCCCCCTGTGCTTTGATATTCCCACACATCTGTTGTCCAAATTTGACCAAAAGGAATATGGAGATCTCAAATCTGAAATCTGATTTCAAAATTGAGCATGTTTGGTTCAGATTTGAATTTAAATGCCTTCTCAATTATTCCTTTGAATAAATGGTAGATGAGCTCCAAAAATATCCATTTAACCTATAAGCTCTTTAATACATGGGGAATGCATTGGTTGCATTACTTGTATGCATTTGTGAAATCTGAACATGAATATTTTAAAAAGAACTCAAATTATGTTTAAATTTTCCCCCACCCTACTCATAGTGGATGTGCACATGAGTTTAATTTAGGGCGTGAAGTTCACTACTCATGTTAACATGTCTTAAGCATGAGCTAAAGAAAATTTTTAACTCCCTCACATGTTCATTGTGTGCTTATCATTTTATGTGAAACATACTTAGTCTTTTCTTCTCCTTAACTTTGCTTCATAAAGTGAAATACAACTATTCAAAAGTTAGGGCTGTTACATTCCTCCCCCCTTATAATCTCGTCCCGAGATTACAAAAATAAAGAGGAAGGGAGAAAGACTACTGGACATATGATGCTAACAAGTCAGGAAAATTTGAATGAAGAAAATCCTCGATTTCCCACGTTGCTTCATTTGCAGTGTGGTCGCTCCAAAAGACTTTGTAAAACCACAACGTCCGACTTCTGGTGGCGCAAGTCTTCTCGTCGATAATTTGGGTCGGATACTCAGAATAAGTGAGATCCGGTTGAAGATCTTCGATGTTCTCCATGCGAACTTCAGCTGGGTATCTAAGACATTTCCGCAGCTAAGATACGTGGAAAACATTGTGAATCACCGAAAGTGACGTCGGTAGCTCCAGACGATAGGCTACAGGTCCACATAATTCAATGACTGCAAATGGCCCAATGAATCGCGGAGCTAGCTTTCCCTTCACTCCGAAGCGATGAATCCCTTTCATTGGATAGACACGAAGTTAAACGTGATCCCTGATGTTGAAATGGAGGGGTCGACGTATTTTATCTGCATAGCTTTTTGCCGAAATTGAGCAGCCTTTAAATTGGCTTGGATCACTCGCACTCGTTCCTCGGTTTCATTCACAAGATCAATCCCGTAAACCACTCTCTCACCGGACTCACACCAATTCAGTGGTGTGCGGGCACTTCCGGCCATAGAGAACTTCATACAGTGCCATCTTGATGCTGGATTGATAACAGTTATTATATGAGAATTCTACTAATGGTAGGTGATCATCCCGATTCTTCCCATGGTTGATGACACATGCCCTTTGCATATCCTCCAGAATCTGATTTACTCTTTCGATTTGACCATCTGTTTGTGGATGATACGCTGAACTCCAAATTAATTTGGTTCCCAGTGAAGCATGCAGTTGCTCCCAAAATATGGATACGAATAATGCACCACGGTCAGAGACGATGGTGCAGGGAACTCCGTGTAAACACACGATTCTCGAGATGAACAGCTCCGCATGCTTCTTTGCCACATATTTGGTATGGACTGGAATAAAATGAGCTGTCTTGGTCAAATGAACGACGATTACCCAAATAGAATCATGCTTGTTGCTGGTCATGGGCAATCAGACGATGAAGTCCATACTTATGTTTTCCCACTTCCACGCTGGAACCTTCAGCGGTTGAAGTGGTCCAGCTTTTCTCAAATGGTCGGCTTTAACCCACCGACACGTATCACACTCGGATACGTGTTTTGCAATCTCTCTTTTCATCCGTGTCCACCAGAATTTAGATTTTAAATCCTGGTACATCTTATTGCTTCCCGGATGAATGGAGTACTTGGATAAATGAGCTTCATCCAATATTTTTCTCTGCAATTTCATATCCCAGGGTAAAACTATTCGGTTGTTAAGCCAGAGAGTACCCGTTTCATCCTTGCGGAACATTTTCAATTCACCGCTGTCCACTCTCCTCCGGATGTGAGACATACCACTGTCTCTCTTCTGAGCCTCTACAATCTCATCTCGGATTGTAGGAATGAGAGCGAGGTTGAATAGCGATCCATAGGGAACTAATCGCAGGCGTGGTTCTCCTTCTTCATTTGCAGCCATGGCTAAATTGTGAACATGGGTTTTCCGACTCAGTGCATTGGCAACTACATTCGCCTCGCCCGGATGGTAATGAATTTCAAGTTCATAATCCTTGATTAAATATAGCCATCTTCGCTGGCTCATGTTCAGTTCTTTTTGTGTGAAGATGTACTTTAACATTTTGTGGTTAGTGTAGAGATGTACTAGACTGCCTAGTAAATAATGTCTCCACATTTTCAATGCAAGGCCCACTGCAGCAAGTTCAAGGTCGTACGTCGGGTAATTCTCCTCATGACCCCTTAGTTGTCGGGATACATACGCGACCACGCGTCCTTCTTGCATCAACACACAACCAAGACCAATGTCGGATGCATCACAATAAACACCAAATGGTTTGTTGTGTCCGGCTGGGCCAAAATTGGAGCTGCAGCGAGATGCTTCACTAAAGTTTGAAAAGCTTGTTCACATGATTGGCTCCAATCATACTTGGTGCTTTTCTTCAACAGATCCATCATAGGTTTAGCAACTTTGGAGAAATTTGGGATGAATCTACGTAACAACCCGCTAAACCAAGGAAACTCCTCACTTCATGAACAGATGTTGGGGATTTCCAATTCAGCACTTGCTCGATTTTACTTGGGTCCACAGCGATACCTTCCGCTGAAATAATATGTCTAAGAAACGGCACGTGGCTGATCCAAAACTCACATTTACTGAACTTTGCATATAATTTGTGATCTCTCAATCTTTGGAGCACAATACGCAAATGTTCAGCGTCTTCTTCTTCTGGCTTAGAATAGACCAATATATCATCGATAAAAATCACGACGAATTTATCTAACTCTGGCATGAACACAGAGTTCATGAGATACATACAATGAGTCGGAGCATTGGTCAATCCAAAAGACATGACAAGATATTCATAAAGGCCATGTCTTGTCGAGAACGGCGTCTTGGGTACATCTTTCGCCTGGATTTTTATCTGGTGATACTTGGACTAAGATCTATCTTGGAGAATACCTTAGCACCCACTAGTTGATCGAACAAAATATCGACGCGCGGTAGTGGATACTTATTCTTGATAGTGACAGCATTCAATGGACGATAATCTACGCATAGCCTCAATGTCTCGTCTTTCTTCTTTACAAAGAGTGCAGAACAGTCCCAAGGTGATGAACTTTGGCGTATAAAACCTTTGTCCATGAGGTCTTTAGCTGCTCCTTCAATTCTTCTAGCTCCTTCGGTGCCATTTTGTATGGTCATCGAGATATCGGTGTGGTTCCCTGTGCTAGTTCAATTTTGAACTCTACATCTCGTTCAGACGACATACCCGGTAAATCATCGGGAAGCACGTCTAGATATTCACATACCATTGGAATATCCTCAAGCTTAGGAGATTCAATTGATACACTGCCGCAACTCGTTGTGATGGATCCACAAGATTCAATGTGTCACAACCGTGTATTGGGGAATTCAGTTGAACAGCCCGAGAGCTGATGTCAAAAATAGCTTCATAATGTGTCAACCATGACATCCCCAAGATAACATCAATCCTTTGGCCCTTGAGTATGATAAGGCTCACAGGATAGATATTTCCACTCAAACACAAAGGTGCCCGAGAGACCATTTCATCGGTTGATATCTTGCCTCCGGGTGAGCTGATATGAAATGGATGCTTGACCGTGCCGAATGGAAGATGATTCTTCAGCACAAAGTCTTTGCTAATAAAGTTGTGGGTGGCTTCGGAATCAAATAAAATGAAAGTGGGCTGTTTATGTAAGGTGACATGCCCACTAAAACCAGTTCGCCTGCTGCAATGTCCTCAATAGCAGCATAGTTAACCCTGCCAGCTTTTGAAAGAATCTTCCTTGAATGTTCTTGGTGCCGATCTGAGCATTTATGGAACGCACACGATTGTGGCTCTGCTCAGCTCCACGACGGTTTCATGTTACTGCAATACTCTGCTCTCTACTAACACGAGGTGGAGATATTATGTGCACAGCTGGTTGTGGTAGGATTGCACGAATAACATCTACTTGCTGCTGTTGAGGTGGAGGCCCATAAGTGGTTAATTCCAACTGTGGTTGTGATGGTTGCACCACAGACTGGATTTCCTGAGCAACCGGCAAGTAATACCACACTCGATGGTTCAGAGAAACCTCACTATCACTGTCCGGCGGGATACTCCTTTTCAGCTCCGCTTTACAACGGAGATGCATGTCTTCTTTAATAATAGAGGCATTTACCAACTCGTTTTAAATACTGTTATTGAACAAAGCCACTTGATCCTTAAGTTCGACATTCAAACCTCGGAAGAAGTAGTCACACTTTATAGCTTCCGAGTCGACAATATGAGTGGTGTATTGCATCAAGTATTTAAACTCCTTGAAATACTTGTATGCACTCCTTTCTCCTTGCTTTAATGCCAGAAAGTCTTGATACTTTGTTTGAAGGATCCCTGAACAAATGTGACGTGCACGGAAAATGTTCCGAAATGCATCTCACATCACACGATGACCTTCAGGAAGAGTTGCAATATACTCCGCCCACCAAGCTCTAGTGGCTCCATGAAGTTATTGAGCGGCAAATAAGACCTTCTGATACGTATCACACTTGAACATCTCAAATTTAGCTTCAATATATTGGAGCCAATGAGCCGGCTCCAACGGTTCTTTCGCTTCCAAGGAAACTGGTGGTTGTCTCGCCAGGAAAGACAAATAAGTACTTGGCGAGGGATTACACTGTAGTGTCTCTTGTTGTATGCTTTGTTGCACCAACATGTCAAGAGACTCAGCCATCTTTCCCAACACTTCCGCCGATCCGGTTGATGATGTCGGCACTTGGTGTTGTGGCGAATTATTTCCGCCATGACTCGACTCACCAACCTCACCCCTGGAATGAGTGTGATCCATACTGCAAGAGTGAGCAATTGACGGTTAAAATTCAAATCTATATCTCAACTTGAATTGAAAACATTAACCGTAAAAGCATCACATCAATATTGCAGCACTACACAAGCTAACCAGGGTTTCGACAATTTCTGAAATCTACCAAACTTGAGCAAGTTTGTCCAACCCTTAATTCCAACAATCAGAAAAACTGAAAGATAACTAAAGAACATGTTATGGAACTTATAGAGGTATAAAACATCCCTGTCCACAACAAGTCCTAAGTTACATAGGCAATGAGCAATACTCTGTTCAGACTGACCAGTTGGCCTTAATCCCAGAATTTGAATATGAAAATGGCAATTTCATGTCTCAAGTTGAATATCAAAGTTATATTTAACCTCAATATCTTTCTAACGAGTATTATTTGCCTTAATATCAGTTCTATATTAAAAATTATGATATTTCAAAGTTGACAGAAATCTGGAACAATTTGGACAGCACCTCCTTTGAAAGTAGCTGTTTTGTCCGCGAGATTTCAGAAAATTCTACTCCAAATCTGGAGAAACTTTACAGTACAAAGTTGTAACACATATAATAAACTTTCTAACGGTGTCCTACATGACCCTTATAAGTTTTTCTACAGGAAGTTATGGTCGAAATATAGAAAATTCCAGAGAGTATTTTGTGCCTGCCCTGTTTTTGGACAGTTCACACTCATCTGAGATTTCCACCCAATTGGAAGGTGATTCTGGTCTGGACTTCTACAGAAAAGTTGTAGAAGACTTCAAAAGCTTTCCATAAATGTATCACCAACCTCCATGGGTTCAACCTAACAAAAGTTATGTCCTGTTCAATTTCACCAAAAATCCTGCCGAAAACAGGGGAGGTTGTTTCCAAGTCTCTTAGAATGGATCTATACTCCTAATTGACTCTTAGTTCAATATAGGAGTTCAATAGTACTAATTGAACCCTAAACCCTAAATTGACTCTTTTCTTTGAGAAATTCTTTTTTATGCCGTTAAGAACACATCTCGGTACTATGTTTCCTCACCAATCCAAAATTCCTAACCATCGTTATACCGGCTTATACGTCTCAAAGGGTGGCACTATAAACAGTCACTAACAAATGTTTTTCTAAACGCAATGCTCTAATGTGGTCAAGGTACCTGCATAAAACCACTCAGTAGTGAAGCACACAAGAGGTTTAGCATTTCAGGCAGGTCCATATCATAGTAAAAACATACGCCCCATATCATTGCCATACGGTTCGTCCTTGAGTCAGGCCACATCTCAAGGTACATGATCGGGTTATTCACCACCCGACAGAGGGCTCCACACCTTTGCAATTAAGCACACCAGTGGACCAGCGTTTTTGTATACCTCATAGGATATGAAGAGTCCTAGAGAACATACTTCATGTTACAAACCACACGATGGGGTCTCCTCCTCTTGCCCCTGGGTTTGTGCACTTGAGGCTAGTGCAATTCATATGTCTCTAAGACATGAAGAGTCTTAGAAAACATATTCACTTCCCATCCATTTCTGAACGGAACATCCCACACAACTTTCCTCGTATGGGGGAGCTAACCGAAATTGATCCGCTTTCGGTGGCGTTCCATACCATGCTTACCTCCACGTAGGTGCATCGTTACAGGATTGAAATATAGAAAAGTAACACAAGTCAGCTTACCACCTTAAGTAACTATACTATTATAGTCCTTTACGGGCTTACTATCCGTTCCTCACTCATATACGTCTAAGATTTCAAAAATAGACTCTTTTCATGTGTGCTATTCCCAATGTGGCTTTGATACCACGGCTGCGAGGAACCCCTTCTGGAATCCACACTCCAGGGATCGCATTGGGTGGTGCTGTGCGATGCGGCACCCAACAGCATACAAGAAAAGAAGATATCAACATACAAAATTCTTTATTTCTCAAGATAAAGTCTTTTACAACATATTGTATAAAAGATGTACATACGCAGTGGAATATAACTATACATGTACTCACTCGCGGTCCTAACTATGCCAAAGAGAAGTCATCCAGCCCGTGGACGCTTCCTACTAGCTTCACAAGAGTATAAGGCAGCGACTAGGTTTCCGGTGAGTTATACGAACCGTGAGGTCCAACGTTTTACCGAACAACCTTTTTCATAGCAGGCATCCTGCTACCTGCAAAAACAACTACGAAGCAACCGTGAGCACTAAGGTTCAGTAAGTCTTAACCGACAATCCCAAACATGTAACTCTAAATGCAGGAGTTGTAAGAACATAGGAAGTTGACTTTGCATAAAAAGCTTAGCTAACCTTGATCCTTATATTCAGATTCTTATAGCAGCCATTTTAATGGTCCCCACACATCACAACACCAAAAGTGATTCAAATCAATAACAACCCGGAATACACGATACATACACCTGCCTCAAGATCTCTTTCTTACGTTGTATGCAGCAACCTTTCACCCGACACCCCGACATAGAAAACGCTTCATCCCGAGCAGGATGGTCCTCTATGCGGACACGTCGAAGTTGCCCACTAAAGGGTTTACACCTCCCACCTTCTCAACATCATTCCTAGATGAAGGATGAGTTTCTACACCATGGTCCATGGAGTTACATCGGTTTCATGGGTCCCATACCCCACTATATATCCGGTATAGCTCAAACTTGTTCAGCAGGGCCGCATACGGCGCGGTCCTTAACCGATACGGACGGGGCTAATACCCAACCTCCACATTGGACTTACCATAACCGGACGAGGCCCAATGTGGTCCCAAGCATTGTCACACTCATCGGGTCAAGACAACCTTGAGCGTTCCATCCTACAGGAACTCCCCGTCCACATCTCACTTTTCATGAGGGGGATCTTATCAACAACTTCCTCTCGCGAGTAGACTCCGGTACTCGACCTTTCTCGCGAGTAGCTTCCAACTACTCGACTTCTACCATGCTATTACAACATTAGCCTAGCCAACTACGACGAGAGAAAACCTATGCTAAACATTCTAATCAAGGATTTAATAGCCATGCAAGTGGGTATCAAACATCCAAGACATTATGCACAATATCAATCTAACAACATTAAGTGTAAGTAAAGCAAAATTTGTAAAAGGTAGTTATATGCAAACCAAGGCTTGCCTTGCTCAATGGTTTTGTTAGTTACTATGAAGTTTAATCTTCCTCCGAAGAATCCGCCAAACTCGTCAAGATATGGAGATCCTCGCCTCTAAGTTGAACTCCATGTCGAGCGTCGACGTCACGTCATCACTATTAAGATGCAATGCACATATATTCAAAAGCAATTTAGGAAATGCTTTAATTCTGTTGTATAAGTTAACTACGGCTAAGAGGGGAAAACAACAGCCAAATTCCTGTTGTTGGATCTACAACAATAGAGAGGAAAATACTAGGTGAAATGAAAGTAACCTTAATCACCATGTGATCAAGACTTTATATGAACACCTAGACCTAAAGAATGATAGCTCAAGTTCAAAGGGCCCAATGAAGCTGAACATTTAACCACAGCTTCAAGGGAGGGTATGTAGGAAGTGTACAAAATTTGAGCTCAAGGAATAGCTCAACAGAGTCACAACAATTCCTTATGTGGTTTTACCTATTCTTCCCTTACCTCCTAGTTCTTGAGGTCTCCTAAGCTGAAAAGTGGACTTTTTTTAAGTACATAATGTCCTGATCCATTGGAATTGGTTTTACCATTTTTGGAGTTTCCTACATGGAGATGTGGAATTTACAAAGTTGGTAAAAAGGCTGAAAAAGTTTTTGTTCTTTTTCCTATTTTTCAGATACATACAAGATTGAATCATCATTTGGCCTAGCAAATGAGGTCCAATGCCTCTGAAATGTTTACTGGAGTTCACGTATATTTAGAGGAAGGATCTTCCCAAAATTGGAAAATTTCCAATAAATAGAACTCCTGGAATTAATTCCCTAAAATTTTTTAAAGGAATTAATGAACCGAATCCAGGGATTTTCATAAATATTGGGATGCACCCCTGGATAGTACTCACTGAGAGGAATCGAACACAATTTATTTGAGAATTTTTGGACAATTCTACACCAAGTTATGACCATTTGAAGTTTGATGGAAATCTAAAAAAGAGAGGAAATGTTTAAATTGCTTACAGTGGGCCCCACCCCAGGGTCGTCCCCTACGTCACGCAAGCGGCATTGCGCGGCGGTGTGTGCCGGCGAGGATCACTGGACAGAGGTTCCCGGTCGCCGGCCGAGCCAAAATTCGCCGCTACTATGTTTTTTACCACAAGGAATTCATCTAGGGGGTCGGAGTGGACCAGTTTTGGCCGGAACACCTGGTGCGACGGCGACCGCGGCGGTTAGGATTCCGGTGACATCAGAATGCCTCATTTCTCCACCAATTGTTCGGTTCTTTGGCCCTAGAGCATCAGTGGAGTGTGTAGAGCATGAAATGAGAAGCCTTGGAAGCTAGAAACGCCGGCAAACCCACTCTCGATGCTGAGCCGAGGTGTTTTGCATCGGCGGCGAGGAAAATGGCTATATCTCGGCCGATCCACAACGGTTTTCTCTGCTGCTTCTTCGAGGGTAATAGGTAGGGTTTTTAGAAGCTACTGTCTAATGAGCTCGACCGGTGATTGTAAGTGTAGACCAAATTTTGAGTTAAGCCGAGCTCAGGTAAAATGAACTAGGGTTCGGAAACTTTGGAAATTCTAGCTACATGGTTGATCATTTGCTAAAAGGCTTTCGGCTACACGATATACGGATGCCAACACACCTTTCTTGTGTAGGGAGTTGGAGAGGTTGGCCGTGGCGTGCTGTCCACGGTAAGCCAAAACGAGCTCTGGCGTTTGCACCTCGAGTCTCGGCAGCGATCGCCGAATTCCAAGCGCAAACGAGCAGGAGCTTCCGAGTTGAGCTGGGAGAACACTTGTGCACACCCTTGCGCTTGTTTTTGGTGTTGGAATCTCGAGCAACCAATGATCGTGCGCCGGTGCACAGTGGAAAAACAGAGAGCAGCACCGGTGTTCTTCGCGCATGGGAGAAGAAACAGAGAGAGAGAGCTGCGAGCTGGGAAAGAAGGCAAATTTTGTTTGTGCATCGGCGTGGAGGAAAAGAGCCGGAGAACCCAGCTGTAGAGCAGGAGCTGGCACCAGACTTTCATCAGGAGAGGGTTGCACCCGAGCTGCTGTCGCTCGCTCAGCCGAGGGAAGAAACAGAGGCGGTTGAATGAAATGTGCAGCTGACAGATGGGGCCCAAAGCCCCACAAGTTGCCCCCCCCCCCCTGTGCTTTGAGATTCCTGGCACCAGACTTTCAAAATTAAGCATGTTTGGTTCAGATTCAAATTCAAATTCGAATTTAAATGCTTTGTGAGTATCATGGGATAAAGGACTTCATGGTCATTGAGTATGGATGGAATGTGGAAGTAATATGCCAATTCTATCCACGGTATTTTTCCATCTTGAGGGGGAGTAAAGGATCACTTGGATGACTGACAGTGAGAAGTACACCATCACCTATGATCAGTTTGCTAAAATCCTTGGACACCAGTGGACTTTGAAGTTTGATTAGAAAATACATTAGGAGCTCATTTTGAAAAACAATGAGATTGACTTCTTGTACAACACCCACTTCTACTTCAACCCTCCTCATACTCAGGGACTCCTTCCCATCTTCCAAGTGCTCAACAAAATCACTAGGAAGACCTTGGCACCTAAGGATGGAGATGCAATGAGGATAAACTCAAACTCCAGAAACCTGCTCAAGTGGCTCAGAGGGGAGAAAAGGTTTAATGTGTTTGATTTAATTTACATGGATATTAACTCGACATCTGAGACTCCATCGAGATCAAGCATCAATGCACATTACAATACGAAGATGATCGAGATGGTGTCGGGGACACTACAGGGATTCGACAAACTTATGACGGCTGAGGCCGTCGTAATTGTTGGACTGTACGTGTATTAGGGGGCAGGGGCATTTTAGTCCTTTGTATTAGGGTTGCTTAGCCCTTAAGCTGTCCCCCTATATATGTATCTCCTTGACAGGCTGTTAATGGACTAATCACTTTTCCTAATCTAATTTGGTATCAGATTACCTTTTCTCTCTCCTCTCCCGATCTAATTCCCGATGCCACCCACGGGCGCCGCCGCCGCGGGCGCGCCGACCCCGCCGCCGCAGCAGACGCCGCCGGCCGGCCAACCGTCGACTCCTCTCCCTCTCGACACCTGCCCGGTCACGGAAGCCACTGGATTCGGCGCCGCCGACCCGGTCGCCCTCTCCTCAGCGCCCGCTGCCACAGGATCCGGCGCCGCCGGCTCCACCGCCACCGGGTCTGGCGCCGCCAGCCACGCCGCCACCTCTCCTGGGAGCACCGCCGCCAGATCCGGGGCATCCAGCCCTGCGGCCGGCCTCCACGCCATCTCCCCTGGGTGCACAGCCACCGGGCTGCTCGGGCCCGTCTCAGGTGTGGCCGGCCCAGCCGCCGGCGGGCCTCTTGGCCCCAGATCTGGCGCCCCTGACTCTGCCACCGCCTTCCTTGGCCTCCCCACAGCCGCCTGGCCGCCGGGCTTCGCCGCTGGCCTGGTTGGACCCGCCGGAGGCCAGCCCCATCCCAGTACCGCCTGGCTGCCAAGCCCCGGTGGCCCTGCTGTGATCGCCGCCGGCCATGCTGTCCCTGCTGGATCCGGGGGACAGCCCTCTACGCACGTCTCTGACGTCGTGACTGCCCTGGCCATCTCCCGTGAGCGGGAACGAGCGCTCGTCCTCGCCTTGGAGCAGGAACGTGCGGCTGCGGCCTCTCTCTCACCCGTCAGCTCGAGGAGTCTCCGCCAGTACAGTGGAGTGACGCACAGGATACTCCAGGAGATGGTGCTGCCTATACTACCTATGCGGCGTCTCTTGTTGCTGCTCTACATGCCCAGGAGGCTGGCATACAGAACATCCGGACTCTTGTCCCGGTTGTTCTCAGCTCCGACTCTACTTCCTTCGCTCGTTGGCGCAACCTGCTTCTCCTGACGCTGCGACGCTTTCGGCTGGAAGACCATGTCCTGCGAGATGACTGCCCACTGGATGACTCGTGGGTCTGCATGGACAGTCTTGTCCTTGCATGGATCCTCGGCTCACTTTCTGAGGAGCTTCAGGATATCGTCGCCCAGAAGGGTGGCGGTACAGCTCGTCAGGCCCGGCAGGTTCTCGAGCTTCGCTTACAGGGGAACCATGCGACCCGAGCTCTCCACATCCGGGCCCGCTTCGGTTCTACTGTCCAGGGTGATCTCTCCATTACTGCATACTGTCGGCAGATGAAGGGTATGGCGGATGCCCTTCATGACCTTGGAGATCCCATCCCGGACAGTACCCTCGTTCTTTAGGTCCTTCAGGGCCTGAATGAGCGCTACACCCATGTTCGCTCGTGGATTCTCCGCGAGAAGCCCTTCCCGACCTTCGAGAAGGTCTGGTCGGACCTCGAGCTCGAGGAGATCACCCAGGGCGGCTCCACTGCCTCCTCCCCTGCCTCGGCTTTCTACGGCTCAGGGTCTTCTTCACGCCCTTCTCCACCTGCTGGTTCTGGGGGCCAGCTTCCTCGTCCTCCTACCACACCAGGAGTCCCTGCTACCTCCGGTGGTGGTGGGAACCGCCGTTGTGGCAGACGCGGTGGCCGTGGTGGAGGGACTGGTGGAGGTGGTACGACCAGTGCTGGTGGTACCCCTGGTGGTGCTGGTACTACTGGTGGCAGTAGTGGTGGTCGGGGTCAGGGCGGTGTGACCTGGCCCACACCCTACAACCCGTGGACTGGCCAGATCTCGATGTGGCCTGGGCCGTCCCCGGGTCTCCTGGCACTTCGCCCACCGTGCCCTCAGCCGGCTTACGTGACTACTCTGACTTACTGCGGGTCTGTCTATGCTGCTGGTGGACAGTGGACCCTGCCCCCTGGTGGACCAGGCTACTCTGCGGCTGGGCCCTCCTCTCTAGCCAACTGGGCTTCGGGGAACCCAGTTGGTCGGCCCGAGTCGTCGGCACCACACTCTGACCCTGCTCAGGGCTGGGATCGCCAGTCACTTGCGTCTTCTTTCAGCACAGTGAGTCTCACACCATCTAGCCCCGAGTGGGTTGTGGACTCCGGAGCTTCGTACCACACCACCCCCGATGCTGGTATACTTTCTTCTACCCACCCTTCCCACCCTTCTTTTCCTTCTTCTATCATTGTTGGGAATGGGTCTGTTCTTCCGGTCACCTCAGTAGGTGACTCGGGTTCGTCGGGGTCTTTCCGTCTTCGTGATTTTCTTGTTGCTCCGGACATCATTCAGCACCTTCTTTCTGTTCATCGATTTACCACTGACAACCATGTTTCTATTGAGTTTGATCCTTTTGGTTTGTCTGTGAAGGATCTTACTACCCGGCGTCTTCTTCTCCGCTGTGAGAGCTCAGGGCCCCTGTACACGATGAGACTTCCTGCTTCCGCTTCGCCCTCGCCTTTTTTCCTGACTACGACAGCTCCGTCGACTACTTGGGCATCGTCGGCTTGGCCACCCCGGTGTTTAAGTTATGTCGAAGCTGTTTCGTAGTTCAGTGATCTCGTGTACTAGGGATTCTCATGAGTCTTTATGTCATGCTTTTCAGTTGGGTCGCCATGTTCGGCTTCCTTTTCCACATTCTGTAACCCATGTGGAGCATCTTTTTGATCTGATTCACTGTGATCTATGGACCTCACCTGTTCTCAGTGTTTCTGGCTACAAATATTATCTGGTTATTGTTGATGATTTTTCCCATTATTCGTGGACCTTTCCATTGCGACAGAAGTCCGATACATTTGCTACTCTCTCTCACTTCTTCGCTTGGGTTTCCACACAGTTTGGGTGTATGATCAGGGCTGTCCAGTGCGACAACGGACGCGAGTTTGATAACTCCGCGTTTCGTCACTTCTTGCTTTCCCACAGGGTCCAGTTGCGCATGTCTTGCCCTTACACTTCACCCCAGAATGGCAAGGCTGAGCGTATGATTCGTACCACCAACGATGTCATGCGCTCCCTGATGTTTCAGGCTTCCATTCCTGCTTGCTACTGGGCAGAGGCCCTTCACACCGCTACTTTCCTCATTAATTGCCTTCCTACAAAGGCGATTAGTGCTCCCACCCCTCACTTCGCTCTCTTTGGTACCACCCCTCTTTATGACCACCTTCGAGTCTTCGGGTGCGCGTGCTACCCTAATCTTTCTGCTACCTCTCCTCATAAGCTCGCGCCTCGTTCGACTCGATGTGTTTTTCTTGGGTACTCCCCTGATCATAAGGGATACCGGTATCTAGACCTCACCACTCGTCGTATCTTGGTCTCCCGACACGTCATATTCGACGAGTCCTCCTTCCCTTTCGCTGGGTCCTCCTCTGATTCGGTCTCCAAGTTGGATTCTCTCTTTTCCACTGATCCTACGGCCGCTCCTGTCCAGCGACCTTGTTTTTTACCCTCTGCAGGTCTTCCTCTAGCTGCGCCAGACACGACCACGGTGTCTCAGACGCCACCTGTCGTGCCTCCCGCGGCTCCGGCGTTCTTGCCGACACTGGTCGTTCCTCCGATGGCCCCGACGTCGTCTGCTGCGCCACGCGCGGCCCCTGCGTCTCCGACGACGTCCGCTGCGCCACGCGCGGCCCCATCGTCTCCGACAACGTCTGCTTCGCCACGCGCGGCCCCTGCGTGTAAAAGCCCAAGAAAAGGGACTTGCAAAAACTTTTCTTCACCTCACAACACCACAGTTCTTGTTGAGGATAGATGGTGAAAAAGTGTGAAGAGCAAGTAACCTCCATCAAAAGAGTGGATAGAGGGGAAACCTACACTTTCACAAAGTGGGAATTCTACACATATGATCACACATGAGAGGGTGATTCAAAACTGTTGCATTCAAATTCATGATTGCAGCAGCTAAAACAAGGATCAAAGTGCATAATTGGATTCCTCAGGTCCAAATTAGTGGGGAGGCAAAGTTTCAATAATTTTTGAAAAAGTTTTCTACCCATTTTTCCAAAAAGGATCCAAATATGCAAAGAATTCAAATATACATTTGAATTTGAGGGAAATTTGCCAAACCATACCAATGTAGCCCAGTTTGAGACTTCCAACATTTGAATTCATCATTTGTCAAGTTTTGGAGATCTTTTGAGAGGTGGTAGAGCACTGACAAGTGGGGCCCACATGTCATTGGGTGAAATAGACTTAGCCCCCAAGTCTTCCCTCTGTTTCTCAGTCAACCGAGCGCAGCCAGCTGCCGCGCGCGCACCGCCGGCCGAACGGCCACCTCCTGGTTCCCGTCGCTCGCGCTGGCAGCCGGGAAACGGCGCGCCCTCTCCTCTACGTGACCCCCTCGCCATGCCACCGAAGACGTACGCGTGCTTCTTTGCAAAACAGCGAGCCCCCGCTCTGCTCGGTCACCGACGCCGCTCCCCCGATCCTCCCCTGCATGCCAACGTCCGCTCGGCCTTTGCCCGAGCTCCCAACACAGAAAGGGAGCGCCTGTGTGTGCTCTAGCTAGCCATCCCACCACCTCGCGGTGTTAGCACCGCACTCGACCACAAATCAACGATCGCCACTGAGAACTCAGGCCACCGGCGGAAAGCCGCGAACTGCTCCCCGTGGACAGCACGCCACGGCCAGTTTCACTGCCGGACACCTACACGTAAAAGGTGCGCCGTGCTCTCTAGATCGTGTAGATGCAAGCCGAATAGCGGTTGATCCACCGGATGATGAGTAATTCCAGTTCTTCCGAAACGTAGTGTGTTCGGGTAGAGCGCGGTATACCCCAAAATTCCTGCTACTCGTTTAGCTATTGGCCGCGCCGGCTTGTCAGCACCTTCCTCACCCCCCAGCGGCCCTCCTCGACCAAGAATCAAGGGAAATGGCCCAGAAATGGCCAGGTTTGGGTTATTTTTCGGGCCGCCATAGAATTATAGCTCGGTTCACCATGGAGCTCTAGGTTGCAGACCTTTTCATGGGGTTTGGCGGCCATTTCCATCACCCTCGAGCTCCCGCGGTGCTCTCCGACCCTTTGCCGATCATTTTGATGCGTTGTAACGCATTCCCGACCACGCAGGAACCCTAACCGCCGCTTTAGACTGTGGCGGACCGGAATCCGCTCACCCAGGATCGCAGAGGGTGGTGCCGCGCGATGCGACACCCGACAGCACATGTCATAAGAACACATTATATTACATGGGAAAACAAACTGAATGTACAAAATAGTACACTTGTCAGTTACAAACTAGGGTCTTTATTACACAGCGGAAGTTTCTTTTATACAACTCACGCCCGCCTATCTAGCAAAAGTGGTTGCCCAGCCCTAGGGCAACCCACACTAGCTGCACTCCTCAGCTCAGCGCGGCGTGTACGGCTCCCACTCAGCCGTGGTCCCCGACGGAGGGTAACCCTCGCCGGTGGACTCGTACTCCGAGTCCGTGGGTGGCTCCTCACCTGAAAAACACTTAAGCAGCAACTGTGAGCACGATGGCTCAACAAGGCTTAACCGACTCACCTAAGCATGAAACTCTACATGAGGTGTACCATGACATAGGATAGCAATGTTGCAGCAAATGCACACGCCTACAAGTTCATCCTTAGTTCGTCTTTTAGCAACAAGTTAACGGTTCATGAAGCTGAAATTTAGTAAGCAATATTTGGTGGCACACATGTAGCAATGCAATTATATCATAACAGCAATATTGGATCATAACATTTCATCCATTAGTCTACATTACGACGCAGTGAACAAGCAGTACTCGTCACCGTGAGGGACGGTGAATTGACTCGATATACACCTGCAGGGAAACCCAAAGAGCACGTCACGTACGCCCACCCATGCAGCTGCACAGCACGCTCACTCGATGTCGTACGGGACAACCTTTCACTCAACAGCCCAAACGTCGAACCGGTCGCACCGAAACGAGCAGGAGGTTCCCCACACGGAGCATCTCTCTATGCCCGTTGGCAGATTTCCACCTTGCTGCCCTCAACCTACACCTATAACTCGGTGTGCTATGCCTCGATGCCCGGAGGTTTACGCTACATCAGTTTATCGGGCCCCATATATCCGATATGCCTTCGGTACGTTCAATACTTGTTCAGCAGGGCCGCACACGGATCGGTCCTCAATCGACACGGGCAGGGCTGCGCACACAAGACTTCCTCTTGCTACGCCCTAGCCCCTGCCTAGTCTCATTTTCATTACTAAAGTGATCTCACATCACTCAACCGAACCCGTGTGTCCCAAGCCTATCTCGCGAGTAGATTCCAACTACTCGACTTGTACCGAAGTCCTATGAATCATTAAGCATAGCCTGTCTACTCGAGATCCTTGACACTACCCTCACTCTTTTAGGAACCTTTGGTTATGCAAGTGGGGTTTCATTCATCCTATACCTAATGCACATACATACTTCATATGACACATGTAAACAAAGTAAAAACTTATAAAAAGGTTAATGCAAACCGGGGCTTGCCTTGTTGCTGCTGGTCAGGAGTCAGTTCTTCCTCTGGAAGCAGGAAGTCGAGAACCTCCGGAGCTTCCTCGCCTTCAGCGACTACACGTTATTGAAAGACTACATGTAAATTTAAATGCAAAGTGCATACAAGTTTGTTGTAAGGTTACTGATATTAGTTCTAATAACCAGTCTCTAACACCTGGAACTCTGTTTAAGAATTTAAAGATGAACTGGGTGTGGGTGGCTTGGGCCTGGACCTAAGTACATGGTTAAGTGCTAAGTGGTTTTTCCCCCTTTTCCATATTAATCCCTCAAGTGTTTAAACAGGACAGGGTGACCCAGAGCTCCAATGGAGCTGAGAATTTTTGTGTGAGGTCCTTGTCACAAGAAAACTCCCTGGACCAAACTCTAGCACTTTTCATGGAATGGTTTCCTCAGAATAATTCTCTTAGCAAATAAGCAAAGAAGAATTAATTCTGAGGTAATACCCCTGTTCATGCCCAACTTAGTGAACTACATTTCAATTATAGCTCATAGAGTTTGCATGAATTTTCCTAGCATTTTTGGAGCTAAGATTTGTCCAGAACTGAATTTCCAAGTTTTGGAAATTCTCTGAAAATGTTTCTGTATTCAAATGAACACAGCACCTTCAAATTTGAATTGCTCTGACCAAATGAACTCCAAATGGTCTGAAACTTTTACAGGGGTTTACTTATGTCCTAAAGAACATTCTGGCAAAATTTGGAGATTTTTGGATGAAACAAATTCCCTCTAAAATTCTTTTGCTGAAAAGATTTAAAGAATTTTCCAGAATTAAATAATAGGTTTCAGACAAGTTGGGTTTCGGATTCGGATTGTACTCAGTTAGAGGAATCCAACAAAATTTGTTTCATAATTTATGGATTCTCCTACCCCAAGTTGTGGTCCTCCAAAGTTTGAACTACAAACTGGACAGTTCAAAATGTTTAAATGTCTGCCAGTGGGTCCCACCTGGCAGTCTTCTCCTTCCTCGCGCCAAACAGGGGTCCGCGGCGGCGCACTCGAGCGAGTGTCGCCGGAACTGCTTTCCCGTCCGTCTCCCGACCCCAAACCTGCCGCCCCGCCCTAACTCACGACGCTGAACTCGTCGGTGGTGTCGCCGGCGGCCGTAGCTCACCGGAACAGGGCTCCCGATGGTGACAGCGGCGGTTAGGGTTCCGGCGTGGTCAGGAATGCGTTACAATGCATCAAAATGATCGGCAAAGGGTCAGAGAGCACCGCGGAAGCTCGAGGGTGATGGAAATGGCCGCCAAACCCCATGAAAAGGTCGGCAACCTAGAGCTCCACGGTGAACCGAGCTATAATTCTATGGCGGCCTGAAAAATAACCCAAACCTGGCCATTTCTGGGTCATTTCCCTTGATTCTTGGTCGAGGAGGGCCGCTGGGGGTGAGGAAGGTGCTGACAAGCCGGCGCGGCCAATAGCTAAACGAGTAGCAGGAATTTTGGGGTATACCGCGCTCTACCCGAACACACTACGTTTCGGAAGAATTGGAATTACTCTTCATCCGGTGGATCAACCGCTATTCGGCTTGCATCTACACGATCTAGAGAGCACGGCGCACCTTTTACGTGTAAGAGTCCGGCGGTGAAACTGGCCGTGGCGTGCTGTCCACGGGGAGCAGTTCGCGGCTTTCCGCCGGTGGCCTGAGTTCTCAGTGGCGATCGTCGATTTGTGGTCGAGTGCGGTGCTAACACCGCGAGGTGGTGGGATGGCTAGCTAGAGCACACACAGGCGCTCCCTTTCTGTGTTGGGAGCTCGGGCAAAGGCCGAGCGGATGTCGGCGTGCAGGGGAGGATCGGGGGAGCGGCGTCGGTGACCGAGCAGAGCGGGGGCTCGCTGTTTTGCAAAGAAGCACGCGTACATCTTCGGTGGCTTGGCGAGGGGATCACGTAGAGGAGAGGGCGCGCCGTTTCCCGGCTACCAGCACGAGCGACGGGAACCAGGAGGTGGCCGTTCGGCCGGCGGTGCGCGCGCGGCAGCTGGCTGCGCTCGGTTGACTGAGAAACAGAGGGAAGACTTGGGGGCTAAGTCTATTTCACCCAATGACATGTGGGCCCCACTGGTCAGTGCTCTACCACCTCTCAAAAGATCTCCAAAACTTGACAAATGATGAATTCAAATGTTGGAAGTCTCAAACTGGGCTACATTGGTATGGTTTGGCAAATTTCCCTCAAATTCAAATGTATATTTAAATTCTTTGCATATTTGGATCCTTTTTGGAAAAATGGGTAGCAAACTTTTTCAAAAATTATTGAAACTTTGCCTCCCCACTAATTTGGACCTGAGGAATCCAATTATGCACTTTGATCCTTGTTTTAGCTGCTGCAATCATTAATTTGAATGCAACAGTTTTGAACCACCCTCTCATGTGTGATCATATGTGTAGAATTCCCACTTTGTGAAAGTGTAGGTTTCCCCTCTATCCACTCTTTTGATGGAGGTTACTTGCTCTTCACACTTTTTCACCATCTATCTTCAACAAGAACTGTGGTGTTGTGACGCCCTCAATTCTGTGGGAAAACCACGGAACCGAGAACTAATGCATATGTGTGCCCAGGATGTTCATCACACATACACATACGTTCCACAAACTGAATTCAGATTATATATTACCACGAATAACAGAGTTTATTACAATTCCTCATGAGTCTTGGACTCATGCTCACAGCGGAAGTCTTATTTCTATGCAACGGAAGTCTTATTTTAATGCGGAAGCAAAAACTAATGCGGAAGAAAAACTAAGCAGAAGTGGCTCCATCTCTACTCCTTCCACAGGCTAGGTTGAGAACAGATCACACGGCATAATGCTCTACTCGGTCCTCATAGTAGTCTTCTCTTGCTGTTGATGAAGAAATAATAATGCAAGTTTGAGTACAATAATGTACTCAGCAAGTGCGGGAAAACACATGATATGCAGCTCATAAACAAGGTAAGTATAAAAGGTTTATTTGCAGAAAAGCAGATTTATAAAACCATGATAAAACAGCAACTTAACTTTAGGTGAATGTAATCCCATCATGTATTAAATTACCAACATACCTCCATCGCTTCCATGTTCCATCCGAACATTAACCAATCTTTTATTCATACTCACGAATACCTCCTCGTATTCGCTACCATCTCACCTCATAAAACAACCACGTCTCGCACCGAGACCATTCTCATGTCATGACCCATCAGTCATCCAACCATCTCATCTCCCGGACTCAACAGTCCCAAACCAAACCATAACCAATAATCATAACCAAGAACCTTCCCAATAACCATTCCAATAACCATCCCAGTAATCGTCCCATCTAATCATGGCAGTTTAGCCAGGTGCTCTTGACCGTAAGCTCGGCTATCATGATAGTTTTAGACTCTGCAGAGTTTGCACCTCTTTACCCACAAGTTTGTGATTTCGTCACCCGTCGGCGACTGCAGAACCTCCATTATACCAGTACACAACCGTCGGTGTATGGTCAAGAGATCACAAAATAGCCTTTACAAAGGGGTTACTAGATGTATGGACTCACTAAGGTTTCACCGGCAGGCTAGAATCTCCAATTCTCCCACCCACGGGCCCCCTCTTGTGCCATGCAGTTCCCAGGGCAGTCCTCACTCGACTCCCATTCCCCGCGCCTTCCACAGTCCATAACACTCTAGCAACTTACCTAATTACTCAGCTAAGCCGCACCCATATTTGGCCTTGTGGTGGCACTGTTATCCTGGCATGTGCATGCATGAACCGGTCCTTAGATCTACGGCAAGTAAAACCACCATCTCATGCTACCTCATTCACAAACCCAGTCTTGCCTAGATCTCCCCTCCGATCCATGTTCATCAGTTTTTCATTATCATTACGAGTGCAGTTAGCTAGACACATTTATCTCGCTTCCCAATCCCATAGACTCAGCGAAGCATAAAGCAAAAACCATACCCGACTCATAAACTTCCCAAGCGACAAGGATGGTTTAATCAAAACTAGTAAACTCCTATAAAAAGGGTTTCCCATCATGTTTGACTCAGCACACACACCTTTTCGCAAAACAAAATAGTTTTACCCAAAACATAGGATCAACATGGTCAAGGAGCACTTGCCTTGTTCTTGCGGTTCCGGTTGTTCTTGATTCTCAAAGCCTTGTTGCTGCAGCTCGTCGTAGACAGCTTCCTGAGTTTGTCGTGCTTTGTAGGATTCACGTGCATGCAAATTCACAGCAATCAATATCATGCACAAACCCTAAACTAGGTGCGATGATGCACATGCATGCTATCCTATGATTAGTTTTATTAGATCGATCTGTACTTATTCTTGCATGGCTTGCATGGTCAGAGGTGTTCGTGATGATCTGGTCTTTAGATCAAACTGATCATCAAGTGATCTGTCCACGAAAAGGCTTCTGTTCGAAAGGAATTGAAGAACAGATGCAAAGAGATGAACACAATGATGTCGTAAGGTGATATTGAAGTCCTACCTCACGCTCTTCTTGTCTTCGGGGTCCTCCTCAGACCGCTTGGTTCTCCTCCGATGATCTCCCTTGTTGCGCTTTGGCGATGTTTTGCTCGGCGAGTTAGGGCTAGGGCTCTAAGTCGTCGGCTCAGGAGTTGAACGAGAAGTTTGTGGTTTCGGCCGGAGGTTTTGGGTTCTATTTATAATCGGGAAGAGAAGAGTCCTAATCTGATTGTATCCCGAATAAGAGTCTTATTCAGATCTTTGTTGGATCCTAATATCTTATCTTTAGTATCATTGTGGAGTTTAGATCGGTTTCTGTTGCGTACCGGTGTCCTTACGCGTAACAGCCGCTCCAGAACTTGTTACCTCTGTGATGATGAGCTCCAGAAGCTCCACGTGTTCTCCGGGCCTGGTATCTCCTCGTTCCGCAGAGACGAGCTCCGGTTGTGCCGCGTGTCAATCGATCGAGACCCCCCTCTTCTTCGGAGGTGAGCTCCACGCACGCCACGTGTGGGTGCCGGTCTTTCCGCTCTCCTTTCCTCAGGGACATGCCTCCAGGTCGACACGTGTTTAGCTGCGACGGACCTTCCGGAGATAAGCTCCGGTGGCGACACGTGTTCGATAGACCCGGACTTCTCTGAGATGAGCTCCGTGGTTGACACGTATCCCGCGCGACGGGTCCTCTTATTTCCGCGAGGACTAGCTCCGAGGATGACACGTGTCCTGCGGAAATGCCTTTGCTTCTTCCGCAGAGGCTAGCTCCGTGGGCAACACGTGTCCCACAGGATCGGACTTCTCCCTTTGCGGAGACGAGCCCCGAGCCTGCCACGTAGCCAGCTTGGCGGCGGCCTCTCCCCACTTCTCAGGGATGAGCTCCGATCACGCCACGTGGCCTGCTGGCCGCGGAAGTTGCCTTCGACGCACTCTAAGGGCTTTATTGGCTATTCTTTTGATAATTCTCTCTGTTCCTTCATTTCTTCAAATGTTTTCTTCTTCATAAAACATGATCATATGCTGACACCCGAGATGAGGGTGTCACAGGTGTTGTGAGGTGAAGAAAAGTTTTTGCAAGTCCCTTTTCTTGGGCTTTTACATCCCTCCCCCCTTAAAAGAATCTCGTCCCGAGATTACAAAAGAAGAGATAACGATGTAGTAGGGACTTACCCGTGTTGAGAAGCCATGAACTCTGGGTAATTTGAGCGAAGGAATTGCTCGCTCTCCCACGTCGCTTCTTCCGCGGTGTGGTTACTCCAGAGGATCTTGTAGAACCACAACGTTCTGCTACGCGTTGCCTGGCTTTCTCATCAAGAATTTCCACCGGATACTCCTCATATGTTAAATCCGGTTTCAGCTCGCCGATGTCTTCAGTAGGAACAGCAGCTGTATGCTTTAAACATTTTTGCAGTTGCGAAACATGAAAAACATCATGGACACCAGCCAGGGAGGCCGGTAGCTCCAATCTATACGCTGCTGGTCCACACTTCTCGGTGATAGCGTAGGGTCCAATAAAACGGGGAGCGAGCTTCCCCTTCACACCGAACCGGTGCACGCCCTTCATCTGAGACACGCGGAGGTACACGTGTTCACCAATGTCAAAGTGCAACGGTCTACGCCTCTTATCAGCGTAGCTCTTCTGCCGGGATTGAGCGGCCTTCAAGTTAGCTTGAATCGCCCGAACGCGCTCTTCGGCGTCGTTCACCACATCAACCCGGAATGTGACCCTTTCACCGGACTCGCACCAATTTAATGGGGTGCGGCATTTGCGACCGTAGAGAGCTTCGTAGGGTGCCTTCTTGATACTCGCCTGATAACCGTTGTTGTACGAGAATTCCGCCAATGGTAGGTGATCATCTCAGTTCCTACCATGGTGGATGGCACATGCTCTAAACATGTCTTCTAATACTTGATTCACCCTCTCTGTTTGGCCATCTGACTGAGGGTGATAGGCGGAGCTCCTGATCAACTTAGTACCCAATGCAGCGTGTAGCTGCTCCCAAAAGCGAGATACAAATAATGCACCTCGATCTGACACAATGGTCTTGGGTACCCCGTATAGGCATAGAATCTTCGCTATGTATAGCTCCGCATATTTGCCGGCATTGTAACGTGTATTCACCGGAATGAAGTGAGCCGTCTTGGTTAACCGATCAACGATTACCCATATGGAATCATGCTTGTTGGCTGTTAGGGGTAATCCCACAATGAAATCCATGCTCACATCTTCCCATTTCCATGCCGGGATCTTCAGGGGTTGCAACAGCCCTGATTTCTTCATGTGATCAGCTTTCACTCGTCTACACGTATCGCACTCGGATACGTACTTAGCTACCTCCCGCTTCATCCGTGTCCACCAAAATTTCTTTTTCAAATCTTGGTACATCTTGTTGCTGCCCGGATGAATGGAGTATTTAGATAAGTGAGCTTCATCGAGGATCTTTTTCCTCAACTCCATATCTCAGGGTACGACTATGCGGTCATTAAACCATAGCGTCCCCTCCTCATCTTTCCGGAAACATTTGATCTCTCCATTGTCTATCCGTCTCCGGAGATGTGCCATGCCTTTATCCGTCTTCTAAGCTGCAATGATGTCCTCCCTAATAGTAGGGATGAGGGCAAGGTTGTACAGCGATCCATACGGAACCAAGTACAAACTTGGCTCTTCCTCCTCCACCGGTGTAATGGTGAGGTTATGGACATGTGATTTCCGACTCAACGCGTCGGCAACCACATTCGCCTTGCCGGGGTGGTAATGGATCTCAATTTCATAATCCTTGATCAGTTCTAACCACCTCCTTTGCCTCATATTCAGCTCCTTCTGGGTGAAAATGTATTTTAAGCTCTTGTGGTCGGTGTAGAGATGCACCAGATTCCCCAGGAGATAGTGCCTCCACATTTTCAGTGCCAAAACCACTGCAGCAAGCTCAAGATCATGAGTGGGATAATGCTGCTCATGGTTCCGAAGTTGGCGTGAGCCATATGCGACCACACGTCCTTCCTGCATCAACACGCAGCCTAGCCCGACACCAGACGCATCACAATGCACGTCGAAGGGCTTTGTTGTATCCGGCTGAGCTAATACCGGGGCTGTGATGAGGTGCTTCACCAATGCTCGGAACGCTCCTTCACACGCCGTGTTCCAAACATATTTCGTCCCTTTTTTCAGCAACTCTGTCATCGGCTTGGCGAGCTTGGAGAAACTTGGAATAAATCTCTGATAGTATCCCGCTAACCCGAGGAAGCTTCTGACTTCATGGACTGAAGTGGGAGCTTTCCATTTCAGTACCTGCTCTATTTTTCTTCGGTCAACCGCAATGACTTCTGCTGAGATGATATGTCCCAAGAATGGCACTTGGCTGATCCAAAACTCGCATTTACTGAACTTGGCGTAGAGCTTATGGTCTCGCAATCGTTGAAGAACGATCCGCAAGTGTCCGGCATGTTCGGCTTCTGTCTTGGAGTAAACCAAGATATCGTCGATGAACACTACCACGAACTTGTCCAGCTCCGGCATGAACACCGAGTTCATGAGATACATGAAATGGGCTGGAGCGTTTGTGAGACCAAATGACATGACGAGATATTCGTATAAGCTGTATCTCGTCGAGAACGCCGTCTTCGGGATATCCTCCACCCGGATCTTTATCTGATGATATCCAGAGCGAAGGTCCATCTTGGAGAACACACTTGCCCCAACAAGCTGATCAAACAAAATGTCAATACGGGGAAGTGGATACTTATTCTTGATGGTGACGGCGTTGAGCGGCCGGTAGTCCACACATAGCCTTAAGGTTTCATCCTTCTTCTTCACGAACAGCGCCGAGCATCCCCAAGGCGAGGAACTCGGCCTAATGAAACCCTTGCTCAACAGATCATTGAGCTGTTCTTTCAGTTCAGCCAGCTCATTTGGAGCCATTTTATATGGTCTCCATGATATGGGCGTAGTCCTAGGTGCAAGTTCAATCTTGAACTCGACATCCCGCTCAGGTGGCATGCCCGGAAGATCATCCGGAAACACGTCGGGGTACTCCCGGACTACGGGGATGTCTTCTAACTTGAGAGCTTCAGCATTATTAATTGCTAAAACTTCCCGGACTGGCGTGTCTAACACCATGGAATGCGGACGGTGGAATGGAGAATTTAAGTGAACCGTATGTGTCCGAGTCTCTAGGACAGCGCCATGGTATTGTAGCCATGACATCCCTAAGATTGCATCAATCTTTTGTCCCATTAGGATTATCAAGGTGTTGGGATATAGTTTCCCACCTAAGCACAGAGGTGCCTTTGGAATCATCATATTAGCTGAAATCTTCCCTCCCGGTGAGCAGATCATATAAGTGCAGTCAGTTGGGAAGACTTGCATTTGATGCTTAGCCACATAGGATGCACTTATAAAGCTGTGGGTTGCACCAGAATCAAACAATATGACGATGGCTTGATGGTTCAGAGTAAACGTATCCGCCAGCACGTTGTCTCCCTCTGGGGCATCCTCATTATCGAGGTTGCGGACGCCCCCAGTCCGCTGACCAACCTTCTTCACCGGAGGTCGGCCTCGAGCACCGCCCTGGAACTGGGCTTGCCCGCTGCTCTGCTGCCCCTGGGGACAGTCCTTCGCGAAGTGGCCCGCCTGGCCACACGTGAAGCAGGTAAAACGGGGCAGTCCCCCGCTGATCGGTTGACGGAATCCCGGGGCGCGTTGTGGCGGTGGAAACACCCGGGGTACCGTCTGCTGCTGCTGCTGTCTTGGTGGCGGCATCGGCGGACGGAAGGAGGTGCCTGAAAGGGACGTCCCCCGAACTGTTGAGGCCGTGCCGGTGGTCGCCACTGCTGCCCGGATGGTGTCCGATACACCATACGGTACTTCTGAGGCACGCCCCCACCGCTGCTAGGTGGAGCGCTACGCTTCCTCTGCTCAGCTGCCAACTCCCGCTGAGCATCCTCTTGCATAATCGCGGCATTGACTAGGTCGTTGAATGTGCCACGATTCCACTGAACGAGATGTGTCTTCATTTCGGGGTGTAACCCCCGATAGAAATGTTCTCGCTTCTTCTCCTCAGTGGAGATGTAGTCTGACGCATATTGCGCCAGATGGTTGAAGGCACGGAGTAGTCGTGGGCACTCCTCCCGCCCTGCTTCAGCTCCAAGAATTCTTGGAACTTCCTCTTCATGATTCCGGGAGGAATGTGATAGGCACGGAACGCCTCCCGGAACTCTTGCCATTCCACGGCATGGCCAGCCGGTCGTGAGGCGACATAGTTCGCCCACCACGCACCAGCGGCACCGTGGAGTTGCTGCGCTGCGAACAAGGTCTTTTGCCGCTCCGTCATTGGAGCAGCCCGAACTTGGACTCGATAGTCCGCAGCCAGTTGTCCGCCTCCAGTGGTTCTTCGGCTTCGGTGAACACTGGAGGGTGCGTACTCATGAAATCCGAGTACGACACTTCACGGGGCTCACGAGGCCCTCTGTCTTGACGTCCCCCCGCCTGGGACGTATTCTGCACGATCGTGCGGAGCAGGTCGGTATGCTCCTCACGACCTCCCACCAGTGCCGCTATCACATCCGCTAGAGTAAGAGGAGGCAGCGGTGGTGGCTGCTGCTGCGGGGTGCTGTTGTAGGCCGGTGGCTGGGAGTCATCACCTCCCTGTTGGCTAGAGCCACCAACCTCGTGCGTGGTCCTAGTACGAACCATCTGCAACCACACGACAATAATCATCAGTCCCGCAACATTTTTGCATGCAGTCCCATAAAAATTGGTGTAAAAACATTATGACAACAAAAACATGCGATATATCTCGTAAGTAGATAATGTAATAACTTTGCACAAGCTACACCATTACCAGACCAAACACAAGCTAGTTTAATCCAACTTGATGAACCTCCTCCTTGGAAGCTCACCATAACTAGGTTTGGTCACTACAAGATATTACTATCGCTTTGTCATCACGTATACCACCCTTAGGGTACAACACCCTCTCCAATGAGTTCAACTGTCATTCTTCTGTCAGAATGACCAGTTTCTACCTATTCCAAGTTTTGATCTGGTTCTGGGCATTTTCATGACTCAAGTTGAATTCCAAAGTTAAACTTAACTTCAGTATCTTTCCAACGAGTATTCATTTGCCCCCAGATCAGCTTTGGTTAAGAAGTTATGCCAATTCAAAGTCAGCAGAATTTCTGGAAGAATTTTAACAGCACCTCCTTTGGAAGTTGCTGTTTTCCATCCGAGTTTCCACTGAAATCTGTGCTGAAATTTCAGGAACTTTGAATTGCAAAGATGTCACACATCTTCTATTCTTTCTAAGGAGGTATCTTATGAAAATTTTTGGTTTTTCTTCTGGGATTTATCATTGAAAAACAGAACAGTCCAGGGAATGTTTCACTCTGTCCTAATTCTGGACAGTTTACATTCCTCTGGGATTTAAGCCATCTTAAGGTGAGTTTCGGCTCTGGAAGTCTACAACAAAGTTGTAGAGTACTTCAATAACTTTGCAGAACTATATAGCACACCTCTCTCGGCTAAAAGACCTGTGAGTTGTGCTCTGTTGAAGTTCGGCAACCTTGCTGCCCAAAACAGAGCACTCTGCTTTTCATACTTTTGGCTATACTGCTCCACTATCCCATTCTTATACCCAACCAGGGTCCTAAATGTTGAACCTATAGATTTTAATTCTTTGTTATCATTATTCTCATGCATATGCCTACAATATCTCGGTACTACGTTCCTCACAAACGAAAATCCTAACCGGATTATACCGGCATATACGTCTCAAATGTGGCACTAAACGGTCTCTCGCACACGTTTACTACACGGATACTTACGTGGTTAGTACCTGCAGAAGACCACACAATAGTGGTGCACTCAAGAGTTTTGTTTCCATTTCAGGCAGTAACATATTTAAAAGTAAATACAAACGCCCGTATCATTGTCATACGGCCGTCCTTGAGCTAGGTCACGTCTCAAGGTACGTGATCGTGTTTCAACACCACACGACGGGGAACCCGAGTAATTCATGAACGGGTCGTCACGGTTGGGAATGTTATCAACCCAACAGATACCACCTACTGCCCTGCAGGGCACGCCGATGGCAAGCGCTGTGTATGTCCTCCTGGGTTATTTCCAGACGAACACACTCTCGCGTTACTGACCACGCGATGGGATCTCCACTTACTTGCCTAATGCACGCTAGGGATCAGCGTTTCATATGAACTCAGGGACATGAAGAGTCCAAGAGGTTCATATTGACGTCTCACACCAAGCTGTGAGATCAATCCCTGAACCACGTTCCTCGTCAGGGGGAGCTAACCGAAATTGAACCGCTTTTGATGGCGTTCCTTACCAACTTACCAGAGCGTAGGTGCGTCGCTACAATAATTGAAATTCAGAATTATAACACATAAGTTAGTCTTTGCCACTTCAAGTAACTATGCTAGTATAGTCCTTACTTGGGCAGCTACCGAATCCTCACCGTATATCTAAGTTTCTCCCATAATGCAGTCCTTAAGTACTGTGCTATCCCCACTGCAGCTCTGATACCAGGCTGTAGCGGACCGGAATCCGCTCATCCAGGATTGCAGAGGGTGGTGCCGCGTGATGCGACACCCATGTCATAAGAACACATTATATTACATGGGAAAACAAACTGAATGTACAGAATAGTACACTTGTCAGTTACAAACTAGGATCTTTATTACACAGCGGAAGTTTCTTTTATACAACTCACGCCCGCCTATCTAGCAAAAGTGGTTGCCCAGCCCTAGGGCAACCCACACTAGCTGCACTCCTCAGCTCAGCGCGGCGTGTACGGCTCCCACTCAGCCGTGGTCCCCGACGGAGGGTAACCCTCGCAGGTGGACTCGTACTCCGAGTCCGTGGGTGGCTCCTCACCTGAAAAACACTTAAGCAGCAACTGTGAGCACGATGGCTCAACAAGGCTTAACCGACTCACCTAAGCATGAAACTCTACATGATGTGTACTATGACATAGGATAGCAATGTTGCAGCAAATGGACACGCCTACAAGTTCATCCTTAGTTCGTCTTTTAGCAACAAGTTAACGGTTCATGAAGCTGAAATTTAGTAAGCAATATTTGGTGGCACACATGTAGCAATGCAATTATATCATAACAGCAATATTGAATCATAACATTTCATCCATTAGTCTACGTTACGATGCAGTGAACAAGCGGTACTCGTCACCGCGAGGGACGGCGAATCGACTCGATATACACCTGCAGGGAAACCCAAAGAGCATGTCACGTACGCCCATCCGTGGAGCTGCACAGCACGCTCACTCGATGTCGTACAGGACAACCTTTCACCCAACAGCCCAAACGTCGAACCGGTCGCACCGAAACGAGCAGGAGGTTCCCCACATGGAGCATCTCTCTATGCCCGTTGGCAGATTTCCACCTTGCTGCCCTCAACCTACACCTATAAATCAGTGTGCTATGCCTCGACGCCCGGAGGTTTAGGCTACATCGGTTTTTCGGGGCCCATATATCCGATATGCCTTCGGTACGTTCAATACATGTTCAGCAGGGCCGCACACGGATCAGTCCTCAATCGACATGGGCAGGGCTGCGCACACAAGACTTCCTCTTGCTACGCCCTAGCCCCTGCCTAGTCTCATTTTCATTACTAAAGTGATCTCACATCACTCAACCGAACCCGTGTGTCCCAAGCCTATCTCGCGAGTAGATTCCAACTACTCGACTTGTACCGAAGTCCTATGAATCATTAAGCATAGCCTGTCTACTCGAGGTCCTTGACACTACCCTCACTCTTTTAGGAACCTTTGGTTATGCAAGTGGGGTTTCATTCATCCTATACCTAATGCACATACATACTTCATATGACACATGTAAACAAAGTAAAAACTTATAAAAAGGTTAATGCAAACCGGGGCTTGCCTTGTTGCTGCTGGTCAGGAGTCAGTTCTTCCTCTGGAAGCAGGAAGTCGAGAACCTCCGGAGCTTCCTCGCCTTCAGCGACTACACGTTATTGAAAGACTACATGTAAATTTAAATGCAAAGTGCATACAAGTTTGTTGTAAGGTTACTGATATTAGTTCTAATAACCAGTCTCTAACACCTGGAACTATTTTTAAGAATTTAAAGATGAACTGGGTGTGGGTGGCTTGGGCCTGGACCTAAGTACATGGTTAAGTGCTAAGTGGTTTTCCCCCTTTTCCATATTAATCCCTCAAGTGGTTAAACAGGACAGGGTGATCAAGAGCTCCAATGGAGCTGAGAATTTTTGTGTGAGGTCCTTGTCACAAGAAAACTCCCTGGACCAAACTCTAGCACTTTTCATGGAGTGGTTTGCTCAGAATAATTCTCTTAGCAAATAAGCAAAGAAGAATTAATTCTGAGGTAATACCCATGTTCATGCCCAACTTAGTGAACTACAATTTCAATTATAGCTCATAGAGTTTGCATGAATGTTCCTAGCATTTTTGAAGCTAAGATTTGTCCAGAACTGAATTTCCAAGTTTTGGAAATTCTCTGAAAATGTTTCTGTATTCAAATGAACACAGCACCTTCAAATTTGAATTGCTCTGACCAAATCAACTCCAAATGGTCTGAAACTTTTACAGGGGTTTACTTATGTCGTAAAGAACATTCTGGCAAAATTTGGAGATTTTTGGATGAACCAAATTCCCTCTAAAATTCTTTTGCTGAAAAGCTTTAAAGAATTTTCCAGAATTAAATAATAGGTTTCATACAAGTTGGGTTTCAGATTTGGATTGTACTCAGTTTGGGAATCCAACAAAATTTGTTTCATAATTTTTGGATTCTCCTACCCCAAGTTGTGGTCCTCCAAAGTTTGAACTACAAACTGGACAGTTCAAAATGTTTAAATGTCTGCCAGTGGGTCCCACCCGGCAGTCTTCTCCTTCCTCGCGCCAAACAGGGGTCCGCTGCGGCGCACTCCGGCGAGTGTCGCCGGAACTGCTTTCCCGTCTGTCTCCCGACCCCAAACCTGCCGCCCCGCCCTAACTCACGACGCTGAACTCGTCGGTGGTGTCGCCGGCGGCCGTAGCTCACCGGAACAGGGCTCCCAACGGTGACACTGCGTCTCCGACGACGTCCGCTGCGCCACTGCAGCCCCGGTGTCCCAGACGGCGTCTCCGACGTCGTCCGTCGCGCCTCACATGATCTCGACGTCCACGACGGCGTCTCCGACGTCGTCCGCCCCTCCTCGTGCAGCTCCGACGCCCACGACGGTGTCTTCGCCATCGTCAGCCGCACCACCTGCGGCCCCTGGACCGCGGTACGCCGATCCCGCTCTTATCTATCAGCGACGAGCGCGGATTGGTGGACTGTCCTCTTCGCGCCCTGAGGACCTGGTGTACCACCCTCCGCTGCTTCACCGGGACCCTCGTCACGTTCAGCCGATGGTGACTCGACGGGCTGCCGGCGTCCTTCGACCTGTGGAGCGCTTCTCCGGGGTCGTTCTCTCGTCCTCGACCCCCCCCCCCCCCGGAGCCTGCCTCGTCACCCATCTCGCCTATCCCCTCTTCTGTCCATAGCGCCCTCGCCGATCCTCATTGGCGTCGGGCTATGGAAGAAGAGTATGCGGCCCTACTTGCCAACCGGACCTGGGACCTGGTTCCCCGTCCTGGTTGTGGCAATGTTGTCACGGGCAAGTGGGTGTTCACGCATAAGAGGAAGGCGGATGGGTCTCTAGAGCGGTACAAGGCATGGTGGGTGCTTCGCGGTTTCACGCAGCGTCCCGGCGTCGACTACGACGAGACTTTTAGCCCGGTGGTGAAGCCAGCGACGGTTCGTACCGTTCTGTCGCTGGCTCTGTCACGTTCTTGGCCTGTCCACCAGCTGGACGTCAAGAACGTCTTTCTCCACGGGACGTCGACGGAGACGGTGTACTGTAGTCAGCCGACAGGGTTCATTGATTCAGCCCGTCCAGACATGGTCTGCCAGCTGAAGAAGTCCCTGTACGGGCTGAAGCAGGCGCCTCGGGCTTGGTACAGCCGGTTTGCCTCCTTCCTGGCTTTGCTCGGCTTCGCCGAGGCCAAGTCGGACACTTTGCTCTTCGTCTACAGGCGTGAGGGTGACACTGTCTACCTCCTCCTATACGTGGACGATATTGTCCTCACGGCGTCCAGCCCGGCACTTCTTCAGCGCACGATCTCCGCCCTGCAGCGCGAGTTCGCGATGAAGGATCTCGGCCAGCTCCACCATTTCCTGGGCGTTGCGGTCGAGCACCGCCCGGGTGCTCTGTTCCTCCACCAGCGTCAGTACTGCCTGGATATCCTCGAGCGAGTGGGCATGGCTGATTGTAAGCCGTGCTCCACTCCCGTGGACACCCAGGCGAAGGTGTCTTCGTCCGATGGCGCCCCGGTCGCCGACCCTACCACTTACAGGAGTCTTGCAGGTGCACTGCAGTACCTCACCTTCACCAGGCCGGACATCTCCTACGCGGTTCAGCAGGTGTGTCTTCACATGCATGATCCATGGGAGCCGCACCTCATGGCGGTGAAGCGGATCCTTCGGTACCTGCGTGGTACCCACGACTACGACCTTCTTCTACGGCGCGACTCTGCCTCCGAGCTGGTTGTCTACACCGACGCTGACTGGGTGGGTTGCCTGGACACCCGCCGGTCCACCTCCGGCTACGCCGTCTTCCTAGGCGGCAACCTTGTCTCCTGGTCCTCGAAGCGGCAGCATGTGGTGTCCCGCTCGAGTGCCGAGGCAGAATACCGCGCCGTGGCCAACAGTGTGGCCGAGTCGTCCTGGCTTCAGCAGCTACTTCAGGAGCTACACTCCCCCCTCGCCCGGAGTACGTTGGTCTACTGCGACAACGTCAGTGCCGTCTACCTCTCCACCAACCCGGTGCAGCATCAGCGCACGAAGCACATAGAGATCGACCTTCACTTTGTTCGTGAGCGGGTGGCTCTCGGGGAGGTGCGAGTCCTGCACGTTCCGACGTCGTCGCAGTTCGCCGACATCTTCACCAAGGGACTTCCTTCCACGGTGTTCACCGAGTTTCAGTCCAGTCTCAACATCTGCCGTGGCTAGATGTTGGGACTGCGGGGGTGTTGGACTGTACGTGTATTAGGGGGTAGGGGCATTTTAGTCCTTTGTATTAGGGTTGCTTAGCCCTTAAGCTGTCCCCCTATATATGTATCTCCTTGACAGGTTGTTAATGGACTAATCACTTTTCCTAATCTAATTGTAATTAAGTCATAAACCGTCGTAAGTTAGCTACTTACAACGGTATTTCTTTACTTACGACGGTTTAAAGCCGAGGTAATTACCTGATCATAAATAACCTAACTTACGACGGCTACCGTTGTAATAACTTAACTTACGACGGCGTCGCGCATCCATCGTAAGTAACGGTCCAGGCCACGTGGTGGCTCAAGGAACGTTACTTACGACGGTTCTGGTGACCGTCGTAAGTAACAGAGGCTAACTTATGACGGTTTTACTGACCGTCGTAAGTAACAGAGGCTAACTTACGACGGTTTTCTGGGCAGTAGCCGTCGTAAGTTATGTTTGTAATTTTTTTAAAAAACAGAAACACACTAACCTGGCTCGATGGCCAGCTCACAGAACAAACAGTTATGAGTAAACAGTCATAAAACAGTTGATATGCATCACAAACAACACAAATTACAAACGGGCTACACACTACCCTCTCGACTACCTCCGGAGCCGAAGATATCATCTCCACACGTCTCTCTTGGAACCGGTAGCTGTGGCGATGGAGTAGAGGCCTCCGTCGCCAAACCCTACAAAACACATGAGTAGTTACGACGGTTTGGATTCAGATATCAATGTCTTTCTCTTTTTTCTCACTCTCTTCCTCTCTCTGTTCTATTCATCCTCTCTTTATGTTATTCTCACTCACACCCTCTCTCGCACTCTCTCTCTCCCTCTATTGCAACACTCGATCTCTCCATCTCACTCTCACTCTCTCTGGCACTCCCTCTCTCCCTTCTGTACCACTATACATCTCCCTCTCTCCTTATGTTAGATGAAAAATACAATATTAAAGAGTTTATTACCTGTACCGGAGGCACCTAGGCTGCGGGCTCCTGTGACGGGGTCACCTGTGGCGGCTGCCACGCAGGAATTGTGATTTGTTGGCCGTTCTGTCGAGCTAAGGCCTATAATTGGAAAATATAAGAAGATATGTATTACTGAAATGTTATGAAAGTAAACTACAGTAATTGAAATTACTTACCTCCACCGCTGCCTGCATCTGGGCCATGTAGTTAGCTTGGTACTTCTGGACGGCCCTCGTCCTATCGAGCTCCTCCTGGGTCCGCGTCAGCCTCTCCTGCATGGCACGGAACTCCATGTCCCTCTGTGAGAGACAGCCACTCGATGGACCAACCGACGAAGCCTGCGTCGATGATGTGCCTCTCGCAGGTCGCGCCGACCTCGAGTCGACAACTCCATCGAAAATGGCAAACCTACAAAAGAAAGAAAAATAATAAGTAAAAGAAGGAATATTGGAAAACCTAAATCAAAGAAACCAACTCACCGGCTATGGGCCTTCCCGCCGCCGCTTGCATACACGGCTTGAGGGTCGATTGGCGTGTTTTCCCAATCGTACCCTTCACCATGTATTTGGACGACTTCCTGCCCGTACTTTTCCTAAAAAACATAAAAATGGTGTTAGTGTGTCAATAATAATATTAGTTATAATTAAATTGAATAATTTTGTAAACTTACCAATCGATTGGTTGCGACCTGACTGCACTGCCCCGGCTGCGACGGGTAACTTCCCCTGTGACCTCTCTTCCAAACCTCGATCGCGCTAGGCTCCTGGCCAGTCTTTCGCTCCTGTAGATGCGTGTTAGTAGGATAAATATGTTATGAACACATAAACAAACTTATAATACACTTACCATGCATTTAGTCGAACGCAAATGACCATCGGCGCCATAGGTGTGCTTCCCGTCGGACCCTCTGCATCCTCGAGCCCTCATGGACTTAGCTTTGAAGTCATCACTAGCCCAATACCGACAGAGAGCTCGATATGCGTCGGGTTGACCCTCTAACCAGGAAATACTAACCTGCACATATTTAGTATATCATTAACTGTTAACATAAGTAACTATTGAGTTTTTTTAACAATTAGAACTTACCTCTGCGTATTGATCCTCTGTCAAGTATGTGTCGGAGTCCCTTCTAAAGGGACCCCGTTCCTGCTGCTGCTGATGTCGTTTCTGGTAGTCGTTAACGGCCTGTATGCGGGCATACAACAACGCCTGCGTAACGAGCTTCCAAGCGTTTGTGTGGAACACGAGTGTCACGTGCTCCATCATGCTCTCGCTCGTTTCCTCTAACTGGTACCTCAGCTTTAAGAAAACAAACATTTAATCAATATGCATTAACAATTTAAATGAGTTGAAGAATGTAAACATTTAAACTTACCATAAAATCGTTCCACACGGCCCCGTGAAGAGTTCCGTGCACCTCGCACGAGACACGAGCATAGTCGTCCCACGACAAAGCAGGGACACCATCGATGATATCGGGATAGTGAAAACGCACTAAAGCCCCGATGACACTGCTAACCTGCCTGTGGTGTCCCTGGCCCGTGAACGAACAGTCGTACCAAGATCTGCAAAATTTGTTATCTCAGTAAGTATCTGGCCGGTATACATCCAACTACGGTCCTCACCCATGTTTGAATCTGCAGTTTAATGTCAAGGAAATTATAGTTACTTTATAATTTATTTATGTCACGGCCCTACATCTATTGGAAAGGATAGGTCCTAAACCCACCCAAGAGTGACCGAGCGGAGCGTGCTCATGATGAGACGCGTGGTCTGGATCCGAACAAAATTTCGGCAGCATAACCCCGCTGTTCTCCACTGCACGCCCAAAAATGGTGCAGCAGAGAACAACAGGGTTATGCCGTCGAAATCTCGTCTAGATCTAAACCCGCGTCTCATCACAAGCCACGCCCCCTCGGTCACTCCCAGGCTGTCCAAAAAGGGACAATTCCGAACCTACACGCCTCACATGCGTAACACATGTGAGACGGGCCGGTTCGAAACGGGTGACGCATGTTGTATAGGTTTACGTCAATCTTTCATTTTTGAGTCATTAATAAGAGAGAGAGGAAAGAACGAGAGAGAGACAAAGAAGTGGGTCAGCCATCCTAAGTTATGCCCGCTGGGGCCTGCCATTATCTTACGACGCCTTTAGGGTTAGCCGTCGTACGTTATGCCCCATCGTAAGTGGGTCAAAGATGAAATCGCCCCGTCGGGGCCCGCCTTCCATGCGGGGGAGCTTGCCGTCCTCCGTGCCTGTCTCGACTAATACATTACCACTAAATGGGCTGTGACACACCCTAAATGGGTCGTGTTAGGCCGGACCGGGCCGAAACCAATTTATTACATATAGTAACTAATCACGCAATCAATCAAAGTATTAATTCAACAATAATCAATTACAATACTAATTAAACAATTAATCAACTAAGATCAAATTAAACATGTAATCACACATACACATGGTGTCGGGTCACGCATACACACGGTGTCGGGTCACACATACACAGCGTCGGGAGGCGGCACGGCGAGCAGGGGCGGGGCGGCGTGGCGAGCAGGAGCTCGAAGCATGGCAAGAAGGGGCTCCAGGCGGCGCGGCGAGCAGGGGCCGGGCGAGGCGGGTCGGGCAGGGCAGCAGGGCGGGGATCGACGCGAGGCGGGGCGAGCGGCGGCGGCCGAGGCGCGGCCAGGGCTCGGCGCGAGCAGGGGCGGCCAGGCGGGGCTTGGGGCGGGACGGCGGCGGCTGCGGCAGGGCGAGGCGCGGGGCGGCCGCGCTGCAGCGGGGCGGGGCGCGATACGGCGGTGCGCGGAGGGGCGGGGTGCGGGACGGTGGTGCGCGGCGGCAGGGTGGGGCATGGCGGCGGAGGTGGCGCGGCTCGGCGAGTGCGAGGCGGAGCTGTGCGGGCGGTAGTCGGCTGGTCGCATGCATGAGCGGGCCGCGCGCACGGCCCGTGAGATGTAGAGTTATGTTCTTTATTTACGACAGCTTCTTTACTTACGACGGTTTAGCTTTTAGGTGTCATAAATGGTACTTAAATTCCATCGGTCCTTTTATTTACGACGGCCAAGAGCTAGCGACCGTCGTAAGTTAGTAAACTTAAGACTGCTACCACGCGCCGTCGTAAGTACGTTAATTTACGACGGCTAACCCATGTAAATAAATTCAGCCATCGTAAAATGTTGAAGGCTGGCGGCCGGCGGTGGAGGCAGCGGCGGCGGGCGGCGATGGAGGTGGCGGCGGAGGTCAGCTCGGGGCAGGGCTGAGAGTCTGGCTCGGGCTCAGGCTGAGCAGCCCAAGTGGCCACGACCGTCGGATCTAATCCGACGATCCACGCGTTCTATGAGGGTCATGAAAAACGGCCCACAACCCTAATACACTCATTTTCATCCCCTCCCTCTCTCCTCTCCAGAACACGGGGGGGGGGGGGGGGGGGGGGGGGGGGGCCTTGCAGCGACGGCTGCGGGCGGAGGCATCGGCGACGCGCTTGGCCAGGCGAGGCGACCCGCCCAGGCATCCCCCCGCCACCGACTGGACGCCTAGGCGTCGGTACGCTGTCGGCGACGGCGGGGGCTGGTGGCAGCGGGGCCGGGGGTAAAGCAATAACAATGTGCTTAAACAACTAATCAATCAATTAACTAAATTAAATAACTAAAATCAGAAACAATTACTAATTTAAACCAAATAATTAACAACTAAACTTCTACTAAATACATACAAATTGATTAAGTAATAAAAATTTTATCTAATCTAACTAACAACTAATTACAAAAACTAAAAAAGTTACTTGATTCGGTTTGGCAACGATAGCGATGGCTGCGGCGAGGGAGGCGGCGGCGGTCCGCGGGAAGCAGGGGGTTGGGGCCGGAGGCAGCGAGGCGGCGCCGGGCGGCTCGGGGCGGGGCTGGGGTGGCTCAGGGCGGCGGCGGCCGGCTCGGGGCGGCGCCGGACGGTCGAGCGGCGGCGCCCGGCGGCGGCTCGGCGGTGGTGGCGGCTCAGCGGCGGTGGTGAATCGGCGGCGGGGCGGCGCTGCGGCGGTGCGGGCTCGGGCTCGGGCTAATTAGCCCGAGCCCGGGCCGGGGCGGCAGTTAAAACCATCTACTTACGACGGTCACGTAACTTATGACGGCTTAGGTTACGGACGTCGTAAGTTACGCTTAGTTTACGATGGTGGTGTAACTTACAACGGCTTAGGGTTGCGGCTGTCATAAGTTACGGTTATCTTACGATGGTCCATTAACTTATGACGGCCATGGGCCCGTAGCCGTCGTAAGTTAGTTTACTTACGACGGCTCAGGGCGACCGTCGTAAGTTAGTTTACTTACGACGGCTAGCCGTCGTAAATTACAGTGGCTGTCGTAAGGTGCGACGTTTCCTGTAGTGGGAAGACATTTGTGAAGGATGTGGCACATAAGAAGCTACAGCCTCAGGCAACGACACCACAGATCCACCCCTCCAATAGACTTCATGCCAGCCACGCTCGTGCGGTGGCCGCTTCTGCCCCTCCTCCAGCTCAGCCTGAGAGAGCTCAAGATTCCTCTAGTGGTCTTCTCAAGGTACTCCGTTCCATCTTCACCATGTGTAGGAGTACACATGTGAAGGTTCAAAAGAATTAGAAGGCCATCAAGGAAATAAGGAGAGACATGCACGCATTGAAAACAAAGATTGAGCTTCCCACCGACGCTTCCGTTTCTGAGGACAGCGAGGATGACACGCCTCTTGAGTTTCTGGAGCTCACCTCTGATGATATTGCTTTCTTCGGCGACACCGGTGCTAGTTCGAGCACCGCTCCAGCTGCTCCTACTGCCGATGACGACGACGACGAGGAGGAGTACGAGGATGTCGATCTCTAGTTCCCCCTTCTTACTTGCTTTTTCTCCCTTTTTGGTGCCTCGATGCCAAAGGAGGAGGGAGAGAGTAGAGAAGGGCTATGTGTTTTCTCTGTTTTCATAAGCTAAGTGTAATGATGGGCATATGGACCTATGTTATGTATGACTCTATGTTTGTTTTATGACTATGTGGCGTGATTGTTTTATGACTATGTAGTACCTCGCTTATTATGTGATATGTTCTTCTCATATGTGATATGTTATTCTCATGCATATCTCTTGCATCACACGTAATTATCACATTGTCACACAATGCATTTAGGCACCCCACGATCATGATGTATATATGAGAAAATCCCATTTTTACAAATCATACATTCAGGGAGAGTTCTTTCATACAAACATCATGATCAAAAATCATATTTTTACTCTCTAATTGAAAATTTTAATTGGTTGTCATCAATAACCAAAAAGGGGGAGATTGAAAGTGCATCTAGGCCCTTGTGTGGGTTTTGGAAGATTGATGACGAACAATTAAAATCCTAATGAGTTTAAATGAGCATTTGTGCAGAAAAGTTGGATGGTAAAAAGAGATTGAGGGCTTTTCAAAAAGAAAAATGAAAAAGGAGGCATGAAACTATACAAAAGAATTAAGGTTTTTATTTTCTTGACTATAGGAATGCCGCACTATTAAGAGGGACACAACACGCAGCAAAGAATAAACAAGCTCAATCCCAATTCAAACAACCTTAGTGTAGAAAAGAGTTCTTAGGTTGTTTAACCTTGGACATGTCAGAGAGATTCGGATAAGTACTCTCTGTGTAGCCTCGGACATGTCCCAAAATTTCGAAGAAGTACTCTCTGAGTAGACTCGAACATATCCGAATAAATTTGGACATGTCCGAAGTCTAGGGGTTTTTAGGAGTTTGTAAGTCAGGAGGATCGGACATGTCTAGAAATGTCAGAAATGTACCCTCTATGTAGGGTCGTACATGTCCGAAAAAAGTCGGACACATACTGTCGAAGTGTTTGCTACGACATTTCCCCCGGTCTGCTCGGAAGCAGCCTGTGGAGGTTCTTTTTTCGGTGGGGGCTAGAGAAACTCGAAGGATTCGGCACAATGGCGAGAGAGACACGAGGATTAACGTGGTTTAGACTGCCGGAGCGCAGAACTCTACGTCCACGGGAGTACTTGGTATATTGCTTGCTCGCGTATGAGAATGAGTAGGCTCGGTCGCGAACCCTTTGCCCGAAGGCTGCCCCATTCCTTTTATAGCCCAAGGCCGGGGCAGTTACAAGGTGGCCCGGGGCCCGACATGCGGCCACGTGGCTATCTGTCTCCTATACACAAACTATGGGTATTTACAGATACATGCATTGTCACTATCGACGGAGTTACGGTGCGCCGCCTGTCCAGCCGGGCGCCTCTGCCCGGGTGGCAGGTGATGATGAAGTCCCCGTCTTGTCGCTGCGTCTCCTCACCCTGTTAGGCGGCTCTGTACTGTAGGGTGGCACTTATTGCGCCGTCACGCCTCGCCGCCCTGTCTTTCATCGTAATGGTGTGTAGACGGGGAACGGAGGCGTGTGTCGTGCACCATGCTTCTAGGGAAGGTGCGATCCTTAAATGGTTGGCCTGACAACGCACCTTTCTCATTACTCCCAGGCTATCCGTCTGTTTCCTTCTGATGTGACATTCAGGCGGATGGCCCCCGAGACACGTGTCTCCACCGGAGCCGTCTTGTGGAGTAGTGGGCGGCCTGGAGTTGTTGGACACGCGGCAGCACTGGAGCCTTCCCATGCTGGAGGTCGGATCCGGAGCTGCGGGACACGTGGCACATCGGGGCCTTCCCTTAGGGGGGAAAAGGTGTGCCCGGAGTTGCTGCCCACGTGGCAGCACCGGAGGCCTCCTTGATGGAGGTCGGATCCGGAGCTGCAGGACGCGTGGCTCCTCCGGAGCCCTCTCCGGCCAAGGGGTACGACTTGGAGGTTCCGGGCACGTGGTAGCGCCGGAGCCCTCCTCGGTGGAGGATGGGGTCCGGCTCCACTGGACGCGTGTCGTCCCTCGAGCCACCCTCGGCCGGTGATGATGAAGTCCCCATCTTGTCACCGCGTCTCCTTGCCCTTTTAGGCGGCTCTGTACCGTAGGGTGGCACTTATTGCACCATCACGCCTCGCCGCCTTGTCTTTGACCGTAATGGTGTGCAGACGGGGAACGGAGGCGTGCACCGTGCGCCATGCTTCTAGGGAAGGCGTGATCCTTGAATGCTTGGCCTGACAATGCACCTTCCTCATTACTCCCAGGCTATCCGTCCGTTTCCTTCTGAAGTGACATTCAGGTGGATGGCCCCCGAGACACGTGTCTCCACCGGAGTCGTCTTGTGGAGTAGTGGGCAGCCTGGGGTTGTTGGACATGCGGCAGCACTGGAGCCCTCCCATGCTGAGGTCGGATCCAGAGCTGCGAGACACGTGGCACATCGGGGCCTTCCCTCAGGGGTAAAAGGTGCGCCCGGAGTTGCTGCCCACGTGGCAGCACCGGAGGCCTCCATGATGGAGGTCGGATCCGGAGCTGCAGGACACGTGGCTCCTCCGGAGCCCTCTCCGGCCGAGGGGTGCGACATGGAGGTTCCAGGCACGTGGTAGCACCGTAGCCCTCCTCGGTGGAGGATGGGGTCCAGCTCCACCTGACGCATGTCATCCCTCGAGCCACCCTCGGCCGGTAGTCAGGCTCAGAGTCTGAAGACACGTTGCAACCTTGGGACAACCCATGGGGCATAGAACGCATGTCTTACGCTGGGGCCCGCCTAAGCTAGGAAGGCGGGGCCCAGGTGCTTTTTACCCAGTACGCGGGAGGACTCGGTTCGCAGGGTACCGACAGTGGCCCCCGGGACCATCTCGGGGGAGGTCCTGAGCCCGCATGTGTGGCCCCAATCTCTTCCACGTGGTGGTTTCGAACTTGTGCTCTTTTTGGGAATCGAAATGACGGCATGATTCTCATGTAGTGGGCGAGCGGTTGTTCTTGGGAGACGAAGAGGTTGCTTTCCCTCGGTCAAAGAGACTTCTCTATCATCACGAACAGGCGTTTCTTCATTGCTGGAGAGTCGTGGGGGTGCACGTTTTGTACAACTGCTGCATCGCCTGCGTCGGTTCCCTGCACGCCCCCTGTTCTTCCTCTTGTCAGGCTTTATCGGGGGACCTCTTTTCTCCACCTTAACCGCGCTGCCCTCTGCACACACTGCCTGTCGATTGGACCCTGTACCTTTACTCTCGGCGGTTCGGTCGATGGGGGCACAATTATTTTGGGCACGTCTCGATAGGCTGTTCTTGAGGAATCTGGGGCAAATAAAGAGACCCTCCGTCGCTAGCAGGAGTTCTCCCCTACATCTGTTTTCTCACGCTTCATGTTCTTGCTTTCTCCTCTTGCTCCTATGGCGTCGAACCTCCGAGAGTCTCCTCTCAAGAATGCCAGGGACATGAGGCGCGTGAGACGCCTGATCCGCTGGCAAGCACCTCAGCATGATGGGAGGGTTCGCTGCGGATCCCTCCCGCTCGTAGACCTTGAGCCCGGCGAGGTCGTCGACTTCCTCGGGTACATACTAGTGGGGCTTGCCTTTCCTGCTTCTTCTTTCGTCTTGACTCTACTAGAGTCCTACGGGCTCCAGCTTCAGCACCTGACGCCGCACTCCCTCATGCTGGTATTGATTTTCATCCATCTTTGCGATATGTTCGTGGGGGTGCGGCCGTCTGTGCGACTGTTCCAGACATTCTTCGTTCTTCGGTCGTCGGGGAGGAGCTCGAGCTTCCTAGGTGCCTACTACTTCCAGCACCGCACCAGACCCGTGACACCGTACATTTCTCCCTTTTCCTCTAGCAAGTGGGAGCACTAGAGGGAAGACTGGATCATCGTGAAGACCGACGTCTATGACTAGCTGGATCTGCCGGTTTCTCCTCCTTCGACTACGCGATCTGACTGGGAGGAGGCACCGCACCTTGAGAGCATCTATTACCCGGTGCTGGCAAGGATTAGGTTCCTGGTAGACCAGGGGCTGTCCTCGTTGATGGTGTTGGCCGACTTCCTGGGCCGACGCATCGCTCCCCTCCAGAGCCATTGCAGAGCGGCCTGGATGTACACCGGCGATAATGACTCCACCCGCCTGGAGCGAGGTCCTGGGACTAACCTGAAGGCGGAGCTCCTAGATGCTCTGTTGGGAATGATATGCGCTGACGTCGGGGCTGGCCCAATCTTCGACGACCTCATCATCCCTCCAGCACCATGTCTGCCCATCTTCATGGATCAGGGCCTGAGATCTCAGCTCCTAAGGATGACGCCGACACTGGATGACATCGACGTTGCTCCTCGGCAGATCTGTGATGCTTCCCGTGGGATAACGATCCCGGGGTGACTGGACAGAGTGGCGGAAGTGCTGCCTCTTCTGTCCCAGTCCCGGCTGCTTCGACATCCTCTACCCCAATCTTGGACAAGGGGAAGGGGAAAGCTCCCACGGCCCCCCAGCCCAGCTCTCCTTGGAAGAAGTGGAGCCAGACTCACATGGACGGGGGCTCTGTCTCCGCACCTAGCCTTGTGATGTCCTCGGCGGCCCCAAGTGCGCCCGCGGCTGTTTTGAGGGGTACGTCTGGAAGCGGTGTGGCCGGTCCTGCATCCGCGTCCATAAGAGGTGCTCCTACAGCTCCAACGTCTCCTCGGCCGGTGAAGAGGCCGGTTGCTGCCTGTAACACCCTCAATTTCACTACCATGCATTGCATACATTTTTCATGTAAATAAGCATTTGAAAAGAGGTAGAAATAAAGAAAGAACAATAGAAATAGAGAAAGAACCATAGAAATGGAGAAAGAACCGTAGAAATGGAGAAGGGAATATAGAAATGGAGAAGAAAATATAGAAATGGAGAAAGGAACGTAGAAAAGAAGAGAAATGGGATAAAACCCTGGCCGCATCTTAGAGATAAATCTTCTAGAAGAATTTTAGAGATAAAGCTTCTAGAAGAATTTTAGAGATAAATCTTCCAGAAGAATCTTGGGGATAAAGCTTGTAGAAGAATCTTGGAGATAAAGCTTCTAGAGGAATCTTAGAGATAAAGCTTCTAGAGGAATCTTGGAGATAAAGCTTCTAGAAGAATCTTGGAGATAAACCTTAGATATAAAGCTTCTAGAAGAATATTGGAGATAAACCTTAGAGATAAAGCTTCTAGATGAACCTTAGAGATAAAGCTTCTAGATAAGCTTAAAGATAGAGCTTAGAGATAAAGTTTTGGAGATAAAACACCCTGCTAGCTGCAGCTCTTAGGGATAGAGTCCTTCTCCTCCTCCAAACTGAGTAGGAGATTGCATCTCTTGGACATAGAGTCCCTCTCCTCCTCCAAACTGAGTAGGAGATCTCCCCCCTTATAAATACAGCCTTCCGTGGCCGTCACCCCTGCCAAAACAAGCCTGTTGCCCCATGCTGCCAAGCCCTGGTCACCACCCCTTTGCTGCTGCCTTGGCCGCCATCGAAACTCTACCCCGCCTCGCCGTCGACGGAGAAGAAGACCCCTCCTGCCAAGCCCTGGCCGCATCCCTATTCTTCTCCAAAGAAAAACCCAAGCTGCTGCCATTGCAAGGGAAGAAGTCCAGCTGCAAGGAGGAGAGGAGGAATAAGAGAGGTGGGTCCCCGTCACCCCTCTTACCACGTCGCTGCTGTTGGTACGCACCCGTTTTTCTCCACCCCCTGGGAACAGAAGTTTCTGCGTGTGGACAGACCATGTTCTGGTCAATTTTTGACGGTGGAATTGATCTACACCTTTTGTCAAGATCATCACCACGTACACACTTGATCCCAGCAACCTTGATCACCATAGAACCCCATGAAAGCCTACTAAAACATGCAAGAACACGTACAAACTGGTTTTATAAACTGCACTATAGGATTTGCATTCATCTACCCCATTGCATCTTGAGTAAAGTTTGTGCATGATGATTGATTGCCGTAAATTTTGTATGTGCAAGGTCATGAGTAGAAGGACAAGCTCAAGAGGCCGTCTACGAGGAACTAGGGCACCAAGACTTCGAGACGCTTGAGCAACACGAACCACGGGAGCAAGGCAAGTGCCCCTTGACCATATTGATCCCATGTTTTGAAACTGTTTTGTTTGCGAAAACGTGTATGCTTGTGTCAACTTGATGGGACACCCTTTTATAGGAGTTTACTAGTTTTGTTAGCCATCCTTGTCGCCAGGAAAGTTGATGTGTCCGGTATGATCGTTTTTCCCTAATGCTTCACTCAAGTTACGGGATACGGGAAGCTGAAATAAAACATGTTAGCTACTGCACTCATAAGATTAAAGATGATGAGAACTTAATGATGTTAATGAGCATGGAGTCAGGGAGATCTAGGCAAGCTTGGTTCATGGACTTTGCTGAATGAGATGATGGTTTGCTTGCCGTAGATCTAAGGACCGGTTCATGCGAGCACATGCCAGGAAAACAGTGCCACCACAAGGCCAAATATGGGTGCGGCTTAGCTGACTAATTAGGTGTATTGCTAGCTTTTTATGGACCACTAGATGGCGCGGGGAATGGGAGTTGAGGAGGACCGCCCTGGGAACTGCATGGCACACGAGGGGGCCTGTGGGTGCAAAGGAGATTCGATCCTACCGGCGAAACCTCAGTGGGCCGTACAATCTAGTAGCCCCTTTGTAAAGGCTATTTTGTGATCTCTTGGACATACACCGACGGTTGTATACTAGTATAATGGAGGTTCTTTCTAGTCTCCAACGGGTGACGAAATCACAAACTTGTGGGTAAAGTGTTGCCACCTCTGCAGAGTGTAAAACTATCATGATAGCCGTGCTTCCGGTCACAAGCACCTGGCCAACTTCCATGATTAGAGGCTAAACTTGGGATGGATATTTGGGTATGGTCATTGGGATTGGTTTTGGGACTGCTTTTGGTCATGACAATGAGTTTGGTTTCGGTTATATGAAAATGAGATGGCTATGAATATTTATGAGTATGATATGAACTTGAGAAAGATTAACGGCTGGTTGAGACTTGATATATGGTGAATTATGATGAAGGGGTGTTTATGAAATTACTTGGTTATGATGGGATTAAACTCACCTAGAAATAGTTGCTATTTTTAATGTGTTTGTGAAATAAAATTTGCTTGCTGCAATGAACCTTTTTATTCCCTACCTTGTTGTAAGCTACATGTCATACCTTTCCCGCACTTGTTGAGTACGACATGTACTCACCCTTGCCTTCCCACATATACATCAGCTAGAGGAGAAGAGTACTTCGAGGAACATATGGAGTACTAGGCATGCACACTACCGTCAACATGTCTGTGGAGTTGAAGTTGGAGCCTGCTATTTTAGTCATTTTTCTGCTGTCGTTTAGAGTCTTCCGCTGCTAAATAAGTTGTATATTCATGAGTGAGACATTGAGTCAATGTAGCAAAGTACTTAAAAATTAATTTGTATGTGGCTATATTCTGAATTCAGTTTGTGGAATACATGTGTATGTGTGATGAACATCCTGGGCACACATATGCATTCACTTGGTTCTATTTTCAAAACTGGGTGTCACAAATTGGTACCAGAGCCACGTTGACCGTAGGACGCAAGACTAGGTAGAATGGACACTCTAAAACACATAGGAACACCCCTCTAAACTGCTATTTTCGAAAATTGCTTGCTGCTTCACTTTTACTTGTCAATTCAGCAACCGCAAAGTGCTATTTCCAGCCCCTCTTTTTATCTTCTATTGGAAAGGAACACTTTTGCTTTCTTGCTTCATAGCTTCTGAAGTTTTGGATCTATTTTCTTCCTTCTCTAAATTTTGTCATGTCTTATAGATGCCGGTGATTAGGAGCACAGCACGCATAAGGACTCGTCCACCACCACGTTGGAGTGCACTTAACCCCATTGAGGTGTCCGATGGACCATATTGGGAGGAGGTGAAGATGGAACCTCATGATGAAGATGAAGTCAATAGCTCTATGCATGAGGAAGAGGGTCCGGAAGAGGTGGAACCATTTGAAGATGACATGGAGGATGATCCACAAGAACGGCATTGGTACGCACCTTAGGAGGAGTTTCACGTGGGCTTACACCCCGTGGAGCCTCATGAAGCTATGTCAGGAGGAGATGAATCTGAAGAGGAGTCATCCCTTGCTGAGACCAATAATGAAGGTGATGAAAGGGCCAACCATTCAGTTCAGGAATTTCGGTCCGACGGAATGTAAGTATGACACATACCCAGGGAGCTCAAAGAATTTCTGGATTGCTGCAGCCTATACCCGAAGTATCTCCTCAAGAAAGTCCCTCGTCTCGGACATGCAGAGTGGAAGGTTGAGGTAACCATCCTATCGGAAGAGTGGTAAAAGGGAGATCATTGGACCCCATGGAGGAGCTCTTTCCAACCCACAAGCTGCTGACAAGTCTCAGAGGTTGCTCGTGGAGTTAGGAAACCGCTATGCAAGCACACAAGAAGAGATCCGTTACCTCGGCAAGAAGCTGTATTTGCTGGAGAAACAAGAGGAGACTCGTGCCAACATGGGAACAAATGAGGCACCAGCGTCATCTATCTCTACATGGACTGCCGACTCGCCATGGCGTGCACCGATGTATGGACCACCCCCGTCACACAGCGAGAACAGCACCGGTTCTCATGATTAAGTTTAGGTTTCCATTGAATAAAGCTGTAATAGGAATGTTTAGATCGTAGTAGCTTGAATAAGAGTGATGTGCTGAAATTTTTGTGATGATTGCTTGGTTTGTGTGCTGGTGTGAGTTGTGGGACGCTTCGGCAAATGTCCACATCCACACATAGTGGAGAGATGTGAGATTCTTCGGCACGTATTCACATCCTCATATAGGCTGAAATTAACAAAAGAAGATACTTAGTTCATACACCTTGATGCATATAGTTGGAGGGATAAATCTAAATTTCTATTTCCTACTCTACTCTCTCTCTCACACACACACAGATGGTGAGGGAAAACTCCAACCGCCAAAGGAGGAACGCTCGTGGTAACAATGAACCACAAGAGGATGACAATGTTGAAGTTACTGAAAATGCCAACCCCGGGGCTGATGCAAGCAACCTTGAACGTTTGATGGCTATGCAGAACCAGCTCATGCAAACTATGATGCAAACGTTAGGACAGCTGCAGGCCAACAACAACAACAATCCTAACCCCGTTCCTGCACCCCCATCGCCACCACCGCCACCACCACCGGCTCACAACAGATTGGGAGAGTTCATGAGGACTAGGCCGCCTACTTTTGCACAAGCCAATGATCCTATGGAGGCTGATGATTGGTTGAAGTCTATGGAAAAGAAGCTTGATATTGTTTAGTGCAATGATTGGGAGAAAGTTCTCTTCGCATCGCACCAACTTATGGGAGCATCCGCTGATTGGTGGGACGCTCTTTGCACTGCTCATGTCAACCAGGAGACTATCACTTGGGCTGAATTCAAGGAGAGTTTCCTCTCTCACTGTCCCTGCAGGAGTCATGATGCTTAAAAGGCAAGAGTTTGAAGGTCTCCGCCAAGGAAGGAAGAGCGTGAATGAGTACCTCAACAAGTTCACGCAGCTGTCAAGGTATGCTCCAGAAGATGTCAACTCGGATCAAAGAAAGCAATACTTGTTCATGAGAGGATTGAACAATGAGATCCAAGTTCAGCTGCTCAACAATGATTATGCAAACTTCCAGAAGCTCGTTGACAAAGCTATAGCGGTTGAGAGCAAGATCCGTGAGATTGAGCAAGAGGGCAAGAGGAAGATGCCATACCAAGGACAGCCACAAGGGAGCAACGTACGTCCCCACTTTATGCCACCAGCTGCACCACATTATGACGCGTCCGCTTCTACTTTCCGCCCTGCAAATCCATCTCACACTAATCAGCCACTGCAGCAACGTCCTGTTATGCAAGCACCTCATATGCCTTTGCCTCCTGCGCCCCATCCCAACATGGGCGCCTATGCTCAAAACCAGCCTCGCCCCAACATTTCTGCTGTTATGGGCAACAAAGCATGTTTTTCATGCGGAGTGGCGGGGCACTTTGCAAACCAGTGCCCCAAGAAAGGCCTTGGACAGCCGAGCAATGCACAGAAACAGAACCCACGGCCGAATGGAGGAGCTACACAAGGTAACCGTGGACAGCAGAATTATGCTCGTGGCAATGTGAATCACGTGTCCGCCGAGGAAGCACAACAAGCTGAGGACGTCGTGATTGGTATGTTTCTTGCCAACTCCAACCCAGCCACTGTTTTATTTGATTCCGGAGCATCGCATTCATTTATATCATCCAAGTATGTTGCCAAGTATAACCTGCCCATATCACACATGAAACAAACTATGTTGGTTAATTCTCCAGGTGGAGAGATGAGGACTAATATAGTAGGTCCGAAAGTAAGCCTTAGAATAAGGGGGGTAGACTTTCTCGCCAACCTTATTGTCTTGGATTCCCAAGGGATTGACATAATACTTGGAATGGATTGGTTAAACAAGCACAACGGAGTGATTCAATGTGCTGAGAGGATCGTGCAGTTGACAAGTGAGCACGGTACTCGTATTGAGTTCGAGGAAGCCCAACCGGCAACCGAGAAGGCAGTGCTGAATCACGTCGAAGAAGCAACATTGGAAAGCATTCCGGTGGTTCAAGAATAGTCAGATGTGTCCCCGGAAGAACTTTTAGGTATGCCACCTGACCGGGACATTAGTACCTGGAACTGCACCTATAGCGAAGAGGCAATATAGGATGCCCGCTAATGAACTAGTGGTGCTCAAGAAGAAAATTCAGGAGCAGCTAGACAAGGGTTTTATACGCCCAAACTCGTCACCGTGGGGAGCCCCCGTGCTCTTTGTGGACAAGAAAGATGGAACCCAAAGGATGTGTGTGGACTATAGGTCTCTCAACGAAGTGACGATCAAGAATAAATATCCGCTGCCTCGTATAGAGGACCTATTCGATCAAATGAAAGGTGCCCGAATTTTCTCCAAGATTAATCTTCGGTCGGGATACTTCCAGCTGAAGATTAAGTCCACTGACATACCCAAGACTGCATTTTGAACACGGTATGGTTCGTATGAATATACCGTTATGTCATTTGGGTTAATGAATGCACCCGCATACTTTATGTACCTCATGAATAAGGTCTTCATAGAGTACTTGGACAAGTTCTTCGTGGTTTTCATCGACGATATCATGGTGTATTCAAAAAGCAAGGAAGAACATGAAGAACACTTGAGATTAACATTGCAGAAACTGTGAGAGCATCAATTGTATGCCAAGTTCAGCAAGTGTCAGTTTTGGCTAAAGGAGATATCATTCCTAGGCCACATCATCTACGAGGGAGGAATATCGGTTGATCCCGGAAAAGTAGGAGATGTTCTGAAGTGGAACCAACCGCAGAATGTGAGGGATATTCGGAGTTTCCTTGGGATGGCTGGATACTACCGCCGGTTCATCAAGGATTTTTCCAAAATAGCGAAGCCTATGACGGAATTGTTGATGAAAGGGAAAGCATTTCATTGGACACCAGTGTGTCAAGAAAGCTTTGAGGAGCTAAAGAACAGATTAACAACAGCGCCAGTTTTAGACGTAAGCAAGAGTTTTGATATACATATTGTGATGCATCAAGACAAGGGTTTGGATGTGTGCTTATGCAAGGAGGACAAGTGGTTGCCTATGCATCAAGGCAATTAAAGAAACATGAGCTGAATTACCCCACACATGACTTGAAACTTGCAGCCGTGGTACATGCCTTGAATATTTGGAGGCATTACATCCTTGATCACTGATGTGAGATCTATACCGATCACAAAAGCCTCAAGTATATATTCACGCAAACGGATCTGAATTTGAGGCAACGTCAATGGTTGGAACTCATCAAGGATTATGATGTTGGAATCAACTATCACCCCGGAAAGGCCAATGTAGTAGCTGATGTGTTGATCTGAAAGGGAGCATGTCACCAACTCACGGTTCGGGAGCTGCCACCCGAGCTGCGTAAGGAGTTTGAACGGTTGCATCTCGGATTCTTGAACGAGATGGAGGTGATAGAACTGAACTCAACACTGGAATAAGAGATGCGAGATGGCCAAGCAACGGATGAGGAAAATCAAGGAAAGAATCCGACAAGGCATAGAAAAGGATTTCAAGGAAGTTGAGAAAGGCACGCTTTGGTTAGAGAAAAGGATTTGTGTGCCTAACGTGAAGCACATCCGCGACACGATACTAAAGGAGGTACATGACTCACCTTATTCCATACACCCCGGCTGTACAAAGATGTACAAGGACCTGAAAATATGCTATTGGTGGGATGGTATGAAAACGAATATTGCTGAATATGTTGCCCTATGTGACACGTGCCAACGAGTGAAGGCCAAACACCAAAGACCCGCTGGATTGTTGCAGCCATTAAAAGTACCCGAGTGGAAGTGGGAAGACATCAGCATGGACTTCATAGTTGGACTGCCACGTACTCAGTCGGGTTACGACTCTATTTGGGTTATCGTGGACCGATTAACGAAAACTGCCCATTTCCTTCCTGTTAGAACCAAGTACATTGTCGCACAACTAGCCGAGCTGTATATGGAGCAAATCGTGTGTCGTCATGGAGTTCCAAAGAGGATAGTTTCAGATCGAGGTTCTCAATTTACCTCTAGGTTCTGGAAGAAGCTGCATGAAGGCATGGGTACACGGTGGAATTTCAGCTCCACATATCACCCGCAAACCAACGGGCATACTGAGAGGACAAATCAAATTTCAGAAGATATGTTGAGAGCTTGCGCCTTGAAACATGGGAGTAGTTGGTATAGGAGCTTGCTGTACGCAGAATTTTCGTACAACAATAGTTACCAAGGCAGCTAGAAGATGTCACTTTCGAAGCATTGTATGGTAGACGGTGAACACCACTGTTCTGGAATGAGACTGGAGAAAGCCAAGTATTTGGACCCGAAGTGCTGCAAGACGCTGAAAAGCAAATGCAAATGATACGTGAAAACTTGAAGGCCGCTCAGTCACGACAAAAGGGTTATGTGGACAATAGGCGAAGAAGATAGACCTTCGAAGTTGGAGACTTCATGTATCTTAAGGTGTCGCCTATCCGAAGCCAACGACGGTTCAACATCAAAGGCAAGTTAGCACCTCGCTACATCGGGCAATTCAAGATTTTGGGCAAGCGAGGAGAAGTGGCCTATCAGCTAGAGCTGTCAACGCACCTCTCCTACGTGCACGACGTATTTCACGTATCTCAGCTCGAGAAGTGCCTAAGAGTACCGGAAGAACAAGTACCGATGGATGAGCTAGAGCTTCAAGAGGATCTGACCTACGCGGAACACCCCGTCAAGATCTTATACGTGAAGGAAAGGGTCACGAGGAACAAAGCAATCCGTTGGTGCAAGGTGCAATGGAGCCATCACACGGAAGCCGAAACTACATGGGAACGTGAGGAAGATCTCAAGGCAGAATTCCCCCATCTCTTCTCCACTCTATCAAATCTCGAGGGCGAGATTCATTTTAAGGGAGGTAGGTTTGTAACACCCTCAATTTCACGACCATGCATTGCATACATTTTTCATGTAGAGAAGCATTTGAAAAGAAGTAGAAATGGAGAAAACACCATAGAAATGGAGAAGGGAATATATAAATGGAGAAAGGAACATAGAAATGAAGAGAAATGGGATAAAACAATGGCCGCATCTTAAACATTAATCTTCTAGAAGAATTTTAGAGATAAAGCTTCCAGAAGAATCTTTGGGATAAAGCTTCTAGAAGAATCTTAGAGATAAAGCTTCTAGAGAAATCTTGGAGATAAAGCTTCTAGAAGAATCTTGGAGATAAACCTTAGAGATAAAGCTTCTAGAAGAGTATTGGAGATAAACCTTAGAGATAAAGCTTCTAGATGAACCTTAGAGATAAAGCTTCTAGATAAGCTTAAAGATAGAGCTTAGAGATAAAGTTTTGAAGATAAAACACCCTGCTGGCCGCACCTCTTAGGGATAGAGTCCTTCTCCTCCTCCAAACTGAGTAGGAGATTGCATCTCTTGGAGATAGAGTCCCTCTCCTCCTCCAAACTGAGTAGGAGATCTCCCCCCTTATAAATACAGCCTTCCCTGGCCGCCACCCCTGCCAAAACAAGTCTGTTGCCCCCAGCTGCCAATCCCTGTTCGCCACCCCTTTGCTGCTGCCTTGGCCGCCGTCAAAACTCTGCCCCGCCTCGCCGTCGACGGAGAAGAAGACCCCTCCTGCTAAGCCCTGGCCGCAGCCCTATTCTTCTCCAAAGAAAACCCCAGCTGCTGCCATTGCAAGGGAAGAAGTCCAGCTGCAAGGAGGAGAGGAGGAAGAAGAGAGGTAGGTCCCCGTCACCCCTCTTACCACGTCGCTGCTGTTGGTACGCACCCGTTTTTCTCCACCCCCTGCGAACAAAAGTTTCTGCGTGTGGACAGACCATGTTTTGGTCAATTTTTGGCGGTGGAATTGATCTACATCTTGTGTCAAGATCTTCACCACGTCCACACTTGATCCCAGCAACCTTGATCACCATAAAACCCCATGAAAGCCTACTAAAACATGCAAGAACACGTACAAACTGGTTTTATAAACTACACTACAGGATTTGCATTCATCTACCCCATTGCATCTTGAGTAAAGTTTGTGCATGATGATTGATTGCTGTAAATTTTGTATGTGCATGGTCATGAGTAGAAGGACAAGCTCAAGAGGCCATCTACGAGGAACTACAGCACCAAGACTTCGAGACGCTTGAGCAACACAAACCACGGGAGCAAGACAAGTGCCCCTTGACCATATTGATCCCATGTTTTGAAACTGTTTTGTTTGCGAAAACGTGTATGCTTGAGTCAACTTCATGGGACACCCTTTCTATAGGAGTTTACTAGTTTTGTTAACCATCCTTGTCGCTGGAAAAGTTGATGAGTCGGGTATGGTCGTTTTTCTTTTTTGCTTCGCTTAACTTACAGGATACGGGAAGCTGAAATAAAACTTGTTAGCTACTGCACTCATGATATTAAAGATGATGAGAACTTGATAATGTTTATGAGCATGGAATCGGGGAGATCTAGACAAGCTTGGTTCGTGGATGTTGCTGAATGAGATGGTGGTTTACTTGCCGTAGATCTAAGGACCGGTTCATGCGAGCACATGCCAGGAAAACAGTGCCACCACAAGGCCTAATATGGGTGTGGCTTAGCTGACTAATTAGGTGTGTTGCTAGCTTGTTATGGACCGTTGGATGGCGAGGGGAATGGGAGTCGAGAGGGACTGCCCTGGGAACTGCATGGCACAAGAGGGGGTCCGTGGGTGGGAGAATGGAAATTCGATCCTACCGGTGAAACCTCAGTGGGTCCGTACAATCTAGTAGCCCCTTTGTAAAGTATATTTTGTGATCTCTTAGCCATACACCGACGGTGTGTACTGGTATAATGGAGGTTCTTTCTAGTCGCGATGGGTGATGAAATCACAAACTTGTGTGTAAAGTGGTGCCACCTCTGCAAAGTGTAAAACTATCATGATAGCCGTGCTTCTGGTCACAAGCACCTGGCTAACTTCCATGATTAGAAGCAAAACTTGGGATGGATATTTGGGTATGGTCATTGGGATTGGTTTTGGGACTGCTTTTGGTCATGACAATGAGTTTGGTTTCGGTTATATGAAAATGAGATGGTTATGAATATTTATGAGTATGAGATGAACTTGAGAAAGATTAATGGCTGGTTGAGACTTGATATATGGTGAATTATGATGAAGGGATGTTTATGAAATTATTTGGTTATGATGAGATTAAACTCACCTAGAAATAGTTGTTGTTTTTAACGTGTTTGTGAAATAAGATTTGCTTGCTGCAATGAACTTTTTTATTCTCTACCTTGTTGTAAGCCCCATGTCATACTTTTCCCGTACTTGCTGAGTACGACATGTACTCACTCTTACATTCCCATATATACATCAGCTACAGGAGAAGAGTACTTCGAGGAACATGTGGAGTACTAGGCGTGCACACTACCGTCAACATGCCTGTGGAGTTGAAGTTGGAGCCTGCTGTTTTAGTCATTTTCCGCTGTCGTTTAGAGTCTTCTGCTGCTAAATAAGTTGGATATTCATGAGTGAGACATTGAGTCAATGTAATAAAGTACTTAAACATTAATTTGTACGTGGTTATATTCTGAATTCAGTTTGTGGAATACATGTGCATGTGTGATGAACATCCTGGGCACACATATGCATTCACTTGGTTCTATTTTCGGAACCGAGTGTCATACTGCCGGAGGTTCTGGTGGCTCTAGAGGCCCGAATTAGCGTCTCCGAGCCGATTCATGGGATTTCCCTTGCCCTAGGTAGGTTATTCAAGGCCGCCCTCTACTGCTTGTCTGTTTTTCTATGCTTTGATGTTGTCTGCTGACCTCTGTCCTCTACACAGGGCTCCGTTCGTGAGAGCTTCTGGGAGCGCTCCAGCACCCCCAGTGTCTGGTGGTCCGCCAGTGGCTTTCGGGACTGCTCCAGGTCGGGAGACGGATCTGTCCGTACCAATGACGTCCACGCCTCCTACCTCTTCTGCAGATGTTCCTCCGACGGTCCCCAACGCAGGAGTCTACAGCCAGGACTTCCCATCAGCTCAGGGTCTGGTGCCTGATTCGGAGCCGGCCGTAGCTGATGAGGCTCCGCCAGCTCATGACGTCGAGCCTTCTCTCGCGGCTGACAAAGGCATGTCCCCATACCAGAAGATAGTGTTCCCCAGCCAGGAGCCTGCCTGCCCTCTTCCGGGGGACGGGCCGAAACTTCCCTGGGGCCCTGCATCCCCGCGCCTACTCAGAAGGACGATGCCCAGGAGGCCTCGGCATGCGTCAAGCAGGTCCCTTTGTCTGAGGACGTGGCTCTGGCTCAAGCAACTCTCCGTCGGGTTCTGCTGTCACTGGAACAGGAGCAAGGAGCCATCAAGGAGGAGGAGGAGGGCCTCATTGGCTGGTAAAAACTGCTCAAGTTCTGGAGAAGGCTGGAGGTGAAAGAGGCTCGTATACGAGTGGAGCGAGAGCTGACCAAACGGCAGCGGGACCTGGTCGATCGTCTGGACGAGCAGTCCAAGAAGCTCTGAGAAGAAGCCAAGGAGGCCCACCAGAGAGCCAACGGTCGTCTCGGCTCCCTGGAGGAGCTGCGGCTAGCGCTGACTCGTCGCGAGGCCGCCATAGGCGAGCGCGAGCACGAGCTAACGGTGAAGGAGGTGGAGGCTTCATCGCGCTTCCAGTGGAAACAAGCCGAGCTGAACTCTCGGACCGATGACTTGGACCGCCTGCAGGTCTCTCTGAACAAGAAGCGGGAGAGGCAGGCGAAGGAGCACCAAGACCTCCGGGCTGCAGAGCTCGACATCTCGCTCTATGAGGAGGGATTGCAGCGCCGTGCCCGTGAGCTTGATGCTCGGGCGGTGACGTTGGCTGCCTAGGAGAGGAGACTCTCTAAGTGCGATGCAGCAACCCTGGCAGCAGCTCGGCGCGAGCTTCAGGAGCTCCGGGCTTCACGCACAGAAGAAGTCCAGCAGGTATGGGATTCCTTGGGACGTGCTGAGTCTGCTCTGATGCCCTTCGGCTTCAGCCCGGTGCGCGTTGGCGAGCCTTCGGAAAAGATGGGCCAAGTGCTTCCTGTGCTCGACTCTACGGGCTAGAAGATGGCAGCGTTGGAAGACGTCGTCGTCGACCTGCTGGAGGCGGAGGGGAAAACCCTAGCTAAGGAACTGGCGACACATGTGCTGACCTGCTTCCGAAGCTGGGACCCCAATGTCTCCTTGGAGCCAGTCATCCAAGGTCCCGTTGCCACAAGGGAGGCAGCAGCTCGGTCTTCGGTGGAGGACTTAGGAGCTCTCGTCGCCGGGCGGTTTAGGCGTAACACGGGCATGTCTTAGGTGGCCCCAGACTCTTGTATATTTTCCTTTATCTTTTGTGTTTTGCTTTGTATTCCTGTGATGAAGGAAATACTTTTTGCTGGCCTTCCGTCTTGCTTGTCTTGACCAGTTGTGGTGGCCCCCTGGTAGGTGTGCCCAAGTTGTTGGGGGCACCTGCCAAAAAGGTATAGGATCCTAGCTCTAGACCCCACGGGGGACTCCAGCCTCGGGGGTCCGTGAATAGCCCCCTCGGAAGGCTGTGGTTCTAACCTCTCGAATCGGAGCCATGCGTAGTGAGTAAAAAGCACCTGGGTCCCACCTTCCTAGCTTAGGCGGGCCCAGTGTAAGTCATGCGTTCTATGCCCCATGGGTTGTCCCAGGGTTGCAACGTGTCTTCAGGCTCTGAGCCTGACTACTAGTCGAGGATGGCTCGAGGGCCGACACGCATCCGGTGGAGCCGGACCCCATCCTCCACCGAGGAGGGCTCCGTCTCTACCACGTGCCTGGAACCTCCAAGTTGCACCACTCGGTCGGAGAGGGCTCCAGAGGAGCCACGCGTCCTGCAGCTCAGATCCGACCTCCATCATGGAGGCCTCCGATGCTGCCACATGGGCAGCGACTCCGGGCGCACCTTCCCCCTTAGGGAAGGCCCCGATGTGCCACGTGTCCCGCAGCTCCGGATCCGACCTCTAGCATGGGAGGGCTCCGGTGCTGCCACGTTCCCAACAACTCCAGGACGCCCACTACTCCACAAGACGGCTCCGGTGGAGACACGTGTCTCGGGGGCCATCCGCCTGAATGTCACTTCAGCAGGCAACGGGCGGATAGACTGGGAGTAATAAGGAAGGTGCATTGTCAGGCCAAGCATTCAAGGATCACGCCTTCCCAAGAAGCAAGGCGCACAACGCCTGCCTTCGTTCCCCGTCTGCACACCATTACGGTGAAAAACAGGGCGGCGAGGCGTGACGACGCAACAGTGCCACCAAACGGTACAGAGCCTCCTAATAGGGCGAGGAGACACGGCGACAAGACGGGAACTTCATCATCACCTGCCACCCGGGCAGAGGCGCTCGGCGGGACAGGCGGCGTACCGTAACTCCGTCGATAGTGACAATGCATGTATCTGTAAATACCCATAGTTTGTGTAGAGGAGACAGATAGCCGCGGGGCCACATGTCGGGCCCTAAGCCACCTTGTAACTGCCCCGGCCTTGGGCTATAAAAGGACTGGAGCAGCCTCCGGGCAAAGGGTTCGTGACCCAGCCTACTCATTCTCATACGCGAGCAAGCGATACACCAAGAACTCTAGTGGACGTAGGGTTTTACGCTCCGGCGGCCTGAACCACATAAATCCTCGTGTCTCTCTCGCCCTTGTGCCTTTGAGTTCCTCTAGCCCCCACCAAAAAAAAGAACCTCCACGGACTGCTTCCGAGCAGACCGGGGTAAGTGTCGTAGCAAACACTTCAACAACGTACTACCGTAGTTAGCGTACCTGCAGAAGATGGATCACATCAATAGATTCTTCACCTCAACTCCTAAAAATCTACAAAACATATAATAAACATTACATCAAACTCATAGGCGAATGGAGACCCAAAAATAATCCATAAAACGATATCCACAAACAACTAAATAAAGTCACACTCACAACCTAATTATACTAAAAGGGCATCAACAAAAAATAAGTAAAGAAAAAATCACTTAATTAACCAACATAATTTACCTCCCTACTTCAATCATATCCGTAGTTGCAAGTATGAAAACAATGTTAGCTTTGACACCTTCCATATATTCTAATAACATCCTTATGTGGGCTTAATACTAATCCTCATCGTAACGTTTCATTTTCAAAAATAAGTCGCTCTTAAAGTATGCAATTGTTCCCGACCTGCTCTGATGCCACGCTGTGATGGCCGGTCGATCGAAAGCAACCGACACAATCACACCACAGGATCTTTGCACGGGATGGTGACACGCGATGCATCACCGCCAATTGTATATACAAGCGACATAATTTAAAAACAACATACATAAAGTTTTAAAGTGTCGTACATAGGTTAAACGTTGCAAAATACATGAAAGTAGCAAAATACGAGTAGTAACACAATATTCTCTCATAATGACATTTAGCAAACAGCGCGCCATAGCCTAATGGTACGTCGTACTAGCAACATACAAATCAAGCCGGCGGTGACTCCGGCTCCCATTCTACCACTCATCCCTCAGCCGGTGGTGCAACATTAGTGAAGCCCTCATATGCATCGTGCTCATAAAGGAGAGACCTGAAAAATAGGATCAACAAACCAGTAAGCTACTAAGCTTATCAAGACTTACCCGATGAAAATAATTTCTAGACCATACTAGTATGCAAGGCTCAAGTACTTGTTTCAAAAGGTAGTGGATAGCATAAAAGCATTAACATTAAGAGGGTGGTCATATTTTAGCCTCAAGTTAACGGTTAATGGAAGTATAAACTTAATTAGCAACTATAACTAAACATACAAGGGTGCAAGCAAATTTGGAATTTATAATTACACAATCATCAAATCTCAATATAATGCCAGTTGTTACTACGCGATGACGACTTAAACAAGTGGACTCATTTTTACCGCGAGTGAACGATGATTTGAACCAATGGTCTTATTCTGCAGAACAGAACTCGGAAAAACGACACATACACACTTTTGAAGATGCACGGTGCACACACATAAGTTGTATGTGGCAACCTTTCCCACTTCGCCCATGCCGAAAAATGTGACCGGCCCGGACAAAGGGTTCCCCACGTGATGTCTCAGACATACCCCGTGTAGGATTACCTATTGCTCTCTCAACGCCTGACCAAGGTCGGTCGCAGGATCGTTCGACACGAGGTTCCGTGGTACGTCGGTTTACTAGTTACTAGCATCCTTCCGGTACAAAATAAATACTTGTTCAAGAGGCTGACTACGACACGGTCCTCAATTGACACGAGCAAGTCTATGCATACGGCACCCATGTTCCCCTGCCCTACATGCTCGCTCGGTCTCAAGTTTCATTAAAAGATGATTAGTCCACATAAACCAGCATGTGGACGCCATACCCCATGAGTAGCCCCCACTTACTCATTCCTAGTGGTAGAACCTGGTGAATAGCGTAGCATTGGCAGGTTCTAAATCTCATTTAGACCCAAGGCTTTATGGTCATGCAAGTAGGTTTCATCCAACACCTAAACGTAATGCACATAAAACAAATAAAATACCCGAACATAGGAGATTATATAAAAGGACACAATTCAAGGATAATGAGCAAAACCGGGGCTTGCGTTGCTCTATGTTAGTGCTTAAGTTAAGGTTCAGCCGAGCTTTCTCCTCCTCTTGTTGTACCTCCTCGAGCTCCTCGGTCCCTAATTTATGCCATGTATGCAAAAAGAAAATCAATCGCTAACTTAATCATATAGGTGCATAAGATGTAATTGTGATAAGAATGAATCTAAGAATAAACTTAGTGTGGCTCAAGAGTCTTTAGCAATATGATGATCAACTATAGCAGCTGGTAATAAGGTTTAAGAAATAACATGCATGTAGTTCTCACTTTAGTGTTTATGTGCCCCTTTTGCAAATCCTAGAATTAAAAATAGTTTTACATGGGAAATGGAGCTGAAATTTTTATGACAAGCTTCTGGTATTATGAAAAGGGTTCTTACCAACTTTGAGGTCGGACCACCTAAGTGTGGACCTACAGTAAAAATAATAAGCAAATATATCTTATTATGCCACTGTTGTAATTAATATAGTTCTGAAAGAACAATGAAGCTGAAATGTTTATGGTGGTCTAGCATATATAGGTGGAGCATGCTGGCAAAATCTGAGCTCCATCAAAGCAACAGAGGGCCCACAACTGAGATAATGTTTTTTAGAGAAATTAGATTACCCAGAAAATATTATAGGTTTTTATGATATAACAAGATCACAAATTTATAGAGGGTGACTTTACGGACTCAACGAAATTGATTTCATCATTTTTGGAGTTCTCTACAATTTTTTATGAATTTTTAAAGTGGGGGCAATTTTCTGGAATTTTTAAAGTGGCTGAGATTGCCACATAGAGCCATAGGGTGGTCTGGGCGCACGCCGCGCCAGATCCAGGCTGGAGCTCGACCAGCCATGGCTGGCGGCTGCTCCTCGCCGGAGGTTCGCCGGAGCGGTGCCCGGCAGCGGGAAGGAGCCCACTGCAGCATGTTGGAGCTGGAACACGTGTGCGATCAACTCCGGCGCAGAGATTCGCCGGTTCACGCCGGAACAGACGTGTTGCCACTCAGTTCATGAACAGAGGAGAAAGAAAAAACAGAGAGTTTTTTGTTTTGCCAGCGTAACCCCGTTGCCGTTGTTTTCCTTTGTATTTATCTCCATACAAACTTGAGTACAATCAGCTACAAGATGCCACGATCTGGTTTTTCATGCATGACTAACTAACAGACGATCAGCTCGCCCCTGGACATGCCCATACAACGACTGACGCGGAAATTAACTGACGGAAAACCGACTGAGTCTGAGACTACCAAGTCATGTGGCCCAGTACACTCACACGATGCACATGCACATAGAAAACACACTAAGCAAATATGGAAATATGATGATGCAACTAGATTAACTCACATTTCATCCCCTTAATCTTGTTGCACCTTGACAACTCCAAAACGTTGATGATTTTCAACAAACTTCACCCTTGGCAGAGCCTTTGTGAAAATGTCTGCAAGTTGTCCAGCAGTTCCTACGTGACCAATCTCCACAATCTTGTCCTCAATGCACTGCCGAATATAGTGAAACCTGGTGTCAATGTGTTTCACCCGTTCATGGTGCTTGGGATTCTTTCTTATCTCAATTGCAGCTTTGTTGTCCACCCACAGCTTGAACATTGTTGGAGATTCACCCAGAGCTTCTGCTATGAGTCTGCTAACCCAGACTCCCTGACACACTGCCGTCAAAGCTGAGATGTATTCTACCTCACAGGAAGAAAGAGCCAAAACTCTTTGTTTTTTAGAACACCAGGTGATAAGATTATTACCTAGGAAGAAAACCATCCCTGAGGTGCTCTTTCTGTCATCTATATCCCCGGCTAAATCATTGTCCCTGAACCCAACAATGTTCAGTTCCCCTCCTGAAACATATCTGCATCCATAGTCCAAAGTCCCAGCTACATATCTTAATATACGTTTGACAACACTATAGTGATTCTCTGTTGGTGCCTACATAAACCTACTGACTATCCCAACACAAAATGCAATATCAGGCCTTGTATTAACCAAGTATCTAAGACACCTAATAATGCTTCTTTACATTGTAGGATCAACAGGTGAACTTCCATCAGTTTTGCTGAGGTGTAGTCTTGGTTCCATGGGACTGTCAACAGTGTGCGTCCCTGCATTCTCAAGGATTTTCAGTGCATAGGCCCTTTGAGACAGATATATATCTTCTTGACCCTGCCTGACCTCAATTCCCAAGTAGTAGCTCAGTCTTCCAAGATCACTCATCATGAAATTGTTTTTCATCTCTTTCTTAAAATGTTTGATATGATCTTGAGAAGGACCACAGATAACAGGATCATCCACATACACTCCTACTAGAAGTAGGTCTGAACCTGAACCTCTACCATAGAGTGCATGTTCAGTCTCACATCTTTTGAACCCAAGCTTCTACAATTCTCTGTCTAACCTGGAGTTCCAGGCCCTTGGGGCGCGTTTCAGTCCATATAGAGCTTTTCTCAATCTCAGTACTTTGTCAGGATAGCTTTCATCCACAAAACCTGGTGGTTGCTGCACAAAGACCTCCTCAAGTAATTCCCCATTCAAAAATACAGATTTTACATCCATGTGATGTATTTCCCATTTTTGACTTGTAGCTAGTGCTAGAAGAATTCTTACAGTTTCCAGACATGCCACTGGTGCAAACACCTCATCAAAGTCCACCCCCTGTCTCTGGGCATAGCCTTTTGCTACCAACCTAGCCTTGTGTCTGACAATGTTTTCTGAGGGATCTCTTTTTACCTTGAAAATCCATTTCAGACCTATGGCTTTACCTCCTGGTGGTAAATCTTCCATAATCCATGTGTGATTTTCTTCAATAGCAGTTAGCTCTTCTAGCATGGCCTTTCTCCACCTCTTGTCTTGAATAGCATGCTGAATGTTTGAGGGCTCCTCTGCTGTCAGTAGGCAGGGTCCTGAATACTCAAAATCTAGCAGTTCTTCACTTTCATCTGGAACATCAGTCAATTTTCTAAACCGTTGAGGATAACCTTCTGAATCAACCTCTTGACCAGTGGGTGGTGTCACCCACCGAGTTTGTGCTGGAGGTGTTTCTGCATTTGCAGCATCTGATGTCATTGTAGTGTTTGGCATGTTTGAAGCATATTCAGTCTGAACTTCTGTAATGCCAGTTTCAGTGGTCAAGTGAACAGTAAATTCAGAAAAATACTCCTCTTCTCCTGACTGAATTTCCTCCCATGGCCATGACTGACTTTCATTAAACTTAACATCCCTTGACACCACCACTTTATTGGCTGCTGGATCATATACTTTATAGGCCTTAGAGCAGGGTTTATAACCAAGGAATACCCCTCGGGTAGATCTGTCAGAGAGCTTGAAGATGCCTGGTACAACGTTTCTGACAAAAACAGTGCATCCAAAAACTCTAAAATGCTTTACAGAGGGTTTTCTACCTGTCCACATCTCATAGGGAGTTTTCCCTTTAAGACATTTCGTGGGTGATCTGTTCAGCACATATACAGCAGTTAGAACAGCCTCTCTCCAAAATTTTGCAGGCATTCTCATCCCCTTCAACATGCATCTTGCCATCTCCACAATAGTCTGGTTCCTCCTCTCCACCACACCATTTTGTTGGGTGTGTGTATGGTGCAGTAGTAAAGTGCTTGATTCCATGATCATCAAGGTAAGCAGTAAATAAGGTTGAGTTAAACTCACATCCTCCATCAGTCCTCAACCCCTTCACCTTGTTTCTAGACTCAGTTTCAGCTCTTGCTTTGATCACCCTGAAGTAGTGAAATGCTTCACTCTTGGCCTTCAGCAGCTCCACCCACATAAACCTGCTGAGATCATCCACAATGAGGAGAAAATATTTCTTCCCTCTAGGAGTGGGAGGATCTATATCCCCACATAGATCTCCATGAACTAGACCCAGAGTCTCTTTTGCAGTGTATTCAGAGGCATGGGGAAATGGCTTTCTGTGATGTTTGCCCAGCATGCACCCATCACAAACCTGCTCAACATGCTCTATGACAGGAATACCATGTACCATCTCCTTCCTTCCCAAATCTCTCAAGACCTTAAAATTCAGATGACCATACCTGGAATGCCAGAGCCAGGCTTCATCCTCCACCTTTGACATCATCATACAAACAGGATGCACCACCTGTAGTCTTGCAATGAAGAGTCTGTTGGCAGTGCTTCTAGTCTTGATCATCAGAGAATCATCTGACCCAAAAATACTCAACTGATTCCCTTCCATCACTACTCTGCACCCCCCCCCCTTCAGTTAGCTGTCTGAGACTAATTATGTTGGTCTTCAATCTGGGTATGAAGTACATCATTCAGTACTTTGTGATCCATTGAAACTCCATGAAATACTGCTGAACCCATGCCACTGATCTTTACTGAAGATCCATCATCAAAGGCAACTGAGCCTCTGTCTGAATATTTCAGTGAAGATAGTACTGACCTGTCTCCAGTCATGTGGTTGCTAGCTTCCGAGTCCAAGTACTATTCAGAATCTTTCAGTTTCTCCAGCCCCTGATCTTCTGTTTCAGACTGAAAAATGTCTGAAGATTTTGCAGCCAACAAGAGTGCTGGTTGGTCTGAATTGGTACGAGGCCAAATGAGCTTCTTCCTTGTGATCTTTCTTTGGCTTCCGACACTCTCTTGCCCAGTGTCCCCAAATCCCACAATCTTGCACTTTCCTTTTCACCTGGGTGTGCCTTCAGAGGTGAGCCTTCCACCAGAGTCACGTTGATCAGACCGTGCTCCATTCTTGTTCTTCGGTTGCATGTTTCCTCCTCCCTTGTTTCCACCTGATGAAGATTCTGGAGTCAGCTGATGCTTATATTTCGCCAACCATTCCTCTTCAGCAAGGAGCAGTTTGCCACTCTTGTCCACCACTTCACCACCTCCAAGTCTGTCCTCTGCAGCACGAAGACGACCAACCAATTCCTCAACAGAGAGCTGGTTGAGATCTAGTAAAGTCTCGATAGACAATGCAATTTGCATATATCGGGCGGGCACAACCGTAAGAACTTCTTCACCGCATGAATATCTTCAATAGATTCTTCTAGGGTCCACAAAGAACTCACCAGACCCGAGATCCTCATGGAAAAGTCATCAATAGCTTCACCCTCCTTGAACTCTATGTTCTCAAATTCCTTCAACAACTGCTAGGCATTTGCCTCCCGAACTCTGTCATCTCCGATCCTCATGCTCCTCACAGCCTCCCATGCTTCCTGTGCAGTTGGCTTTACAGCCAGAGCCATGTGCATATCGGCAGGCACTCCTCTCAGAATAGCTGCGAGGGCCAGTCTGTCTTCACGCCGAGTCACCTTCTCCGATTCCACAGCTTGCCACAGATCTTGAGTCTCTAGATTGACTTACATCACGAGTACCCATTGACTGTAGTTACTTCGTGTGAGCATGGGTAGACAAGTGAGCTGCTGGATTCCTTCACTATTCACTCGACAACGATTGGGTTGGTGATCGCGCCAGTGCTAGTGCCCGCTAAGGTCTTCGGGTCAGTTCCAGGAGTACCTTCGCCGCCGGACATCTTCCTCCACGAATCACTTCAACGCTGGCTCTGGTACCACGTGTTGGAGCTGGAACACGTGTGCGATCAACTCCGACGCAGAGATTCGCCGGGTTCACGCCGGAACAGACGTGTTGCCACTCAGTTCACGAACAGAGGAGAAAGAAAAAACAGTTTTTTTTGCCGGCGTAACCCTGTTGTCGTTGCTTTCCTTTGTATTTATCTCCATACAAACTTGAGTACAATCATCTACATGATGCCACGATCCGGTTTTTCATGCATGACTAACTAACACACGATCAGCTCACCCCTGGACATGCCCATACAGTGACTGACGCGGGAATTAACTGACAGGAAACTGACTGAGTCCGAGACTACCGAGTCCTGCGGCCCAGTACACTCACACGATCGATGCACATGCACGTAGAAAACACACTAAGCAAATATGGAAATATGATGACGCAACTAGATTAACTCACACAGCACCCAGGGCACCTCGCCACTGGGTAGCAGCAGTACCGGGGAGGTCTGCAGCACGCCGGAGACGAGCCCGCCATGGCGCCGAACTTTGGCGGTGGCGTACGCTCGTTCCTTGGTGAGAGATGGGGGAAATGGAACAGAGAGCTTCACTTCGAGGTAAGGAAGGCCGGCGTGTGGTTGGTTCGTGAGAAAACTGGCCAAAAATGGGGGTGCACCGGTGAGGTCGAGGTGGTCCACGGCCGGCGGCGGGAAAAACTTCAAATCCGATGTAGTCAGTAGTTTTTCTACCCAAAAGGAAGCTCAGTGAGGTGCAAATGAAGGTGAGGAAGCTTTTGCCAGAAGAAATTGCAGTCACGTGAAGGAATGGCGACGAATTTCTTCGGGGAACGGGTGATGGCTCGACGAACGTTGATGGCAAATAAACCTCGATTCCTAGCGAACAGGGGCGAATAATGGGGCTCGAGAGGTGGAGGGCGAGTGGGCGCACCTTTTTGGTGGCTCGCCCGAGCTCGGCATTGCAGCGTGGGAGGAGCACGACGGAGCTTCCTGGGTGACGGCAATGGAGAAAATGGCAGCTGCACGGTGGAGAAAAAAATGGCAGTAAAAGGGGCGAGGGGCTCCAGTGAGAGAGCAGTGGGGGGTCTTAACGCCGCTGCTACACGGTTGCAGCTCGCACGCCATCGCCGTGGTGGGCACGCGCTGGCCGCAGCCCCGAGGAGGCAGAGAACAGAGGAAGAAGAAGCCACTGACAGGCAGGGTCCACTGCCCCTTTTTTATTTTTTTTGCGAATTTCAAATCTGCAGCCCTCTTGAAAATTCATAAACAATTACTTAGAGGCCTCCAAAAATGGTAAAAATTTGCAGAGATGTTCTACCCAATACATTTTAAATTTTGATGAACCCAGATTTGAATTCTGCTACAGGGAAATGTAAATTTTGATGATTTTATTTTTAACAAGGGTGTAACTCGTAATTTATAGAAATTTTATTGTAGTCTGAAAAATATCTTTTGTGCATTCTTTTGAAACTGGGATTGTTACACCAGGGCCTATGCAGGCCACCTGTTCAAAACCCCCAGCCCGCCATCCTTGGCCGCCGGCCAACCCCAACACCTCGCCGAGCGCCGTGTGCTCGTTCGGTCTCCGTTGAGCCTTCTCGCCGAAGCGCGCGGCAAGCTCAGCATCCATCGGACGCGCCGGTCTCCATGCGAGCCACTCAGCGGCTTATCCGGGAACTCAGACCTGGCCGATGCAAAAGAGCCCATCGGCGAAGAAACGCTGAAGAAATATGCGTCCATCTACAAGAAGCCTCTGTCGACCAAGGCTATTTCAGTGATCCGCAACATCACTTTCCTAGCCAGTGATGAGTTGGTCCGTGCTACTGCCGCCCTGGATGCTGAAGATCTCAAGGCGCAGGCTGCCGCATGATCTTACGCCGTAGTGTTGTCACACCCGGTATTCCATAAGAAATACCCGAGCGTATACTCACATGTATGTCAGGATCAGTTGATTCATACATGTACCGACAAGAGTGTAATATCATTATATTACAAGTCAAGTTTAACGTACATCATAATATTACATCATTGTTCATAATATATCAACTATTAGTACCAATACATTAAACACAACAGCGGAAGACTACATCATGGGTGCTCCATCTCCACAGGCGTTGCCCGGGGGTTTCGCCAACCTAGAATAACTCCTCGGGATCGAAGTATTCCTCGTCAAAGTCTACGTCTTCATTTGCACCTGAGCCAACATATGATATCCAACAAAAGCAAGTTTGAGTACCGAAGGTACTCAGCAAGTGTAGGAAAGAATGTTATGAAGGCCAATAGCAAGGGAACGCTAACATGGTTAAGCACTATGCATTAATCCTAAGCCTTAGCTTTGATTAGCAACCTATCTTACTAAGTGATAATCCCACCATCATCATAATTAAGTCATTAATGTTAGGTTACACCACCCAACAACCTCTTTTGACTCACATCCATGTCTCTCTAATCATGGACAAGTCCAAGCCGCTCTTGACCGTGAGCACGGCTGTCATGACAGTTTGGTTCTCTACAGAGATTGTACCACTTTACCCACAAGTAGTGATTTCATCCCCTGTTGCCAGGTGGACTAAGAAACCTCCCTGATAACCGTGGTTGCAAGCCACATTACACACTTCCTTTGGTGTGCGATCAGGAGATCACTACATGGCCTTTACAAAGGGTCTACCGGCAAGTACAAGCCCACTGAGGTTTCACCGCTGTAGTTCCTGGGAGTAACCCTCCCCTACAGAAGCCCCCTCTTGAGCCTTGCAGTTCCCAGGGCAGTCAAAAATGGACTCCCATTCCCCGCACCATCCAAACACTCATACTATACCGGCAAACTCCTAATTAATTGGCCAAGCTGCCCCATCTCAGTCTTGTGGTGGCACTGTAAAGCCGGGTTAACTGTTCCATGAACCGGTCCTTAGAATCTAAGACAGGCACTAACTCATTCCCGAGTCTCGTGCACGAAGCACCAACCAAAACAACCAGCCTGTCTAGATTCATAACCACATGACACACACTTGTGTCTTTCATATAATCCACAAGACTAGTATCAACTATGTTTCATTCATTTCTAAAGTTCTAAGCATGGCTAAGCTCATAAAATGATAACCATCAAGTCCTATCTAATTCCCTCCATGGTTTTGCAAGGAAAGATAAAGCAATGAAACTATGGAAACATCCTACACTGGGTTTCATATTAAAGACATCATGCAAATAATCTATCTATTCATCCTAGAATAGGAACAAAGTGGTCAAGGAACACTTGCCTTTGAATGAAGAGGGATTCACTTCAAATTCTTGCTCTTGAAGGTTATGAAACATTTTTTGGGTTGGTTCTATCCATACATATGCACACAAAATAATGCCAAACATTACATAAGAACCTTGACAATGCATTTCAATCATATGCATTTGATTATACACGTACACTTATTGATTTCATGTCATTTTATGTGAGTTAGAAGGAAAATAGGTTTCAATTGGGTACCTCTACACTTCTATTTTGCTTTTGCTATAGCCAATTACTCACTTTCAACCTGTGATGTGATTTGAAATAATTTTAGAATGTTATTTGTACATATGTTAATTTTTATAATTAATTAAATCCCAAAATTTATTTAAATTATTACTATAATGATTTTCAGAACTCATATTAGTACTTTTCTACTTTTCAGAACCTATTTATGTATTTGAAACAGTTTCCAAAATTTTCCTTCATTATATAGTATTTTTACCTATTTTTCAGTATTTATTTAATTCTTAAAAATGCATTTTCAGTCATTTAAATAATTATTTCTGGACTTCAGAAACTTAAAATACAGAAAAGTATAAAACAGAATAATCTTATACTAATTAATAAATTTCTACAATTTCCTAACACCTATATTGTTTTTATTTTGATTTTTCAGAATTAATTTAACACTAAATAAATATTTTCAGTTTCTGAAAGTTATTATTTTTAATTTCAGAATTTGTTTTCTGTTCATAATGTTTCAACAATGCTTTTAATAAATTTTCCACATTTTCCAGAGATCATTTAGCCTTATTTGATTAATTATAGAATTAAAACAAACTTTTAAAACTATTTTGGGCTAATTTGTAACAATTTCAAACTTTCCAGGGTTCAGATTGAATTTTCATAACTGTTTTACCAATTTCTAAAAAACACAGGGGCTATTTGGCTATTCCAAAGTAAATTTCCAATTTTCTATGAACTTAGGGTTGATTCTGTAAGAATCAGGGGCTATTTCCTATTTGTTTAAATCCCCAGGGGTCCCTCTGTGAAATTTCCAACGTATATAACTGTTTTGAATGTGGGCCGTTGGATCTGAGATCAATGGCCCAGATTTAAAATAATTGAACCGGTACGCGTGATCTAATCAGAGCCGTTGGCTCAAAATCGACGCACCAGAGTTGGCCACGTCGCCCTATACCCGTCTCTCCCGAGTCCGGCGGCCGCGCGATCGCCGGCGAGCGGCGGCGGTGGCCGGAAACATTCGGTTTTCCCGATTTATCCACCAATTCTTGATCTAATTGCACCAGAAGAAAGAGGAGAGGGTGGGGAACTCACCTAGGGTGGTTTCGGGGACTGAATTTGGCCGGAGAAGCGTGTTTGACGGTGACCGAAGGAAATCTCCGGCGATCTTCGATGTCAGCGCTTCCCAGTCGTTTTTCTTCAAAGATTTTCGTCGGAATTGAGTTCTGGTGGTCGAGGGAGGGCTCAGAGGGTGTTAGGTCCAAGGATTAACGTGTGTTTCTCGGGGAATTGAGAATTGGTGGTGTTCTCTTCGGGAGGGGATAGTGTGCGGTTTTCGTGGGCGAAAATGGCCGGCTATGGGTTGATTATATAGAGGACGGAGGGGCGGCGGTTGGGGAGGCGCCGGTTGCTGAAGGGACGCCGCGAATTTGCACATGGCCGGTTGCTTTTCTCACATGTGATAATAAGAATTCGGGAGTAGAGAGAGAGAGGGGTTTGCGGCAGTTTTGGGGAAGAAAGCAATTGCCTCCGGGCTTCTTTAGGCAGGGAGGGGTGAGTGTTACAATTCTACCCCCCTTAAGAGAAATCTCGTCCTCGAGATTGGGGTTTTCAAGGGAATAGATTAGGAAATTGTGACTTTAACTCATCTTCCCTTTCCCATGTAGCTTCTTCCTCGGAATGATGTTTCCATTGAACCTTATGCATGCGAATTAATTTGTTTCTTGTAACCTTTTCCATTGTGTCAAGAATTTTGACGGGGCACTCGGTATATGAAAGATCTTCCTATATATCTAACTCATCCATTGGTAGTTGTTCTTCTGGTGTTCTCAAACACTTCTTGAGTTGTGATACGTGGAACACATCGTGTACATCCGACAACCGAGATGGTAACTCCAACTGATATGCTACCTCTCCTTTGCGTTCCAGTATCTTGAAGGGTCCGATATACCGAGGTGCTAGCTTCCCTCTTACTTTAAATCTCTTTAGCCCACGCATGGGTGACACTTTGAGATATACATAGTCTCCCACTTCGAAGACTAGTTCTCTTCGCCTTGTGTCAGCATAGCTCTTTTGTCTTGTTTGAGCTATCTTTAGATTATTGCGAATTTCTCTTACTTTCTTTTCTGCATCTTTTAATACTTCAGGTCCAAACACCTTATTCTCTCCTATTTGATCCCAAAATAGTGGAGTTCTACATCTTCTTCCATATAAAGCCTCAAATGGGGACATCTTCATACTTGCTTGATAGCTATTATTGTAGGAGAATTCTGCATATGGCAAATTCTTATCCCAACTCCTACTATTTTTGAGTGCACAAGCTCGGAGCATATCTTCAAGAATCTGGTTGGTCCTTTTGGTCTGCCCATCAGTTTGTGGATGATATGCAGAACTGAAATTTAATCGAGTCCCCATAGACTCATGTAATTTCTGCCAAAACCTTGAAGTGAACTGTGTACCTCTATCTGATACTATCTTTTTGGGTACACCATGTAGGCAGACTATTCTCGACATATACAATTCTGCTAGTTTGGAACCATTATAATTTTCTTTCACTGGAATAAAGTGGGCAACTTTTGTCAATCTATCCACTATCACCCATATTGAATCGTACCCTGTTTGTGTCCTGGGCAAACCCACTATGAAGTCCATCCCTATTTCTTCTCACTTCCATTCAGGTATCTTTAGTGGTTGTAGTAGCCCTGCAGGCCTTTGATGTTCTGCTTTGACTAGTTGACATGTGTCACACAATGCCACATGCTCTGCAACATCTCTTTTCATTCCATACCACCAATACCTTGTTTTAAGATCGTGATACATTTTTGTGCTTCCAGGATGGATAGAATAATCTGAATCATGAGCCTCTTTTAAAATCAACTTCTTTATTTCCTTGATGTCTCGTACACATATTCTTTTACCATGCCATATGATTCCATTCTCATCTTCTCTAAATATCGGAACCTTGTTTTCTTTGATCTTTTCATCATTCTTTTGACCATTTCGTATATCTTGTTCCAGAGTTGAATCAACCTCCATTGCTATGGCTTCTGCATGATTCACCAAGCATAAGTTGAGCTTTGCGAACTCTTCACAAAGTTGGGGTTGTAAATCTCTAATGGTCAACATGTTAATATGTGTCTTTCTGCTCAAGGCATCTGCGACCACATTAGCTTCTCCAGGATGGTAGTTGATCCCCACATCAAAATCATTAATGAGCTCCAACCATCTCCTTTGCCGAAGGTTGAGATCTAGCTGAGTGAAGATATACTTCAAACTCTTATGATCAGTATAGATTTCAGTTCTTTTACCCATCAGGTAATGTCTCCATAACTTCAATGCATGTACAACTGCTGCCAATTCTAGGTCATGGGTAGGATAGTTCTTCTCATGCTTCCGAAGTTGTCGGGAAGCATAGGCAATAACATGTCCTTCTTGCATAAGCACACATCCTAACCCTTGCCCTGAAGCATCACAATATACTGAGAATGATTTCTCCATGTCAGGCATAACCAAGACTGGAGCAGTTGTTAGCTTCTTCTTTAATTCTTGAAAGCTTGATTCACACTCTTGAGACCACACAAAAGCAACTCCTTTTTCCAACATCTTTGTGAGTGGCTTAGCTATCTTTGAAAATCCTTCAATGAACCTTCGGTAGTAGCCTGCCAATCCTAAGAAGCTTCGGATTTCACCGACATTTTCTGGTGTCTTCCACTTCTGCACACCAGATATCTTTTCTGGGTCTACTGAGATTCCTCCTTCGGAGATGATATGTCCCAGAAAAGCAACTTTCTTAAGCCAAAATTCACACTAAAGTTGGTTTTCCCTTAGCTTTTGTAATACTATTCTCAGGTGCTCTTCATGTTCTTTCTCATTCTTTGAGTATATAAGGATATCATCAATGAATACTACTACAAACTTGTCCAAATATTTTATGAACACCTTGTTCATAAGGTACATGAAATATGCCGGAGCATTTGTTAGTCCAAAAGGCATAATTGTATATTCATACAGTCCATACCTAGAAACAAATGCCATCTTCGGAATATCTGATTCTCTTATCTTTAGTTGATGATATCCGGAACGGAGGTCAATCTTGGAGAACACGCATGCACCTCTTAATTGATCAAACAAGTCATCAATACGAGGTAAAGGGTACTTGTTTTTGATTGTCACTTCATTGAGGGCACGGTAGTCTACACATAACCTCTTGGTTCCATCCTTTTTCGGTACAAATATGACCGGAGCTCCCCATGGTGAGGAACTAGGACGGATATACCCTTTCTCCGATAACTCTCGGATATGATCCTTGAGTTCTGCTAGTTGTTGGGTATCCATCCGGTATGGCCTTTTATATATAGGAGCAGTACCAGGTACTAATTCTATTATGAACTCTACTTCTCGATCCGGTGGCATACCTAGTAACTCCTCGGGAAATACATCTGGAAATTCATTGACCACCTTTATGTCCTCAATAGCTACTTCAGTCTTGTTGAGTTGAACATTTCCAGAGGGTACTTGAATAGATGTGAACTCAACTTTTGTTCCATCCGTATGTGTTAGTTCCACTGTTCTCGTTGAGCAATGTATAACTCCTTTATACTTGGTTAACCAGTCCATCCCCAAGATGATATCTATCCCTTGTGATTCTATCACAATGAGATTTGCAAGGAATTCTACTCCATTAACTCCTAGCTTTACTTTGGGACATATTTGTTTTGTCTTTATTTCTCCTCCAGGAGAATTCACTAATAACACTCGATTCATAGATGTAATTTGTAAGTTGTGCTTGGTTATGAATTCCTTGGCTATGAATGAGTGTGTTGCACCAGAGTCAAACAGAATTGTAGCAGGATAAGTGTTTGCGGAGAACATACCAATCACCACATCTGGTGCCTCCTGTGCTTCCTCCATGGTCACATGATTCACCTTGCCACGCACAAGATTCTGTGGTGGAGGTGGCTTCTTGTTGGGGCACCGGTTGGCATAGTGTCCTGTTTCTCCGCAATTGAAGCATTGCCCCGTGACCTTGCTCATTGGTGCTTTGTTGCCTGGCTGTGCATTTGGAGGATTTGACCCTGCAGGACGAGGTTGGAAAGCAGGACGTTGTTGCTGCACTTGTTGTCTCTGCTGTTGTGGTTGAAAATTTGGATTCCAAGCAGCAGGGTTGTAGTTCCTCTAAAACTGATTGGGAGCTACAGGTCGATTCATTGCTCCCGTCGGCGGTGATGAGAAACAGGGCCGACTGTTGCTGCTAGAAGTCTGTTCTTGCCAATTCATTTTCCTCTTTCGCTCTTCAACTAACTTCTGTCTTTTTCTTTCCACTATGAAAGTCTTGTTGATTAGCTTTTGGAAACTTTCATAGTCACTTGAGGACATAGCATACTGTATTTCTGAGTTCAATCCCTCAATAAAACAATCTTGTTTCTTTTCGTCCGTGTCTATGTCTCCTGGAGCATAGCGAGATAACTGTGTGAACTTGGTAAGGTACTCTCGCACGGACATGCTACCTTGTTTCAAGTTGAGGAACTCCTTCCGCTTGTTCTTGATTTCTCCTGCTGTAACATAGTGATTGCGGAAGGCAAGTTTGAACTCATTCCATGAGATACTCTCTGGATCTTCATGGGCTTCTTTGTATGCCGTCCACCAGTCTGTTGTAGATCCATATAGTTGGTGAGAAGCAAAGAGCACTCTCTCACGTCCTGGGCACTGTATAATCTGCAACTTGTTCTCAATATTTTTGAGGCAATCATCAGCTTCCAATGGCTCTATAGCGTTGTCGAACTTTGGTGGTTGAGTGCTTAGAAACTCATTCAATTTGGGTTGACGCGGTGCATTCTGAATTTGTGGTTGCATGTTGGCCACCACTTGTGTCAAGTTCTGAAGGAGTTGGTTTTGCATGTTCATCATTTGTTGTATAACTTCTCCATCTGCTCTGCGTGCAACTCGTGGCTGCCATCCAAGCAAAGGGAACTCTGCAGCCTCATTGTTGTTGTTCCCTTCATTGCGTCTCCTTCTTCCCGCCATCTATTGTGAAAGACTATGTTTAAAATTAATGTATAGATGTTCTCTTAGGTGTATTACGTTGTATACTTACTTCATCCATTCTATACAAGAGTTACTAAAGTTTCTACTTCGTTTATTAGATGGTCATGATTGAAACAAACTAAGCACTTATATTCCTTAATAGATATTTACATACACTAACGAGGTTGTGAACATAAGCCTACGGCTTTCACAACTCACGTTCATACACTAACATACATTACATCATCATTCTAAACAAGTTCACTAATCAAGCATTACACACTAGTGAATACACTACCATACATACGTACTACACGAGTTATTACATGAAAAAGGACACCTATCCTAGTTGTCCCCTGGGTTCTGTGCATCCTCCTGTAGGTTCTCGCCATCACCATCAGGGTTGCTAGCCTCTGACTCAGCTGTGGAGGCCTCAGGTACTGGAGTAATATGAGGGCGTTTGGCTTCCCTACGGTCTGGAGAGTCCGGAGTCCAAGTGTCTCCATCCGAAGCATAGAGATCACTCACTTCTCCATCCCTCATCCTCATCAGTCCACGCATAACGGCCTCCGTCTTCTTCAGAAGGTCCCGGACATCTTGGAGTTCCTGTTGGCAGTTCTGTAGCCTCGTACTGACTTCCACTCCTACCTGGAGGCTCATATCCATCTGCACTACATCACAACCTTCATGGAGGGGCTCATAGTTGAACATCGCACTTCCACTTTGTCGCCGAGGGGTGTACATGTATTGGGTCCCCTCAAGGCGGCCACGGTTGGTGTAGCTCTGGCAAGTGATTGCCTCCCAAGTGGCGTCCTTCTCAGCCTCTGCCATGGTGGACCTCCATGCTGGTGAGTTGTGGATCTTGAGCAGCTTGTTCTCATAGTAGATCCTCGCCTGAGACTTCCACTCGTCTCGTTCTACGCGAGAGACTCGAGTGGTGTCGTACTGCACCTCTAGCTTGCCGGTATAACCAGCACAGCGAAGGAGGTGTCTAAGGCGATGCACCATGCCTCTAGTGGACTCCCCGTGGGTCTGGTAAGTGGCGGGGTTATCCACCTCCTCAGTAGTGCGCTCAGCCAGCTGGTGTTGAGGAACTCGTCCTCCGGTGGATTTACGGGCCGTGAGACGTGTGCGTGCCATCTGTTTCAAGAAAAATTTACAATGTGTTAAAAAATAAATAATAATATAATTTTGAGTATAGATGAGGTTAGATAACATATATATAATTTAAATAATCCTCCTTCTAACAAAATATTTAGTAAAATAGTTTTTAATAAAATAGTGATGTCTATCCCGTCCATTTCTAACTAGGTTTGCGTCCTACAGGCAACCTTGGCTCTGATACCACTTTGTCACACCCGGTATTCCATAAGAAATACCCGAGCGTATACTCACATGTATGCCAGGATCAGTTGATTCATACATGTACCGACAAGAGTGTAATATCATTATATTACAAGCCAAGTTTAACGTACATCATAATATTACATCATTGTTTATAATATATCAACTATTAGTACCAATACATTAAACACAATAGCGAAAGACTACATCATGGGTGCTCCATCTCCACAGGCGTTGCCCGGGGGTTTTGCCAACCTAGAATAACTCCTCGGGATCGAAGTATTCCTCGTCAAAGTCTACGTCTTCATTTGCACCTGAGCCAACATATGATATCCAACAAAAGCAAGTTTGAGTACCGAAGGTACTCAGCATGTGTAGGAAAGAATGTTATGAAGGCCAATAGCAAGGGAAGGCTAACATGGTTAAGCACTATGCATTAATCCTAAGCCTTAGCTTTGATTACCAACCTATCTTACTAAGTGATAATCCCACCATCATCATAATTAAGTCATTAATGTTAGGTTACACCACCCAACAATCTCTTTTGACTCACATCCATGTTTCTCTAATCATGGACAAGTCCAAGCCGCTCTTGACCGTGAGCACGGCTGTCATGACAGTTTGGTTCTCTACAGAGATTGTACCACTTTACCCACAAGTAGTGATTTCATCCCCTGTTGCCAGGTGGACTAAGAAACCTCCCTGATATCCGTGGTTGCAAGCCACATTACACACTTCCTTTGGTGTGCGATCAGGAGATCACTACATGGCCTTTACAAAGGGTCTACCGGCAAGTACAAGCCCACTGAGGTTTCACCGTTGTAGTTCCTGGGAGTAACCCTCCCCTACAGAAGCCCCCTCTTGAGCCTTGCAGTTCCCAGGGCAGTCAAAAATGGACTCCCATTCCCCGCACCATCCAAACACTCATACTATACCGGCAAACTCCTAATTAATTGGCCAAGATGCCCCATCTCAGTCTTGTGGTGGCACTGTAAAGCCGGGTTAACTGTTCCATGAACCGGTCCTTAGAATCTAAGACAGGCACTAACTCATTCCTGAGTCTCGTGCACGAAGCACCAACCAAAACAACCAGCCTGTCTAGATTCATAACCACATGACACACACTTGTGTCTTTCATATAATCCACAAGACTAGTATCAACTATGTTTCATTCATATCTAAAGTTCTAAGCATAGCTAAGCACATAAAATGATAACCATCAAGTCCTATCTAATTCCCTCCATGGTTTTGCAAGGAAAGATAAAGCAATGAAACTATGGAAACATCCTACACTGGGTTTCATATTAAAGACATCATGCAAATAATCTATCTATTCATCCTAGAATAGGAACAAAGTGGTCAAGGAACACTTGCCTTTGAATGAAGAGGGATTCACTTCAAATTCTTGCTCTTGAAGGTTATGAAACGGTTCTTGGGTTGGTTCTATCCATACATATGCACACAAAATAATGCCAAACATTACATAAGAACCTTGACAATGCATTTCAATCATATGCATTTGATTATACACCTACACTTATTGATTTCATGTCATTTTATGTGAGTTAGAAGGAAAATAGGTTTCAATTGGGTACCTCTACACTTCTATTTTGCTTTTTCTATAGCCAATTACTCACTTTCAACCTGTGATGTGATTTGAAATAATTTTAGAATGTTATTTGTACATATGTTGATTTTTATAATTAGTTAAATCCCAAAATTTATTTAAATTATTACTATAATGATTTTCAGAACTCATATTAGTACTTTTCTACTTTTCAGAACCTATTTATGTATTTGAAACAGTTTCCAAAATTTTCCTTCATTATATTGTATTTTTACCTATTTTTCAGTATTTATTTAATTCTTAAAAATGCATTTTCAGTCATTTAAATAATTATTTCTGGACTTCAGAAACTTAAAATACAGAAAAGTATAAAACAGAATAATCTTATACTAATTAATAAATTTCTACAATTTCCTAACACCTATATTGTTTTTATTTTGATTTTTCAGAATTAATTTAATACTAAATAAATATTTTCAGTTTCTGAAAGTTATTATTTTTAATTTCAGAATTTTTTTTCTGTTCATAATGTTTTAACAATGCTTTTAATAAATTTCCCACATTTTCTAGAGATCATTTAGCCTTATTTGATTAATTACAGAATTAAAACAAACTTTTAAAACTATTTTGGGATAATTTGTAACAATTTCAAACTTTCCAGTGTTCAGATTGAATTTTCATAACTGTTTTACCAATTTCTAAAAAACACAGGGGCTATTTGGCTATTCCAAAGTAAATTTCCAATTTTCTATGAACTTAGGGTTGATTCTGTAAGAATCAGGGGCTATTTCCTATTTGTTTAAATCCCCAGGGGTCTCTCTGTGAAATTTCCAACGTATATAACTGTTTTGAATGTGGGCCGTTGGATCTGAGATCAACGGCCCAGATTTAAAATAATCGAACCGGTACGCGTGATCTAATCAGAGCCGTTGGCTCAAAATCGACGCACCAGAGTTGGCCACGTCGCCCTATACCCGTTTCTCCCGAGTCCGGCGGCCGCGCGATCGCCGGCGAGCGGCGGCGGTGGCCGGAAACATTCGGTTTTCCCGATTTCTCCACCAATTCTTGATCTAATTGCACCAGAAGAAAGAGGAGAGGGTGGGGAACTCACCTAGGGTGGTTTCGGGGACTGAATTTGGCCGGAGAAGCTGGCCGGAGAAGCGTGTTTGACGGTGACCGAAGGAAATCTCCGGCGATCTTCGATGTCAACGCTTCCCAGTCGTTTTTCTTCAAAGATTTTCGTCGGAATTGAGTTCTGGTGGTCGAGGGAGGGCTCAGAGGGTGTTAGGTCCAAGGATTAACGTGTGTTTCTCGGGGAATTGAGAATTGGTGGTTTTCTCTTCGGGAGGGGATAGTGTGCGGTTTTCATGGGCGAAAATAGCCGGCTATGGGTTGATTTTATAGAGGACGGAGGGGCGGCGGTTGGGGAGGCGCCGGTTGCTGAAGGGACGCCGCGAATTGGCACATGGCCGGTTGCTTTTCTCACATGTGATAATAAGAATTCGGGAGTAGAGAGAGAGAGGGGTTTGCGGCAGTTTTGGTGAAGAAAGCAACTGCCTCCGGGCTTCTTTAGGCGGGGAGGGGTGAGTGTTACAAGTGTCAAGCAGTCTTATGTTATCAATGTTGCTGAAGCTACAAGGTTGTGTTCTAGTTAGTTGCGTTCTGCAATCAGTCAGTGTATCTGGTGTACAAGTTGTTTGGATGTGGGGATGTTCCAGGGGAAGACTGACCTTGGAGTCTCTGGTGGAAGCCCTCCCAAGCTACTCTGTTGTAGGGTGGTGCTCTGTTCTCTCAAGTGTGAGGGTCCGACGTCTCTTCAATGGCTGATGTCATCCTTTGAAGCTGGAATGTACGGGGGACTAAATCTCCCAGCCCGCAGAGAGGCAGTCAGACTACTGCTCCAGGAATCTCGAGCTAATGTAGTTTGCATCCAAGAATCCAAACTGCAGCAGATTGACAGTACACTGACGGGTGAGTTCCTGGGTCCCCAACTTGCCTCCTTCGTCTTCTTACCTGCCCAAGGTACCAGAGGAGGGATTGTCATTGCTTGGGACCCCAACATCATTGATGGTGCCGTCCCTGATCATCAAGAATTCATGCTGTCACTGTCGATCCGGCGACGACTAACGAACACATCGTTCAAGCTCACGGTGGTCTACGGGCCGACAGGCGACAATGACAAAGAGCGATTTCTTCAACATCTGCTTGCCGCCAAACTGCCTCAGGGCCTTCTGTGGCTGTGTGTGGGTGATTATAATCTCATTTATGAGGCTAGAGACAAGAGCAATGGACACCTTAATCGGCGATGGATGGGAACCTTCCGGAGTACGATCAACAGAGCGGAACTCAAGGAGTTGCCTCTCCAGAACAGGGATTTCACATGGAGCAATGAACGCACCCACCCGACTCTTGTGCGCATTGACCGTGCCTTCTATTGCCGGGAATGGGACTTGCTTTTCTCTGATCATCGTCTCCACGCCATGTCCTCCTCTATATCAGATCACTGCCCAATTATCTTGGCGCCTCAACAACGGCCGGCTGCCAAGCCTGAGTTCAAATTTGAGAACTTCTGGGTAAAGGTACCGAGCTTCAGGGAGGTTGTTAAGATGGCATGGAACCAAGACACATCAGCCACAGCTCCGATTCCTGTTCTGCACAGGAAACTCTCCAGCACTGCAACAGCCCTCAAATGTTGGAGCAAGGGTCTTTTCGGACGAGCACGCTTACACCTGTAAATCGCCAATGAAGTCATAGGTCGCCTCGACAAGGCTCAAGAAACACGACGACTCTCGGTTGAGGAGCTGCAGCTCCGTAAAGATCTCAAAGTCAGAGTTCTTAGTTTGGCGGCGATCGAGCGATCGCGACGATGACAAGCTTCTAGGATGGTTTGGCTACGCGAGGGCGGCGCCTGCACCAATTTTTTTCATTTAAAAGCGAATGGAAGGGCCAGGAAAAACTTCATTCCTTGCTTACAACAGGAGGATGGCACCCTTCTGTGGTCGCATGCAGAGAAGGAACAGGCATTGCACAACCACTTCGTCAGCATTTTGGGTTCAGGACAGCAGAGAACCATGACACTGAACTGGGATATTCTCAATCTAGGCAATGTGCAAGGCTCCCTTATGCTCCTTTCACAGAGCAGGAGGTCTGGGAGGCCATCGCTACATCACCGGCTGAAAAATCCCCAGGACCAGACGGGTTCACCGGTACTTTCTACAAGTGTTGCTGGTCCACGATCAATAGTGGTGTCATGGCTGCTTTCCACCAATTTTATCAGTTGAACACGAGCTCCTTCCATACACTCAACAGAGCGATAGTACTCTGCTTCCAAAGACAGGCACACCTCTGCTGCCAGGCGACTTCAGGCCGATAAGCTTACTCTGTTCCTTCCCCAAGCTTGTCTCCAAGGTATTGGCACTTAGGCTCTCTCAACAGATTGGATCCCTTGTCAATATAGCTCAAAGTGCATTCATCAAGCAGCGAAGCACTCAAGAAAATTTTCTTTGCGTCCGGAGTCCGATCAGAGTGTTAGTACTTCAGTTTTGCTTTGATCATGTTTTTGATTTGAACTTTGCTTAATTTGGGTTTAGCAAATAAGGGATCGGTGGCGAGCCAGGGATCTGTCCTGAGCCGCACACCCAGTCGCACGTGCATGGCGCGCATGCAGCGGCATGGTTGTTATGCTCCCGGGTCTCCAGCTTCACGCGTGACGTGCGTCGTGCGCTGAGCGGGAAGACCACGCAGGCCGTTTGTCACATTCTCTATATGAATCAGAAGGATCAAAATAAAAGGTGGAACGTTTGGCCACCAGCAAAAATAGATCCAGCCCGTGAGAGGAATTCTCCACACCGTGTGTGTGTTCTAGCTCCTGCGGTCCTATTCTCATCAATCTGGCATCAGAGCCTGGTTCTGGCATTGGGCGACACGATTAAGCCATCCGGAACGCACTCATGCCTCACCGACGATCATCTTCTCCGCCGTGTCGTTTTCGTCTGGAGGACGAAACGCCAACGGGTGGCAGCGGCGGGCGAACAGGCGGCATCGGCACAGGCGGGTCGGGAGGACTCGTCATTCATTGGGTGACCAAGGAGATCAGCAGCAGCAGGACATTTCCGACGCTCACGAAGAGCAACTACCACGACTGGGCGGCGTTGATGCGGGTCATGCTTCAGGCAAGGGGCATGTGGCTCGCCGTGAGTGTCGGCACCAACGACTACATGGAGGACCGGATGGCGTTGGAGGTGATCACCAAGGTGGTTCCACCGGAGTTGATGGGGACCATTGCGAACAAGGCATCGGCAAAGATCGCGTGGGATTATCTTCAGCTCCGAAATGTTGGTGCGGATCGGGTGCGCAAGGCGCGCGCCGGCACGCTTCGCCGGGAATTTGACTCACTCAAGTTCCGCGATGGGGAGTCGGTCGAAGACTTCGGCGTGCGCATTGGGAGGCTGACGACTCAACTCGCATCACTAGGTAACCCCTACACCGAAGAGGAGATCGTTCGCAAGTTCTTGTAAGCTGTGCCACCCAAGTTCGAACAGATTTCAGTTTCCATCGAAACCTTGCTCGATCTGAATGAGATGACGGTGGATGAGTTGATTGGACGGGTCAAGGCTGCAGAGGAGAGAACAAACGGCGATACCAGCGGTGACACACAGGCCAAGTTGAACCTGACAGAGGATGAGTTGATCGCTCGCATCTCATCCCGACTGAAGATCGCGGCACCAGGAAACTCGAAATTGAAGGAAGCATCGTCAAGCAAGCGTGGTCGTGGTCGAGGCCGCGGTCGTGGCAGGGGCACCGATAGCCGTGGTGGCAACAACAGTGGTGGTCGTGGCAACGACAGCTCAGGACGTGGTGGAGGCACCGTCGCAGGAGACGAGTGCCGCTACTGCGGCAGGAAAGGCCACTGGGCCTGGGAGTGTAAGAAGAAGAAAAAGGATGAGCAGGCGCACGCATCCCAGGTGGAAGATGAGGGAGAAACGGCCATGTTCATGGCCACGGCGACTCATGAAGTTAAAGAAGCAGCGTCGAACCCTACTGAAGTCCACCTCAATGAAGACAGGCTTTTCGTCCAGCTCGGCGACAAGGGGACTGCGGGCACCGCTCGGTGGATCATGGACTCGGGCGCGATGAACCACATGAGTGGGGAGCGCTCCGCGTTCTCGGAGCTGGACAACAAGATTCATGGCTTGGTCCGGTTCAGTGATGGGTCCGTGGCCGCGATTGAGGGCAAGGGGACGGTGCTTCTATGATGCAAGAATGGGGACCACAAGATGCTTGACGGGGTTTATCACATCCCGCAACTCACGGCCAACATCATGAGTCTCGGCCAATTGGAGGAAGATGGCTATCGGATCCTGATCCACGGTGGGTACCTCAGGGTCTGGGACATGGCCGGGAACCTGATGGCAAAGGTAGAACGCACCCACAACCAGCTGTATGTGCTCAAGATCGACGTCGTGCAGCCAGTATGCTTGGCAGGGCGTGTCACAGAGGGGGCATGGAAATGGCACACCAGGTATGGCCATTTGAATTTTCGCGCGCTGCAGAAACTTGCACAGGAGGGCATGGTTAAAGGACTGTCACACATTGAGCACGTGGACGAGATCTGCGACAGCTGCCTTGCCGGGAAACGGCGGCGCCTGTCGTTCCCGTGCAAGGCTAAGTACCGCGCAACCAGGAAGCTCGAGTTAGTTCATGGAGATCTCTGTGGGGCGGTGACACCTGCAACACCCACCGGCAACAAGTATTTTTTCCTCCTCGTTGACGACTTAAGCCGCTATATGTGGCTAGTGCTGCTGAAGAGCAAGGATGAGGCTGCAAAAGCGTTCATGGGCTTCCAGGCACGAGCCGAGGCTGAAGCCGGAACAAAGGTGGACACCTGCGCACCGATCATGGCGGCGAGTTCACGGCGCGTGCGTTCGTCGAGCACTGCTTGAAAGAAGGAATCCAGCGACACTTGACTGCCCCGTACACGCCACAACATAACGGGGTGGTCGAGAGGAGGAACCAGTCGGTGATGGGAATGGCGAGGAGTATGCTCAAGGCGATGGGAATGCCGAATTGGTTCTGGGGGGAGGCGGTTATCACTGCCGTTTTCCTCCTGAACAGGTCACCTACACAGAGTGTTAACGGACGAACCCCGTTCGAAGTATGGTATGGGACCAAGCAACCAGTTCACTACTTTCGTACTTTTGGTTGTGTCGCTCACGTGAAGCAGGGGAACCGGCATCTCACCAAGCTTGAAGATCGGAGCTCACCAATGGTGTTCGTGGGCTACGAACCGGGGTCCAAGACCTGGCGTTTCTACAACCCAGCGACCTGGCGCGTGTGTGTGTCGCGCGACGCTGTATTTGAAGAAGACAAACCTTGGAGCTGGAGTACCGAAGAACTGGGTGATGGGGACCCTTTCAAGGTTGAGTACGTGGTGGCCGGTACCACATGGCATATTACTGGGAACACGCCGGAACATGCTATTCTGGAACCGGAGTCACAGTCGACACCAAGTACCGTGGTGATACCCACGTGCGGGCCTGAGCCATGCACACCATCCTCTCAAGTTATGCGAGCAGGAAGACCATCAATCTCACCGCCGAATGAGGACCCTGACATGGACGCGGATGCTGATGACGCGCCACTCAGGCTTAGGATGCTGGACAGCATCTTCAGGGCGGCGCCCCCACCCGGTGTAGTTGACCTGGTTCTGCCAGAAGGACCAGCTGAAGAGCTCTTGGCGGCAATTGGTGAGGAACCAGTGTCGGCTGAAGAGGCACTCAAGATCAAGGAATGGCTCATGGCAATGCTGGAAGAATTGGTCTCGATTGAAGAAAATCGAACCTGGTCACTTGTGGACCTGCCGCAGGGACAGAAAGCGATTGGGTTGAAGTGGGTGTTCAAACTCAAACATGACGAACATGGCAACATCATCAAGCATAAGGCCCGACTCGTCGCGAAGGGGTATGTACAGCGCCAAGGAATTTATTTTGAGAAGGTGTTCGCGCCGCTGGCAAGGATGGAGTCTGTCCGGATGGTGCTAGCAGTAGCGGCGCACTTCGGATGGCCAGTCCACCATATGGACGTGAAGTCGGCCTTCTTGAACGGAGACCTTGCAGAGGTGGTGTTCGTGGCACAGCCACCTGGATTCATAGCAGAGGGACATGAGAATAAGGTGCTCAAACTTCATAAGGCACTGTATGGACTGCGCCAAGCTCCCCGGGCATGGAATTCCAAGCTCGATACCAACCTGAAGAAACTGGGATTTGAGCGATGCAAGACAGAGCACGGGCTCTACACTCGGACTGCTGGTAGGTCAAGGTTGATTATCGGAGTCTACGTCGATGATCTTCTGATTGTTGGGGAGTCCATGGTTGAAATAAATCAGTTCAAGGCAGAAATGAAGCAAGCTTTCCGCTTGAGTGATCTAGGAAGCTTGTCTTACTATCTGGAAATTGAGGTGAAGCAAGGACGAAGAGGCATTGAGCTGTGCCAGAGTGCATATGCTGTGAAGCTACTCGACAAGACTGGGATGGGCAAGTGCAATGGGAGTGTGACACCGATGGAGGCACGTCTGCAACTGTCCAGGAGAAGCACGTCACCACCAGTGGACGCCACACTTTACCGAAGTGTGATCGGGAGCCTAAGGTATTTGACGCATACACGCCCCGATCTTACTTTCAGTGTTGGGTATCTTAGTCATTTCATGGAAGAGCCACGGCAAGAACATATGATGGCACTAAAGCACGTACTCAGGTATGTGGCGACAACTATGTCCTATGGACTGCTGTACACGCAGGGTGAAGGAAGGCTCAGTTTGCTGGGATACAGCGACAGTGACCTCGTAGGTGATGTCAATGACCAGAGAAGCACAACGGGTGTGATTTTCTTTCTTGGGGGGAGTCCGGTGAGTTGTCTGTCACAGAAGCAGAAGGCAGTGGCGAAGTCGTCCTGCGAAGCCGAATACATGGCCAGCGCGGCGGGCGCTGGTCAAGCTATCTGGCTCAGGCGCCTTCTGGAGGAGGTGACAGGAATCAGAGTTCCAGCTCCGATTATCAAGATCGACAACACGGCGGCAATTGCTCTCGCAAAGAATCCTGTTCTCCATGATCGAAGTAAGAACATTGACGTGAAATTTCATTTTACTCGGGAATGTGTTGAGCGGGGCGACATTGATCTGGAACACGTTGGGACGAGTGATCAACTGGCAGACGTTCTGACCAAGCCACTGGGAAGGGTGAGATTCCAGGAACTCCACGATCGGATCGGAGTTGCCATGGTACCGGTGATCAAACAACAGAAGTAGGGGGAGATTGTTAGTACTTCAGTTTTGCTTTGATCATGTTTTTGATTTGAACTTTGCTTAATTTGGGTTTAGCAAATAAGGGATCGGTGGCGAGCCAGGGGTCTGTCCTGAGCCGCACACCCAGTCGCACGTGCATGGCGCGCATGCAGCGGCATGGTTGTTATGCGCCCGGGTCTCCAGCTTCACGCGTGACGTGCTTCGTGCGCTGAGCGGGAAGACCGCGCAGGCTGTTTGTCACATTCTCTATATGAATCAGAAGGATCAAAATAAAAGGTGGAACGTTTGACCACCAGCAAAAATAGATCCAGACCGTGAGAGGAATTCTCCACACCGTGTGTGTGTTCTAGCTCCTGCGGTCCTATTCTCATCACAGAGAACATCTCCGTATGCGCCGACCGATAGTAATACTCAAGCTTGATATCTCGAAGGCTTTTGACTCTGTTGATTGGGGCTGTTAAAGATATAAAGCTCATCTATTTCCTGGCATGTAATCTTCTATTTTTAGGAGCTTGTGTCTCCTTGTTAATTGTGTATAATATCCTACCATACTTATGTAATCTCCTACCTAATATTGTACTTGACCACTGCTATATAAGTTGAACGTCGTGGCCTTGAGAGACAAGGCATCTAGATTAACATGGTATTAGAGCCAAGGATTTTTTCTTGACCAATGTCTTCCCAATCTTCCACCTCCTCCACCACCTCCTCCTCTCTCCTGTCGTCAATAGCGACCTCTCTTGCTTCAATCCCAATACATCATGCTGTTACTATTCGCCTCACGAAGACTAATTATCTTATTTGGCACGGTCAACTTTTGCCCTATCTTTGTGGCACCCAGTTGCTGGGATTTCTTGATGGTACGTTCCCTGCACCCCCAAGCAGATTGCTTCTTCGTCTGCAGCAGGTGCAGAACTGATGCCTAATCCTGTGTATATTAAGTGGTTCAATCAAGATCAACAATTGCTAAGTGGGCTTCTTTCCTATATGTCTGAGGAAATTCTTCCTGATGTTGTTGATGCCTATTCGTCCAAAGACATATGGGATAAGCTGCGACGCATGTTCAGCTCAGCTACACGAGCTCGTGTCGTACAGCTACGCGCTGATCTGGCCACGGCCAAGAAGGGAGGTTCATCAGCAAGTGATTATTTTCGCCGCATCATGGGCTACACATCTGAGCTTGCTGCTGCCAATTCACCACTTACTAATGATGAAGTGATTACGTATCTACTCGCTGGACTTGGTCCGGACTATGATTCCTTTGTCACCTCCATGACCACAAGGGAGTCCCTCACTCTGGATGAAGTGTACGCTCATCTAATGACGTTTGAAGCCCGTCAAAACAAACACCAATCTGAACAGCAGTTCAACATGGCACCATCGGCACACTTTGCTGGTCGTGATGGGAATTTTCATGGCTGCAATCGTGGTCACGGTCGTTCCAACAGGGGACGCTCTCCTTCTTCACAGGGTGATGCATCATCTCGTTCTTCTGGTGACCGTCGCCCACGTCCTACTTGCCAGATCTGCGGCAAGCAAGGACATACTGCTATTCGTTGCTGGCATCGGATGGATGACTCTTATTCTAAAGATCCCTGTTCCTCGGCGATGGTTGCTACGTCGTCCTACAAGATCGATCCAAATTGGTACTCAGATACAGGCGCCACTGACCACATCACAAGCAATCTCGATCGCCAAGCTGTTCGTGAGCAGTACCACGGTGGTGACCAAGTTCATGTGGGCAATGGCGCAGGTTTGAATATCTTGCATACTGGTCACGCTTCTCTTAGAACTGCCTCTCGTTCACATGCATTGCGTAATATTTTACATGTCCCTCAAATTTCCAAAAAATTAATTTCTGTCCATAAACTTGCTCGTGACAATGACGTCTTTTATGAATATCACCCTTGGCATTTTTCCATTAAGGGTCGGCAGATGGGGACAAATCTTATGGATGAGCGGTGTGAGAACGACCTTTACCCAATCAAACCTTCGGATGCGTCCAGGCTCAATCAAGCATTAATAAGCAAGTCTACTAGTCGTGTTCAATGGCATGCAAGACTAGGACATCCTTCCTTTCAAACTGTTCAGTCGATTTTATGTTTAAATAATATTCCATTCTCTAGAGAGTCTTCTATTCCGGTCTGTAATGCATGCCAATTAGCAAAAGTCATCAACTTCCTTATACTTCTTCGGTTCATCAATCTTCAGCACCCTTACAAATGATTTTTTCTGATGTTTGGGGACCCGCTCCAAAATCTGTTGGCAGTTTTAAGTACTACATTAGCTTCATTGATGATTTTAGCAAATTCTGTTGGGTTTACTTGATGCATGATCGTACTCAAGCTCCACGCATTTTTCGTGAGTTTCAGCTTCATGCTGAGCGCCTCTTAGATGCTAGGATAAAATGTGTGCAATCTGACTGGGGTGGTGAGTACCAGAAAATGCATAACACCTTTTTTAAATCTCTTGGTATTGATCATCGTGTCTCATGTCCCCACGCACATCAGCAAAACAGATGTGCTGAACAAAAACACCGTCACATAGTTGAAACTGGCCTAGCAATCCTCGCTAACGCTCACATGCCTCTGAAATTCTGGGATGAGGCTTTCCTCACTGCTGCATACCTCATTAACCGCATCCCCACTCGTGTCATAGATAATACATGTCCCCTAGAATGATTATTCCACAAAACACCAAATTATTCGATGCTCCGAGTGTTTGGTTGTGCATGCTGGCCTAACCTTCGCCCATATCAAAAACAAAAACTCTCTTTTCGATCCAAACAGTGTGTTTTTATTGGTTATAGTGCTCTTCACAAAGGATATAAATGTTTAGATCCTGAATCCGGTCGAGTCTATATTTCTCGTGATGTCATATTTGATGAAAATATTTTTCCTTTTGCCATGTTATCATCTCCTGATCACTTACCATCATCAGCTTCTCCACCTACCATTCCAATGCTTAATGAAGGCAGTTCTAATGTGCAATGTGATTCTATGCAATTTTCTCCTGTGTTTGCTAACCCCTTGGACGCAGAAAATCCGGCGCCTGCACCTACCACAACATCTTCGGGATCGCTGCCTTCTACGGAGCAGCCTTTGCCGGCAATGTTATCTCCCACTGATGTGCCCATCATTATGCCTCGGGAATCATGGTCTCTCACTCCCGTCTCTGCTGCTGCACTTGATCAAAGCTTCCCCCCGATACTGATCCCACGTACGGAGGACTCCGGGAACGAACTGCCTTCCGCCGGTGTGCAACCTGATGATATTCCGCCACATGCTTCTGTGGAGCCCATACCCTCCAATTTGGTGGAAGCTAGCGATATCGTGGTTCCTACTCCTGTTCATCAGTATGGAACCTGCCTTCAGAAAAATATAAGGCGCCCTAAAATTCGTACCGATGGTACTGTGACATACTCTACTGTCACCGTGCCATCTGAACCAGTGTCTCATACAGTTGCTCTTGCTCATCCGCTCTGGCGCCAAGCGATGCAAGAAGAATTTCAAGCTCTCATTCAGAACAAGACCTGGCATCTCGTTCCACCACGTGTTGGTCTGAATATAATTGACTGCAAATGAGTTTTCAAATTAAAGCAAAAACCAGATGGCTCCATTAATCGCTACAAGGCCTGTTTAGTGGCCAAAGGATTTAAACAACGATATGGTGTTGATTATGCGGAGACATTCAGCCCAGTGATTAAACCTACTACCATCAGATTGTTACTTTCCCTTGCAGTATCTCGTGGTTGGAGCATTCGCCAAATTGACATAAAAATGTGTTTCTTCATGGTGTGCTAAATGAGGAAGTTTATATGCAGCAACCTCCAGGATTCATTGATGATCACTATCCTAACTATATCTGCAAGTTGGACAAGTCTCTATATGGTCTTAAGCAAGCACCAGGAGCTTGGTTTTCACGGCTTGGTACCAAGCTCATACACTTGGGATCCATCGCGTCCAAGGCGGATGTGTCCTTATTTATTTTTAACAGGGACAATATCCACATCTATATGTTGACGACATCATTATTATCAGCTCATCCTCCTTGGCTACTGATAACTTGCTTCGACAACTTCAAAAAGACTTTGCAGTCAAGGATCTAGGAACTCCCCAATATTTCCTTGGTATTGAGGTGGCTCATCAAAATGATGGCTTGGTCTTAACTCAACGCAAATATATCAGAGACCTCCTAGGCAGAACTAACATGACTGCATGCAAAGGTGTGTCAACGCCCATGCTTCCTACTGATAAACTATCTCTTGATGGTGGCGAGTTACTATCTCCTGAGGATGAAACAAGATATAGAAGTGTTGTGGGTGCACTCAAGTATCTACTGTTAACAAGATATGATCTATCTTTTTGTGTTAGTCGGGTCTGCCAATATATGGCGTCACCAACTACTGTTCATTGGGCTGCCGTAAAGCGCATTCTACGATATCTACATGACACATATGATCTTGGCCTTCAGTTTCTAAAGACTGACTCATATCTTCTCAGTGCTTTTTCAGATGCCGACTGGGTTTAAAATCCTGATGATCGCTGAAGTATTGGGGGCTATGCTGTTTTTATTGGTAATAACCTTGTGTCTTGGAGCTCACGGAAACAGTCGACTGTCTCACAATCAAGTACTGAGTCCAAGTACAGAGCAATATCAGATGTGACTGCTGAAATTATTTGGATACAGGTCTTGCTACGAGAGCTTGGCATACCACAGATATGATCGCCGATACTTTGGTGCGACAATCTTGGTGCTACATACCTGTCTGTTAATCCTATTTTTAACAGGCGTTCTAAACACATTGAGGTTGATTATCACTTCGTGCGTGAACATGTTACAGCTAAAGAGCTCGACATATGGCCAATCTCAACAAAAGACCAACTTGCTGATGCTTTCACTAAACCACTATCAGGGCCGGCGTTCACAAAATTTCGAGACAATCTGAACTTAGTTTTTCACACGTCCTGATTGAGGGGGGTGTTAAAGATATAAACCTCTTCTATTTCCTGGCATGTAATCTTCTATTTTTAGGAGCTTGCATCTCCTTGTTAATTGTGTATAACCTCCGACCATACTTGTGTAATCTCCTACCTAATACTGTACCTGACCACTGCTATATAAGTTGAACACCGTGGCCTTGAGAGGCAAGGCATCCAGATTAACAGGGGCTGCCTACTTGAGCTGCTGCAAGAGAGGAACTTTCTAGCAAGGTGGAGAGATTGGTTGTCGCTTTGCTGTCCTCTGCTTCTTCATCGGTCCGCCTCAATGGCGTTCTGGGGCCGGAGATACACCACGCCCGGGGGCTGCGCCAAGGTGACCCATTATCGCCTTACCTCTTCATTCTAGCTATCGACACTCTTCATCAACTTTTCGAGATAGCGACAGAGGAAGGGTGCCTCTCCCCTCCGACTATCCCTATATGCCGATGACGTTGCTATTTTTCTCAACCCCTTGCAGCAAGATGTCCAGACCACAATGGACATTTTGCACTGTTTCGGAGAAGCAACAGGATTGAAGGTCAACATGGTGAAGAGCTCAGTTTCTCAGCTAAAATGTGACCACCTGAACATGGAAGAAGTGTTGTGTGGATTTCAAGGCTCACGAGTGGACTGACCAATCAAATATTTAGGCCTTCCTCTAACCCCACACCGTATCCGCCTCTCCAACCTCCAGGATATTCAAGACCGAATGCTTGCCAAAATGTCATGTTGGCAAGGCAAATTACTGAGCTTTGGAGGCCAGTGGGAGTTGGTTCACACAGTACTGAGTTCTCAATCAGCATACCTGTTATCGACGATCAAACCACCGAAGAAATTTTTCAAGGAGATTGACAAATGCAGGAGGTGTTTCCTTTGGTCAGGAGGACAACAGATAGGTGGTGCAAAATGCAAAGCGAACTGGGCTACTGTCTGCAGACCTCTATATTGTGGCGGGCTGGGCATCAAGGATCTAGAGCGGTTCAGCAGAGCCCTAAGGCTGCGCTGGCTTTGGCTATCCTGGACCATGCAAAATCGACCATGGCGTGGGATGGAGCTTCCCATAGACCATTTCGACGTTGCGCTGTTCGCTGCAGCGACGATTGTGGAAATTCACAACGGTCATCGTGCTCTTTTCTGGCATGACAGCTGGTTGGAAGGGATGGCCCCAAACACACTATTCCCCGCCCTGTTCGCGGCAAGCAGGGGCAAACAGAGGACTGTTACCATGGCTATGCAGGGCGACTGCTGGATAAGAGACTTGTGCAGAAACTTGACTTCGGACCTACTAATAGACATCATCAGACTGTGGATAATAATCGATGACCTGCAGATCTCCATCCAAGACAACACACTGGATGAAATCAAGTGGATCTTCAATGCCAATGGATTCTACTCAGCTAAGTCAGCCTATCGCCTGCAGTTTGAGGGTGCCACCATATCGTCCTTCCCTACTAGGGTTTGGAGAGTTTGGGCACCTTCGCGTCAGAAATCCTTCATCTGGCTCCTCTTGCAAAATCGGATATGGACCGCTGATCGGCTACAACAACGGCAATGGCCTAATACCTACTTTTGCCCGCTCTGTCAGCGTAATCTTGAGACAGCGTACCACCTGTTTCGTGAATGTGTGATTGTGCGGCAAGTGTGGTCTCGATTGAGCCACTGGCTAAGAGAGCCGTACCTCCTGCCGGACAACTGGTTTTCCATGGGCTCTCTGTGCATGTGGTTCGAAGGGCTCTCTTCTACTTCCAGCGCACCTAGAGAGAAAGGTCTCAGATCAGTCATCATCCTGACCATTTGGGAAATATGGAGGGAGAGGAACGCCAGAATTTTCAGATCGGAGGAGCGATCAAAATCTAGACTTGTATCAGCTATCCGCGACGAAGCCAAAGCCATCATCTGGCATCAGAGCCAGGCAGTGCAGCCCCGAACAATTCCCATCCACCACCACCATCATGTCGCTTGAGCGGGAGAACGGCGGCGCGCTGTTCCAGCTGCCACAATTGACGGCGACCAACTACATCACCTGGGCGATCAGAGTCCAAGCCGTGAGGAGGTTTGGGAGGCGGTAGAGCCGGAGGGGAGCACTGGAGTCGATCCAAGGAAGGATAAGAAGGCACGAGCACGTCTTCTTCAAGCGCTCCCAGAAAGCTTGATTCTTCAGGTGGCGAAGAACAAAACTGCAAAGAAGGTATGGGAATGCCTCAAGGCGCAGTTTGTCGGTGCGGATCGCGTCAAAGAAGCGAGACTACAAACGTTAAAGGGAGAATTCGACGCGCTACGCATGAAAGAAGGTGAATCGCTTGACCAGCTCGCCTGGAGGATCTCAGCCATGTTAATGCGATACTCAAACTTGGGCGGCTCTCTGGAGAATGCCGCACAAGTCAGGAAGCTCTCCGATTCAGTGCCAGATCGCTTCGTGCACTGCGTTGCTGGGATGGAGCAGTTCTATGATCTGAAGACAATTGCGTTCGAAGAGGCGCTGGGTCGTTTGAAGGCCTACGATGAACGCATAAGCCGAGCATCGGGAGGAAGCAGTGGCGATGGGCAGTTGCTCCTCACTCGCGCTGAGTGGGAGGCACGGTACAAGAAGGAGGCAGACGACGCAGGCCAGAAAGGCAAGTCGCCAGACAGCAGTGGTCGCGGCTGGGGCGGCCGTGGGCGCGGTAGGGCGCAGCCATGGCGGACGCGGTGAGCAGGCAGGCAAAAATGGTAAAACTGGTTCACGCGGTAAGGCTCGTGACAAAAGTCACATCCAGTGTTTCAATTGCGACAAGTTTGGCCATTATGCTAGTGAATGCAAAGCACCGAAGAAGGAGGAGGCAAACCTGACAAAGGAAGAAGTTGAGCCAGCGCTGTTGCTCGCGGCAGTGGAGGAACTGTCGTCTGACGTTCAGCACGACACTGTCCTTCTTAATGAAGAAAAGAGAAGTTCAGAACTTCATCTGACTGGTGCAGAAAAACCAAATGGAGATGTTTGGTACCTGGACAATGGCGCAAGCAGTCACATGATAGGTGACAGGACAAAATTTCAAGAGCTCGATGAAGGTATCACTGGAATGATCAGGTTTGGAGACAGTTCCACAGTTGAAATCATGGGCAAAGGATCTGTCCTTTTTGCCTGCAGAAATGGAGATCAGTGGCTTTTAGGCTATTCGCACTCGTGGATCTCTATATCGGACCTCTAAACGAATATTCTTACCCTTTTACAGTTAACTCTAAAAGATTCCTACCTTTACAGTTCAATTCTCTGCACTCGTTCACCTCTAAATCAGACCTTTATATCAACTATCACATATTTTATATTAGATAATATAACTATATTATATTTTAAAATATTTCATATAATTATTTTTATGTTGATAATATTATAATTGCGACTTATAAAAACACCAAATTTATTCTTTACTTATTTTTTCTTCTTCTTATTTTTCCTTTTCCTCTTTTTTTATTCCCTTTCTTTTCTCCCTTTTCCCTCCCTTCTTCTTTTTTTCTTTTTTCTTTCTCTTTTTTCCCTTTCCTCTTCCTCCTCTCTTTTTCTCTCCCTTCTTCCAGGCGCTACAACGCGCCTCCGGCTTTAAGGGTTTCTGTAGGGACCGGAGATTTCGCGGTGCCTCTATAGCTATCGCTGCGGGTACTGATACGGCTTCGGCCGCTGAATTTGCCGGCCCGGGCCGTATACAGATACCCGGTGCGAACAGCCTTACAGGAGGTGTATTTCATTCCAAAGCTATGCAGTAATCTTGTAAGCCTGGGCCAATTGACTGAGCACGGGCACAAGGTGATAATGGACAATGATGATCTTGAAGTATTTGACAAGAATTCCTTTCGGGTGATCATGAGGGTGAAGAGATCTCCAAACCGCCTCTATCGCATCAGTCTGAAACAGGCTGAACTGGCTTGTTTGCTGACAAAGCTAGAAGACCCAGCCTGGTTGTAGCATGCACGCATGGGGCACGTAAATTTTCGAGCTCTGAGAATGATTGCAGAAAAGAATATGGTAGGAGGTGTACCGTTGATTGTACATCCAGATCAGCTGTGTCATGGGTGCTTGCTGGGGAAACAGGCGAGGAAACCTTTTCCAGCCATGTCGCAGTTCAGAGCCCAAGAGCTGTTAGAGCTGCTGCATATTGATCTTTGCGGTTAAATTAATCCATCGACACTGGCCAGCAATAAGTACTTCATGCTTATTGTGGATGATTACTCACGGTGGATGTGGACATATATCATCAAGACCAAAGATCAAGCAAGTTCAGAATTTGAGAAGTTCAGAGTCTTGGCCGAAAATACAAGAAACCATCGCATCAAGACAGTGCGCACGGATCGTGGTGGTGAGTTCCAATCAGTCAAGTTTGAAAATGTGTGTGAACTTGCAGTGATTCAAAGGCATTACACAGCACCGTACACCCCACAACAAAATGGGGTGGTGGAGCGACGGAACAGAACAGTTATGGGGATGGCTCATTCTCTGCTCAAGAGTATGAATGTACCTTCAAATTTTGGGGCGAGGCAGTCGACATACCGTGTACCTCCTGAACCGTCTGCCAACAAAGGTAATGGGTGACCAAACTCCGTTCGAGGCTTGGAACGGCAGAAAACCACATCTTGGACATGTTCGGGTGTTTGGGTGTGTGGCACACGTCAAGACAACAGCACCTCATCTGAAGAAACTTGATGATCAAAGCAAGCAAATGGTGTACCTAGGAGTCGAGGAAGGCTGCAAGGCACATCGCTTATATGATCCAAGTCGAAGAAAGCTCACTGTAAGTCATGATGTTGTGTTTGAGTAGAGTCTTGAATGGAAGTGGTGTGCCGATGAAGGGTCAGCAGAGTTTGTGGTTGAAGAGGAGGCCTATGCAGAACCATCAGGAGTTCAGGGTCCTTTAGCAGAAGAACAAGCGCCCGAGGAAGAAAATGGTGACGGCGTGGCACCTCCAACACCAGGAAGTGCTGTCACGCCATCCACCCCTGTCATGATGGGTCATGGGAACGTGCATGGTACACCCGGGTCTGCATCATCCTTGGCAGGAGGAAGAAACTCGCCGGTGGGAATGCCGGCGCCAAATCTGATGTCAGGAGGACATTCAGCTGCTACCACACACACTCCAGACCCTGCAACAAGCACAAATGTTTTCACTCCCTCTGAAGATTGGAGCACGGCTGATGGCCCTATCTGTTATAAGCCTCTTGCAGAGGTGATGCAGAGAGCTCCTGTCGTGGAGCTTGACTATGAAGAATCAGAGAATGAAGCTCTCCTTGCAGAAGAAGAGGAGCCAACGAGTTTCAGTGAAGCTGCAGGACACCCTGCGTGGAATGAAGCAATGAAAAAGGAGATTGAATCCATTGAAAGGAATGGAACTTGGTCACTGACTGAGCTGCCAAATGGACACAAACCCATCGGTGTAAAATGGATTTACAAGCTGAAGAAAAACTCTGCTGGTGAGACTATTAAACACAAAGCCAGGCTCGTGGCTAAGGGATATGTACAGAAGCATGGAGTTGATTATGAGGAAGTTTTTGCCCCGGTGACAAGGTTTGACACCGTGCGAGTACTATTAGCCCTTGCTGCAGATCAAGGATGGCAGGTGCACCATCTTGATGTAAAGTCAGCGTTTCTCCTGGATGAATTGGAGGAGGAAGTATATGTTACTCAACCAGAGGGTTTCATCGTAGAAAAGAAGGAGAACATGGTGCTGAAACTGAAAAAGGTACTATATGGGCTGAAACAGGCCCCAAGGGCATGGAATCTGAAACTAGACAGAGTCTGAAGCAGCTCGGTTTATTAAGGAGTGCACAAGACCATGCAGTATACAAGAGAGGAGAAGGAAAGGAGAGAATACTACTTGGAGTATATGTAGATGATCTCATTGTGACAGGAGGCAATCCTGAAACCATCAAGGAATTCAAGCACCAAATGATGGCAGAATTTGAGATGAGTGATCTTGGTCTTCTCAATTTCTACCTCGGCTTGGAGGTCAGACAGCAGGAAACAGGTATATTTATCAAGCAGAAGGTAATTCTGAAACAACTTGGCATGGATGAATGCAAGCCAGCAAAAGCCCCTATGGAGCAGAAGGTAAAAGTGCACAAAGACTCTGATGGTGTGCCTGTTGACACTATGGAATATAGGAAGGTGATAGGATGTTTAAGGTATCTCCTTCACACAAGACCGGACCTCTCCTTTACTGTCGGAGTGATGAGCAGGTTCATGGAACAGCCAACAGTACTTCACCAGAAATTTGTTAAGCTCATTCTGAGGTATCTAAAGGGAACAATCCACTATGGTTTGGTGTACCCGAGAGGAGCTGACAACCAAGAGATCTTGGGTTCTCAGATAGTGACCTGGCAGGTGACTTAGAAGACTGCAAGAGCACGGGAGGCATGGCCTTCTTCATCAACAGAAGCCTTGTCTCTTGGAATTCACAGAAGCAAAAGACTGTGGCTTCGTCATCATGTGAGGCAGAATTCATGGCTGCAGCAACAGCGGCGTGCCAAGAACTGTGGCTAAGGAGTTTACTCAGTGAACTGACACGGAAGAGACCTGAAACCGTAAAGCTATTTGTTGATAACAAATCTACCATAGCACTGATGAAGAATGAGGTCTTTCACGGGAGAAGTAAGCACATTCTGTCACGCCTGGTTCCTGTATAACAACCAGACATGCTACACATGTATGCCAGGATCAGTTAAATCATACATGTGTTAACAGAACTGATGTATCATATATATAAAAGCCAAGTTTATTACAAACCCATAATGAACTTATAATCTAGAAAGTAAAAATACATAGCAGCGGATAATCTAAGCGTAGAGCTCCATCACAGGCATTGTCCGGGGGCACGCCCACCTAGTACTGCGCCCTAGGGTCGAAGGCATCATCTTCATCGTACTCTACTCCTCCATATCTTGAGCAACAATTATTTCCAAAGAGAAGCAACAAAAACACATGAGTACTCAAAGTACTCAGCGAGTGAGAGAATGATATGACATGTAGTCAATTTTCAAGGGAGGCCAACTCCGCTAAAGCACTACGCAGTATCCTATTCCTAAGTTGTAATAGCACACTATTTACTAAGTGATTCTCTAGCCAGGTGTCACCCCAAAATCCATTTCCACTGCCCACCAAGTACAGCCAACCTCCCCATAACCAACTAATCATGAAGTAGTTACTAGCCCGCTCTTGACCGCGAGCACGGTTGTCTAGACAGTTTTGACTCTGCAGAGTTTGTACCCTTTACTCACAAGTCGTGATTTCGTCCCTTGTCACCAAGTGGACTAAAGTCTCTGTAAAAGCCCAAGAAAAGGGACTTGCAAAAACTTTTCTTCACCTCACAACACCACAGTTTTTATTGTGGATATCTTAGGAAATATTATGAAGAGCAAGTAACCTCCATCAAAAGAGTGAGTAGAGGGGAAAGCCTTTATTTTCACAAAGTGGGATTTGGACACATGAACATGAGAGGTTGAGCTCACCCCTAAAACATGAAAAGTCTTGGGAGGGTTCAAACCAAGTTTCATGCAAATCCAACACTTTTTGAGGCACTTTTTGGGTTATTTGAAAAAGAGGCCAATTTGAATGTGAATTCAAATTGCAGCAACTTTCATCACCCAAATTCAAAAGTTAGCTTCATATTTAAACTCAGCACATTTTTCTGAGTAAACCCACCAATTTTTATCCTCATTGGAGTTCATTTTGTCAAGAGCTAAATTGCAAGAATTCAAAACTGAATTTGAATTTCAGTTCAAATGTGAGGCAAATTTAGCCAAACAAATTTCAAAATTTGGAACTCAAATTCAAACCAATACTTGGGGGCTAAGTCTCTCATTAAATGGAGAGTAGCTGAGATATTTACAGAAGAATTTGGAAAAGGAAGATTAGGGGGAGAGTGGGCCCACAAGTCAGTGGGAGAACTGTGCCCCAAACCGAGTGTGGCCTGTTTTCTCCCCGACGCCGGTCGAACACCTCGCGCCAGCTCCTGCTCCCACGCCCGAGAGGGAGGGACACCGCACGAGCCAGCATGCCGGGGGAAGACCGACTGCAGCGGTGATACCACGCGCGGCCACGTGAAGGTCGGCACTGTTTTCCGTTGCCTCGCGCTGAACCGACCGACTGCCGCCGATCGACTTCCTGTGAGAATTCGGCCGAGCTCTCACGTGCAGCACCTTTCCTAGCCACAAAAACCACACCAGCTACTCGTCCTCTACCTCCTCGACACGAGAACGGTCGAGTTCGGTCCTTCCCCAACCCTAGCTCCACGTTCCCGAGCAACACCGAGAAACCGCCACCACCCGGCTCACGGTGACAGCCCAACAGAGGGCCTTTCACGGTTGAGCAAGAACGCTCTCGGATGTGTCAGGGACCGGTGGTGCTCGTATCCGAAGCTCAAGCCGTGACCTGGACCACAGAGCTAGAATTTGAAGAAAGTTCCCCGGCGGGCATGCACGGACCTTCCGGCACGGTTACGTAGAATTCACTCGCCACCTTTGTTCTTAGGTCATGAAAACTGGCACACAGGACCGCCACTCATCAACGCTCGTTAGCCCTTCACGGCCCTGGCATGAAACCGCACGTAAGCCGGGTATTTCTAGGTTTTGTTACGGTATTTGAGGCACGGAGGCTCGGGCTCACGATGAGACCTAGGATAGAGCCCTCTCCGGGCGGTTTCACCACTAGGACGGGCTTCCCTATCACCCACTGGTGCTATAGCGCCGATCCACCGAGGTTTTGGTGGGCTAAACTGTCCGGGTGACGTGACCGAAGGGTTGCCGAGCCGCGGCACCGTCGCCGGCTAGGGTAGAGCCACCGCCGGTCGGGGGAGAAGGTGCCAGCATGTTCAGCAGGTGGAACTAGGCCCTGGCGGCGATGGAGAGTGCGAGAGTCGGCCGGGCGGCGATTATTAGCGTGTCTCCGGTGAGCCCCGGCGGCGCGCGGGCGCGGGAACGCGGGGAAGAAGACGACCCGCGGGGCCCACGTGTCAGCGTCGGGGAGTTTAAAACCCAGATCTACTGCGGCCCCGGGATCAAGTGTGACTGCGCGGGAAGGGGTCTGTAGCCCCATGTGGCTCAGCTCCAGCGGTGACACGTGTGGGCCGGGCCCACGGTCAGAGTTTAAATTTTTCCCGTGTTTATTTAGGATTTCAGATTTAGTTCAAACTTTAGAACCCCATAACTTTTGCTAGGAGGCTCCAAATTTAGTGATTCAAATTGGGTTGGATTCACCTTGCATAGCTCTATCAAAATATGCAACTCAATTTGTATGAAACCTATTATTTAATTCTGTAAAATTCTTTAAAACTTTTCAGCAAAAGAATTTTAGAGGGAGTTTGGTTCATCCAAAAATCCCCAAATTTTGCCAGAATGTTCTTTAGGACATTAGCGAACCCCTGTAAAAGTTTCACACCATTTGGAGTTGATTGGGTCAGAGCAATTCAAATTTGAATGTGCTGTGTTCATTTGAATACAGAAACATTTTCAGAGAATGTCCAAAACTTGGAAATTCAGTTCTGGGCAAATCTTAGCTCCACAAATGCTAGGAAAATTCATGCAAACTTTATGAGCTATAACTGAAATTGTAATTCACTAAGTTGTGCATGAACAGGGTTGTTACCTCAGAATTAATTCTTCTTTGCTTAATTCCTAAGAGAATTATTCTGAGCAAACCATTCAAGGAAATGTGCTAATAATTGGTCCAGAGGGTTTTCTTGTGACAAGGAACTCAAAAAATTCTCAGCTTCATTGGAGCTCTGGATCACCCCTGTCTTGTTTAACCACTTGAAGGATTGATATGGAAAAAGGGGGGAAACCACTTAGCATTTAACCATGTGATTAAGTCTAAGCCAAACCACCAACACCAGTTCATCTTTAAATTCTTAAACAGAGTTCCAGTTGTTAGAACTGGTTATTAGAACTAATAGCAGTAACCTTACAACAAACTTGTATGCACTTTGCATTTAAATTTACATGTAGGTTTTCAATAACGTGTAGTCGCTAAAGGCGAGGAAGCTCTGGAGGTTCTCGACTTCCTGCTTCCAGAGGAAGAACTGACTCCTGACCAGCAGCAACAAGGCAAGCCCCGGTTTGCATTAACCTTTTATCAGTCTTACTTTGTTTACATGTGTCATATGAAGTAGGATTGTGCATTAGGTATAGGATGAATGGAACCCCACTTGCATAACCAGAATTTTTCCCTAAGAGTGAGGGTAGTGTCTAAGACCTCGAGTAGACAGGCTACGCTCAAATGTTTCATAGGACTTCGGTACAAGTCGAGTAGTTGGAATCTACTCGCGAGATAGGCTTGTGACACACGGGTTCGGTGGAGTGATGTGAGATCACTTTAGTAATGAAAATGAGACTTGGTAGGGGTTAGGGCGCAGCAAGAGAGAGTCTAATGTGCGCGGCCCTGCCCGTGTCGATTGAGGACCGATCCATGTGCGGCCCACGCTGATCAAGTTTGAACGTACCGAAGGCATATCGGATATATGGGCCCCGATAAACCGATGTAGCCTAAACCTTCGGGCGTCGAGGCATAGCACACCGATTTATAGGTGTAGGTTGAGGGCAGCAAGGTGGAAATCTGCCAACGGGCATAGAGAGATGCTCCGTGTGGGGAACCTCCTGCTCGTTTCGGTGCGACCGGTTCAACGTTTGGGATGTTGGGTGAAAGGTTGTCCCGTACGACATCGAGTGAGCGTGCTGTGCAGCTCCACGGATGGGCGTACGTGACGTGCTCTTTGGGTTTCCCTGCAGGTGTATATCGAGTCGATTCTCCGTCCCTCGCGGTGAAGAGTACCACTTGGTCACTGAGTCGTGACGTAGGCTAATGTATGAATATGATGATTCAATATTGCTGATTGATGTAATTGCATTGCTACATGTGTGCCACTTGCTTACTAAATTTCAGATTCTTGAACTGTTAACTTGTTGCTAAAAGTTGAACTAAGGATGAACTTGTAGGCGAGTCCATTTGTTGCAATATGACCATCCTATGTCATGGTACACCTCATGTAGAGTTTCATGCTTAGGTAAGTCGGTTAAGCCTTGCTGATCCTTCGTGCTCACGGTTGCTGCTTAAGTGTTTTTCAAGTGAGGAGCCACCCATGGACTCGGAGTACGAGTCCACCGGCGAGGGTTACCCTCCGTCGGGGACCACAGCTGAGTGGGAGCCGTACACGCCGCGCTGAGCTGAGACGTGCAGCTAGTGTGGGTTGCCCTAGGGCTGGGCAACCGACTTTTGCTAGATAGGCGGACGTGAGTTGTACAAAAGAAACTTCTGCTGTGTAATAAAGATCTTAGTTTGTAACTGAGAAGTGTACTACTTTGTACATTCAGTTTGTTTTTCCCATGTAATATAATGTGTTCTTATGACGTGTGCTGTCGGGTGTCGCATCGCGCGGCACCACCCTCTGCGATCCTGGATGAGCGGATTCCGGTCCGCCACAGCCTGGTATCAGAGCTGCAGGGGGGATAGCACAGTACTTAAGGACTGCATTATGGGAAAACTTAGGCTTACGGTGAGGATTCGGTAGTTGCCCAAGTAAGGACTATATTAGCATAGTTACTTAAAGTGGCAAAGACTAACCTATGTGTTATAATTCTGAATTTCAATTATTGTAACGACGCACCTACGCTATGGTAAGTTTGGTAAGGAACGCCACCGAAAGCGGTCCAATTTCGGTTAGCTCTCCCTGACGAGGAACGGGGTTCAGGGATTGATCTCACAGCTTGGTGTGAGACGTCAATATGAAACTCTTGGACTCTTCATGTCCCTGAGTTCATATGAAACGCTGATCCCTAGCATGCATTAGGCAAGTAAGTGGAGACCCCATCGCGTGGTCAGTAACGCGAGTGTGTGTTCGTCTGGAAATAGTCCAGGAGGACATACACAGCGCTTGCCATCGGCGTGCCCTGCAGGGCAGTAGGTGGTATCTATTGGGTTGATAACATTCCCAACCGTGACGACCCGTTCATGACATACTCGGGTTCCCCGTCGTGTGGTGTTGAAACACGATCACGTGCCTTGAGACGTGACCTAACTCAAGGACGGTCGTATGGCAATGATACGGGCGTTTGTATTTACTTTTAAATATGAATCCTTCCTGAAATGAAAACAACCTTTGAGTGCACCATTATTGCGTGGTCTTCTGCAGGTACTAACCACGTATGTATCCGTGTAGCAAACGTGTGTGAGAGACCGTTTAGGGCCACACTTGAGACGTATGTGCCGGTATAATCCGGTTAGGATTTTCTTTGGTGAGGAACGTAGTACCGAGATATTGTAGGCATATGCATGAAAATATTGATAACAAGGAACTAATCATTAGGTTCAACAATTAAGACCCTGGTTGGGTATAAGAATGGGATAGTGGACCAGGATAGCCAAAGGGGTGAAAAACAGAGTGCTCTGTTTTGGGCAGCAAGTGCTGATCTTCAACAGGACATAACTCACAGGTCTTTTAGCCCAGGGAGGTGTGGTATATAGTTCTGGAAAGGTATTTGAGTACCCTACAATTTTGTTGTAGACTTCCAGAGCTGAAACACAACTTAAGATGGCTTAAATCCCAGGGGCATGTAACTGTCCAGAACCAGGACAGTGTTAAAACATTCTCTGGACTGTTCTGTTTTTCAAACATAACTCCTAGTAGAAAAATCAAAAATTTTCATATGATACATCCTTAGAAAGGGTAGATTATGGGTTACATCTTTGCAATTCAAAGTTTCTGAAGTTTCAGCACAGATTTCAGTGGAAACTCGAATGGAAAACAGCAACTTCCAAAGGAGGTGCTGTTAAAATTCTTCCAGAATTTCTGCTGACTTTGAATTAGCATAACTTTTTAACCAAAGCTGATCTGGGGGCAAATGAATACTCTTTGGAAAGATACTGAAGTTGACTTTAACTTTGGTGTTCAGCTTGAGTCATGAAAATGCCCAGAACCAGATCAAAACTTGGAATGGTAGCAACTGGTCATTCTAGAGGAATGGCAGTTGAACTCATTGGAGAGGGTATGGTACCCTAAGGGTGGTATACGTGATGACAAAGCGATAGTAATATCTCGTAGTGACCAAACCTAGTTATGGTGAGCTTCCAAAGTGGAGGTTCATCAAGTTGGATTAAACTAGCTTGTGTTTGGTCTGGTAATGATGTAGCTTGTGCAAAGTTATTACATTATCTACATACGAGATGTATCGCATGTTTTATTGTCATTATGTTTTTACGCCTATTTTTATTGGCCTGCATGCAAAATGTTGCGGGACTGATGATTAATGTCGTGTGGTTGCAGATGGTTCGTACTAGGACCACGCACGAGGTTGGTGGCTCTAGCCAACAGGGAGGTGATGACTCCCAGCCACCGCCCTACGACAGCACCCCGCAGCAGCAGCCACCACCGCCGCCTCCGCTTACTCTAGCGGATGTGATTGCGGCACTGGTGGGTGGTCGTGAGGAGCAGACCGACCTGCTCCGCACGATCATGCAGAATACGTCCCAGGCGGGGGGGGGGGGGGGGCGTCAAGATAGAGGGCCTCGTGAGCCCCGTGAAGTGTCGTACTCGGACTTCATGAGTACGCACCCTCCAGTGTTCACCGAAGCCGAAGAACCACTGGAGGCGGACAACTGGCTGCGGACCATCGAGTCCAAGTTTGGGCTGCTCCAATGCACGGAGCGGCAAAAGACCTTGTTCACAGCGCAACAACTTCACGGTGCCGCTGGTGCGTGGTGGGTGAATTATGTCGCCTCACGTCCGGCTGGCCATGCCGTGGAATGGCAAGAGTTCCGGGAGGCGTTCCGCGCCTACCACATCCCTCCCGGAATAATGAAGAGGAAGATCCAAGAATTCTTGGAGCTGAAGCAGGGCGGGAGGAGTGCCCATGACTACTCCCGTGCCTTCAATCATCTGGCGCAGTATGCGTCAGACTACATCTCCACTGAAGAGAAGAAACGGGAACATTTCTATCGGGGGTTACACCCCGAAATGAAGACACATCTCGTTCAGTGGAATCGCGGCACTTTCAATGACCTAGTCAACGCCGCGATTATGCAAGAGGATGCTCAGCGAGAGTTGGCAGCTGAGCAGAGGAAGCGCAGCGCTCCACCTAGCAGCGGTGGTGGCGCGCCTCAGAAGTACCGTATGGTGTATCGGACACCATCCGGGCAGCAGTGGCATCCACCGGCGCGACCTCAACGGTTCGGGGGACGTCCTTTTCAGTCACCTCCGTTCCGTCCGCCGATGCCACCACCAAGACAGCAGCAGCAACAGCAGCAGCAGACGGTACCCCGGGCGTTTCCACCGCCACAACGCGCCCCGGGTTTCCGTCCACCGATCAGCGGGGGACCGCCCCGTTTCACCTGCTTCACGTGTGGCCAGGCGGGCCATTTCGCGAAGGACTATCCCCAGGGGCAGCAGAGCAGCGGGCAAGCCCAGTTCCAGGGCGGTGCTCGAGGCCGACCTCCGGTGAAGAAGGTTGGTCAGCGGACTGGGGGCGTCCGCAACCTCGACAATGAGGATGCCCCAGAGGGAGACAACATGCTGGCGGGTACGTTTACTCTCAACCATCAAGCCATCGTCATATTGTTTGATTCTGGTGCAACCCACAGCTTTATAAGTGCATCCTATGTGGCTAAGCATCAAATGCAAGTCTTCCCAACCGACTGCACTTATATGATCTGCTCACCGGGAGGGAAGATTTCAGCTAATATGATGATTCCAAAAGCACCTCTGTGCTTAGGTGGGAAACTATATCCCACCACCTTGATAATCCTAATGGGACAAAAGATTGATGCAATCTTAGGGATGTCATGGCTACAATACCATGGCGCTGTCCTAGAGACTCGGACACGGACGGTTCACTTAAATTCTCCATTCCACCGTACACATTCCATGGTGTTAGACACGCCAGTCCGGGAAGTTTTAGCAATTAATAATGCTGAAGCTCTCAAGTTAGAAGACATCCCCGTAGTCCGGGAGTACCCTGACGTGTTTCCGGATGATCTTCCGGGCATGCCACCTGAGCGGGATGTCGAGTTCAAGATTGAACTTGCACCCGGGACTACGCCCATATCACGGAGACCATATAAAATGGCTCCAAATGAGCTGGTGGAACTGAAAGAACAGCTCAATGATCTGTTGAGCAAGGGTTTCATTAGGCCGAGTTCCTCGCCTTGGGGATGCTCGGCGCTGTTCGTGAAGAAGAAGGATGAAACCTTAAGGCTGTGTGTGGACTACCAGCCGCTCAACGCCGTCACCATCAAGAATAAGTATCCACTGCCCCGTATTGACATTTTGTTTGATCAGCTTGTTGGGGCAAGTGTGTTCTCCAAGATGGACCTTCGCTCTGGATATCATCAGATAAAGATCCGGGCGGAGGATATCCGGAAGACGGTGTTCTCGACGAGATATGGCTTATACAAATATCTCGTCATGTCCTTTGGTCTCACAAACGCTCCAGCCCATTTCATGTATCTCATGAACTCGGTGTTCATGCCGGAGCTGGACAAGTTCGTGGTAGTGTTCATCGACAATATCTTGGTGTACTCCAAGACAGAAGCCGAACATGCCGAACACTTACGAATCGTTCTTCAACGATTGCGAGACCACAAGCTCTACGCCAAGTTCAGTAAATGCGAGTTTTGGATCAGCCAAGTGCCATTCTTGGGACATATCATCTCAGCAGAAGGCATTGCGGTTGACCCAAGCAAAATAGAGCAAGTGCTGAAATGGAAAGCTCCCACTTCAGTTCATGAAGTCAGAATCTTCCTCGGGTTAGCGGGATACTATTGGAGATTTATTCCAAGTTTCTCCAAGCTCGCTATGCCGATGACAGAATTGCTGAAGAAGGGAACGAAATATGTTTGGAACACGGCGTGTGAAGGAGCATTCCAAACATTGGTGAAGCATCTCACCACAGCCCCGGTCTTAGCTCAGCCGGATACAACAAAGCCCTTCGACGTGTATTGTGACGCGTCCGGTATTGGGCTTGGCTGCGTGTTGATGCAGGAAGGACGTGTGGTCGCTTATGGCTCACGCCAACTTCGGAACCATGAGCAGCATTATACCACTCATGATCTTGAGCTTGCTGCAGTGGTTTTGGCGCTGAAAATGTGGAGGCACTATCTCCTGGGGAATCTAGTGCATCTCTACACTGACCACAAGAGCTTAAAATATATTTTCACCCAGAAGGAGCTGAACATGAGGCAAAGGAGGTGGTTAGAGCTGATCAAAGACTATGAGATTGAGATCCATTACCACCCCGGCAAGGCAAATTTGGTTGCCGACGCGCTGAGTCGGAAATCACATGTCCATCACCTCACCATTACACCGGTGGAGGAGGAAGAGCCAAGTTTATACTTGGTTCCTTATGGATCGCTGTACAACCTTGCCCTCATCCCTACTATTAGGGAGGACATCATTGCAGCTCAGAAGACGGATAAAGGCATGGCACATCTCCGGAGATGGATAGACAATGGAGAGATTAAATGTTTCCGGAAGGATGATGAGGGGACGCTGTGGTTCAATGACCGCATAGTCGTACCCCGGGATATGGAGTTGAGAAAGAAGATCCTCGATGAAGCTCACTTGTCCAAGTACTCCATTCATCCGGGCAGCAACAAAATGTACCAAGATTTGAAAAAGAAATTTTGGTGGACACGGATGAAGCGGGAGGTAGCGAAGTACGTATCCGAGTGTGATACGTGTAGACGAGTGAAGGCTGATCATATGAGGAAATCAGGGCTGCTGCAACCCCTGAAAATTCCAGCATGGAAATGGGAAGATGTGAGCATGGATTTCATTGTGGGATTACCCTTAACATCCAACAAACATGATTCCATTTGGGTGATCATTGACCGACTGACCAAGTCAGCTCACTTCATCCTCGTACATACACATTTCCATGCCAATAGATATGCAGAGTTATATATCGCCAGGATTCTATGTTTGCATGGCGTACCCAAGACCATAGTCTCAGACCGAGGTGCATTGTTTGTATCTCGCTTTTGGGAGCAGTTACATGCTACTTTGGGTACTAAACTGATTAGAAGCTCCGCTTACCACCCTCAGACAGATGGGCAGACAGAGAGGGTGAATCAAGTATTAGAAGACATGTTGAGAGCATGTGCCATCCACCATGGTAGGAACTGGGATGATCACCTACCATTGGCTTTCCAAAATGAGATTTACCAAATTTTGGATGCTTCGTTAGAGAAAGCCATGCGTGAACTACAAAGCACGGGATCCTGAACACCACGAAAGAAAGCGTACTACTTTTCATTAAGGTCCGACTTACTTTTCAGAGAGGAGAGACATGAACTTGTTTTAGGCGTAGAAAAGGAATACGGTATTTGGCTATTTCCTGCAAAAAAATGGTTTTAGCAAACCCGCATATGCAGCATAGAACCATAGATGGTGTATAAATAATAAGAGCTATAAGAAGAGGCTTGCTACTTAGGTATTAGAGCATTACAGCTACAACTACGGGCGGAAATCTATCCATGGAATCTTATCCATCATCCATACATAACGAATTGGTATGGTATATTCATACCATAACATAAGAACAATAAGAACTCGAATTCTTATCGATACTGGAACTCAGAGCATAGGAGGGAAAGTCGATTTATGGATGGAATCACGGAAGTCGTCTTGCCGAACTCCTTCCTTTCTCATTTCAGTCCTCGCCTTTTTCATCTTCCGTAGGGGCCTTTAGTCTTTTGATTAGAGTAGAGGTCGCGAGAGAGCAGAGCGTACCGCCCTGCCATAGTCGCGAGGATCTTAATAGTCGGTCGCGACTGTTGTCATAGTCAACGACGGTTGAAACTTCCAGGAAAAAACTTCGAATTGGGAGAGAAGCAGGGCGTAGACCCGTTACTTCTTACTATGGTGGAGGGGATGCCATTATTCCAATGCGTATTGACTACGTCGTAGGAACAGCGATAGCGATTGCGTGGGAACACCTTTCGCTCGAGGCACGAGCTGACGACAGCCATGCACCACCTGTGTCCGCGTTCCCGAGGGCACCCCTCTCTTTCAAGAGGATTCGCGGCATGTCAAGCCCTGGTAAGGTTCTTCGCTTTGCATCGAATTAAACTCGTTAGTTTTTTCTTTAGGGTCAAAAATGGAAATTCAAAAAAAAAATGGGAATTCTTGTACAACAACGGCTATCAGGCGAGTATCAAGATGGCACCCTACGAAGCTCTCTACGGTCGTAAATGCCGCACCCCATTAAACTGGTGCGAGTCCAGTGAAAGGGTCACATTCGGGGTTGATGTGGTGAACGACGCCGAAGAGCGCGTTCGGACGATTCAAGCTAACTTGAAGGCCGCTGAATCCCCACAGAAGAGCTACACTGATAAGAGGCGTAGACCGTTGCACTTTGACGTTGGGGAACACGTGTACCTCCGCGTGTCTCCGATGAAGGGCGTGCACCGGTTCGGTGTGAAGGGGAAGCTCGCTCCCCATTTTATTGAACCCTACGCTATCACCGAGAAGTGTGGACCAGCGGCGTATCGATTGGAGTTACCGGCATCCCTTGCTGTTGTCCATGATGTTTTCCATGTTTCACAACTGCGGAAATGTTTGAAGCATATGGCTGCTGTTCCTACCGAAGACATCGGCGAGCTGAAACCGGATTTGACCTATGATGAGTATCCGGTGGAAATTCTTGATGAGAAAGCCCGAACCACGCGTAGCAGAACGTTGTGGTTCTACAAAATACTCTGGAGCAACCACACCGCCGAAGAAGCAACGTGGGAGAGCGAGGAGTTCCTTCACTCAAATTACCCGGAGTTCATGGCTTCTCAACACGGGTAAGTCCCTATTACATCGCTATCTCTTCTTTTGTAATCTCAGGACGAGATTCTTTTAAGGGGGGAGGGATGTAAAAGCCCAAGAAAAGGGACTTGCAAAAACTTTTCTTCACCTCACAACACCACAGTTTTTATTGTGGATATCTTAGGAAATATTGTGAAGAGCAAGTAACCTCCATCAAAAGAGTGATTAGAGGGGAAAGCCTTCATTTTCACAAAGTGGGATTTGGACACATGAACATGAGAGGTTGAGCTCACCCCTAGAACTTGAAAAGTCTTGGGAGGGTTCAAACCAAGTTTCATGTAAATCCAACACTTTTTGAGGCACTTTTTGGGCTATTTGAAAAAGAGGCCAATTTGAATGTGAATTCAAATTGCAGCAACTTTCATCACCCAAATTCAAAAGTTAGCTTCATATTTAAACTCAGCACATTTTTCTGAGTAGACCCACCAATTTTCATCCTCATTGGAGTTCATCTTGTCAAGAGCTAAATTTGCAAGAATTCAAAACTGAATTTGAATTTCAGTTCAAATATGAGGCAAATTTAGCCAAACAAATTTCAAAATTTGGAACTCAAATTCAAACCAATACTTGGGGGCTAAGTCTCTCATTAAATGGAGAGTAGCTGAGATATTTACAGAAGAATTTGGAAAAGGAGGATTAGGGGGAGAGTGGGCCCACAAGTCAGTGGGAGAACTATGCCCCAAACCGAGCGTGGCCTGTTTTCTCCCCGACGCCGGTCGAACACCTCGCGCCAGCTCCTGCTCCCGCGCCCGAGAGGGAGGGACACCGCAGGAGCCAGCGCGCCGGGGGAAGACCGACTGCAGCGGTGATACCACGCGCGGCCACGTGAAGGTCGGCACTGTTTTCCGTTGCCTCGCGCTGAACCGACCGACTGCCGCCGATCGACTTCCCGTGAGAATTTGGCCGAGCTCTCGCGTGCAGCACCTTTCCTAGCCACAAAAACCACACCAGCTACTCGTCCTCTACCTCCTCGACACGAGAACGGTCGAGTTCGGTCCTTCCCCAACCCTAGCTCCACGTTCCCGAGCAACACCGAGAAACCGCCACCACCCGGCTCACGGTGGCAGCCCAACAGAGGGCCTTTCACAGCTGAGCAAGAACGCTCTCGGACGTGTCAGGGACCTGTGGTGCTCGTATCCGAAGCTCAAGCCGTGACCTGGACCACAGAGCTAGAATTTGAAGAAAGTTCCCCGGTGGGCACGCACGGACCTTCCGGCACGGTAACGTCGAATTCACTCGCCACCTTTATTCTTAGGTCATGAAAACTGGCACACAGGACCATCACTCATCAACGCTCGTTAGCCCTTCACGGCCCTGGCTTGAAACCGCACGTAAGCCGGGTATTTCTAGGTTTTGTTACGGTATTTGAGGCACGGAGGCTCGGGCTCACGATGAGACCTAGGATAGAGCCCTCTCCGGGCGGTTTCACCACTAGGATGGGCTTCCCTATCACCCACTGGTGCTATAGCGCCGATCCACCGAGGTTTTGGCGGGCTAAACTGTCCGGGCGACGTGACCGAAGGGTTGCCGAGCCGCGGCACCGTCGCCGGCTAGGGTAGAGCCACCGCCGGTCGGGGGAGAAGGTGCCAGCATGTTCAGCAGGTGGAACTAGGCCCTGGCGGCGAGGGAGAGTGCGAGAGTCGGCCGGTCGGCGATTATTAGCGTGTCTCCGGCGAGCCCCGGCGGCGTGCGGGCGCGGGAACGCGGGGAAGAAGACGACCTGCGGGGCCTACGTGTCAGCATCGGGGAGTTTAAAACCCAGATCTACTGCGGCCCCAGGATCAAGTGTGACTGCGCGGGAAGGGGTCTGTAGCCCCGTGTGGCTCAGCTCCAGCGGTGACACGTGTGGGCCGGGCCCACGGTCAGAGTTTAAATTTTTCCCCAGTTTATTTAGGATTTCAGATTTAGTTCAAACTTTAGAACCCCATAACTTTTGCTAGGAGGCTCCAAATTTAGTGATTCAAATTGGGTTGGATTCATCTTGCATAGTTCTATCCAAATATGCAACTCAATTTGTATGAAACCTATTATTTAATTCTGGAAAATTCTTTAAAGCTTTTCAGCAAAAGAATTTTAGAGGGAGTTTGGTTCATCCAAAAATCCCCAAATTTTGCCAGAATGTTCTTTAGGACATTAGTGAACCCCTGTAAAGGTTTCAGACCATTTGGAGTTGATTGGGTCAGAGAAATTCAAATTTGAAGGTGCTGTGTTCATTTGAATACAGAAACATTTTCAGAGAATTTCCAAAACTTGGAAATTCAGTTCTGGGCAAATCTTAGCTCCAAAAATGCTAGGAAAATTCATGCAAACTTTATGAGCTATAATTGAAATTGTAGTTCACTAAGTTGGGCATGAACAGGGTTGTTACCTCAGAATTAATTCTTCTTTGCTTAATTCCTAAGAGAATTATTCTGATCAAACCATTCAAGGAAATGTGCTAATAATTGGTCCAGAGGGTTTTCTTGTGACAAGGAACTCACACAAAAATTCTCAGCTTCATTGGAGCTCTGGATCACCCCTGTCCTGTTTAACCACTTGAAGGATTGATATGGAAAAAGGGGGAAACCACTTAGCATTTAACCATGTGATTAAGTCTAAGCCAAACCACCAACACCAGTTCATGTTTAAATTCTTAAACAGAGTTCCAGTTGTTAGAACTGGTTATTAGAACTAATAGCAGTAACCTTACAACAAACTTGTATGCACTTTGCATTTAAATTTACATGTAGTTTTTCAATAACGTGTAGTCGCTGAAGGTGAGGAAGCTCCGGAGGTTCTCGACTTCCTGCTTCCAGAGGAAGAACTGACTCCTGACCAGCAGCAACAAGGCAAGCCCCGGTTTGCATTAACCTTTTATCAGTCTTACTTTGTTTACATGTGTCATATGAAGTAGGATTGTGCATTAGGTACAGGATGAATGGAACCCCACTTGCATAACCAGAATTTTTCCCTAAGAGTGAGGGTAGTGTCTAAGACCTCAAGTAGACAGGCTACGCTTAAATGTTTCATAGGACTTCGGTACAAGTCGAGTAGTTGGAATCTACTCGCGAGATAGGCTTGGGACACACGGGTTCGGTGGAGTGATGTGAGATCACTTTAGTAATGAAAATGAGACTTGGCAGGGGTTAGGGCGCAGCAAGAGAGAGTCTTGTGTGCGTGGCCCTGCCCGTGTCGATTGAGGACCGATCCGTGTGCGGCCTACGCTGATCAAGTTTGAACGTACCGAAGGCATATCGGATATATGGGCCCCGATAAACCGATGTAGCCTAAACCTCCGGGCGTCGAGGCATAGCACACCGATTTATAGATGTAGGTTGAGGGCAGCAAGGTGGAAATCTGCCAACAGGCATAGAGAGATGCTCCGTGTGGGGAACCTCCTGCTCGTTTCGGTGCGACCGGTTCGACGTTTGGGCTGTTGGGTGAAAGGTTGTCCTGTACGACATCGAGTGAGCATGCTGTGCAGCTCCACGGATGGGTGTACATGACGTGCTCTTTGGATTTCCCTGCAGGTGTATATCGAGTCGATTCGCCGTCCCTCGCGGTGAAGAGTACCACTTGGTCACTGAGTCGTGACGTAGGCTAATGTATGAAATATGATGATTCAATATTGCTGATTGATGTAATTGCATTGCTACATGTGTGCCACCAAATATTGCTTACTAAATTTCAGATTCTTGAACTGTTAACTTGTTGCTAAAAGTTGAACTAAGGATGAACTTGTAGGCGAGTCCATTTGTTGCAATATGACCATCCTATGTCATGGTACACCTCATGTAGAGTTTCATGCTTAGGTAAGTCGGTTAAGCCTTGCTGAGCCTTCGTGCTCACGGTTGCTGCTTAAGTGTTTTTCAGGTGAGGAGCCACCCACGGACTCGGAGTACGAGTCCACCGGCGAGGGTTACCCTCCGTCGGGACCACGGCTGAGTGGGAGCCGTACACGCCGCGCTGAGCTGAGACGTGCAGCTAGTGTGGGTTGCCCTAGGGCTGGGCAACCGACTTTTGCTAGATAGGTGGGCGTGAGTTGTACAAAAGAAACTTTCGCTGTGTAATAAAGATCTTAGTTTGTAACTGAGAAGTGTACTACTTTGTACATTCAGTTTGTTTTCCCATGTAATATAATGTGTTCTTATGACGTGTGCTGTCGGGTGTCGCATCGCGCGGCACCACCCTCTGCGATCCTGGATGAGCGGATTCCGGTCCGCCACAGTCTCCCTGATTTTCCGTGATCCTAATCACATCTCACACTTTCTATGGTGTGTGGCCATGGGATCACTATGAGGCCTTTACATTGCACTACCAAATCCATGTACACCCGCTAAGGTTTCACCGCTAACAGCATACTTGGAGTCTATTTTACCTCCGCTGCAGAAGCCCCCTCTTGCGCCACACAAACATCTCAATGGTGTACACAGGGTAAGGTAGAATTCGACTTAATTGGCCAAACCATTCCATACCGGTCTTGTGGTGGCACGACATAGCTAGATCACAGGATATCATGAACCGGTCCTTAGAATCTACACAGGCACTAACCTTCAACCCGAGTCTCATGCATACGCACCAATCATATACCAACTAGTCCGCTAGACTCCTATCACTACTAACCATGTATATACCATACATAGCACCACACAGTATCTCAAAGATGATGATAATAGCATTAATGTAAAGTTCCCCCATCCCTTTTATCTAAGCAGGGCTAAGCAACGAGTAAATGACATAAAGTAAATCCCAACCAAAACCCTTTTCTAGGCCACAAGGAATAATATGGAAATTTTCTAGTAAACACCCTATCATAGGAATTCATATTAAGACATGCATGCAAATTCTAACTAAATGCCTAGAACGGGAACAATGTGGTCAAGGACACTCGCCTTCGGAAAGTAGTTGCTGCTCTTCGATGTTAAAGTCTTGATCTAGCAAATTAAAGGCCTGCTCCGGGACTGGCTCTACCCAATTCACCATACACATAGGGTATTAAAGTATTCAATCTACATAAATACATAAGCACTACACCTAGAACTAAGCCTTTACTTTGTTAAAAATGTATTTGTGATGTTAAAATCAACATTGAAAGTTAATATAAACATTTATGAAGTTGTTTTATGTAAAATAAACAATTACTTTGGGCCTAGGCGTAAAATCAACATGTGATGAAGGTCAATTTAGTGAAAATTGCATTATGTAAAGGTTAATAAATAGTTTCAGCCACTTTAAGGGGGTTTTGGATAATTAATAGCATGGGCAGGGGTGTTTCTGCTTATTTTCAGCATAACACAGAGGCTAGAAACTAAGAAAAATTAACTTACAGGGGTAAATCTGCAAAACAGTTACCCCAGGGATATTTTGATAATAATCCAGTATATATATTAAGTGTCAAAACTGCAAAAGAGATTGCTGTAGGGTCCTAGTTGCAAAAATAATTATGTAGTGGGGCCAATTGGGTGAAATTAGCCCTATACAGGGATTTTCTACAAAATTCTAGCTTCTACAGAGACTAAACAGCTAAATCAGCTAAATACAGGGTCAATCTACTAAACCAGTCAATTATAGGGGCCTAAACATAATTTCTGCCTATTCCAGGGGTGTCTCTACAAAATTCAGTGTATATGGAGGTGCCTTGTGCAAAAACAGAACTGACCAGGGGCTTTTAACTCAAATTTCAGTGAATTATCAAATTTTTAGAGAGCCCGGAGGTGTTTTTACAAGTCTTAGGGGCCCCTTTGCTGCTCACCAAAACTTCCAGGGGGCCAAGCGTAAAACTACAGGCGGGAAAAAGAACTTTGAATCTGGGGCGTTGGATCGGCCCTTGACGGCTAAGATTTAAAAACCCCGAAGGGGTATGACGTTTTAATATCAGCCGTTGGCTGAGATCTAACGGCCCCCCGGCCGATCCGGACGCCGGCGACGCCAGCGCGCGGCGGAGCGCCATGCACGCGGCCCGGGCTCGCCGGAATTCCATCGAGATCACGTTTTTACGCCTAAAACTTGAATTTAAGCGCATAAATCAGGGGAGGGGGACGCCGTGAGCTCACCTAGGGTGGTTTTGGAGGCTCGGAGGCGGCGCAAACGACTCACGACGGAGGGGTGCGACGGAAATCCTCGGTTCTTCGTCGGCAACGGCGTCGGCGGCGATTTCCTTGCGTGCTTCACATCGGTGATGCGTTCTGTGGTACGGTGGAGCCGATGGAGCTGTCAATTCGGGGAATTATGCACCCAAATCACCGAAACGCGAAGAAAGGCGAAGGAACTCACCGGAGCTCGCCGAAGCTAGAGTTTGGGGCGTCGGCGTGACTCGGGACGGGGGAAGGAGGAGCACTGGCGTCCCTGCGATCGTGTGAGCTCGTGAGCGCGCGAATTGGCGGCGAATTGGGCCCTAATCGACAGCAGTGGCGGCTCAACGAAAGGATGGCTGCAGCGGCAAGTTTTTGCTGAAAGGGGCCGACTCCAGAGGCGTGCGACGCGTTTTGTCACACCCCGTTTCTCCGAAGAACAACCGAGTGAATATCACATGTATGCCTGGATCATTTTCTCATACATGTGATGACAAATAGTGAAGCGTCATTTATTACAAGCCCGATGTCGAATATAAATAAGTCTTACATAGCATACGTCTCGATGGACGATAATAAGTTCATGACATATAAATAAAACAGCAGCGGAATATTATTCTTGTGGGCTCCGTCACAGGCGTTGCCCGGGGGACTCCATGAACCTAGAATCCTTCTTCGGGTCCGAAGTCTTGGTCATTGAACACCACATCATCCCCTTGACCTGAGCAACAATTTAAACCAACAAATATGCAAGTTTGAGTACCGTTGGTACTCAGCAAGTGTGGGAAAGTTATGTCATGCATGGCTAGAGCAAGGAGAGATTGACTCATGGTTAAAGCACTACGCAATTAATACCTATTACCTTAGCTTATTAAGCACCTACATTACTACACAGGTGAAATGGTCCCAATCTCCCAACCCATCATCAAAATCAAGTAACCATAATCATCATATCCAATGTCAAGCTCCCCGCTTAAAATCCTCAACTTCCAAATCCATCTATCCTCTAATCATGAATAAGTCCAAGCCGCTCTTGACCGTGAGCACGGCTGTCATGACAGTTTTGACTCTGCAGAGTTTGCACCACTGTACCCACATGTAGTGATTTCATCCCCCGTTACCGGGTGGACTAAAAGAACCTCCATTATGCCAGTGGCCACAAACCACATTCACACTTCCCAGCTGTGTAGCCAGGAGATCACTATGAAGCCTTTACAAAGGGGTTCCCGACGAGCGTGGGCCCACTGAGGTTTCACCCCTAACAGCATACAAGAGGCTCCAACCCCGATGCAGTGGCCCCCTCTTGAGCCTTGCGGTTCATATGGTAGTCCAGCTGACACCTACTCCCCGCACCATCCAACACACTCATACTACGCCGGGGATACACCTAATTAATTGGCCAAGCTGCCCCATCTCAGCATGTGGTTGGCACGGTAAAGCCAGGTTACATGCTCCATGAACCGGTCCTTAGGATCCAGGCAAGTACTAAACACAAACCCAAGTCTCGTGCACCCAGCACCAACCAAATCATCCAACTTGCCTCGATCCCTACCTATACATAACTCATGATATCTCAATTCAAGAGTAAGGTAAATAAATTGATGATCTCATATCCCAATTATCCCATTATAAGCATGGCTAAGCATAAGCATATAAGTAAATGACATGATAAAATAATTCCCAACCCAAGCTACAAGGAAACGAGGTAATGCAATTCTAGGGAAACTTCCTAACATGGGTTTCATATTTCAATTGACAATGCAAATAATTCTAGCTACACATCCTAGTATAGGATCAAAGTGGTCAAGGACACTTGCCTTCTTCCTGCTGCTCTGGGAATGGAAATTCCTGGTCTTGGAAGGGGAGAACTTGCTCTGGGGCAGGTTCTATTCATGCCAATACACATAGCAAAAGAAAACAACAATGCATAAGACATAGTTCACACTTTCACTTCATACAAACCACACATACATACCTATGAAAGTCATCACATTTCTAAGTGTTGTGGTTACTCTACATGTATTGATTTTTGGCCTACATTCACCTTTAAACATATGTATATTATTTCTAACTTCTATGTTCAGATTTCTATTTGCACACTATATATGAAGTTCCAATTTGAACAAATTCTTTATATTTAATTATTACATTTCTTAGCCACAAAGTTTGTATAAAAGGTATTTTCCTACTCCAATTAGGTTTTTAGATCTTCTACCAAATCCTAAACTGAAATTTTTGGATCTGGAGACTTCATTTATCATTTTCTAATTATGCATACCTATTTTCCTATATTTTTCAGATTTATTTTCTATGCCTAAAAGTGAGTTTTATTATGAAAATAGTAAGACACATCATCTAAACAGAATAGGTTCTGATCTAAAATGTTCAATAATATATCTTTGAACTTCCTCTCTGATGTGGAACAAAGTAAATTTATTTCACTAGTTTTTAAAATTATTTCCTAGCCTAAAATATGTTTCTAGAACTAATAAATATGAATATCATTTAGACAGAATTCATTTCAGCCTAAAATCTATTTTCAACTCATTCTAAAGTTTTCCAAGTGCTAGTAGAGTTTAAATTTGAATTTACAATGTGTTTGCCCAACCTTTTAAATTTAAATCCTAATCACATATTCAAATTTTTGAATTTAATATCATATAGGGTCAAAAAGGTAAATCCACCCTACTACAGGGTCTAATTTATTATTTCATAAATTTCCAGGGGTTTAACTACACATAACAGAGGGGTTTTCCTAATTTTTATTAAGTCCAGGGGCTAAAACTATTTTTTAATTGAATTTACATGAATTTCTGAAGTTCCAGGGGCTAGATCAGAAGTTTCCGGGGCTAGCTCGTGTTTTACGAGATCCCCAGGGGGTAGCGCGTAAGAATCCGGCCTTTATAACGCGGGACTAACGTGGACCGTCCGATTTAAAACAGACGGCTCAAATTAGATCGCCGAACCAGTACGCGCGGGTTTTGATTCTACCGTGCGATTTAAAATAGACGGCCCTCAAGTGGCCACGTCGCCCTGGCCGGAGCAAGCCCGCGCGCGCGGCGGCGCGCGGCGACGGGGGTGGCGATCTCGCCGGCGCAGCCTCGGCTTTTGCCGCTACACGTTAGGACTCGCATCTTTTTGCATGGATCGGCTGCGGAGGGGTAGGGGACGCTCACCGAGGGGTTTTCCAACACTCGGAGGTCCTGGAAGTCGGTCGGCGGCGAGCTTCAACGGCGACGATCTACGGTGCACGTCGGAACAGCTGCTAGGGCGCGAAACTTGTCGTTTCCTTCACGTGCAGGGCTCCCTGGGGGCGGTGGAGCACGATCAGCGCGTTAGATCAGATAATACGTGCAATGATCGAAAGAAAACGGGGATTGAATCTTTGGTTCTCACCGGAGAGAAGAATGGCCGATCGGGGAAAAAAACAGGGCGATGTCGACGTTTATATAGGCGGGGGAGGGCGGCGGTCGTTGGGATCGAGTTGGAGACGTCCGGGACCAGAATTCGGGCCAAGGGCGCGGGTTTCCGGAGTTCGGTTGCGATCGGGCGCGGGGAAGAGTCCGGTCGGTTGGCGCGCGCCGGAGGTAGGAGATGACACGTGGGCCCCGCATGACAGTGAGAGGAAGAGATGGCGCGCGGTTGTGGGCTGGTGCGGGGGAATAGTGGGCCGGCTGGCGGGTTTTGGCCCACTGGCCGGCTGAGGTTTTCTTTTTTCTTTTTTCTTTTTCTTTTTCCTTTTCTTTTCTGTTTTGATTTGAATTTGAATTCCAGTTTAAATTTAAATTTCTGCACCACATGCAATATGTCCAAAATTTTTAAATTCCCTCCTTTTACATATTTTGGGGTGTTACAGCTCTACCCCCCTTAAAAGAAATCTCGTCCTCGAGATTGGTGGTTCTAGGAAAACAATTCCGGAAACTGTGCCTTAAGCTCGTCTTCTCGCTCCCATGTGGCTTCCTCTTCCGAGTGATGCTTCCACTACACCTTGCACATCCGGATTCTTTTATTTCTCGTGAGGCGTTCCATTGTATCCAAAACCTTGACTGGTTGCTCGGCATAAGACAGATCTTCTCCTACGTCAATCTCATTCATTGGTAACATCTCTTCAGGCGTCCTCAGACATTTCTTGAGCTGTGACACATGAAATACATCATGCACATCCGATAGGCGAGTCGATAGTTCTAGTTGATATGCCACTTCGCCTTTCCTCTCCAGAACCTGAAAGGGTCCGATGTATCGAGGTGATAACTTCCCTTTCACCTTGAACCGACGAAGTCCTCGGATAGGGGACACCTTGAGATAAACATAGTCCCCCACGTTGAAAACAAGCTCTCTTCTCCGTACATCGGCATAGCTATTTTGTCGTGTTTGTGCTATCCTCAAGTTGTTGCGGATTTCCCTCACTTTTGCCTCGGCTTCTTGTAGTACCTCGGGCCCAAACACTTTACTTTCCCCTGTTTGGTTCCAAAATAGTGGAGTTCTGCACTTCCTCCCATACAAAGCCCTCAAATGGTGACATCTTCATACTAGCCTGATAGCTGTTGTTATAGGAGAACTCTGCATACGGTAAGTTCTTATCCCAACTCCTATTATTCTTGGGTGCACACGCTCTCAACATATCCTCAAGGATCTGATTGGTTCTTTCCGTCTGTCCGTCAGTCTGGGGATGATAGGCAGAACTAAAATTTAGATGAGTTCCCATGGTTTCATGTAACTTCTGCCAGAACCTTGAGGTGAACTGTGTCCCTCGATCTGACACTATCTTCTTTGGCACTCCATGGAAACACACGATCCTTGACATGTATAATTCTGCCAATTTGGATCCGCTGTAGCTTTCTTTCACGAGGATGAAATGAGCTACCTTGGTTAGCCTGTCGATGATGACCCATATTGAATCATATCCTGATTGGGTCCTAGGCAGTCCCACTATGAAATCTATATCGATTTCTTCCCATTTCCATTCAGGCACTTTGAGTGGTTGCAATAATCCCGCGGGTCGTTGATGTTCTGCTTTCACCAACTGACATGTGTCACACAGGGCAACATGTTCCGCGACATCTCGCTTCATTCCATACCACCAATATCTGTTCTTGAGGTCATGATACATCTTCGTACTTCCAGGATGAATGGAATAGTCGGAATCATGAGCCTCCTTCAAAATCAATTCACGGATCTCCTTCACTTCATGCACACAGATTCTTTTCCCGTGCCACACCGTACCTTGTTCATCCTCTCTGAAACCAGGGCTCTATTATCCTTGATGAGTTCTCTGATTTCTTGTATCTTCTCATCAGTCTTTTGACCGTTGCGTATATCTTGCTCTAATGTGGAGTCCACTTCCATGGCAATGGCTTCACCACTATTCAACATAGATTGAGTTTTACAACCTCTTCCTTCAGTTCTGTAGGTATGTCCTTTAAGCTCAACCTATTGACCTGCATCTTCCGGCTTAAAGCATCTGCTACGACGTTCGCTTTCCCAGGATGCACATCAAAGTCATTGATTAGCTCTAACCATCTCCTTTGTCTGAGGTTGAGATCTGGCTGTGTGAAAATATACTTTAAGCTCTTATGATCCGTATATATCTCTGTCCTCTTCCCCATCAAGTAATGCCGCCAAATCTTCAACGCGTGTACCACTGCGGCTAGCTCTAGGTCATGCGTAGGATAGTTCTTCTCGTGTTTCCGGAGCTGTCGGGACGCATAAGCCACGACATGCCCCTCTTGCATGAGAACACATCCCAACCCGTTTCCAGAGGCATCGCAGTACACCGAAAAGTTATTCTGCATATCTGGCATAACTAGCACTGGGGTTGTTGTCAATCTTTTCTTTAGCTCTTGAAAAATCGTCTCACACTGCGGTGTCCATGTAAATGTGATTCCCTTCTCTAACAATTTGGTGAGGGGTCTCGAAATCTTGGAGAAACCCTCGATAAACCGTCGATAATACCCAGCCAATCCTAAGAAGCTTCAAACTTCCCCGACATTCTCAGGGGTCTTCCACTTCTGTACATCCTCGATCTTGGCAGAATCTATGGAGATTCCTCCCTCCAAAATTATATGTCCTAAGAAGGGAACTCTCTTCAGCCAAAACTCACACTTGCTCAACTTGGCATATAGTTGGTGTTCTCTCAGCTTTTGCAACACCAACCTTAGATGTTCCTCATGTTCTTCTTCATCTTTGGAGAAGACGAGAATGTCATCAATGAAAACCACCACAAATTTGTCCAGATATTCCATGAATACCTTGTTCATGAGATACATGAAGTATGCCGGGGCATTAGTTAGCCCGAAAGGCATGACGGTGTATTCATACAGTCTGTACCGAGATACGAAAGCTGTCTTTGGAATATCTGTTTGTCTTATCTTAAGTTGGTGGTATCCCGACCTGAGATCAATTTTCGAGAACACACAAGCTCCCCTCAACTGATCAAACAAGTCTTCAATGCGGGGTAATGGGTACTTGTTCTTGATGGTTACTTCATTCAACGCACGGTAGTCTATGCACAACCTTTGGGTTCCGTCCTTCTTGGGCACAAATATCACTGGAGCTCCCCATGGTGAGGAACTAGGATGAATGTACCCCTTCTCTGTCAGTTCTCTTAAATGTTCCTTGAGTTCTTCCAGCTGTTTGGAGTCCATCCGATAGGGTCTCTTGTATATCGGAGTTGTTCCAGGCACTAGCTCAATTGCGAATTCCACTTCACGATCGGGAGGCATACCTGGCAACTCCTCCGGAAAAACGTCTGGATATTCCCTGATGATCCTGATCTCCTCCACTTCCACCTCAACTTGATTGAGTTTAATGTCCCTCCTAGGCTCTTGTATGGTTATGAACTTTACTCTGGTGCCACTAGGGTGAGTTAGTTCCACCGTTCTTGTCGAACAATGGATGATTCCTTTATGTTTGGTCAACCAATCCATACCCAAAATAATATCTATCCCTGGTGAATCTATTAATATGAGGTTTGCAGTAAATATCACCCCATTAATGTCTAGATTCACCTTGGGACACACTTGTCTTGTCCTTATTTATCCCCTGGAGAGTTTACTGCTAGCATATGGTTCATTTGTGTTGTTGCTAGACCATGCTTCTTAACAAACCCTTGGGCAATGAACGAGTGGGTAGCACCAGAATCGAACAACAGGGTTGCAATGTGTAAATTGGCAGGAAACTTACCAACTACCACGTCAGGTGCCTCTTGCGCCTCCTCCATGGTCACGTGGTTCACCCATCCTCGCATCATATTCTGCTGCTGCGACTGCACGGGCTTCTTCTTTGGGCACTTATGAGCGTAGTGCCCCACCTCGCCAGAATTGAAGCATTGCACCCCAATCTTAGGTGCCTGGCCTTTGTTGTCTTGGGGTTGGTTATGTGGTCCTTGCACTGCTGGTCGAGGTTTATATGTGGGACGAGACTGCTGTACAAACTGACGCTGCGGCTATGCCGGTGCCGATGGAGGCCTGAAATTCGGGTTGTACCCTCTCGGTGCTGAGTAGGGTACCACAGCACGGCTCGTCTGCCCTGCGGGTGGCTGCATTAGTCGTGGGCATGTGTTGCTACCCGAGGCTTGGTGTGACCATCCCGCCTTCCTCTTGTTTTCATTTTCCAAGGCCTTCAGCTTTCTCTCCACAACAAATGCTCTGTCCACCATCTTTTGGAAGCATTCATACTCGTTGGAGGACATTGCACATTGCATCTCCGCAGTAAGCCCTTCCACAAAGCAGTCCTGTTTCTGCTCATCAGTTTCGATGTCCCGTGGTGCATAACGGGATAGTTGGGTGAACTTAGTGAGGTATTCCCTCACAATCATGTTCCTTGCTGCGGTCCCAAGAACTCCTTCCTCTTGTTTTTGAGTTCACCCCTTGGTATGTAATGGTTGCGGAAACTGCACTTGAACTCTTCCCAAGTGATGTTCTCGGGGTCATGATGGGCTGCTACGTAAGCGGTCCACCAATCAGCAGCAGGTCCATGCAATTGGTGAGAGGCAAACAGCACCCTCTCATACCCTTGGCATTGTATGATCCTCATCTTGCTCTAAATGGTCTTTAGCCAGTCATCTGCCTCCAGAGGTTCAGCAGCACTTGCAAACTTTGGAGGTTGAGTCCCTAGAAACTCACTCAACCTTGGTTGGCGTGGTGCAGCTTGTGGAGGTGGAACTTGGTGCAAGTTGGCCACCACTTGAGTTAAACTCTGGATGAGCTGATTCTGATTTTCAAGCATTTGGTGGATGGGATCAGCTCCTTCACGGCGACCACCCTTGTCTTGTCCTCCAGAAAGATGAGGGTTGTCGGCCTCATCGTTGTTGTTGGCGGGGTTGGCACCACGACCCTTTCCTCTTCCGGCCATCTATCATGATCAACCAAATGTTAATTTAATGCATTACGTATTAACTTCCCAATTTGCTTGTTTACACTTAAACTTTTGAGGCCTTATTATATTAACATTTTCTGAGGGTTTTACGTCTCACGCGAAAATAAATGCACTCTTAATTCATAAGGGTTCACACATCAGAGCAAAGCAACCAAAAGACGAGGTTGTGGACAAATGCCCATGGCTTCCACAACTCACGTCACACACCAAACATTAACACATAATTAACTAAGGTATTGACTCGACTACTCGATAACTTGCTGAACTAAGGGAAAAGACTCTACACGACTCGTATCACTGAGCTGGCTCCTCGGGATCTTCCTCATTATTGCGGCTGCCCTCTGACTCCGCTTTGGGTGGGGAAGCTACTGGTGGAGAAGTGCGGTGACGCCTGCTCGCCCGACGGTCTAGGGAGTCAGGAGTCCATGTGTCATTCACGGTGACACACAATTCATTCCCATCTCCTCTTTCTCTCGCCCTTAAGCTGGCGCGAGGCAATGCCTCAGCCTCCTTCAGGGTGTCACGGACATCCTGAAGCTCCTGCTGACACTCCTGCAGTTGAGTGCTGAGCATAGCAGCTTCCTCCAAGCACAGGTCCATGTGCTCATGGGAAGTTCCCTGCTGCACTGGCGGGTACTTGTACTCCGCTGTACCACTCTCACGCTGGAGGACATACATGTACTCAGTCCTATCCAGGTGGCGACGGTAGATGTAACTCTGGCAGGTGATGGCCTCCCAGGTGACATCCTTCTCGGCATCGACCTGTGTCGCTCGACAAGCTGGAGAGCGGTGGATCTTGAGCAGCTGATTTTCATGGATAATCCTCATCTCTGAACTCCAGTCTTCCCGCTTCTCCCGGATGGTCCTGGTGGAGCTATAGTGTATGATTAGCTTGCCCGTATTGCCGGCGCCTTGGAACATACGTCGAAGACGGCGCAACAAGCCTCCTACTGCCAATCCGTAGGAAAGGTACATCACCGGACGGCTCTCCTCTCTTTGGGCAAGGGAAACTACGGGAACTCTCACTCCGGTGGACTTGCGGGCGGTGCGGATCATGCGAACCATCTAAAACTTAAAGCATTTAAAATTAAATTAGATAAGAGTTTAAACAAAAATTGTATTTTGAATAAAAGTTGGGGTAAGATGAATAAAGTGACCCCGTTAAATAACACCTTCAACCCACACTTTTGTAAAATAGTTTTTAAGAAAATAGGGTCCTTAAATACGTCCATTTCTACCTAGGTCCACGTTCCTACGGGCAACCTTGGCTCTGATACCACTTCTGTCACACCCGGTTTCTCCGAAGAACAACCGAGTGAATATCACATGTATGCCAGGATCATTTTCTCATACATGTGATGACAAATAGTGAAGCATCATTTATTACAAGCCAGGTTTTGAATATAAATAAGTCTTACATAGCATACGTCTCGATGGATGACAATAAGTTCATGACATATAAATAAAACAGCAGCGGAATATTATTCTTGTGGGCTCCGTCACAGGCGTTGCCCGGGGGACTCCATGAACCTAGAATCCTTCTTCGGGTCCGAAGTCTTGGTCATTGAACACCACATCATCCCCTTGACCTGAGCAGCAATTTAAACCAACAAATATGCAAGTTCGAGTATCGTTGGTACTCAGCAAGTGTGGGAAAGTTATGTCATGCATGGCTAGAGCAAGGAGATATTGACTCATGGTTAAAGCACTATGCAATTAATACCTATTACCTTAGCTTATTAAGCACCTACATTACTACACAGGTGAAATGGTCCCAATCTCCCAACCCATCATCAAAATCAAGTAACCATAATCATCATATCCAATGTCAAGCTCTCCGCTTAACATCCTCAACTTCCAAATCCATCTATCCTCTAATCATGAATAAGTCCAAGCCGCTCTTGACCGTGAGCACGACTGTCATGACAATTTTGACTCTGCAGAGTTTGCACCACTGTACCCACATGTAGTGATTTCATCCCCCGTTGCTGGGTGGACTAAAAGAACCTCCATTATTCTAGTGGCCACGAACCACATTCACACTTCCCAGGTGTGTAGCCAGGAGATCACTACGAAGCCTTTACAAAGGGATTCCCGACGAGCGTGGGCCCACTGAGGTTTCACCCCTAACAGCATACAAGAGGCTCCAACCCCGCTGCAGTGGCGCCCTCTTGAGCCTTGCGGTTCATATGGTAGTCCAGCTGACACCTACTCCCCGCACCATCCAACACACCCATACTACGCCGGGGATACACCTAATTAATTGGCCAAGCTGCCCCATCTCAGCATGTGGTTGGCACGGTAAAGCTAGGTTACATGCTCCATGAACCGGTCCTTAGGATCCAGGCAAGTACTAAACACAAACCCGAGTCTCGTGCACCCAGCACCAACCAAATCATCCAACTTGCCTCGATCCCTACCTCTACATAACTCATGATATCTCAATTCAAGAGTAAGGTAAATAAATTGATGATCTCATATCCCAATTATCCCATTCTAAGCATGGCTAAGCATAAGCATATAAGTAAATGACATGATAAAATAATTCCCAACCCAAGCTACAAGGAAACAAGGTAATGCAATTCTAGGGAAACTTCCTAACATGGGTTTCATATTTCAATTGACAATGCAAATAATTCTAGCTACACATCCTAGTATAGGATCAAAGTGGTCAAGGACACTTGCCTTCTTCCTGCTGCTCTGGGAATGGAAATTCCTGGTCTTGGAAGGGGAGAACTTGCTCTGGGGCAGGTTCTATTCATGCCAATACACATAGCAAAAGAAAACAACAATCCATAAGACATAGTTCACACTTTCACTTCATACAAACCACACATACATACCTATGAAAGTCATTCACATTTCTAAGTGTTGTGGTTACTCTACATGTGTTGATTTTTGGCCTACATTCACCTTTAAACATATGTATATTATTTCTAACTTCTATGTTCAGATTTCTATTTGCACACTATATATGAAGTTCCAATTTGAACAAATTCTTTATATTTAATTATTACATTTCTTAGCCACAAAGTTTGTATAAAAGGTATTTTCCTACTCCAATTAGGTTTTCAGATCTTCTACCAAATCCTAAACTGAAGTTTTTGGATTTGGAGACTTCATTTATCATTTTCTAATTATGCATACCTATTTTCCTATATTTTTCAGATTTATTTTCTATGCCTAAAAGTGAGTTTTATTATGAAAATAGTAAGACACATCATCTAAACAGAATAGGTTCTGATCTAAAATGTTCAATAATATATCTTTGAACTTCCTCTCTGATGTGGAACAAATTAAATTTATTTCACTAGTTTTTAGAATTATTTCCTAGCCTAAAATATGTTTCTAGAACTAATAAATATGAATATCATTTAGACAGAATTCATTTCAGCCTAAAATCTATTTTTAACTCATTCTAAAGTTTTCCAAGTGCTAGTAGAGTTTAGATTTGAATTTACAATGTGTTTGCCTCACCTTTTAAATTTAAATCCTAATCACATATTCAAATTTCTGAATTTAATATCGTATAGGGTCAAAAAGGTAAATCCACCTACTACAGGGTCTAATTTATTATTTCATAAATTTCCAGGGGTCTAACTACACATAACAGAGGGGTTTTCCTAATTTTTATTAAGTACAGGGGCTAAAACTGATTTTTAATTGAATTTACACGAATTTCTGAAGTTCCAGGGGCTAGATCAGAAGTTTCCGGGGCTAGCTCGTGTTTTCCGAGATCCCCAGGGGGTAGCGCGTAAGAATCTTAGCCTTTATAACGCGGGGCTAACGTGGACCACCCGATTTAAAACAGACGTCCCAGATTAGATCGCCGAACCGGTACGTGCGGGTTTTGATTCTACCGTGCGATTTAAAATAGACGGCCCTCAAGTGGCCACGTCGCCCTGGCCGGAGCCAGCCCGCGCGCACGGCGGCGCGCGGCGGCGGGGGTGGCGATCTCGCCGGCGCAGCCTCGGCTTTTGCCGCTACACGTTAGAACTCACATCTTTTTGCATGGATCGGCTGCGGAGGGGTAGGGGATTGAATCTTCGGTTCTCACCGGAGAGAAGAACGGCCGATCGGTGGAAAAAAAACAGGGCGATGTCGACGTTTATATAGGCGAGGGAGGGCGGCAGTCGGTTGGGATCGAGTTGGAGACGTCCGGGACCAGAATTCGGGCCAGGGGCACGGGTTTCCGGAGTTCGGTTGCGATCGGGCGCGGGGAAGACTCCGGTTGGTTGGCGCGCGCCGGAGGTAGGAGATGACACGCGGGCCCCGCGTGTCAGTGAGAGGAAGAGACGGCGCGCGGTTGTGGGCTGGCGCGGGGGAATAGTAGGCCGGCTGGCGGGTTTCGGCCCATTGGCCGGCTGAGGTTTTCTTTTTTTCTTTTTCTTTTTCCTTTTCTTTTCTATTTTGATTTGAATTTGAATTCCAGTTTGAATTTAAATTTCTGCACCACATGCAATATGTCCAAAATTTTTAAATTCCCTCCTTTTACAGATTTTGGGGTGTTACACGTTTATAAGACGGGGCGGCGGCTGTGGAGGCTAGCAACAATGAAGACCGGCATTGATTCGGCGTTTTCCGTTTCTGGCGCGTGATTAGTGCTCGGACATTGAAGATCCGGGGGGGAGGAACGGGGAGGAAGGGGAAAGGTAGACGAAGGCCATGCTGACAGGCGGGCTCTGCTGGCAGAGAGAGGAGAGGGAGCAGCTGGGCTGCGGGGTTCGGCCCAGGAAGAAGAAAATTGGGGTTTTAGCCCGACCTAGTGTTTGAATCTATGAATTCTTGGATAAACTTTCTGTTTTAAATTTTTAAATTAACACTAGGGTGTTACAACTTTACCCCCCTAACAAATAATCTCGACCCGAGATTAGTAGACTTATGAGAAGAGGTGAGGAAACTCTGCCTTGAGATCTTCTTCTCTTTCCCAAGTGGCTTCGTGCTCAGAATGGTGCTTCCATTGAACCTTGCACATGGGAACCCTCTTGTTTCTGGTGATACGCTCTGTCCTCTCGAGAACCTTGACAGGGTATAGGGCATAAGACAGGTCTTCCTGTACTGTGAGATCATCCATCAGTAGTTGTTCCTTGGGTGCCCGGAGACACTTATTGAACTGCGACACATGAAACACGTCATGCACGTCTGACAAGTCAAAACATTACAATGCGACTTTCGGCTCAAGGCATCGGCTACCACGTTGGCCTTCCCTAGGTGGTAATTAATCCCAACATCAAAGTCATTAATAAGCTCCAACCATCTGCGCTGCCGAAGATTTAGATCTGGCTGCGTGAATATGTACTTGAGGCTCTTACGATCTGTGTAGATCTCTGTCCTCTTTCCCATTATGTAATGCCTCCAAACCTTTAATGCATGGACAACAGCTGCTAGCTCCAAGTCATGCGTCGGATAATTTCTCTCGTGTTTCCGGAGTTGTCTGGAAGCGTAGGCCACGACATGTCCCTCCTGCATAAGGACACATCCCAGTCCCTGTCCCGAAGCATTGCAGTAGATTGAGAACTCCTTCTGCATGTACGGCATGATCAACACGGGAGTTGAGGTCAACCTCTTCTTCAATTTTTGAAAGCTTTTCTCGCACTCGGGCGTCCATCTGAAAACTGCCCCTTTTTCAAGCATCTTAGTGAGTGGCCACGCAATCTTGGAGAATTCCTCAATAAAGCGACGATAATACCCTGCCATACCCAAGAAGCTTCTGATCTCCCCCACATTCTCTGGTGCACTCCACTGCATCACAGTGGCAACCTTGCTTGGATCAACAGATATCCCTCCTGCTGAGATGACATGCCCTAAGAAAGCCACTTCCTTCAACCAGAACTCGCACTTGCTAAGTTTGTCGTACAACTGGTTCTCCCGAAGCTTCTGCAACACCAACCTCAAGTGTTCCTCATGCTCTTCTTCATTTCTCGAGAAAACCAGAATGTCATCAATGGACACCACCATAAATCTATCCAAATACTCCATAAACACCTTATTCATAAGGTACATGAAGTAGGTTGGGGCATTAGTTAACCCGAATGACATGATCGTGTACTCATATAGACCATAGCGAGTAACAAATGATGTATTCGGGATATCTGAGCTCGAATCTTCAGTTGATGATACCCTGAGCGAAGATCAATTTTGAAGAATACACTTGCTCCCCTCAATTGATCAAACAAGTCCTCGATACGTGGCAACGGGTACTTGTTTTTTAGGGTCACTGCATTAAGAGCTCGATAGTCGACACACAACCTTTGAGTCCCATCTTTCTTTGGCACGAATATAACTGGGGATCCCCAAGGTGAGGAACTAGGTCGAACATACCCCTTGTCTAGCAGCTCTTGGATATTCTCCTTGAGCTCTGCTAACTGATTAGCATCCATCCTATACGGCCTCTTATATATAGGAGTTGTGCTAGGGACTAAGTTGATGATGAACTCAATATCATGATCTGGTGGCATACCTGGTAACTCCTCAGGAAAAACATCCGGGAACTCACTAACCACCTGAATTCCCTCTGTTGTCTCGATTTGATTAAGCTGGATCTTCTCCTCTGTCACACAGACTGACTTGAACTCCACCTTGTTGCCGTCAGTGTGAGTCAAACTTACAGTCTTCGACACACATTGTATTACACCATTATACTTGGCCAGCCAATCCATCCCCAACCCAACTTGCTCTGGCCCTGAGTCCTCATTGGGTTCGACTTGTTTGTTGTTCGCCCAATATGATATCTAGGCCCCGTGACTCCAACACAAGGAGGTTTGCAAAGAAAACCAACCCCATGATGTCAAGACTCACTTTTGAGCACACAACATTCATCTTGAGTCCCCCCCCCCAGGAAAGTTGACCACTAGCGTACGGGTCATAGATGTAGTCTTTATATTATGCTTTTGTACGAAGTTCTTAGCAATGAACGAGTGAGTAGCACCTGAATCAAACAAGACTGTAGCAGGGAGGGAATCGATGGAGAACATACCAATCACCACATCTGGAGCATCCTGAGCCTCCTCCAAAGCTACATGGTTCACACGACCATGCATGACATTCTGATGTTGCTGTTGTGGCTGTTTCTTCTTTGGGCAGCGGTTGAAGAGATGCCCATTCTCGCCGCAAGTGTAACACGGCCCACTCATCCTGCCACTCAGAGTCTTGCTGCCCTGCTGCTGACTCTGCTGGAACTGACCAGGCGGACGGGGTGGAAAAGTGGGACGTGTCTGCTGAAACTGTGGACGCTGCTGCTGATTCCGCGGCGCTGAGTGCCTAAAAGTCGGGGTAGGGTACCTCGGCGCCTGATACGAGCCCATGGGACGGCTCACCTGTCCCACTGGCGTCGGTGTAAAACGGGTGCGACTGCTGCTGCCAAAAGACCCTCCCTGCCAAGATGTCTTTCGCTTCCAGTGTGCTTCTAACTCGGGCCTCTGCTTCTCCATAACAAAAGCTTTATCAACCATCTTTTGGAAAGTCTCGTAGTAGCTGGAGGAAAGTGCAGTTTTCAATTCTTCATCTAGCCCCTAGATAAAGCAGTCCTACCTCTTCTCGTAAGTGTTGACATCTTCAGGCGCATATCGAGATAGCTGCGTGAACTTCTGAAGATACTCATGAACTGTCATACTACCCTGCCTTAGACTCAAAAACTCCTTCCGCTTAATCTTTATTGCCCCAACTGGCACATAGTGACTGCGAAAGCTTCTTGTAAACTCCTCCCGGGTGATACTCTGTGGGTCCTCATGGGCGGACGTGTAAGCTGTCCACCAGTCTACTGCGGTACCTGAAAGCTGGTGGGAGGCAAGCAACACCCTCTCCCGACCCTGACACTGAACTATCTGCAGCTTGCTTTCAATGGACTTCAACCAGTCATCAGCATCTAGTGGCTCCATGGAGTTAGAAAACACTAGTGGATGAGTACTCTGAAAGTCCCTCAGTTTGGGTCGGGGTTCAGGCATGGGTGGTGGTGGAGGAGCTTGATTCATGTTGTCCACCACTTGAGTCAGATTCTGCAGTAACTGAGTCTGCATAGCCATCATCTGCTGCATCCCCATTGGGACAGCTCCCCCGCGGGCACCTCGACCATTCCATGGTGGAATCTGGAATGTGGGAGGAGCATTACCCTCCTCGGGCACCCCGCGGCCACGATCTCGTCCACGTCCCCTGCCTGCCATCTGATTTATATATAGTGACAAATAATGAGAACAAGCGTTAGAACTAAACAATTTTAAAAAATAATCAAAATAAAAGCTCATATATAAATATTTAGACTATAGCAAGTCAACATATCACTATCAATGAAACAAAACATCCCGTATTATTAAGTGACACAAAATGTCAACCTCTACGACAAGGTGACCCATATATATGGACATACTTCTAATTTCACAACCGTTTCTAACTAGGCTTGCGTCCTATGGACAACCTCGGCTCTGATACCATTCTGTCACGCCTGGTTCCTATATAACAACCAGACATGCTACACATGTATGCCAGGATCAGTTAAACCATACATGTGTTAACAGAACTGATGTATCATATATATAAAAGCCATGTTTATTACAAACCCATAATGAACTTATAGTCTAGAAAGTAAAAATACATAGCAGCGGATAATCTAAGTGTAGAGCTCCATCACAGGCGTTGTCTAAGGGCACACCCGCCTAGTACTATGCGCCAGGGTCGAAGCCATCGTCTTCATCGTACTCCACTCCTCCATATCCTGAGCAACAATTATTTCCAAAGAGAAGCAACAAAAACACATGAGTACTCAAAGTACTCAGCGAGTGAGGGAATGATATGATATGTAGGCAATTTTCAAGGGAGGCCAACTCCACTAAAACACTACGCAGTATCTTATTCTAAGTTGTAATAGCACACTATTTACTAAGTGATTCTCTTGCCATGTGTCACCCCAAAATCCATTCTCACTGCCCACCAAGTACACCCAACCTCCCCATAACCAACTAATCATGAAGTAGTTACTAGCCCGCTCTTGACCGTGAGCACGGCTGTCTAGACAGTTTTGACTCTACAGAGTTTGTATTCTTTACCCACAAGTCGTGATTTCGTTCCTTGTCACCAAGTGGACTAAAGTCTCCCTGATTGCCCGTGATCGCGAATCACATCTCACACTTCCTATGGTGTGTGGCCAGGGGATCACTATGAGGCCTTTACATTGCACTACCAAATCCATGTACACCCGCTAAGGTTTCACCGCTAACAGGATACTTGGAGTCTATTTTACCTCCGCTGCAGAAGTCCCCTCTTGCACCACACAAACATCTCAATGGTGTACACAGGGTAAGGTAGAATTCAACTTAATTGGCCAAACCGTTCCATACCGGTCTTGTGGTGGCACGACATAGCTAGATCACAAGATATCACAAACCGGTCCTTAGAATCTACACAGGCACTAACATCCAACCCGAGTCTCGTGCATACGCACCAACCGTATACCAACCAGCCTGCTAGACTCCAATCACTACTAACCATGTATATACCATATATAGCACCTACAGTATCTCAAAGATGATGATAATAGCATTAGTGTAAAGTTCCCCCATCCCTTTTATCTAAGCAGGGCTAAGCAACGAGTAAATGACATAAAGTAAATCCCAACCAAATCCCTTTTCCAGGCTACAAGGAATAATATGGAAATTTTCTAGTAAACACCCTATCATAGGAATTCGTATTAAGACATGCATGCAAATTCTAACTAAATGCCTAGAACGGGAACAATGTGGTCAAGGACACTCGCCTTCGGAAAGTAGTTGTTGCTCTTCGACGTCAAAGTCTTGATCTAGCAAATTAAAGGCCTGCTCCGGGACTGGCTCTACCCAATTCACCATACACATAGCCAAATAATCAAGAAACAAATAAGATAGGGTATTAAAGTATTCAATCTACATAAATACATAAGCACTATACCTAGAACTAAGCCTTTACTTTGTTAAAAATGTATTTGTGATGTTAAAATCAACATTGAAAGTTAATATAAACATTTATGAAGTTGTTTTATGTAAAATAAACAATTACTTTGGGCCTAGGTGTAAAATCAACATGTGATGAAGGTCAATTTAGTGAAAATTGCGTTATGTAAAGGTTAATAAATAATTTTAGCCACTTTAAGGGGGTTTTGGATAATTACTAGCATGGGCAGGGGTGTTTCTGCTTATTTCCAGCATAACACAGAGGCTAGAAACTAAGGAAAATTAACTTACAGGGGTAAATCTGCAAAACAGTTACCCCAGGGATATTTTGATAATTATCCAGTATATATATTAAGTGTCAAAACTGCAAAAATGATTACTGCAGGGTCCTAGTTGCAAAAATTATGTGGTGGGGCCAATTGGGTGAAATTATCCATATACAGGGGTTTTCTACAAAATTCTAGCTTCTACAGGGACTAAACTACTAAATCAGCTAAATACAGGGGTCAATCTACTAAACCAGTCAATTACAGGGGCCTAAACATAATTTCTGCCTATTCCAGGGGTGTCTCTACAAAATTCAGTGTATATGGAGGTGCCTTGTGCAAAAACAGAATTGTCCAGGGGCTTTTAACTCAATTTTCAGTGAATTATCAAATTTTTAGAGAGCCCGGAGGTGTTTTTACAAGTCTTAGGGGCCCCTTTGCTGCTCACCGAAACTTCCAGGGGGCCGAGCATAAAACTACCGGCGGGAAAAAGAACTTTGAATTTGGGCCGTTGGATCAGCCCCCGACGGCTGAGATTTAAAAACCCCGAACGGGTATGACGTTTTAATCTCAGCCGTTGGCTGAGATCTAACGGCCCCCCGGCCGATCCGGCCACCGGCGACGCCAGCGTGCGGCGGAGCGCCATGCGCGCAGCCCGGGCTCGCCGGAATTCCATCGGGATCGCGTTTTAACGCCTAAAACTTGAATCTAAGCGCATAAATTGGAGGAGGGGGACACGGTGAGCTCACCTAGGGTGGTTTTGGAGGCTCGGAGGCGGCGCAAACGGCTCACGATGGAGGGGTGCGGCGGAAACCCTCGGTTCTTCGTCAGCAACGGCATCGGCGGCGATTTCCTTGTGTGCTTCACGTACGGTGGAGCTGATGGAGCCGTCAATTTGGGGAATTATGCACCCAAATCACCGGAACACGAAGAAATGTGGAGGAACTCACTGGAGCTCGCTGAAGCTAGGGTTTGGGGCGTCGGCGCGACTCGGGACGGGGGAAGGAGGAGCACCGGCGTCCCTGCGATCGTGTGAGCTTGTGAGCACGCAAATTGGCGGTGAATTGGGCCCTAATCGACTGCAGTGGCGGCTCACCGAAAGGATGGCTGCAGCGGCGAGTTTTTGCCGAAAGGGGCCGACTCCGGAGGCATGCGGCGCGTTTATAGGACGGGGCGGCGGCTGCGGAGGCTAGCAACAATGAAGACCGGCATTGATTCGGTGTTTTCCGTTTCTGGCGCGAGATTAGTGCTCGGACATTGAAGATCGGGGGGGGGACAGGGAGGAAGGGGAAAGGTAGACGAAGGCCACGCTGACAGGCGGGCCCCACCGGCAGAGAGAGGAGAGGGAGCAGCTGGGCTGCGGTGGGCTGCGGGGTTCGGCCCAGGAAGAAGAAGGGTTTTAGCTCGATCCAGTGTTTGAATCTGTGAATTCTTGGATAAATTTTCTCTTTAAAATTTTTAAATTAACACTAGGGTGTTACACATTCATACTCGCTATCACTTCATTCGTGAATGCATTCAGGAGGGACATATATCTGTTGATTATATCTGCTCCGAGGAACAGAGGGCTGATGCTCTGACCAAGGCTCTGTCAGTTGTAAAATTAGCAACTATGTGGCACCTGCTAGGAGTTCGTCATCTTGAATCATGCCAGGATTAAGGGGGAGTGTGTTGGGTCTAACCCTGATCGTGATTCACATAAAACGGATGGCGTGAAGATCGTTTCATCGGGACTCAAGCAAGGACCGCATCGGGAGTCTATTGCGTTGAGTGTGTCTTTGTTGCGGCATGCGCGCCGGTAGTGGTGAATAAACGTGCGGGATAAGCACGGGTTTGTTTCCAGGTTTAGCGGATTGTGGACTGGCATGTTACCACGTCCTCATTAGTTTGTAATCTTCAGTTTGTATTTGCTTCTATCATCACGAAAAAAAAAGGAACTGAGTGCTGTGTTCCGGCGATCACCAGACTTGAGTGTTCTTCTCTGTTCTTCAGCTCCTGTACGATAGACACTCGATCAGTGCTGTAGTCCTAGTGCCAAAGCCATCAAGCTCTTCATGCCCGAGAACACTGCGAACGGCCCCGACGGCTCGCCATCGCTCTGCTTCTCGCCACCGCCGGGTCCAGCGGCACCTCCCTGGCGAAGATCACGGTCACCACCGTCGATAAGCCCAGGAATACCTGCGATCGTTACGATGAAATAGTGTAATGCAATCAAATTCGGCGCGCATGCACATGTATCAGTAAGGCATATACGTGCAATCCAGTCAAGAGCAATGGCAGCAACGCACCACTGCCACGAGGAACACGGCCTTGAGGTTTGCGCACGCCCTGCATCAAGCCCTCGTCTGCAGGAACGGGAACCATCTGCATCGTCACCGGGATGAACATATCCATGAAAACTCAGTCGCCAAGAGACTAAACTGCTTATGCTCCAATGCTGGATCAACTTACTCGTACCATTTGTTGGTTGATCCAGAGGAGCATCCCAAGATGTTCCCGATCGCCATCCACGAGACGAAGATAGCCTTATCCGTGCTGGGGCCATGGCTGCCTGCTCATTCATTCAGACACATCGAGTACTTTCAGAACCATGGATAAGCCAGCCACCGAACAAGATAGCTCACCCCATCAATCAGCTTATGATCAATTACTTACCTTACCTGCCAGATCAGCCATGAGCGCACGTGCTGGGCCCGGTAGAAACGCACGAGACAGAGGACCAGAGACAGGCGGATACAGAGTGCCGGAACGACAACACGGGAACTTACCTGCACGGTGTTGTTCTAGAAGTCGAGCAGCCAGAACCCCATGGCCAAGAACAGCGCGGCTCCCAAACGCTTCCCCGTGTAAACCCTGCACACAACAGATGTGTCCCGGGCGTCAGGCTCGTCGGTAATCATAAGGACCAGCCAACCATCGAATGGTCCCGACTCTTGGCGATTACATATGATACGAGAAGCAGGCTTACGAGCAGTTCTCCGTCGTGTCACCAAGAGCATACCCAATGTCCCATGAGAAACCGATGATTATGACCTTGAAGGAGCACAAGCGCTAAATTAGTAGCCAGCTCTTTCTTGATCAGGAAGCATCAGGATAACTTGTGATTCATATAGAATTAGAAACTAAGAGATGCATGAGAACAAATCAAAAGGCGTTCAGTCAAGAACTAAACGCTCACGGATATGCAGATGATAATGCATCCTGTAAAGATGAACGGTCTCCTACTCCCGAGCTTGGAAGTGCATTTGTCACTGTAAAGGCCAACACAGGGTTGTACCTGGACGATTCCATAGACAGTTGAAGTTACGATTAGTAGTCCTCAATGCCTACTAGATTTTTAACATTACCATTCATCAGTAAATCTTTCAAGTGCTAATGATCTATGTGACAAATAATTATTAACATTTCTACGAAGGATTAGTGCATTATGCCACCTATAGACAGACCTATATTCTACAGTTTTCATATTTTCCTTAAAAAAACTATGGTTCTTTTTTTCTTTTTGGATAAAATGCAAGAACTTGTCTGGATTTTCTCAATATCATTGTGGGTACTTACAAGTAAGCCGGCAATATGTCCACACAGCCAGTCAGCCACATGACTGAAGTAATGAGCATGAGGGATTCCCAGAGTCTATTGCGAATAAAGATTAGAACCAAGCTAGTTAGCAAGATGCAGTCGTATATGGAAAACGGTTATGTAAAATCTAGCTATTCCACAGTTCGCTACAATATCAGAGAAAGCATGTGTTCGTTCGTCTGCATCGGCTCATTACATACTTACGTACCTGCACGTAAGGAGTGAGGAGGGAGAGATGCAGCGCCCACGCATACCACTACAAGAATCGGGCAAACAATTGTCGGCTATATTAAAATCATCGGGGCCGTCGACTTTAGGTGGCCTAAAATTGTCGGTTTCTTGTAACCGACGTCAATAAAGTTAAACTCGTCGGCCGGCCGACGACAGAAGTTATGGGTGACGGTTATGCGCGGCAAACCGACGATCGTATGCATGGCCGTCGGTTTCAGCAACGTGCCCGACGGCTATAAGCTGGGCCCGGCGAGCTCCGAACTTAACTCTCCCGCTCAAAACTTATAGGCGTCGGCCAGGTCAGCAGACCGACGGCCTTAACTTAAAATTGTCGGCTAGGCCGACGGCTTTAAAGTGGGGCCCACCCGGTAAATTAAATTCGTCAGGCTAGGCCGACGACCATAACTTTATTTGTCCACGTAAGCTGGGCTCCTCCCCGTAAACCCTATCGATCCCGCTCTTCGACGGCGCCGCCCGCTCCCCGCTGCTCTCCGCTGCGCCGCCGCTTTGCCCATGCCGCCGCGCCGCCGCTTTGCCGCACTGCCGCGCCGCTCCCGCCTGCTCTTCGCCACGCCGCGCCGCCACGCCGCCGTCTTTAATACCTAAGTTCGTCGGGGCCGACGTCTATAAGTCCTTAAGAACGTCGAACTGGAGTCGATGGCTATGACTACCGACTTTACCCTATAGTGGTCGGTTATAGTACCTTACCGACGGCTATAGAGCTGACATTTCTTTGCGTGATTCCTGTAGTGTACTGCACACCGCCAGCGACCATGCACGTGAGGAACAGCCCCAAAATGCTCATCTGCGGCGGCTTGCTTCTGCCGCCAGCCCCGCTGGTGGCGGAGATCTCCATGCCGCCGGCCGTCGTTGGGACGTTCCTAGCAGCCCAGCCCGGAGGAGATAGTTGAAGACCTGTGGAAATGGAAGCACGGGGAGTGGAGACGTTTGTCTGTGGATGCATGTAAATGGAGGGAAAGGAAGAGGTGGTAAAAGGAGCTTAAAAACACGGGCAAAATGGTGGGGATGGCTGATCCAGCGGCGGCGGTCTGCGATGAGCTGCTACGGGGCGTAGGGAAAGACAAGTTTTTTTAGCACATGCTTTGTAAGTTTTGTAGGCCTACCCTTCTATTTAGGACAAACTTGTAAATAGGTGGATAATCTGAGGATACCTCTCAAAACGTTTAAAATGTTTAGTTCTGGTAAACTAGAAAGCTTAAATAAGCGCATTCCCAGGAGATGATACAACCCCTCCCCCCCCCCCCCCCCCTCGTCCCCTCTTAGCTCATACATCTTCTTTATTATTATTATTAAAAAATACAGTACAAACTTAGGGCTTTTTTGTCTACGAGCTAGTATTATCCGAGTAAAAGTCATTAGCAATCCACTCGTAGTCTTCAACCCGGTTGTCCCAAAAACATAGATCTCGCGAGTAGCCTACTCGACTTCTATCGTTAAATATGACTAATTAGTGTAGCAAATGGGAGATTAGTAGCTGATATACCCACTGTTCTAAACCAGGATTTATGAACTATGCATGTGGGGTTTCAAAATAAATCTTAGACCTGATGCAATTCATAATACTAATAAACATAATTATGTGTAAAGTAAAAGGTTCAATAAAATGGCTAACGAAATCATGTTTTGCCTTATTTTTAAAAAAAATCATGTTTTGCCTTCACTTAGTTCAAGAGTTATGTCAGCTGCAGCAAGAAGTTCAAAGGCTTCTTCCAGATCCCGCTCCTATATGCAAAATTGAAAATGCATCTAATTAATAATTTGACAACTTTGAAATTATAATAGGTCATACAGGTGCTAAACCAATTACCGTCAACCATGACGGCCGCCGGGTGGCGGCATCAGCTCGCCAGAATGACCGCCGGCGACGAAATATGGGTGGAAAAATTGGGGGAACAACATCTACTCGACGCGGGGAGTTCGTTTAAGGTGTCAACGATCGGCGGCAGTTACATGGTGAGCTGGTGATAAAAGGCGGCGGGACAGATAACAGGCGAGTGTGTGCGGGTGAGGCGAGGGGCAGGGATGCTTGGGGAAGACTCCGGGAGGATCATGAGATTACCGGGAACGCCGGCAAAGACCCAAATCATGACGGGGTTGACAGGAAAAAGGGGTGAGACGACGAGGTTCCCCGGTTCGATGGTCTACGTCGACAAAGACGTCGATTTTCTCCTCCTCCATCACGAAAAACTGAGGAAAACTCTGTTGGAATTCACCGAAGTGCCGCCGGCGACGATCGTATCCGCGACGAGCGAACTGTGCAAGCGAACGTGGAACAGAGGTTTTGCTGCTGAAAAGTGGCAGCGTTTTTTGATGCATTCACTGATTAAAATGGATGAGAGACGCAAGTGCAACATGGCCAGTCGTGGCCGTTAGACGCGCTCTCTGGACGCTCACGTCCTCGAGCTCCGACGGACGCGCACAGCCGATGATCGTGGCCGTGCTCATGCACATGCATTCAAGCGAAACAAACGTGCAAACTGAATATGCGGAAATCTGAAACAAACGTCGCAATGTGCGGTGGAGTAAACAACATTTCTGCCCCCTAATCCTGCGCACGATTGCATGTTGTTATCACACCGATCTTGACGCAAAGCTCCTGGAAACGAACATGACCCAGAGCCATAGTCAGAACGTCCGCCAGCTGATCTTGAGTGGAAGTGTAGACCAGCTTGATCTTTCCTTCTTCGATGCAGTTCCTGATGAAGTGATTACGTACATCGATATGCTTGCTTCGATCATGGAAGACAGGATTTTTGCTCAGTGCTATCGCTGGTTGACTGTCGACCTTGAGTTCCGGTACCTCAACTTGCGCCCCGATCATGTCCGACAGGAGACGCGCCAACCAAATGCCTTGACATGTTGCTGTGTCCGCCGCAATATATTCTGCCCCTCAGGATGAGAGTGCAACAACTTTCCGTTTTGATGATTGCCAAGAGATTGGATTACCTCCCAAGAAGTAAATGACACCGCTTGTGCTCTTCCGAGTGTCGACATCGCCGCCCATGTCGGCGTCACTATAGCCAACAAGTCTTGGAGTCTTCGCTTCATGTCTAGTGTAGTACAGTCCACACTTCCGTGTTGCAGCAATGTACCGAAGCACCCGCTTGATCGCAGTGAGATGATCCTCTCGCGGTTCCTCCATGAACCGGCTGAGATATCCGACAGCAAACGAGAGATCAGGCCTAGTGTGGAGCAGATAGCGCAATGCACCAATGATGCTCCTCTACTCCGAAGCGTTCACCTCCTTCAGTGCTTGCTTTGCTTAACTTGAGCCTGCTTTCCATTGGAGACAGACTCGGATTGCGTTCCCCCAATCCACACCGATTCAGGAGCTTCCCAACATAAGCAGATTGATAAATAAAAATGACATCGGGTTTCTGAGTTACCTCAATACCGAGATAGTAAGAGAGGAGGCCGAGATCACTCATTTGAAACTTGCTTTGCATCTCCAACTTGAAATCTTTGATGCTGTTCACGCTTGTGCCGGTGATGATCAGATCATCCACGTAGACGCTGATGATCAGGCGCCCATTGCTCCTGCTGTTCCGAGTGTACACCCCCATGCTCAATGCTGCTTCTATGGAAGCCAAGTGAATCCAGCGTGGTATCAAGCTTGATGTTCCAAGCCCTGGGGGCTTGTCGCAGGCCATACAGTTCTTTGCGAAGACGGAACACCTTGTGTTCGCTGTTGGGGATGATGAAGCCTGGAGGTTGCTGGACGTACACTTCTTCCTTGAGCTCGCCGTTGAGAAACACACTCTTCACGTCCATGTGATGAACTTCTCAGCGCTCGTGCGCTGCTAGTGCCAGCATCATCCGCACCGACTCAAGACGTGCCACCGGCGCGAAAACCTCGTCGAGATATATCCCGACACGTTGGACGTAGCCCTTTGCCACGAGTATGGCCTTGTGTCGCACGACATCGCCGGACTCGTTGCGTTTCACCTTGTATACCCACTTGAGGCCGATTGCATGGTGACCGGTAGGCAAGGTTGTCAACTCCCATGTACTGTTGCTTTCTATTGCCCGCATTTCCTCAGGCATTGCGTCACGCCATGGTCCCTCTTTCTCTGCCTCTTTGAATGAAGTAGGCTCTTCGGCAGAGATGAAGTTGAGCTTGTTGCCATGCGTCCCACATGCAAGCCCGGGCAGAGATGCTTCACTGAGAAGAGCATCTACAGATCTGAAGCGGATTGGAACGTCACTGTCGAGGTCCACATAGAGATCCTCATTGTTGAGTTCGTGTGGTGGCGATACGAACTCAACTCCTCCGTCGTTTGCTGGTTCTGCAGGCATCACGGGTGGCGTTGCAGCAGGTGCCGGAGATGGTGACATGGACGCTGGGGCAGCTTCATGCTCGGTGGTGACCTAGGTGATGTACTCGATGGTGAAAGGCTCACCATTGCCTGATGTCCCTCAGTTTATGACTCCCAACTCCATCTGGCCGCCTCGTCGAAGACGACATTACATGAGATCATGACACGCTCACGCACGGGGTCATAGCAGCGATACGCCTTGGTGCCACTTTCATAGCCGGCAAAGATGGTTTTGATGCTGCGGTCTTCGAGCTTCTTGAGGTTCAGCCGCGTGTTCTTGACATGGGCGACGAAACCGAACGTGCGGAAGAAATGCACCGTAGGAGCCTGGCCATGCCAAGCCTCGTAGGGTGTCTTGTCGTCGAGCGCACGTGTCGGTGCGCGATTGAGGATGAAGACTGCTGTCGACACGGCCTCGCCCCAGAAGTAGCCCGGCAGAGCTTTAGCCTTGAGCATGCAGTGCGCCATGCCGACTACACTCTGACTTCGCCGTTGAACCACCCTGTTCTGCTGCGGGGAGTAGGGGGTGGTCAGGTGGCATTCCACACCACGCTCGGTGCAGTATCGCCCGAAATCTACAGAGGTGAACTCCCCCCCCCCCCCACACACGGTCTGTGCGGATGACCTTCAATTTCCGGCCGGTCTCAGTCTCGACGGCCGCTTGAAAGTTCTTGATCTCCTATGGTGCTTGATCCTTGCTCGAGAGAAGGCGCAGCAACATATATCGACTCATATCATCAATGAGTAACAGAAAGTATTTGTTACCATTGGGTGTTGCCGGCGAGATGGGACCGCAAGGGTCTCCGTGCAGGAGATCAAGAAGATGTTCTGCTCGCCGTCAGGCTTGAGTCGGTAATTGATTCCTCCGCTGCTTGCCGACGAGACACCCCTCACATACCTGATTCACCTGATCCAGTGGAGGTAATCCACGCACCATATTGTTGATTGCCAACTTGCGCAGAGATGTGAAGTTCAGATGTCCATAACGTGCGTGCCATTTCCAGGCCGCTTCAGTGCTCCTTGTCACTAGGCACACTGGACGCCCAACGTTCAGCTCATGGTGATGGAGCCAGGAAGGATCGCGTTGTGCCTTAGCAAGAAGTCGTCAATCTTGATCAAAGATGCGTAGCGCGCCACCTCCGATGTTCACGCTGCATCCTCTCTCATCAAGTTGGACGAGGCTAATGATGCTAGCCTTCAGTGTTGGGATGTAGTACACCCCAGTGAGCGTGCGGTATTCGCCGTTCCTGTAGGTGAAGTCAATGGAACCGCGGCCTTCTATGCAAGTGACGGAGCCATCACCGAACTTCACAGAACGGACAATGTGGGTGTCGAGCTCGGCGAAGAGCTCCTTGGAGCCGGTCATATGGTTGGTTGCACCGGTGTCGAGGACCCAGTGTCGACAGTCGCGCTCTCCCTTTGGCTCAAGATCCGCGAAGAGCCGCTGCTACTTGATCTCCACAAACTGACGTGGAGCAGTGTGCGCCGAGGAGCAGAGCGCCGGGGAAGAAGACTAAAACCTTGGAGCCGCTTCAAGTATTATGTCATGGGTCAGAAGCAGCCCCTGTTCTTCCTCCTCGGCTTGGGTCACATGTGCCTCCTCGTCGCGCCTTTTCTTCCTGCACTCTCTGGCCCAGTGGTCTTTCTTTCCACAATATGAGCACGCGTCATTCCGGTCTGACCCGGACGACGACTTGTTTCCTCTGCCGCCTCCATCAGGCTTGCGTCCTCGCCCCCTTCCGTTGCCTCCACCGTTCCTGGAGCCTGAGTTAGACCTAGTTCCCTCGTGATTCTTCATGTGCGCCATCTACTCCTCCTCTATGAGAAGCAGACGACCGCCATTGTCCTTCGCCGGAGAGGGTTTCTTGCGCTGCTCCACAGCGCGCAGATGTCCGGCGGCCTCCTCGATTGACATGTTGTCAAGGTCGAGGAGTGTCTCGGTCGAGATTGCAACTTGCTCCAGCTTGTCAGGAATGGAGTGCAGGAGTTTCTTGACAACTTCCTTTTTGAGATGTCATCGCCGAAGGTGCGCAGCTGGTTCGACAGCGTGGTGAGTCATGTCGTGAATTCTTCCACGGTCTCGCCAGACTTGAAGACGATGTCCCTGAATTCTTGGCGCAGCTTCTCAGCGTTGGCTTCACTGACGTTGCAATTCAGCGGAGTGCCGCCGGCGAAGATCGTATCCGCGAGAAGCGAACTGTGCGAGCAAACGTGGAACAAAGGTTTTGCTGCTGAAAAGTGGCAGCATTTTCTGATGCATTCACTGATTAAAATGGATGAGAGACGCAAGTACAACGTGGCCAGTCGTGGCCGTTAGACGCGCTCTCTGGACGCTCACGTCCTCGAGCTCCGACGGACACGCACAGCCGATGATCGTGGCCGTGCTCATGCACATGCATTCAAGCGAAATAAACGTGCAAACTGAATATGCGGAAATCTGAAACAAACGTCGCAATGTGTGGTGGAGTAAACAACAAACTCATTATGGAGGTGCGCCCGGGGCTTGGATAGCTGGGGACGGAGGCAATCGACGCGAGGCTCGTCATATGGACGATGAATTTCGCTGGCGGAGCGTGCACGCCAGCTCGTGCACTGGCAGGCTTGAAGCGCTTACGAAGAAGGGAGGGAGGGAGAGAGGAGGATGACACTGGCACATGGGCCCCACAGGGTTTTAAGTTTTTCTTTTTCTTAGAGCTGCTCTCAGCCACCCAGGTCAAAATTCAAAAATAAATGGCTAGAGGTTCCCGAAATTCACGAAACTTAGCAGAGGAGTTCCTAGGGTTATAGAATATATTTTGAATAATTGAAATCTGAAATTACTTCTGAAAGTTCTGAAATTTAAATTTTGCTCTTTTCGCATGATTTAGTCATAAAAATTTGAAACTTGAGTACAATTCATGCAAATTTTTGTAGCACCTCCTATTTTTGGACCCATATGACGAGGAGTATTTTAACGTAGATAATTTAATCTCGAAAGATTGAAGGTTTGGTGTACTTCTATCAATTTGACTTGAATTTGCAATTAAATTTCGAATTCAATTTTTTGCATGTACATTTTTGTGGTCCGAGATTTTGTTTGAACAGATATAGTTTGGAAAACATGGAACGTTACAATATGCCTCAAATTTGGAAAGTCAATCAAGAGGTAATGAAGTTCCACGGGTGGACATTGTGTTGGTTAGCTTGCATGGGCTCGTGTGCACCGGCCATTGGACATCAAAACAGGTTTGGTTGGCTGTTGGCCTTGGTTGCCCAGAAGAAATCCGTCTTTTCCACGGACCACGGGCACTGCTCTCAGTGAAAACAGGTTTGGTGGGCTGTGCTGAATAATGTGTTGTGCTCATGTCTAGTCGGCTGTAATATTCCTTTTTAATGAGCATGCGATGGGGCCTCTCCTGAGAACCACTCGTGGTCGTGGGCTTCCTCATTGTCAAAGCAACGCTCATGCTCCCTCTCAACTTTGGTTTCTCTTTTCGCCGACTGAATTTTACTTATGTGAAGAAGAGGCTGGTCACCACTAGAAACACAACAATTTACGACGGCCAGCTTAATTTACGACGGCTCTAGGATTGACCGTTGTAAGTTAAATTAATTACGATGGCCAACCTAGCCGTTGTAAATAAAGAGTTGTTTACGATGGCTTGACCTAGTCCGTCGTAAACGGCTAGGGCTTGGCCGTCGTAAATTAGCTTATTTACGACGGCCAGACCACGGTCCGTCGTAAATAAGTCTTATATACCCCGCGGGCCCGGGTCGGCGCGGGCATGAACCGCCGCTCCCGAGCTGCCGCCCGCCGCTGCAGCCGCCCAGGCCGCCGCCGCCCCCGGCCGCCGCTGCCCAAGGACGCCCCCGCCGCCGGCCTCCCACGGAGCTCCCGAGCCGCCCCCGAGCTCCCCGGCCTCCCCCAGAGCTCGCGAGCCTCCCCCGAGCTCTCCCGCGCCTCCCCGGAGCTCCCGGCACCACCCCGCGTTGCCCCGGCCTCCGTCGTGCGTCATGTCGCCTTCGATGAAGTAAATTGAGTTTTATGTCTAATTTTATATAATTGTTGGTATGAATTGAATTGAATCAAATTAGTATGAATTGAATAGAATTCAATCGAATTAGTATGAATTGAATTGAATAGAATCAAATTAGTATGAGTTGAATTGAATTGAATCAAATTGAATTGTAATAAATGAATTGAATTGAATCAAATTAGTAGGAATTGAGTTGAATTGAATCAAATTAGTATGAATCGAACTGAATTGTTGAATTGAATTGAATTTAGTTGTTTTAGTTTATGTAAATTACTACTATTATTGTATAATTTCAATTCATTATTTAGTTGAATATTGTGTATAAAATTGAGTGTTTATGCTATGCTCTCATGACGGTTAGATATATATATACACCGTCGTGAGAGAATGTGAAAAAATATTAATCTCGACGGTTCCGGGCCGGGTTGTCACATCGTGACGGCGGTGGGAGCCGGAAGGCCCCGAACCTCCAAAGCTTCGAGCACCCAACGACGCGGAGAGACGCTCGATGAGAGCCGTCAGTCCAGGCTTGGCGCCCGACTGACCTCCATCCAATTAACACCCGACCGCTCATCCGCCGTGACCCGTCGTAAAAAGGTTTAAGGACCATCCAACGACCCGTGTCCGGTGCCTGAGCCCCCGAAAGGCGGGTGGATTTTTTCTTCGTCCTTCTCCCGTTTTTCTTAAAATCTCGGACATGCCGAAGAATTAGGTCACATGGATGTAGACCCGTGTGTTGATGATCACCCCTATTCTTCCCCCCCTCTCTCTCTCTCTTTCGTTCTTTCCTCCCTCTCTGTCATAAATGACTAAAAAAATGAGTAACGTAAACTTTTAGAACATGCATCACCCATTTCGAACTGGCCCGTCTCACATGCGTTACGCATGTGAACTGGGTAGGTTCGGAATTGTCCCGTTTTGGACAGCCTGAGAGTGACCGAGGGGCATGCCTATGACGAGACGCGGGTCTGAATCCGGACGAGATTTCGACAACGTAACCCTGATGTTCTCTGCTGCACCATTATCGGGCGTGCAGTCGGAGAACGAAAGGGTTATGCTACCGAAATTTTGTCTGGATTGGGACCTGGCGTCTCGTCAGAAGCATGTTCATCTCGGTCACTCATGGGTGGGTTTAGGACCTATCTGTCCTAATAGAAGTATAAATTAACGATATTTTCTCCCTCTTTGATCTGTAGCCTCCAATATGGGTGAAGACCATAGTTGGATGTACACTGGTTGGAATAAGAAAGGTGGTCACTTAGATGAATGGTTCACAAAGACATATGCTTTTATCGATCGAGCATTTTCATTGTCGACGATCGATGAGGTGAGATTCCCATGTACAAAATGCTGAAACACAAAGTGGCTTGATAAAATGACTCTTTTGATAAACTGGTGTTCACGACACATTATGAGGTGCGGAGTTTTCACGGCGAGACAACTTCTAAAGCCGTACAAGAAGTGCAAGAGGATGATGACAACACGGGGGTTGATCGGATGGATGAGATGCTACAAGCTATTGAACTAGAGGCTACGGAGGATCCTCCAACAATGGAGGTAGAAGCGTTCTTCAAGCTTCTTAAAGCTTCAGAAGAGCCGATTCATGAACACACAGAAGTGACTCTCCTTACGTTCATCACCAGATTTATGGGAATTAAGTCCAAATACTTCTTTTCCAACAACTGTTACAATGACCTAATCAAATTGATCGGCGATATCCTTCTACAACCCCACAAAATGCCTAAAGATATGTATATGTCGAAGTGTTTGCTACGACACTTCCCCCGGTCTGCTCGGAAGCAGCCCGTGGAGGTTCTCTTTTTTAGTGGGCACTAGAGCAACTCGAAGGATTTGGCACAATGGCGAGAGATACACGATGATTTACATGGTTCAGGCCGCCGAAGCATAGAACCCTACGTCGACGGGAGTGCTTGATGTATTGCTTGCTCGCTTATGAGAATGAGTAGGCTCGGTAGCGAACCCTTTGCCCGGAGCCTGCCCCGATCCTTTTATAGACAAAGGCCCAGGGTAGTTACAAGGTGGCCCGGGGCCCGACATTTGGCCCCACGGCTATCTGTCTCCTATGCACAAACTATGGGTATTTACAGATACATGCATTGTCACTGTCGGCGGAGTTACGGTGCGTCGCTTGTCCCATCAGGCGCCTCTAACCGGGTGGCAAGTGATGATGAAGTCCCCGTCTTGTCGCCGCGTCTCCTCGCCTAGTTAGGCGGCTCTGTACCGTTGGGTGGCACTGTTGCCCCGTCACTCCTTGCCGCTCCGTCTTTCACCGTAATGGTGTGCAGACGGGGAACGGAGGCGTGCGTCGTGCGCCATGCTTCTAGGGAAGGTGCGATCCTTGAATGCTTGGCCTGACAATGCACCTTCCTCATTACTCCAGGGCTATCCACCCGTTGCCTGCTGAAGTGACATTCGGGCGGATGCCCCCTGAGACACGTGTCTCTACCGGAGCCATTTTGTGGAGTAGTGGGTGGCCTGGTGTTGTTGGGCACACGGCAGCACTGGAGCCCTCGCATGCTGGAGGTCGGATCCGGAGCTGCGGGACACATGGCACATTGGGGCCTTCCCTCAGGGGGAAGGTGCGCCCAGAGTCGCTGCCCACGTGGCAGCACCAGAGGCCTCCATGATGGAGGTCAGATCCAGAGCTGCATGACGTGTGGATCCTCCAGAGCCCTCTTCGGACGAGGGGTGTGACTTGGAGGTTCTAGGCACGTGGTAGCGCCAGAGCCCTCCTCGATGTAGGATGGGGTCCTGCTCCACCAGACGCGTGTCGGCCCTCGAGCCACCCTCGGTCGGTAGTCAGGCTCAGATCCTGAAGATACGTTGCAACCCTGGGACAACCCATGGGGCATAGAACGCATGGCTTACGCTGGGGCCCGCCTAAGATGGGAAGGCGGGGCCCAGGTGCTTTTTACCCACTACGCGGGGGTACCCTGTTTGCAAGGTACCAACAATGGCCCCCAGGCCCATCTCGGGGGAGGCTATGAGCCCGCAGGTGGGGCCCCTATCTCCTCCGTGTCATGGGGTTTTTCTTGCAATTCCTGGGAATCAAGCGGCGGAAAATTTTTGCGCAGTGGGCGAGCGGCCATACCTAGGAGATGAGAAGGTTGTTCTTCCTCGGCGTAGTGGGCGCACTCGGTCAAAGCGGCTGCGCATTGTCGCGTTCACTCTGACTTAACTAGTCACGGTGTGGCAGCCGAGGGGTTGCCTCGGGGCTATTACTGCGACCGCCCGTGACTGTAGGAGCACTGCATCGCTTCCCTATGGGATCGCCGGTCGTTCCTGAGTTTATACTCGCCTGTCCCACAAGTGCCTGATTGGTGGGCCTGGGCCCTACCTATCATTGGCACTGGCTAGGGCAACGTGCCCGAGGGTTTACCTCGGGCTATTTTCTTGCGGCAGCCGACGAGTCGGTCGCACCGCTTCTCTCGGGAACTGTCGGTCATTCCCGAAGGGTTATCTTCTCGACCCCTAGTGGCTGGCGGGTGGTCCTGAGTTCAGCTCATTATTGGAGGAGGCGAATACCCACGGTGTGCAGCGATGGTAACTCAATCGCCTCACCTGTTGTGTTGCCTGAGGCTGCGGACAATTATAAAAGGAGGCCTTGTGGTTGTAAGACGACACTCCTCCTCACCATGCGACCTTCATCCTCCTCTTGTGTGCTTGAAGCCTCTGCTTCTAGACGCTCTCGCACACCAGATGTCTCCTCACTGGTGGTCGTCTTCGTCTACATCTGCGATATGTTCGCATGCATGCGGCCTTCGGTGAGTTTTTCTGGTACATCCCTCTCTCTGACTGGCCCGGATAGAAGCACAAGCCATCCTGATGGCACGCCGATGGCCGGAGAGGCCATCGGGGACAGGGTCTTTGACCTGCAGTGAGCCCCGACATCAGTTCCGGGTGGAGCACGTCCTCTAGGCGCTTTGTCGCCAGAGGGCTGTCTACCAGTACCGGAGGAAGGCTAAGTCGAGAGGGATCAAGCTTTCTTCCTGGTACTGTTGTAGACAACAAAATCTATCATAGACACCGATTTTGTCCACCCTGTACTAGATGTTACTACCACGCGGTCCAGCATGCATCGCCTGATACAACACAAGGATATCATCGTTGTCATCACCCAGCGTGCATTGCTGCCGACCTCGGTCTAATAGCTGGTGCTTGTCCTACTGCTCACAGACCGGTTCGGGGGACAACCAAGCAGTCCATGGAGCAGAAGACTTATCAACTTGAGTTCCTTAGTTGCCTTGTGTCCTCCCCTATATGTCGGGACCCCAGTGTTAATGAAAATGTTTATGCTCTAAGTCTTTCATAGTCTTGTTCTGTATTTCTGTATTGATGAATGAAAAAGTGATTCTATTGACCTCTCTTCTATCAGTTGCTTGGTGCTTGGGCCGATAGGTAGAGCTATCTTCAATTTCTGTGATGCCCCCTGATCCTCGATGCCGCCAAGACCAGGTGATCCCTTAACTTGCCCAAGCAGCTGCCATTTCTGAGACAGGGCTCTGGTACCAAGTGAATCAGCTCTGATACCACGTTGTGAGGGACCTCTGCCCCGTTGACAGGACCTCGTTGGGTGGTGCTGTGATATGCGGCACCCAACAACACACAGGTCTAAGAAACACATCATATTACATAAATAATTTGCGGAAGCGTACAAGAATGTTTTACAAGTACTTATATCAAAATAGGCTACAACGGAAGACTATCACTCTCACGACTCATTTCTAAACTAGCAACAAAGAAACCGCCCAGCCCGCGGACGTCTCTTACTAGCAACACAAAGACAATCTGCAGCGGCGAGGATGCTTTCTGAGTAAGCACTCAGAGGTTCCCGAGTCTCATCGACATCCCTTCTCTTAAGCATAAAGTCAAATACCTGCAAAACAACTCGGATAGCATCCGTGAGCAGAATGCTCAGCAAGACTTAACCGTCACCCTAAACATGAAACTCTATGTGAGGTTATGAACCTAAAGTAGGATAGCATAAGCATAATTAAACTCGCCTAAAAGTAAATCCTTACTTTCAGGTATTAATTACAGCAATTTTAAGTAACCCTGGGCATGCCACATCGGGAGTCCACAATCAAACAAGAAACGCTTTCCCCTGATGTAAATTGCTCATGGCACAAAAGAATCGAGTTAGCACTACCTAAGCATCAAATATACCATACAAGGGTAGTATAAACTTCAACCAATGTGGTTAGTTCATTTCTCATGGAAGTTCTTACTACGTCACGACTGTGAGAAAAGTATGCTCGGTCCATCTCACGAGCGACGGTGATTCGAATCAATAACACCCGGACTACCTGACACGTATGCCCGTACTCGATGTTGCCTACAGCAACAATCACTGACGTCGTACGCGGCAGCCTTTCCCCCGTTTCACCCCCGTTGAATCAATCAAGTCGCCCCGTACAGTAGCCACTCTCATGGTGCACCTACCGACGTGAGATGTCATGAGAATGTTCCCCACATACTGCACACCGGCCGTCCGCCTAAGGCGACCCGAAAAGTCACAACGACAGCTTCCCAGGGTACATCGGTTTACTGGGTCCCATAATACCAGCATGAGTCTGGTACACAACTCAAACTTGTTCAACAGGGCCACATACGGATCGGTCCTTGACCGACACGGACAGGTCTACAGCACCCAGGCCCCTATGTCCTGCTTCCCCTACAACCTTCCGGTCTCAACTTTGACTTGCTAATTCATTTACGAACCAATCCCGTATGCCCCTGTTGTTCCTGAACATGCGAGTAGCATCTCACCACTCGATATCTACCGAACCGTACATAGCAGTTCTACACGGTGAAAGACACCTACCCAATACTCCATGGGTCATTTGGTTATGCAAGAGGAGTATCAAACACTAGACATGATGCACAATTCATATCTTAACCAAAAGTGAATACAAAATAAAAACTTAACAGCTGTTAAATGCAAACCGGAGCTTGCCTGTTTTGCAGGGTAGTCGTATATAATCAGTTAGTGTCCTTGCTGATCAGCCCTTGATTCTCTGGAGCTTGATCCACTTCAATGAATAGCTCCTTTGAATCCCCTTCGTTGTGGTTCCTATTGAAATGCATATGCACATGTTTTATAAAATGTAATTGAAAGAAGTTATAGAATTGAGTTCTTAGGAACAGAGGTTGTGTGGAAAAGCCAGGAATGGCTTGGTTTTCCTCTGTTGTGCAAAGAAACAGAAAGGATCTACTTGATCTTAATGTCTTAGCTATACACTAATTATTTTCCCTAATGAACATAATAGATGAGCTGAAAAGACTTGAATGCAACTGAAGAACAAGAACTCCAATGGCCTCAAAACTTTTACAGCAGGTTCTATACTACCTAGGGATTTAGCTTGGCAAATTGCAACTCATGTGGAGTTAAATTGTGTTCTCCAGAATTCTCACAATGTTCCTTATGCATTTCCACATATACATAAGTATGGAAAACAAGCACAGGTAGTTCAAGGGCTCAACTTGAGCTGATAATTTACATGTGAGTTACTGGTCACATGAGAGTCTGTTGGCCCAAAATTCAGCCCTTTTACTTGAGTAGTTCTTCCAGAACAATTCATTAAGCATTCTACTTAAAAGAATTAATTCTGAAGTAATGTGCATTTTCATGCCCAATTAAGTGAACTACAATTTCAAGTATGCCTCAGAGAGCTTACCTAAATTTTCCTATGAGTTTTAGAGCTAGGGATTGCCCAGAGTAGATTTTAAAAGTGGGAAACATTTTCTGAAAATGTTTCTGGACTCTTATGAATACAGTAGTTTGTATTTAGCAAATTCCTACTCAAATGATCTTCAAATGAGCTGCAACTTTGCTAGAAGGTCAACACTATGCTAAAGAATATTCTGGCAAAATTTGAGGATTTTTGGATAACCCAAACTCCCTCAATAATTCTTTTTCAGAAAACCTTCAAAGAATTTTCCAGAATAAAATATTTACTTTCATACAAATCTGAGTTCATATTTGTATAGAACTCTGAAATATGAATCTAACCCAATTGGAATCACTCAATTTGGATTTTTCTACAGAGAGCTATGAATTTCCAAAGTTTGAGCAACAACTGGAATTGTTTTCCTACTGAAAAGTCTACTGGGCCCACGTGTTTAAACCTCAGCCGATAGAATTGCAGCAACACCGGGTGCACAGAGTCTTCACACGCCAGCACACCAGATCCCGGCCACAGCCGATCGGGGATTTAAATTTCGAGCCGCTGACAGCCAGGGCCCACGGCCTTCTTCTTCCTCTTGCCGGCCCTTCGCGCGCCCGCGCGCTCAGCTCGCTGGCCGGCCGTTTCCGGCCGCCACCCGAGCCAAAACTCGCCGCCAGTGCATGATTTACATCGAGGAACACGGCTGTGGGGTCAGTTCGAGCTGCCGGTGACCGAAAATACCTCGGCGACGTGCGGCGGCCTCGGTTGAGGTTCGGCGCCGTCGGCCGTGGGTTCTAACCCGCCAAAACCTCGACCAAATAGCTCTACAGCATCAGTACACCTCTAGGAAGCTAGAAAAGGCCTCAAAGATGTTCAAAAATGGCTGCAAGTTGGTTGGCACCATGTGACCGATCGTGTCTGCCATGAACGCCCTTGATCGAGCTCAAAATCCGTCGCTCCAAGCAGATTTCATGCAACGGACGCTAAAAGGATTCTGATCGCCAGCTAGTACAGCGCCTATGTGCGAAATTTGGTGACCTGTGGAGGATCAGAGAGTGGGAATTTGCCGAATTCGTACCGGATGCTCGGGTTGAAGCCGCCGGAGCAAAATCTTGAAATTCCCGGTCGATGCTTCACGGTTTGCTCCACAAATTGGAGGAGAGCAGCACCAACCCAGCGCGCTCCCGTGGCCTTGATCGCTTGACCGTGAAACCCCCTGTGGAGGTCTGTCCATGAGCGCCCGATCGTCGGCCGATGCTAGGTCGCCGCTGTGGCGGTTGTTCTCGGGCAAGGAAGGCCGGAACTCGTTCGTTTCCGGGTCGGGGAGATGGAGGCTGAGCTCGGGGTAGTGTTTAGCAGCTCGGGGAGGAGAGGGGCGCGATGTTTTTTCGGTTTCCCGATCAAACCGAGGCCGGAGGTGAGAGGAGTAGCTTTGCTTGGTGTAGCTCGCGAGGAGGAGAAAACAACTGCGCCTTTGCTTGGGCTGAGGGTTAAGGATCACGTCGAGGCACCGAGTGAACCGTCTCTTGCTCCAGCGCGTGGGCAAAGAGCAGGAGGTGGTGCCGGGTTCCTCTCGGTGGCACACACGGGTGAACCTTCGGTGAAACTGAAAACAGAGCCAGTCAACAGTTTGCTTCATACGCAAGTTTCTTTCATTTTCAGTCTATTACATGTGGGTCTCACCCCACATTTTTCTCCCAAATATCTTCTCATGCTGATCTTCCTCAGTTCCACAGGTTTGAAGTTTTTTAAATGTGGGCTAGCATTTGGTTTCCCCCAATTTCAGTTTGAATTCGCATAGAAAATCTGAATTTGGTTAGAATTTGCAAATGCTTCTCTTTAACTCCTTTTTGAGCCCACCCTACAAATGAAAAGTTTGGCATCAAACTTTTCCCCACAATTTCCAACTATATGGCTGCATGTTTATTCAAAGTTTTTGGCCACCACATGTGTGAACTCTGAATTTCAAATCTGATTTTTAAACTTACATGCAAGAGGTATTTAAATCCTTATTGATTCAACACTTTCAAATAAAAATGTGAGCCTCATTTTGGATGGTCATCCATGTATTACTTTGCATGAAGAAAAGTTTTAGCAAGTCCCATTTTTCATGTCTTTGCCACACATATGAATTCCAACCTAGGTTTTATTCATACACATTTTTGGGACTTTTACAGTTTCTTTGTTGCTTGCCGTAGATATGCAGCCGCTTCTTTTTACCGGTTGCCGGGTCCGAACGTCTAGCTTATTTTGACCAGCCGTGATGACCCTCTAGCAATGGGTGCCAATGTAGGACACAACTCCAGGGCCTTCGGAAAGCGTCAGTTTATTGGGGGTCTGAGAGTGATTTGTTTTGGAAAGTTGGAGCTACGACCCTATGGACCGAAGCCTTGCGACTTGCACAGACACTAAGGGCAAAGGATACCCCATGCCGTGTAGTTGCATTTCCTCTACTCGAGGGTTCCATTATGGGTTATGGTCATCTACCAAGCTATGGGACCTGGGCAATTCAGTGTATCGACATCCGGACCCCAGTTACCGTCCCTCCCGGGCGGTGTGCCGGCCCCCCGCACTCTAGGTGTCGCGCCTACAGGAGCAGGGCACATCTGCTCAGGACGTAGGCCCGATCTAAGCAGGCTGCACACCCTAGTCCTCCTGCTGACCAGACACTCTGAAGAGGGGAGGCGTCCTTGCGGCACTACCAGACCCTGGCTGGAACGTAACCAGGGGGTCCAGAGGTAATACAGGTACCTCAGGCGTTTCTGCCTTGTAGAAGGAATTTAGCCAAGGGCGAGGCAGATAAACGAAATTATATGCACGTCGAGGGGCATGCAATAATATATGCAAAAGCTTGGAGCGGAAGCTGTATTGACAAGGGAGCACAAAGGTCGAAAATGATTTAGCTGGTGCGAGCAATACTTTGCTAATTTCCACGCTTGTTCCTCCTGTCACTTAGCAACGCAAATACCCGGGGCACCCGGGCAGCGTGGTTATCTCTCTTTATAGGCCCCCTGACAACATGGGGACCCTAGGGGAGTTCGGCCCTTGTCTCCAGTCTTGTTGTCGCCAGCATTCTTAACTTTCCGCTTTCTGCTGGAGCAGTCCGATGCCTAGCCCTCATGATTTACCGGGATGGCCCCCAGGTATGTGTGGTCACCTGGTGAGAGGGAGGCGCACCTACCAAGTGACTGGATGAAGCAAGATGTTAGCATCGGGCCTCCCGGGGGGTCCGGGTCACCATGGACCTATTGAGACGACCCCGGACTTGGGCGACGTGGTCAACCAGGACTTAGTTGATGCTTTTGTCCAGGGGCATGTGCCGCCTGGCTTCCCGACGCTGCTAAGCTACAGCGCCGGGGTGCCCAACCATCATTCCTTTTAGCGGTCATGAGGGTAGGATGATTTGTAGTGTCAGCACCGGTGTGTGGATCTGCTTAGCACGGAACTGATATGCCACACATCTCTTGACCAGCTCGACGGCATCTAGGGGGGCTATCGGCCAGTAAACCATGCCGGAAGGTTTCCCCGGCTAGCGTGTGGAACATAGCGGTTGCTACACTTGCCCTCATGGATCTCTGTGAATATCTCGCAGCCCTCCTCCCGGGTAGTGTACCATAATAGATCGTTATCGGTGCCACATTGGTAGAGAATTCTGTCTACCAATATTTATCTTCTAGCGATACGAACTATCGATTCAGCGGATACACGTTCATCAGGAAGGATATTGTCTTTCAAGAAGGTCCGGACCTCCATGATCCCTGCATCAGACCTACTTGAACTCTTCGGATCTTGGGCGCCAGGTCACACAGAGCCCCCGGTGACGCATACGATCCTTGGCGGGCACCGTGGTTGCAGGGCCACCGGGACTGCCAGCTTCGAGGTGCTGGGCTCGCCCCCTTTCGCCTGGTTCAGCAGGTCAGGCTGTATGGCGCAGTAGCTTCCTTTCAAAGGTGCCTTTGGGGACCAGAGTCCATGCAGAGGCTTTTATTGAAAGGTTGTCTGCTACCGCATTGTTGGCGCAGGGGACATGGCGCTACTCCAAAGCATGAAATCCCTTTTCTAAAGTAGGCTGCTGGTTGTGGATCGGCGTAAGAACATTCTCGCTCGCCCTGTTTTGTGGCGAGTTGGGAGTCTACTTCTATCCAGCTTTTGCCGCATTCTCGAAAAAGGGCAATACTTAAGCCAAATATGAGGGCTTCATACTTGGCCATGCTATTGGTAGCCTTAGAGTCAAGATGCACCACGTACTTGGACTGCTCTCCTAACTGCGAGGTGAGCCGGACCCCCACTTTGGCACCTCGCTCGCGTGAGGGCAGTCGCAGCAGAGTGTCTAGAGAGGTCCGGTGGAAACCAGGGTTCTGGTTTCAAGCCACCGTCGTCTTGACCCCTTAGACGGTTTGGAGACGGAACTAATTCCACCCCAAGTATGTAGGTCTAGCGTATAGAACTAGCGTGTAGGATGGCTCCAAACACACCCTTTATAACTAAAATGTGTGAGCCAATCATAGGCTGTAATGGGACACATAGGTCAAGACTCACTTTTGTTTCTGGCTTCCTTTGGGCAATAGGGGGCCAAAGGTCGTGCCGGAAGGTAGTGGTTCCTCCCGGGTACCGAGAGAGCCTGGACCCTTCCAGGACTTTAGCCGTTCAAAGCTCTGTCCCTAGTCCCTATGTTACCCTTACAAGAAAGAGAAAAAGAAAAAATAGTCTACCACCACTTAGAATTATACTTACAGAGGTGTCCTATGGCCTGTGGCAGGGTAGAAGTTCCTACCCTTTACAGCAAAATAAACGCACCTGGGAGACATGCTCGTGCCAGTCAGGGGATAGGTTTGGCACTCCTTCCCGAGAAAACCCTACCGAGGCTTCAAACGGCCCTTCCCTAGGCCACCCGCTTTTCTCGTCGGAAGAGGGACCGCCTGGTCAGGTGTGGAGTGTCTTGCGACGCTCGCTGTGGTCGAAGCCAGAGTCATCTTCCCGATCGTAGAGGGTCTTCAACGCCCGCTTGGCGTCTAGAAATCCATCTCCTGGTTGTCGCCATCCTCCGGACCGGCCTTCTGTTTGCCCTCCCGCTGGTGAGAGGGCACACCGTCTTGGCACTGCTGTCGGATCTCTCGGAAGCGCTCCGCCAGCCTCTGGATCTCCCGGCATTCGCTGATGCTGTGCCGGTTGGTATCGCGGACCGGGCACCGCTGGGTACCATCATCGCTGCCAGACGGCTGGCATGGACGCTTGTCGGTGCGTGGCCCCTGGCCCCCTGCAGCTGCTACTGCCGCTGCAGTGTGTGTCCCAGTCAGCGGCTTGTCCCTGCAGCTGTTCTTCTTCTTCTTGCCACCAGAACTCTCTTTGCCGGACTCACCCCCCTTGCTAGGCAGTGTGTGCCAGTTTTGGCCCTCAGCGGCCCTAGCACACTTGTCCGCCAAGCTAAAGAGCTCGGAGACATTCTGCACGTCATGCGTGGCCAACTTCTCGAGCATCTTCCGGTCGCGGACGCCTTGTCAAAAGGCGAGGACGATGGACATGTTGAGATGTGGAGGATGGTGTTCCTGACCTTGGAGGAGCGCTGGATGAATGAGCGCAACGACTCTCCCGGCTACTGCTGTATGGTGTGGAGGTCGGCCTTTGAGCCCGGCCAAACGTAGGAACTCCCAAAGTTGGCCGTGAAATGATGGCACAACTCTTCCCAGGAGGTCACAGACCCCTGGGGCAAGTACATGAGCCATGACCGGGCTGACCCGGTCAAAGCTACTGGGAAGTAGTTGGCCATGATGGCCTCATCCCCCCTGCAGCTAGGATGGTAGCGGAGTAGATCTACAGGAACTCGACGGGGTTGACTATCCCGTCGAACTTCTCTGGCAAGTGTGGCCGGAACTTGCTCGGTCACACCGCCATACGAAGGTGCGGAGCCAGAGCCATGCATCCTCCCACTGAGCTTGGGGAGACGGGGTTCTGGCCCGCGTAAACGGGGTGCACGGTACCTGGGGTACCATACTCCTCTCCGAGGCTACGACACCACTCACGCTGTCGCTCGATGGTGACGCGGCCATCTTCCTTCTGACAGCGATGACGGTCCAGCTCGCTCCTGAGGTCGGTGGTGGGGAGCCTAGAACGTTGCCATCGAGTGGGTTGTCGCCTTCCTGTAATCCATTGTTAGGTTATGGGGCGGCAACTGTCCTGTCCCTGGTGGCTGTCTTCGGTGACATTGCGAGTTGAGCGCGGCTACGGCCAGGTGGTCGACGTCGTTGCGCCATTACACGGCAGCAGACGGGGAACCCCCCACGTTCGGGGCGTTGTGCAGGAGTGCGCGGTCTGCTAACAGCGCGCTTTCCAGACTGGCTTCGGTCGGCGCTTGCGACACTGTCGCCGTCGCCGCCGAGGGCTGCCAGGTGGCAACAGGTACCGTCGCCGTAGGAGCCGGCGCCGGTGCAGAAGGTCCCGCTCTGGGACCATAGGACGCTTCCTGCTCACTCTTCCGCTGACGGCGCGAGGGACGGGAAGAACCTCCGAAAAACTGTATGTTCACCATTGTGGGTCACGGACAGCTTCACGAACCAAAAGACCCCCTACCTGGCACGCCAAAATGTCAAAGTGTTTGCTACGACACTTCCCCCGCTCTGCTCGGAAGCAGCCCGCGGAGGTTCTTTTTTCGGTGGGGGCTAGAGGAACTCGAAGGATTTGGCACAATGGTGAGAGAGATATGAGGATTTAAATGGTTCAGGTCGCCGGAGCGTAAAACTCTACGTCCACGGAAGTGCTTGGGGTATTGCTTGCTCGCGTATGAGAATGAGTAGGTTAGGTCACGAACCCTTTGCCCTGAGGCTGCCCTGGTCCTTTTATATCCCAAGGCCGGGGTAGTTACAAGGTGGCCTGGGGCCCGACATGTGGCCCCGCGGCTATCTGTCTCCTATACAAACTATGGGTATTTACAGATACATGCATTGTCACTGTCGATGGAGTTACGGTGCGCCGCTTGTCCCATCGGGCGCCTCTAACTGGGTGGCAGATGATGATAAAGTCTCCGTCTTGTCGCCGCATCTGCTTGCCCTGTTAGGCGGCTCTGTACCATTGGGTGGCACTGTTGCCCCGTCACTCCTCGCCGCTCCGTCTCTCACCGTAATGGTGTGCAGACGGGGAACGGAGGCGTGCTTCGTGCGCCATGCTTCTAGGGAAGGTGCGATCCTTGAATGCTTGGCCTAAAAATGCACCTTCCTCATTACTCCCGGGCTATCCACCCGTTGCCTGCTGAAGTGACATTCGGGCGGGTGGCCCCTGAGACACGTGTCTCTACCGGAGCCATTTTGTGGAGTAGTGGGTGGCCTGGAGTTGTTGGGTACGTGGCAGCACTGGAGCCCTCGCATGCTGGAGGTCGGATCCGGAGCTGCGGGACACATGGCACATCGGGGCCTTCCCTCAGGGGGAAGGTGCGCCCGGAGTCGCTGCCCACGTGGCAGCAGCAGAGGCCTCCATGATGGAGGTCGGATCGGGAGCTGCATGACGTGTGGATCCTCCAGAGCCCTCTTCGGCCGAGGGGTGTGACTTGGAGGTTCAGGGCATGTGGTAGCGCCGGAGCCCTCCTCGATGTAGGATGGGGTCCGGCTCCACCGGATGCGTGTCGGCCCTCGAGCCACCCTCGGCCGGTAGTCAGGCTCAGAGCCTGAAGACACGTTGCAACCCTGGGACAACCCTGGGGCATAGAACGCATGGCTTATGCTGGGGCCCGCCTAAGCTGGGAAGGCAGGGCCCAAGTGCTTTTTACCCACTATGCGGGGGTACACGGTTCACAGGGTACCGACAGTATTAGTCAAAGAAATTGTTGTCTGGTTTCGGTATAAAATATGAGAAGATTGATGTGTGTCTAATCAATTGTATGCTTTTTTGGAAAGAGCATGCAAAAATGAACAAGTGCTTAAAATGTGGTAAATCGAGGTTTGTCGAAGTTGTTAACGACGATGGTGATAATGTGATCACATAAGTCACACATAAGCACACCTCGATTGAAACGGTTGTTTACTTAAAAAAGAACAGCTAGACACATGAGATGGCACAAAGAAGGTGTACGTCAAAACAATGGAGTCATGAGGCACCCGTCCGATGGTGAGGCATGGAAGGTGCTGGACCGCTTCGATCCAGAATTTTCCAGTGATGCGACAAATGTTCGCATGGGTTTGGCGACAGATGGCTTCTCGTCATTTAATACAAACACCATGCCATACTCGTGTTGGCCCGTTTTTGTTATTTCATACAAACTGCAACCATCTCTTTGTACGAAGTATGAATTCATGTTTCTTTGCCTCATCATACCTGGACTGCATCATCCTGGCCACGTCTAAACGTGATGTTGAAACCATTGATTGAAGAACTGAAAACTTTGTGGATAGGAATCGAAGTTTACGACTATTACAAGAAACAGAAATTCAACCTGTGGGCTGCTTACTTATGGTCCGTCCATGATTTTACAGCATACGATATGTTTTCTAGATGGAGCACTCACGGTTGTTTTACGTGCCCGATATGTGCTTCGGACACGGATTGCTTTCGACTTGCTCATGGAGGCAAGATATGCTACTTCGATTGTCATAGACGTTGGTTGCCTCGAAATCACGTGTTTTAACAACAGAAGAATGTCTTTAGAAAGTACACAGTTGTAAAGAAAGGACCACCGAAACGTCAAAATGGGTCAGAAATTTATGATATGTTAAACAAACTGGTGGCAGATGAAAGTCGTCCTGGATATTTTATAGGTTACAGGGAGGAACGTAATTGGACTCACATATGTGGAATTTGGGAGCTCTCGTATGTGAAGTCTTTGATTTTAATGCACAACATTGATGTTATGCATCAGGAGCGTAACATGGGCGAATGTATAATAAGCACATGCATGAATATGACGGGTAAGACGAAAGACAATATAAAGGCTCGAAAGAATTTGGCAGAGCTTTGTAACCGTCCAACTCTTGAGCTCTCCAAAAGTGGTGGTAAGTCACGTGTTTCTTTTTTGTCTTCGATCTAAAGAAAAGAAATAAGTCATGAAATGGTTGAAAAGTTTAAAATTCCCAGATGGTTACGCAACTAATCTGAAATGAGTCGTGAATGTGAAGACGGGAAAGCTCATTGGATTGAAAAGTCATGATTATCACATAATTACGCAGCTATTTCAATGATGCGGTGTGGAAGGTGCTAGCCGAGCTTAGCTACTTATATAGACAGCTATGTGCTAAATAAATTACGGTAGAGATGATGAATAAGTTGGAGAAGGAGATACCGGTACTGTTATGTAAGATGGAATTTTTTTTCCTCCAGGCATCTTCAATCCAATGCAACATATCCTTATTCATCTTCCTTTTGAGGCTAAAGTGGGCGGTCCTGTGCAATATAGATGGATGTATCATATTGAAAGAGCACTTAGATATCTGAAGCCAATTGTTGGAAACCGAGCAAGAGTGGAAGGGTGCATCGTTGAAGCTTTTACCCTTAAGGAAGTGGGATACTTTTCAAGTGTTTACTTTAAAGGGCAACACAATGTAAATACTTTGGCGATACGATATAATATGAATGAACATCCAACTTACAGTGACCTCTCTATTTCTGCAATGAAGGGCACTATTGTTGGTGGTAGTCAGAGCTACAATTGTACCGCAGATGAAAGAACGGCCACTTTACTCTACATGTATGCTAATATAGATGGGATGGACAAATATTTCGAGTAAGTTTTTGTCCTAACATTGATTCTTATCGCCATATAATGCAACATTTATATTAATGAATGTTTTTTTCTGTCCAGTGAGTTCCAAAAGCAAAATTAGACACATAGACATCAACCTACGAGCAAACAAGTAGAAACGATGCGACAGGACGGAATAAATGTACGACCTAATTTTCTTTCCTGGTTCGAAGAATATGTAATGTTTCCTCGTTAACTTATAACTTTTAAGTATTATAAAGTATTCTAATAACTTTGTAATTTGGAGAGTGCGTGAAAGAGCCTGACGTCCATGAAGACTTGCAACAACTGTCTTGTGTACTAGTTAAAGTTAGAAGCTATGACCGATATGACGTCAACGGGTTTCGATTTTGTACAACTGAATTTGAATCTCTTCGTCCGCTCGCAGCAACATGTAATACTGGAGTTGTGACGAGGGCAATCTCTCAGGGCCACGAAACTAATTATTATGGGATCATTAACAAAATCCTTGAATTTAGTTTTGCCAGAAATAAGGAACTTCAAGTCATCTTCTTTGATTGTGATTGGTTTAACAACAAACATGGAACACGACAAAATGAATTTGGCATGGTTGAAGTCAAACACAATGAACAACTACGAGGCTACGATACATTTGTCCTTGCACACCAAGTGGAGCAAGTGTATTATTTACCTTATCCATGTCAAAATCTTAATGCTTGGTGGGTGGTACATAAGGTGAATCCTTGTGAGCGGTTATATACTCCAAGAGATGATGACTACCATGATATCAATGACATTGACAAGGTTTATCAAGAACAAGAGTTGCCAGACTCGTTTTTCATCAAGCCTAGTGTCAAACTCGATTGATGGTCTGGATTGAGGAGTAGGGTTCGTGATGTCGATGAATTCTAAAACTGACTCCAAGTACTCTTTTCCTTCAATTATTCTAACTTCGTATATTTTCCTAGCATATTTATCAATTACTCCTTACAACAGGATGTCGTCAGAGAAAGGAAAAGGGAAGGGGGCTAGGGGTTTCCTCACGGAGGCACCGGACACCCTTTTTAGTGGTAGTTCCTCAAGTGAGAGCAGGTGCTCTCAGCTGTTGAGACACATCCCGGACCTAGCGGGCGTACGTGTGGCCTTACAACGCACAGAGGTACATTTCCATTGGAAATTATGTTATCTTCTATGTCACTTAGCAATTAACTATTCTTATCAATCCTTCTATTTTGCAATCTGACTCGGAGTCATCTGAGTCAGAGTTAGAGGCTAGGGCATCGTCACAGCCTTTCGGGTCGTCTATGGATGCCACGGAGGCGCCTAGGGTGGAGCCTTCGGGCTCCAATGGTGAGCAGCCTTCCGGGTCACCAGACATGGTCCGAGAGCAGAGGCGGCAGACGAGGAGGACGTACTTTGTGTCTTCTTCTCCAGTTCCTATAGAGCGGGTCACTATTCGCCCGGTCGGAGACACATAAGCAAACTATCAAAAAATATTTGACTTTTAGATTCTTTTGTTTGTGGGTATATTAATAAGCTCACTAAATCCTTGCAGCTCCTGGTACGACTGTTCGTTCACGGGTCAAGGGCACCACAGATAGGTATCCGGTTGCATCGGGTCTTTAGTGCGTCTGCACTATCCCGGTGTGGTGGACAGGGTCCCTGTGACGTCGTGGGACGACTACGCTCGTGTCTCCCACGAGGCGCACAGTAACCTTCAGGGGGCTGTGTGGGCAGATTTTATGGTAAGTCTGCTTAATAGAATTTTTGTAAATTATTATTCTTCAACTTGATTCAATCATTAATGCATATCTCCCCAATATTTGTTTTCTTATAGCTAAGGTACCATTTAGAGGACATGAGCCAGAGCATGTTGGACCATGCTAGAGTCGTGTTCAACAGGAACACACGGAAATTTGTAACACAAGCGTTATCGTACACTCATATTCAAGCCGTGAACGAGTACCTCAAGCGGCACCAGGAGTACTAGTCGGGGCCGTTTAGGAGGGCCTCCGACACTTACTTGACAGAGGAGCAGTACGTGGAGGTAAGTTATTTGTGTTCAATTATTTCAATACTTAGTTATGTAAAAGATATTTCAATGACATAATAAATATGTGCAGGTCAGTATTTCCTTGCTAGAGGGTAGGCCCGAAGCGTATGGAGCTCTCTGCCAGATGTGGGGTAGCGATGCTTTTATCGCTAAGTCTAGGAGGGCTCGTGGATGCAGAGGTTCAGACTCAAACCATTCCTATGGCCCCGATGGCCATGTGCGTTTAGCGAACCGCATGGTAAGAATACTACCCCTTCTTTGTATGTCTCTATAATATAATTAGCATACTAACACATATCTATAAGAGCGCGAGACCAGTAAGGTACCGACCGACACTGCCGTATAGAAGCGGGGTCATAAGGACCCATCCCAGCCTGGGGAGTGCAGTCAGGTCGCGACTGATCGACTGGTAAGTTATCAAAACTTATCAATTCAGTTGTTACCAATTTTTTGTTACTAATACGCAATTTTACCCCTTTTAGGAAAAGTATGGGCGAGAGGTTGCGAGGATACACGGCGAAGGGTGCGATTGAGAAAACACGCTAATTGATCCTCAAGACGTTTACGCTAGCGGAGGCGGGAAGGCACATGGACGGTAAGTTGGTCATTTTTTTTATTTCTGTAAAAACTTGCTTCTTCTAATTATTATTCTTTTATTTCCTTGTAGGTTTGCCACTTTCAATGGAATTGTCAACTCGAGGGTAGCACGACCTTCGATCGTCACTCCATCGACCGAGGGCTCATCCATCAGAATTACAAGTCGTCGTCCCTCACAGAGCCAGATAGATGAGCTCCTTAGGGAGAGAGAAGAGATCTGGAGAGAGAGGGAGGAGCTCCAGAGGGTGAGGGAGCAGCAGGTCGCCTACATGGCAAACTACATGGCTCAGATGCAGGCGGCGATGGAGGTAAGTATTTGAATACAAATTAATTTAAATTTCTAACATTGCATTAGTTTATTTGTTTTAATATTTTGTAATTACATGCCTTAGCTCGACAAAGTGGGCAGCAGATCCCGATCCCGACGTGGCTGTTGTCAGATTTTGCCCCGCCACAAGTGCCCCCACCACATGCACATTCGGATGTCCAGGTAATGTGTTTTTATTTGCCATTTTCTAATGTAAGAAAAACTTAGTGTAGTTGAGGGGAGAGAGTGAGAATGAGAGTGAGGGGGGAGGGAGAGAGTGAGAGTAAGAGATAGTGGTAGAGAAGGGGAAGGAGAGATAGTGAGAGTGAAAAGGGAAATAGGGAGGGAGAGAGACAGAGTGGTAGAGATAGGGGGTGTGAGAGAGAGGTAGTCGTAGAGAGAAGGGGAGGGAGAGGGCGAGGAAAAAAGTGAGAGTGAGAGGGGGGAGAGGGAGGGAGTGAGAGTAAGAGATTGTGGTAGAGAGGGGGAGGGAGAGGGAGAGAGAGTGAGAGTGAAAAGAGAAAGAGGGAGGGGGAGAGATACCGAGTGGTATAGATAGGGGATGAGAGAGAGGGAGTCGTAGAGAGAGGGGGAGGGAGAGGAAGAAAGTGAGAGTGCGGGGGAGGGAGAGAGGGGGAGTGAAAGTAGTGGGAAGAGAGATGTACAAGCTCAAACTCACTTTATCTATTTATTTGCAGAGATCGGCAACGGAGACTCAAACTCCACCGCCACAGCTACTGGCACCGGGAGGAGGTGGCGGAGACGGATTCTTCGGCTTCGGAGCGAGTGGAGGAGCGACTAGATCCGCGAGTGGAAAGGATTGTGTTTAGCGAGCAGATCTTGTTTTTGTTTCACGTTTTGGGTGTTTATATAAACTGTTCTGTGAGTTGACCATCGTGTCAGGTTATCCTAATTATTTTTTAAAAAATTAAAAACCTTATTTACGACGGCGAGCTATACAGGGTCGTCGTAAGTTAACCTAATTAACTTATGACTGCCAGGGCAAGGCCGTCGTAAGTTAACCTAACTAATTTACGACGGCCGGTTCTCGGGCTGTCGTATGTAAGGCGCCCAGCCTGCCACGTGGCGCGACGATGGGCGACGGCCATTTACTTACGACGACCGTTACTAGCCATCGTAAGTTAGTTATTTACGACGGTGACTGTTGTAAATAAAATTATTTACGACAAAAAACTTGAAACGGCTAGAAATCATCGTAAATAACGTAAAACCGTCATAAATACTTATGTTATTTACGACGGTTTTACGTTATTTATGATGGTTTCTGGCCGTCGTAAGTGCGCGGCTTTCCTGTACGTGGAAATACAACCGAGTTAAATTGCTTTGAAACAAACCTTTTGGAACATTATCTTTGCGAGTTGCACACAAACGAACCCACCTGGTCTGCAGAGCATCTGATGAACACGCAATTAATTTGGCTCTCCCATATGACTCTGGGGGATTAATATAAGATTGATGCAGATCACTGCCCACTAGCACATGTCAATCATAGATGGCCACAGCGTCAGAGCCGGGGAAGAAGATGCGAGGGGGTGGCATGCAGAATCTCCAGATTCGTTTGAAAAGGTGTACATCCTCCTGTGCTTTTCTTTTGTACCATGGAAACAATTGAAAAGGTCGTATGGTCTCTGTCGTAATACACATCAGTGTGAATCTAAGGACCGTAATCAAGGGATGGAAATCTACCACGCCTGTTATTTTATTGCTGATAACATCAGTGTCGATCTCAGGAACTTGAGGGCTTTTGCTCGTCGGTTACTGACTAACTTGTCACGTTCGGCATCTGCACTAATGCTGAAAATCAAATGGTCGCTAGTGTGGCCATCACATGCATGTAACACATTCTTGTAGTTCAACACGATATAGACCTTATTGTCAGTATGAGTAGTAGTAGCTTTCTAGTAATGGGTGGAGAGAGAAAGAAAGAAAGACAACAGATTCCCTCGCGTTGCAAGCGAAAACAAGACAAATAATTGTAAGAATCTCTAGCTTCTTCCGTCGAAAAGACAGTCAGCCATGTTACTACAGCATAACTGCACAAGGCAACATGTATGTACCAGCAAAAATTTTACGTCCACAGAACTGTGGTTGAGGTAGTACAAAAAAAAACTACAAGGATATTAATTCAACTTACTCTAGAAGGAAAGATTTATTGACGTAGCTGATGGTTTTCAACAAAACAAATGCACTGCCTTAAAATGACATACGTACACAGACTCTCTCACTCAGTCACTCTATCTCCTAAGCTACAAACGTCTCCTGCAGAACCCTCTCGCCGATGATGCCGGCGTCTACATGAGCAAGCTGCGGATGAGGGTGGCCTGCGCGGTACTGACGTCGGAGGAGTCCAGCAGCTCGGAGAGGCGGCCGCTGAGGTCGTCGACCTCCCGGTGCAGGCTGCGGATGTAGCTGCACGTCTCTTGCAGCACCCTCGCCGGCGGCACCTGCGCACACAGACGCACATATGCATCATTCCTACATTGTTCTGAACCAAAACGGACGACTCACATTGGCACCATTGTTTAATCACAGAGTTCTTGTGAATGCTTACTAATTGTAGCAGCCTTTTAGCTAAATTACTGTAAATTTCAAACAAATAGTAACACAAACACCCGTGCCATACCCTTTCGCTACTCCGGAGACGAGCCTCCGGGAGAAGCACCTGCAGCTTGGCGACGAGGTCGCTTATCTGCTCGTCGCTGATCCGCGACGCGCCGCCGGACGCCCTCGACCGCGGCCTCCGGCTGGACATCTCGATCCTCTCCGGCCGGCGGTTGTCGGTGTCGGCAGCAATGGGCAAGGCAGTCGGGAGGACGGGCAAGCAGCTGGCTTGTTGGCAACAAGTGTAGACGAAGCGATGAGACAGGGAGCTGCAGTGCATGGGATGCGAGAACCGAATGGGCAGGTCCGGGGTGTTAAATAGCGCGGCGCTCGGCAGGAGCCCAGCCGGTCCGAGCGCCTACAAGAGATTGAAAAGACAGCACTGTATAAGATAGCGGCCGCCGCACTGGCACATTGTCGCTTCACTCGCTTCTGACACCCAAGGGAAAGACCAGTCCAAGATGTCATCGCCAATATATCTATATATATATAGACACACACCAGCATTTCGTTACGGTTTTTTTTTTATCATAAGATTGCATTGGCAACTAGTATGACTCAATGGTTGTGCATAGTATACTAAGTACGATGCATTAGGAATAATTTAAAGAAAATCCTATAACCAAGACGTCTGAAATTTCCTTTGATTTCAGACGACGGGCGGTGGATAGGCGCGGCGGAGATAGTGGTCAACAGAGCGCTGCGACGGTGGGCAGCGGTGGGGATTATGCTAGTTGTTAATTTTGTTAAGTGTAAAAATTTATGTTAGTTATACAATAATCAATTGTATGAACTTTCTCAGTGTATAGATCATACAAAAAGTTGTTAGTTTTGTTAATCATAAGGATTAACTCTATAACCAAAATCTAACTTTTCTAAACGCCGATGTAATAATCTCTGATTTCTGGCTTCTGAAATATAGATACTCCCATAATTTAACAGAAGCCCAGAACACTTAAGAAACTGGGGACCAGGAGTGAAATGTACTTGAATATGGAACAAGAGATAACGGTTGCACTTGCAGGCAGCAGTGGATCGTGTTGTGTCTCTCTCTCCCTGCGTTACTTTGCCCTCGCGGACACCGGGCCATATGTTTTGAGCGGAGATGCTCTTATAGAGTAACGACTAGAATGCAAACAGTCATTTGGTGTAATCGTGCAAAAATCACTTCTAAACCACACGATCTACATCCTGTGGTGAGTGTATTTTTACACTTAAACTCTCCCACCTGGCAATATAAGTTGAAAGAATTGAAGTGTGCAGCTGGGAGGGTTTAAGTGTAAAAATATAATCATCGCAGGATATAGATCATGTGATTTAGAAGGGATTTTTGCACGATTACACCAAATGCCTGTTTGCATTCTAGATGTTCCCCTCTTATAGCCCTTTCCTCAAAATTAAGGTCGGTAACTTTATAGATTATTTTCAGTTGCACGGACCATGTGTGTTCGAGGAGGAAGAAGAACGAAAGGAGCTACTAGAGGATGTACACGTACCTATGCAACAGTGGACACATCGATCGGGCCAACGACGGCGAGCGGCGGATCTCTCTTCTCCACCTCCGGTGGATGGATCCATTGGCGCTAACGGCCGCTGTCTCGCGGCGTCTGACAGGCCAATGTGGGCATGTCTCGCTTGGCCATCAATTCGGTCCGATCCGGAAGCATTCAAGGCCAGTGCCGGTGGTTGATCAACACGTCCATGCGTGATGTGACTATGTGAGAACCACTGCAGCATGCAGTGCTGAATGATTAAGCCAAATTATTAATACGGTTCCGGATAACTGCGGGAACAATAACATTTGGAGATGAACTTCAGTGCTTTATATACTCCATATAGTACCAGGATACAGGGTTCAGAAAAACCAGATCTCTCCTGATCCGTGTGGTTATTTCCCAACTGAATCACCTCCTCGCATCTAACATTCACCCATCGAGGAAACAAATTAAAATCCACCAACTATAGTCGCATAGATTGATTTTGATACTCACCAGATGGAAGTTTCCAGGGAGAAAAAGGTTCAGAGGCGTTTATCGAAGAATCGGCAAACCTACCACACACGCCCTAGTCCTACGTTACAAAGATTTTGCAGTTACAGTTACTTTGTGAGGGACCAGGGCGCAGGCTGGAGAAGTGAGCAGGTTATCGCTTCTTTTCGATTGGGAAGTATTTAATTTGAGAAAAGTATCCATGTTTCAGGATTTGTCCTGACATGTACATATAGAACCTATCACATGGGTATTAGCTAGCAAAAGGAACACACCGTTCGTCTGCAAAAGAGAATTATTTTGGTTCTTTACTTGGAATAAGAAGGGAAGGTGATTCTACATTCATAGTTTGGTACCAAATTATAGATGCGGCCATGCATGATTGATTCTAACGAAAAAAGGAGATCTAGGATGCAGAACTGACTACTAGTAATACAGAGAGATCAAGCATGTTTTTAAACTATCACTAAGTGTGGTCAGTGATGACTGTTTGATGTAGCTGTGAGCTGGGCAAGGATTAACTAATCCAGATCTAATAAACCATCCAGCCAATCACAGCGAAATGCAAGTACTGAAAGTTCTGCCTGTCTCTTGAATACTAAATTGACAGGATCCAGTGCTGTCAGTACATTGCAAGAACAATATATGGCTAGGCCTTACGGTTGATGTAGTTTAGGATTCACCCGGTTTATATACTTTATATATATGTTGGAGGGTATGATCTGTATATAGTCTTAAGATTCTTTTACGAGAATAGTAATGACTATGAACTGACGATCCAGGTTGCCTATTGGAGACAACCATGTCATGCATGTTCATTAAGACTGGTGACGGCCGGTCTTATACATACTCTTTTTTTAGGGAAACAATAGGGAAGCCCGATCGTGATATTATATACATACATATATATATATATATATATATATATATATATATATGAGATAAGCCGGCGGAACTGTGACTAAAAACTATAAAAACAACGGAACAGGCCGTGGATAATAAATACGTAATGGAAACTAGGGTGTTATCCAACCATATGACAACCCTATGTATTTGTAATTCGGTTTGAAGCGGTTGGTTTGTAATCTCAAAGTGCTCCCGAAGCATTCCTTCTAGTGTTTGAAGGAGGGTTTATCGCTCTAAATAATATTCTTTTATTTCCAAGCATTTCTAAGACAGGTGGTGATATGGTGTAGGTTTTCCTTGCTTGCTGGAAGGTGTCCAAGAACTGAAGACTGTAATACACTGGAATCCTATCTTGTTCCTACACCTTGCTCTTATACTCTTATTAGTTTCTACTAAGATAGTTCGGGGAGCCTATCAAATGAGGGGCAGGGGACCATCTTAACCAACTTCTGGACAGTCCCGGGTTTCATGGAGACGGTGCAATCTGCATAGGACCTCCCAGTTTCACACACTGCGCCCATGCTAATCCTTCACCAAAAACTGAAGCAAACAGCACGGGCTCTGACCAGATGGAGTGAGAACCTTTTTGGCCAAGCTAGGCAGCACCTACACATTGCAAATGAGGTTATTGGCCGACTGGATACAACACAGGAAATGAGGCAACTATCGTCGGGTGAGTTACAACTCCTGAAGGAACTCAAATCGTGTCCTAGACCTAGCAGCTGTTGAGAAGGCTCGTCGAAGACAAGCCTCAAGAATTACATGGCTCAGGGAAGGGGACACGTGCACCAAGTTCTTTCACCTAAAGGCAAATGCACGTGCAGGAAGAAAATTCATTCAATGCCTAAAAGGCCAGGATGGCAGCATTCTATGGTCACATGAGCAAAAAGAAGCATAATTCTACAGACACTTCATGGACATAATTGGCACTAGGAGAAACATACCACTGTCCTTATGTTGGGACACTTTGATGCTACCGGACACTCCCCTCGCTGGCCTGGATGCCCCCTTCTCCGAGCAGGAGATTGCGGCTTGCATTAATGACATACCGGCTGACAAAGCACCAGGACCAGATGGCTTCATAGGTGCATTTTATAGGTGTTGTTGGACGATCATAAAAAAACGATGTTTTAGCAGCCTGCAAATCCTTTCACAATCTGCACAATGCAGCTCTACCTGTTCTGAACAGGGCCTCGATCATCCTATTGCCTAAGTCAGACTTGACTGAGCTCCCCGGGGACTATAGGCCAATAAGCCTCATACACTCCTTTGCCAAACTCATATCCAAGGTATTAGCAAGAAGACTGGTCACAGTCATTGATAGCTTGATTTCAGAAACCCAGAGCGCCTTCATCAAAAAGAGAAGCATCCAAGAAAATTACTTGTATGTCCGGAACTTAGTACACAGCTGCCACCCGGCTGGTACACCAATCCTCCTACTGAAGTTCGATATCACCAAGGCCTTTGATTCACTATCATGGGACTATTTGATAGAGCTGATGGCACACAAGGGCTTTTCACGACGTTGGCAGAACTGGGTCTCAGCACTGCTAGCCACGACTTCTTCCTGTGTTAGCCTAAACGGTTCCCCTGGGCCATCCATTCAGCATCAGAGAGGATTGAGACAGGGTGACCCCCTGTCCCCGCACCTCTTCGTTCTTGCAATTGATGCTTTGCATAGAATCTTCTCTCTTGCAATGGAGACAGGAGCCCACCCTTGGTTGGGCGCCATGCAAGGATCAGGGTGTCGATGTATGCTGATGATGTCGCCCTCTTTATCAATCCAACTCCTGGTGATGTCGCTGCAACTATGGAAATACTCCGATGCTTTGGAGAAGCCACCGGTCTGGTTATCAACTGAAATAAATCCACGGTCATGCCTATCAAATGCGAGGGGCTTGATCTACAAACCATCCTGGCCGGGTTCAATGGCCAACGCCCTAACTGGCCTATCTCATACCTTGGCCTACCGTTACTACCAGGCCGCCTGAGACTAAATCACCTGCAGAACATCCAAGACAAAATGCTAGCGAAAATGGCAGAGTGGCAAGGGAAGTTGCTGTCATTTGCCGGGCACCGAGAACTAGTGCATACCATTCTGAGCTCCTAGTCTACCTACCTGCTCTCGGCTATACGGCTACCGAAAAGATTTCTAAAAGGAATTGATAAAATCAGAAGGATATTCTTATGGGTTGGTGGTAACCAATTGCAAGGAGGACAATGCAAAGTAAGCTGGGACCGCGTCAGCCGGTCCGTTAATCTTTGGTGGGTTAGGGGTTACCGACCTTGCGTGATTTAGCAGGGCATTGAGGGTCTGATGGTTATGGTTTGCATGGAGCCGACCGGAGCGCATCTGGCAGAGAATGGAGCTGCGTGTCGATGCCTCAGACCACAACCTGTTTGCAGTAGCTACGGTCGTCACAGTTGGGGATGACAAGCGAGCCAAGTTTTGGTCATCTAGCTGGTTACAGGGGCAGGTGCCGGCATTGATGTTCCCAGAGCTATTCAAGATCAGTAGAGGCAAGCACATAACAGTCTCGCAGGCTATATAAAACACCAACTGGGTGTGTGACGTGTTGGAAGGTATCACAGCAGATCAACTAGTTCAGTTATTAAGGCTATGGACATTGGTGGAAGAGGTGCAGCCATCCTTCAACCCGGAACGACATGATGAAATCCAATGGAGGTTAACATCAACTGGAGAATACTCGACGCGCTCAGCTTATCAACTCCAATTTGAAGGAGGTATGTGTTCCTCCTTCCCAGTAACAGTTTGGACGGCATGGGTGCCACCGCGCTACAAGTCCTTCCTATGGCTGCTACTCCAAAACCAGGTGTGGACATCGGACAGACTGCAAGTCTGCAACTCAGAAGATGGTCAAACAACTACTTTTATCCATTGTGCTACCACAACCTTGAAACGACATTTCACTTATTATGCGAATGCCCAGTGGCAAGGCCGATCTGGGCTCGGGTGAGCGATTGGGTAAATGTTCCGCGTCTTCATCCGGCATACTGGGCACCAATTCCATCGCTCATGGAATGGTTCGAGAATATGGCCACCACAGTGCTCACCTCACATAGCAAGGGTATCTGATCACTGATTATTACGGTTATTTGGGCCATCTGGCGGGAAAGGAACAATCGCATATTCAGGGATGAAGAGCTGCCCATAGATGCCATTTTGCTCAGGCTTAGAGAAGAACTGAACATGTGGTGCCTTGCGGGATGCAAAAATATAACGAACATCCTTGCAGACTGTTCCACTGTGCTGTAATTATACTAAACTGCTGTTTTTGTTGTGGCTTTTTGTCGATGTTGAGTGAGTTTGTTTCTCAATCAAGCTCATGTAAGGTACACCTATGTAAAAGAACTCTTCCCAGCTTAATATGAAGTGCCTGTTGTGGCTTTCGAAAAAATTATACTCCAACTTTATTTGTAAACTACTTACCGAGCCACGAAACCCCCTACCAAGTAGTACGATGTTAAAGCAGTAGGTTGCTTGGATCATCACACGGTGATACAGGATCACCCAGTATTGGAGCAGCCATCTATCTAACCACCAATCAAAGGCAAAGGCAGTCATGTCATGGCTGGCTGACTCGTACAGTCTTTCGTGCTACACAGTCCTGATAATTTACAGAAGATGCCAAGGGATTTTCAAAAAAGGTGTGTTAGGGATCACATGGCTCTCACCTTCCGCTGGTGACAGGCACACACGCTAGGGTTATAGCAAGCCCAGCGTCCACATGCATGCATGTCTCCGACTCTGAATCTAACGAGCTATGTGTATGTGTCGAGCGTGTGGAGGCCTGGGAGGAGTGAGTCCATTACGGCAGCAGTATGGATGGTTGTATATGAATTTTCTACATTATCAAATTGTTGTTGTTAGAACAATAACTCTTATTTTTTAAATAAGATTTCTTATTTAAGGATAAAAATTTAAAAATAGAGGGAGTATATCTCAGACTCAGAAATGAGATAATGTTTCCATCCGCTAGTCGCCTGGTCTGCAACAAAAGTTTCTATTAGCTCTCAGTGCGCGGCCTAGTAATGGTTGAAAGTATAATATGTAATAGCGGTGGGCGTTCAGGATTATCTGAAATTTCGGGTCAAGAAATTCGAGTTTTCAAAATCACTACCGAAATTGTACCCAAATTTTTGGTTACTCGAAATTTCGGCTACCCCAAAATTCGGGCTTATCCAAATAGTAAAAGAGCAACTAAAAACAGTTAGAAAATACAGCAGCCAAAACAGCAATAAAATTGACATTTCAGCGGTAGAACTAAAATTTCAATAACATTAAAGTAACATAATAAAATAGCAATAAGATTACAGCAACAAGAACAGTAAAAAAATAGATGATCACATTTTCCTTCTTCCTGTCTTTTGAAATCTGACCAGCGACTTTTAAATTATTACAGTCTTACCCATAAATCTATAAGCAGAAAGGTCATCTCGTCAGGTGGCCAGCCACATCCCGCATGCTAGACAAAGCGGATTCGGTATTCTAGTATTTCGAGTATTAGGAATTCCTAACTGAAAATACCCAAAATATTTTCGTGTTATATGAACCTCTATCTGAAAAACGATTTCGGGTTTCGGTTTTCAGGTTTTTCAGGTTCGGATTCGGGTATTTTTGTGACAGAACCGCCCGAATTACGGGACGAATTGTCATTCCAGGATCATCGAGGGTCAATTTGGCAAGTGACCCAATAGTACAACATAGGCAAGGTACTTATATTACATGCTGAACATAGTTAAGGTCTTGCAATAGCTCAAGCCCATAGTATCGTATGACATCAAAATAAAGCGAGTTTATACAAAATATGCGGAAGCGTTCTCGCACTCAATACCATTAGCCTAATCCGAAGCATGCTGGCCCATAGACACGCTTCATCCTTCACGGGACGTGCGATGGAGAGGTGGGAACCCACTCGACCGTCCCTTCCGACGGGGGTTCACCCTACCACACCACATTGCCACAACAGTCACAAAATCTTCCTTGATAATCATCTGCAACAAAAATTTAATCCACAAAGTCTGAGCAACTAATACTCAGCAAGACTTACCCGTGAATTTTTTTTTTCGGTTCTCCATAACCGATTTCTAGACCATGCAAGACTCAAGGGGCTGATTTTTATTTGCTGAAGCAACACTATGATATCGATCATTATCTTCATGTTTTAGCCAAGTTATGTGGGTTCATTAGAAACATAAAGGTGTGCCAACCTATACTAATTCACGCATGGTTTGCATACAATATTAAAACAATTCAACATCATATAAATAATTCATTTGCTCATTTCTTACTACGATGTGAAGAGATAACAATTGTACTCATGAACCATGAGGAATGGCGATTAAATCGATTTATAACCTGCAAGAGAAACCCAATGACACATCACGTATGCCCTCCTGTGGAGTCATACGTGACAATCTTTCACAACAACACAATTAGAGTTGATTCAAATCTCCCCTCCCGAGCACCATAGCCATGCTCTCCCACGTGAATCCAAAGAGGGAAGTTTAGTGTCCAACAATCATTGTCATTGAGTTAAATCAGTTTGCTAGTTCCCATATAACTAGTATGTGATTAGTACAAAACTGATCTGTAGTTCAGCGTACCACCCGCAGACGGATGGGCAAACCGAGCGGGTAAATCAAATTCTGAAGGACATGTTACGGGCTTGTGCTATCAACCACAGTAAGAATTGGGATGATCACTTACCGTTAGCCGAGTTCTCATACAATAATGGGTACCAGGCCAGCATTAAGATGGCGCCCTACGAGGCGCCATACGGGAGGAAATGCCGGACACCGCTGAATTGGTGTGAGTCCGGCGAAAGGGTTACCTTTGGGATTGATCTTTTCAACAGTGCGGAAGAAAAAGTTCGGCTGATTCAAGTGAACTTAAAAGCCGCCCAATCCCGACAAAAGCAATATGCGGACCGGAGGAGACATCCTCTACAATTTAAGGTCGGGGATCACGTTTATCTACGTGTGTCTCCGATGAAGGGTGTTAACAGATTCGGGGTCAGAGGAAAGTTGGCACCCCAATTCATCAGTCCATTCAAGATTCTGGAAAGGTGCGGATCCGTTGCATACCGGCTGGAATTATCAGCGACACTCTCCGGTGTGCATGACATCTTTCACATTTCTCAGCTGAGGAAGTGCCTCAAGTTTTCAACCACCGTTCAGATGGGAGATATCGAGGAATTGAAACCGGATCTCACGTATCGGGAGGAGCCGGTTCAGATCATCGACGAGAAGGCCCGAACCACACGTAACCGTACGTTGTAGTTCTTATGGAGTAATCACTCAACGGATGAAGTGGCATGGGAAAGCGAGGAATTTCTTTGCGCAAACTATCCTGATTTTTTAACGTCACACATCCGGTAATTTTCCACCATCCTCCCTGACCCTAGAACGGTTCTTCCACACGTCCATCGGACTTCACCGTGACTCAGTGTTCACATGGACATCGCTACCCGGGAGGTTTCACGCTCGATCAACGACACCCAAAGACGCGCTGGACCACCGTGTTGCTTCTCCCCGAACCTCAGATCAAGCGGTGAACCTTCGCTGCCGAATTTGGCGTTTTTCCTTCGGTGCATCACCACGTAACGGGTAAGAATTCACCAAATTCGTGCTCAATCTTCATTCTTAGGTCACCAAATTAGACACGAGTGAGCTAGGCTAGCTGACGGTTAATTCCCCTCCGCAAACCAAGCTTGAAACCAAGGCGGCTGATTTAATAGTTTCCCAAGCGCTCCCATGGCGGCACGGTTGGGGAGCACGGTGACAACCGGGTTGGAGCCATTTCCGAGCTAGCCGGCATACACAACGATCTTCCCTAGCAACCACTGGTGCCATAGAGCCGTTTTCATGAGCTTTTGGCGGGCTAGAACGGCCGGTCGTCGGTGCCGAAGTCGTACCAAGGTCGCCGCATGTCGCTGGCAGGTTTACGGCCACCGGCAGCTGGAGCTCACACCAAAAAAGGATTCCCCGTCCTAAAAAACCCTAGGCGGCGAGTTTGGCCTCGGAAGGCGACCCGGAACCTCAGTTCTGGCATCCTCACCGGCGTGCACCGCCGATCCGTTCGGTTGGCGCGAGGAAGGAGATGACCAGTGTGTGGGACCCACTGCCAAGGTTTTAAACATTTCCCCGATTTTCAGTTTTCAGTTCAATCTTTAAACGGCCATAACTTTGGCTGGTTGGATTTAGCTCTCTGAGTACTTTCAAGCAAAACAAGTTTCACTCCATGAAACCCATTAATTCTCCAGAATATAAACTGTTGGGAATTTTGACTAGAGATTCCTTTTATGGAAAAATCTGAAATTTTGCCAGGATGTTACTTGTAATATCCCTGAGCCACATGAAAATTTTCAGATCCATCCGATCTCATTCAGTCCACCTAATGGTGTTATTAAGTAAACTTGTCCAGAGAAAAAGAAAAATATCTAGAAACATTTTTCAGAAATTCTCTGAACTTTTTCAGCTCATATCCTTTGCTACGATTCTCCAAATTACATGAAACCAATTCCATTATAACCATATTAGACTCTAGTTTCCAAAAAGTCATGGGTTGATCCATGAAAATCTCTAGAAAACCATAAGAGCTCTAAATATGGCCAAATACACATTTATTTGTGCAAGGATCAAATGAGCTTTGTTTCAAATAAAATTTGGCCAGGTCACTGTTTAGGTTGTCACCAAACCACGATAAAAAATTTCAGAGTGAAAGGGGCTGTCTAGCTATACTTATAGTCTTCACCATCTCAATTCAATACAAATGCATTTAAATTTGACACACATCGTATTTTCATTTCGTGTAGTGACTAAGGTCGAAGAAGACCCGGAGGTTCTGGACTTTATTACTCCAGAAGAATATTTAGTCAATGACCAGCAGCAAGGCAAGCTCCGGTCTGCATTAACTTTTCTTATAAAGTCTTATGTTTTGATCACTTACCTTATGCATTTCCTACAATGTGTATTAGAGTCTTGATTGGAAACCCAAATGCATAGCCAAGAGAACCAGATATTTTTGGCCTAGGATTTAAACCTCGAGTAGCCACAGCAATACTCAAATGGTGTAGGATTTGGTACAAGTCGAGTAGTTGGAACTACTCGCGATAGTAGGCTTAGAGGCACACCACTCGGTTAGAGAGATAGACAATGAAGATGGCATAAAAATGAGACCGAGCGGAGTGTAAGGGCAGCAGGACTTTGGGGCCTGGGTGCCATAGCTCTGCTTGTGTCGATTGAGGACCAATCCATGTGCGGGCCTATTGAACAAGCTAGAACTGTACCGAAGACCTACCGGCTATATGGGAATGGGGAAACCAATGTAATTCGGGTAGCGATCTGTTGAGGCATTGCTTGTCGTCCAGAGGGTAGGATGAGAGAAGTGAGGTGTAAATCGGCTAGCGGGCACTGAGAATGCTCCGCGTAGAGACCTCCTGCTCGGGATGATAGGACCGGTTCAACACTTGGCTAACGGATGAAAGGTGGCTGCGTACGACGTCCGTGATGGTTGCTGAAGGCAACATCGAGTACGGGCATACATGACTAGTTATTCAGGTAAACCTGTAGGTGTAAATCGATTATAATCGCCGCCCCTCGCGGTCATTGAGTACCACTTGTTCACCATACCGTGGCTAGAAAGAACAGGCTAGATGTCATGATAAAAGTTGCGGATTGAAAGCTTTACGTTGATTTTTAATGAAATGCTTAGTTTAGAGCATATCAAAGTTATTTTTAACCTTAGGCAAGTTCCATAAGAGGAATGTGTTTCTTGTTTGATTGTGGACTTGTTATGTGGCTTAGCACAAGGTTTTCCACTAACTTGAGGCTAAAACTAGAAAGTAAGGATCTACTAATTTGACGAGTCTTATGCAAAGCACTTACCTATCCTACAATGTAAATCCATCATGTGGATTTACATGTTTAGGTGAGACGGGTCAGTCTTCCTGAGCCATCGTGCTCACTGCTTGTTTGTTGAAGCGTTTGCAAGGTTCTATGAAGAGTAGGCTCCCGAAGAGGAGACGGACCCCCAAGAGGGAACCACCATCGAACGGGAGCCGTGCATGCCGCCGTGTTAATGTGTGCGTGTGTGCTAGTAGGAACACGTTCACGGGCTGAACGTGAACCTTTTGCTTAGTATACGCCCACGAGTGTGGACTATAACGTTAATTTGTTGTAACTATGTTTATAAACAGGTTATGTAATAAAATTTAGCTTCCGCTTATTGCCTTTTTCGTGTGTTATCTGGTGCTGTCCATCACAGCACCCCTCAGCGATATCCTAGATTGTCAGGACCTTCGGGTCCTCGCAACGTGGCATCAGAGCATCATCAAGGTTTAACACACTTAAAAGGCTAGATTTTCAAAAACTCGGTATAAGGATGTTATTAGTGTATAGTGGCATCATTAACCTACTTGTTATGTCAGAAAATAATGCATCTCGGGACTCTTTATGTCTTGGGTGGGTGCATGTAAGCGCTGTCCACCAGTGTGCACAAGCTTAAGGGTGGAGCCTCACGGGTGGCAGGTAACACGACCAACTTTAGTATCCTCTACGACTCTTCATGTCGTTTGGGGTATTCGAGCAACACGACTCCATGGCGTGCTACGGAAAAGTAGGTGGAGACCCCGTCACATGGTTGGTAACGTGAACACGTAGCTCAAGGCGTGTTTGGCTTGAGAACACCCGTGCGAGTGACGACGGACGGGTGTAGGGAACTGTTATGGTGTTGGGTTCAGTGTGCAGCTGAACCTGATGATTGTGTGGTTTATTGCAGGTAGTCTAACCACAAATCGGTAGACGAGTATCATACGTGTGCGAGAGTCATTTAGTACCACTGAATTAACAAAGCCGGCTAAGTCCAATATAGGTTTTCTTTGTGAGGAACGCAGTACCGGCATGAATTGGGTGACACTTCGACGTCACAGTTCACTAAATGATCAACTTCATTGTAAAAGTCGAAATTTTTGATTCAGAGCACTAAAATATTGATTTAAACTCCTTCCCTTATTCAGGATTTCCAACGTAAACAAGTTTCATCTTATGTAAGATTAGGAACAGGGTCCTCTGTTTCAGCTGAAATAATGCTGAAGTTATACAGAGTGTAGAGGTTGAGTTGTTTTGACGTTGGGGTCATATGATATATTTCTGGAAATATTTGGAAGAGTTCTACAACTTTTATATTTATATCCAGAGGTGTTTCTTCCCTTAACCTGTCGAAATGTGCAGTAGAGTTGAAACTGTACCGAAAACAGGACAGAGTAAATACTCTCTGTAACTCTCTGGCAAATGAGCATATCTTCCTGCATAAAAATCCAAAAATATAATATGATACAGTTATGGAAATTTTATGAGATATGTTACAACTTTGTAATAGAAAGTTTTGTCAAATTAGGTATAGAGTTAACTGGAATTCTTGGATCAAATCAGTACCTCAAGCAGGGAGGTGCTGTCCACTTTTCTCCAGAAATTCTGTTGAATTTGACATCTCATAACTTTTGACCCAGGACAGATCTGAGTGCATACAAATACATTCTGGAAAGATATTGAAGTTAGATTTAACTTTGATATTGAACTCCAGGACTGATTTTGCCCTTAACATGGTCTAAATCTGGGTAGAAGGGAAACTGATCAGTACTGTCATTTTGGACAGCAGATCAGAAATCAAATTTGTGCTAAGTTTGATTTATATTTCCAAGTTTTATGAGTTCAATGACATGTTTTATGTTATAACTCAATGATTTACTGTTAAAAGTAATATTTGACCTTTTTCAAATATGTTTCTACAGATGGCAGAGGATAAACAATTAGAGAATGGATGGGTGGTATCCCATTGTTCTCAACGCAGCGGTTATCCGGATTTATTGAAGCTAATGCTTCAATATTTCGGATATGTGGAGACGCCGCAGTTCCTTGCCAAGGAATAAGGCAAGGAGGGGAACAATACATGGACTGTTCATGTTGATGTTCCAACAGGACCTATGCCACCGGGTTGGGCACCATTCACTGTCACGGTGAAAGGGAGACAACCGGAGGACATGTGGCAAGTGGCAGCCCGCGACACCATGTCGCGTTTCTGTCAACTACACGTGAGAGCTATGGAGGGCACTCTATACGCGCTTGTCCCAGTGGAGGGGCGAGCTAACCCCATGTGATGGGAGCGGTACTTTGAGGCAACTGACCCGAGTTGCCCTAGGTACAAACCCGCGGAGGCGAGCCTCAACCTCCAACTGATGACAGGGAAGCACGTGATGGACAGCCAAGCTGTTCATACGGCTCGACTTTCTGGGGAGCTCAAGGAGAGCACCAGCCGCCAAGACCATTTCGAGAGTGCCCACAACACACTCCGTAATGTGCTTCTCCGAACAATAAAAGACTGAATGACCAACATAATCAGTTGTGTCAGCTGAAGAAGGCGGGAAAGAAAAGCCGTGTTGACATCACGGCTTTGCAACAACAAGTCCAAGCTTTGACCCAGCTGAACGAGGTCCTTACTCAAGAGTGTGATGACGCTATTGACAAGGGGCAGAACCGGTAAATGAACTATAACCAGGCCATGGACGAGGTGTATGCTTTGCCATACCCGTGGTTCTCGACATTACGGTGATGCCGGAACCCAATCCCGAAGAGGAGGTCATGGACCCTGAGCCACCGGCAGAACAAGCGGAGGAAGAAGACCCACAGGAGGTAGACTTTTACTCCGACTAGGGAGTTTACCGTTGCCAAGTAGGGCAGCGAGGGTGGTGTGTAATAACTTGTGTAACAGCGACATGTCGTGTAAACAGTAGTGTGTGTATATGTAGTGACGACATGAGCACTACTTCTCGGAGGTCCGAGAATAATGTATCTTGTATAAAGTGTTTTGCTTTATCAATATATATGAATGTTGTGCAAATTTCTCAATGCCTCACTACATTACTGTACTGTTATTATGGAATTTTCATTAGGACATGTGCTGACCATTCATCTCAATTCCTCTAGAAGTACTTACTACGTCACAGCGTAGTGAACAAGTGGTACTCATATAACCGCGAGGATGGTGATTTGAATCAGGACACACCTGGAACACACGACACATACACCCATCTCGAAAGTGAATGTAGCCTAGTGGGGGGGTGAATAGGCTTTTTGAATTTTGTTAATCCTTGAAACACTTAATAGATTTGTCAAATACGGGGAAATCGGACTAGTCTGGTAGAGTGCGGACTAGTCCGTTTTCTACTCAGAGAAAAATCGGACTAGCCCGGTACTATGCGGACTAGTCCGATATGCGTGGACTAGAGAGATCAAGGTTAATAAATATTTTTACTTCTAGTACCCTGTGTAGCGGAAATTAATTGATAGCTTAGATGTATTACAACAATGAAACAATGAATTATAGAGATCAACTTTGATTTCAATGCTTCAATGCGAATTTCACAAGATTAATTAAACACTAGAATATGATGAACAATAGATGAACACGAGTAAGAGACAAGATTTTATCCCGAGGTTCGATTCCACGAAGGAAATTTACTCCCCGTTGAGGAGTCCACTAAGGATCGGGTCTTCACCAACCCTACCCTCGTTGAATCGCCACGGAGGCCGATTCTCTTCCACTAATCACAAAGGGCAAATAAATCGTTCAAGGGGCCTTCTCACAAGTTGAGGGCTCCCCAAGAATTACAGTGAATGAACACAACCAAACACACTAAATAGATGAATAATAATTGAACAAGAGTGTGCGAGAGATCAAACCCAAGAGCTCAAGATGTGTAGAACAAGTCTCTCCTTTGACCAATTGCTAATCCCTAAAGATTTGATCCTTTTTGGGTTAGAATGTGTGGAGAGATGTGAATTTTGGGCTCGTGGGAGGTGTGACGGTGCAGGGGGTCGAGTTTTTCTGTTGGTATGGCCGTACACCTCTTTATATATTGGGGTTTTCAAAGGTTACGTTAGGGTTTGCGATGTCCGGACTAGTCCATGATGGACTCCGGACTAGTACGGTGTGCGGCGTGTGGAAAACCCTAAGTGTTGTGAGATACCGGACTAGTCCGTAAGAGTGCGGACTAGTCTGATGTCTACTCAGAGATATATCGGACTAGTCCGGTCCATATCGGACTAGTCCGTTTTCTAGTCAGAGAGAAAATCGGACTAGTCCGGTTGATATCGGAATAGTCCACACATGCTGATTTTTGTGCAGTTAGTGTGATTTCTTTCACTTGAGCTCTTGTGGTGTGTTTCTCCAACACATTCTATACTAAGTAATCTAATCTTTTCTGCTCCTGAGCTCTTATCAATTTGGATCCTCCTTCTCCTTTCTTTTTGTGCTTTCTTCCTAATTTCTTTAAGAACCTGCGCTCATCTCAACAATTTTGTTAGGGTCTCATTTGTTTGTCATAAATCAACCAAAACTCACAAGGGATGCCCAGATGCACTTTCAATCTCCCCCTTTTTGGTGATTGATGACAACCAATTGAGATCACACAAATATGATAAAAAGTTCAGATTTTCATAAAGTGTGCACATACGAGCTTTGAGCAAAATAGGCAATGTAGACATAAGACATATGTGCACTCTTTATGGTGGGGTGAAAAACTATGTGTGTGAGCAATAATTTTGATGTGAGAATATCATAATGAACATAATCATAAAATCATCTAGAGTCTCAATCCTACATAGCAGTTTTAAACATACACCATTAACCATAAGCATAACATAGTTATCATTTCACATCACATGTCCAAAAGCATAATGATAGCATAATTCTTATAAAAGCTCATTTCTTAAACTAGGACATAAAAAAAGAGCCTAAGACCTAAGACTCCCCCTCAATCTTTCCCCCTTTGGCATCAAGGCACCAAAAAGAAGGAGAGGAGGGATCTATTTGTCATCGCCGGCTCACTCCTCGTTGTCGGTCCTTTCTTCGTCTTCATCATCAGACCGAGGAGGAGGAGGAGGAGGAGGAGGAGGAGGAGGAGGAGGAGGAGGAGGAGGAGGAGGAGGAGGAGGAGGAGGAGAGGAACCACTCGTCGTGCCAAAGTAGGCACACTCTGATGGTGAGAGAGAGGAGGAAGCTCTATGAAGTCAGATGCAGAGTCCTATGAGATGACTGGAGATCCAATGGGCTCAATCTCCAGTTTTTGGCATATTGCTTTAACATTGGCCTTCATGTATCTCATTTCCTCTTTTCTTGCCTTGTTCATCTTATGAAGCTTCACCTCAGTTTTGCGGCAAGAACCAAAGATAGCAGCCAAAAACTTCATAATCCCACTAGGCGACCCTTTGTGAGGAGGGGCCCTAGTCTTGGATGAAGGCCTTGCATCTTCTCAAGCTCTCTCTGGATGTTCTTTAGGTGATTCAGGTGAGGGAGCAGCTGGGAGAGTGGCTTGATGGGGCTTCTAAGGCCTTAGAGCAGTATGCTCCACATCCTTCACAAACTCAATTCCTGTGACTTTTTCAATCATGAACATCAAGTATGGTGCATAGCCACAGGAACGGATTGATGTGCAGGATATGTTCACCATGTCATTCCAAATGTAATTGAAGATATCAAATTTTCTCCTCCTGCTGATTACTTTCATCAAGGTTCTCAAGTAACCTTGGACACTCCCGACATCTCCATCCTTTGGAGCAATGGTCTTCCGGAGCACTCTGTTGAGAACAATGAAGAAGGGCTTCATGTTCTTGGTTGAGGGAGGATTTTATGGGAGTCGAATATCATAGAGGAATTCCATCTTGTCCTTCTCCACAACACCAAGATTGTGAATCAAAATCTCATCACTGCCGGTGTCCTCAAGGTGCAGCAGTCTGGCAAACTCAGTATACGCAATCGTGTACTTGGATCCATGAGTCATCCAAGTCACTTTGTCTTCTCCATCGTGGGCAAAGTGGCAAGTTGCATAGAACTGGGCGATGATCTCATCATTCCCGTTGTATCTGAATGAGAGAAAGTCCTTGAGTTCGTGTCTCTCTGCAGCCTCTATTACCTCCTTAAAGGCTTCACAACTCTTCCTTTCAAAATATGTCCAGTTGATCCATTGACTGCGGACCACTGGAGTCTTCATTTGGAGGTACACCGACTTGTAGTAGTCCGAGTGGAAGTTGCTCCAAAATCTCTTGTTAGCTGCCCTTTTTGCAGTGCTATAGGCATCAACCTTCCTCAGGTTCCATGCCACATCACTCCCCTTGCCATTGAACTTCTCCTCCGAGGGATCCATATTTCCCTGCCTTGGAGCTGTCATCTTAAGGGGACCAATCGGGCCGGAAGCAAGCCCCTTTCCCTTGCCCTTGGTTTGGCGTTGAGTCGCCGAGCTAGAATCAGCCATATTTGCTCTTGAAGTTGTTATCCTGATTGTAACCTTTCAGTGAACCCTAGGTGGGGTGACCACGATCTTGTCTCCTTTTGGAGCGAGACTCCGGAATATGCAACATCACATTTTGATCTTTATCCATCTCGGCCTCAAAGTCGGAGAGATTCTCATTCGATCCCGACATGATTTCTGACAAGGAAGATATAAAGGATATGAATAATCAAGGATGACAAGGGATTGCAATGAATTGACATAAGATAAGATTCTGATCAGGGCATACCGGACTAGTCCGGTGTTCAAGGTCGGACTAGTCCGGAGTACCGGTGTTCATTGGCTGTTCAAACCCTAACTTGTCGAAATTTGAGGTTATTCAATGCAAATATGATCTAGGGTATATGAAATACATCAATAAAGCATGTATTGACTAGAGGAGCTAGGCTAATTGAGCAAAAACAAGGAAAATCGAAGGTTCTAGGGTTTGGAGAGAAGTTTACCAAATCCTTCAATTCGAGACGTTGAAGGAGTTCTTGATGCGGACTAGTCCGGGGTCTTCGATCCCTTTGCAGTGGAGATAGATTCCCACGGAGATTTGGGTGGTTTTGATGGAGAAATCGCAAATCCGCCTTGGGAGCACTTGAGTGAGGAGAGAGAATGTGGGAGGGGTTGTGAGAATAAAGGAGATTAGGTATGAGATGGCCCTAGGGTTATGGAGTCGAAATATCGGACTAGTCCGTGGTTATCCGGACTAGTCCGGACTAGCGGACCAAGTGCGGACTAGTCTGCAAGTGCAGACTAGTCCAGGGTGACCACAGACTAGTCCGTGGTCCCTTGTATAGAAAAGTACAAAACACTTATATATATGTATTCAATGGTTCCTAATAAGGAATAGAGGACAAAGACACACATATATTCTTGATGAATATGATCAGTTAACATACAATAATCAAGCTATGACCATAATTCATCAAGATCATGTAACTAACATAGTTTTAGGAGAAAAAAGAGAGAGATGATTTTTCAACACAATTAACATGATTTTTAGGATGGCATACAGGTATGCAAGTTTTCAAGCCACGTTCCGAGCATCAAGTATATTTAGTTCATTCCGGAGCTGACAAAAGCGTTTTTCATCAAGTGGCTTGGTAAAGATATCGGGTAGTTGTTTTTCAGTGTTGACATGAGAAATGGCTATGTCTCCTTTCATTGGGTGATCTCTCAAAAAATGATACCGGATATCTATGTGTTTGGTTCTAGAGTGCTCAACAGGGTTATGAGCAATTTTAATTGCACTCTCATTGTCACAAAGGAGTGGAATGCGACTTATATTGTAACCGTAATCCCTTAGAGTTTGTCGCATCCAAAGCAGTTGTGCACAACAACTCTTTGCTGCAACATACTCCGCTTCGGCCGTGGATAAGGCAATTGAATTTTGTTTCTTGGAGGACCAAGAAACTAAGGATCTACCTAGGAATTGGCAAGTACCGTAAGTACTTTTTTTATCTACCTTGCATCCAGCATAATCTGCATCAGAGTATCCAATGATATTGAATTTTGAACCTTTGGGATACCAAAGGCCTAGGTTGGGTGTATGAACTAAATATCTCAAGATCCTTTTAACGGCTGTCAAATGACATTCCTTAGGACTGGCTTGAAACCTTGCACACAAACATACACTCAACATGATATCAGGTCTAGATGCACATAAATAAAGTAAGGAGCCAATCATGGAACGATATACCTTTTGATCTACATTTGGTCCATCTTCATTGAGATCCAAGTGTCCATTAGTCGCCATGGGAGTCTTTATGGGCTTTGCTTTGTCCATTCCAAACTTTTTGAGAATGTCTTGAGTATACTTTCTTTGGCTTATGAACGTCCCGTCCTTTTGTTGCTTCACTTGGAATCCCAAAAAGTACCTCAACTCTCTCATCATGGACATCTCGAATCTATCTGTCATAATCTTACTAAATTCTTGACAAAAGGATTTGTTAGTTGAACCAAATATAATGTCGTCAACATAGATTTGGCAAATGAGGAGATCATCATCAAAGTGTTTAGTGAACAAGGTGTAATCAGCTTTTCCAATCTTGAAGTCATTTTGAATAAAAAAATCTCTGAGGCACTCATACCAAGCTCTAGGAGTTTGTTTGAGGCCATAGAGAGCCTTATGCAGTTTGAACACATAGTCGGGGTGCTCTTGATCTTCAAAACCAGGTGGTTGCTCCACGTACACCTCCTCCTTGATCGGTCCATTGAGAAAGGCGCTTTTCATGTCCATTTGATAAAGCTTGAAATCATGGTGAGTAGCATATGCAAGTAATATACGAATCGATTCAAGCCTAGTTACGGGAGCGAAAGTCTCGTCGAAATCCAAACCTTCGACTTGTGAGTACCCTTTTGCCACAAGTCGTGCCTTGTTCTTTCTCACCACTCCATGTTCGTCTTGCTTGTTGCGGGAGACCCATTTAGTGCCGATGACGTTGGACTTGGGTCTTACAAGCTCCCACACTTCATTCCTTTTGAAGTTGTTCAATTCTTCTTGCATCGCCATCACCCAGTCCGGATCTTTTAATGCATCCTCAACCTTGTATGGTTCCAAAGAAGATACAAAAGAATAGTGTTCACAAAAATTAGTTATGCGAGATCGAGTTATTACTCCCTTTCGGATGTCACCGATTATGTTGTCGACGGGGTGTTTGGTATACTCTTGGATGTGGCACTTGTGGTCTTGAATCTTCATTATCATCTTCTTCTCCCCCTGGATAGTTGCCCTCATTAATGTTTTGATCTTCTTGATTTTCTTGAGGTTGATCTTGTATGGAAGTTCCCCCCTCGATCATTTTCCTCCACCTGTGGTTCATTTTCGTCATTCGCATTTGAAGGTGGCACTTGTGGTCGAACATCGCCCAATGCCATTCTTCTCAATGCTTGACATAGAGCTTCTTCTTGATCTAGCACACATTGATCAACTTGCTCTTCTTGAGAGCCGTTAGTTTCATCAAACACTACGTCACGTGCTACTTCAACAAGTCCGGAGGTTTTGTTGAAGACACGATAAGCGTAGGAGTTCGAATCATAGCCAAGTAAGAAACCTTCATCGGACTTCAAAGCAAACTTCGAAGCCATTTGCTTCTTATTTAAAATATAACATTTTGAACCAAAAACTCAAAAGTATGAAATATTCGGCTTGTTACCCGTGAGTAGTTCATATGAAGTTTTCTTGAGTAACCGATGAAGATATAGTCGGTTTATGGTGTGACAAGCGGTGTTAACCGCTTCAGCCCAAAACCTGTCCGAAGTCTTGTATTCATCGAGCATTGTTCTCATCATCTCAATGAGAGTTCTGTTCTTCCTTTCGGCTACTCCGTTTTGTTGAGGAGTATATGGTGATGAGAATTCGTGCTTTATCCCTTCTTCGTCTAGATACTCCTCAACTTGGGTGTTCTTGAATTCTGTCCCATTGTCACTTCGTATGTTCTTGATCTTCAATGAGAATTCATTTTGGGCATGCTTGATGAACTTCTTGAGGGTTCCTTGAGTTTCTGTCTTATCATGCAAAAAGAAAACCCACGTGAAGCGTGAAAAATCATCAACAATGACTAGACCGTATTCATTACCACCGATGCTTATGTAAGCAATTGGACCAAATAGATCCATGTGGAGGAGCTCAAGCGGTCTTGTTGTAGTCATGACATTCTTCACGGGATGGGGTGTTCCTACTTGCTTCCCTGCTTGGCACGCTCTACACGGCCTGTCTTTCTAAAAAAACAACATCCTTTAAACCTCGGATGTGATCGCCTTTGAGGAGTTTTTGAAGATTCCTCATACCAACATGTGCTAGCCGTCTATGCCACAGCCAACCCATGTTGGTCTTTGCAATCAAGCATGTGTCAAGTTCAGCTTTATCTTTATTGAAGTCAACTAGATAAAGTTTTCCCTTCAACACACCCTTGAATGCAATTGAGTTATCACTCCTTCTAAAGACAGTCACACCCTCATTAGTGAATACGCAATTATAACCCTTGTCACATAATTGAGATATGGACAAAAGGTTATAATCCAAGGAGTCAACGTGTAAAACATGAGAGAGAGTATGTTGTGATGAAATTGCAATTTTACCGGTACCAAGCACTCTTCCTTGACTATTATCACCAAATTAAATGCCTTCGTTTGGATCTTAATTTTCTTCATATTACATGAGCATTCTTCTTTCTCCAGTCATGTGATTGGTGCATCCACTATCTAGCACCCATTTTGATCCACCGGATGAATAAGTGTGCAAAAACAATTTATGCCTTGGTCTTAGGTACCCAAGCTTGCTTGGGTCCTTTGAGGTTAGTCACAAGTGATTTGGGCACCCACACATGAGACTTAGTGTTCCCATGGCGTGGCCCAACATATTTAGCATAAACTCTTCCAAAATTACTTTTCATAAGTACAAATGAAGCATCAAAAGTTCTAAATAGAAGTTGTTGTTCATATGTGTTCACAGTGTTAAATTTATTAACATTATTAAGTTTTCTAACTTGAGAAGAGTTTCCCTTGACAAAGGCAATGCAACCCTTGTTATTCTTGTGGCTTCTAGCATTTTGCTTTTCACCATTAGAATATCCAATGCCATATTTGACATTAGGAGGTCTTGTGACCGAGTATGCACTGCGTGCATACTTGATCTTCTCCTTGTCAAATATGCCACTTTGAGAAGATTGCTTGTCCTTTGTCAAGTTTGGCTTTTTATTCAAGTTAGTGTCACTTTTGGCACAAGCACAAGTAATACTAGTTTCAGATTTTATATGTTGAGAAGGTGAGCTTGAAGTGGATGAAGAACCATTTTGCTTGAGTGACTCAACTTGTACCTCAAGGATCTCGTTAACTTTGGTTAAGTTAGCAAGTTCATTCTTGATGATGGTGTTTGAGTCTTTTAACTTCAAGCAAGCTTCCTTGCTTGAAGCTAACTCAAGTTCTAGTGATTTATTTTGTTCCTTTTCAGGTTCAAGAAGCTTTTCAATCTCAAGATATTCCTCCTTTTGGGAGATGATCATATCTTCCTGATGATTGACTAACTTCTCCATATCGACAAGCTTATCAAATAGAAATTTCATCTTAGCAGCTGTCTTTTTGTCTAAACACCTAAGCATATATTCATTTTCATCACTGCTATCATCCTCACTAGAATTATCACTATCACTAGTAAAAGAATGCGAGAAGGAAGAGTTAGTTGTTACCTTTCTTTTACCTTCCTTTGCCACTAGACAAGTGTTGTCGGTGTCCTTCCATACGCCCATGGTTGGGAAGAGAGTGGATTTCTTGGTAGTCTTCTTTATGGCTATGGTGGCCATCTCCTCTTCTTCTCCGGATGAGGATTCATCATTGGAGTCCCACTCCTTCCCTAGATGTGCTTGGCCATATTGCTTCTTCTTCTTGAACATTTTCTTTGGTTGAGGCTTGTTGTCTTTAGTCTTCTTCTTGTTTTCTTCATATGGACAATCTACTATGAAGTGATCATATTCTCCGCAGTTATGTGGGGAACCCCTTCCGGGATCTACACTCCAGGATACACATTGGGTGGCACCGTGCGATGCGACATCCAACAGCATACATGAAAAGAACCATAAAGTACAAAGTCTTTATTTCTCAAGATAGTGTCATTTACAAAATAATGTACCACGAAGGTACACGCAGCGGAATATACATACACACTTACTCTCGGTCCTAACTATGCAAAAGAGAAGACGTCCAGCCCGCGGCCGCTTCTTACTAGCTTCCACAAAGATGAGTGCAGCGGCAGGGTCTCCGGTGAGTCTCTGATGGCTCACCAGACAACCATATTCATAGCAAATTTTATAACCTGCAAAACACTAATAATGCAACTGTGAGCACGATGGCTCAGCAAGACTTAACCAACACTCCTAAACCTTGGAACTCTACATGCAGGGATTACTAACATAGGAAAAGTATAATGCAATAACGACATGCCTACACATTAATCCTTACTTTCAGTTTAATAGCAGCAGATTATTATGCCTTAGGCAGCCCTCACATCGGAAGTCCACAATCAAACAAGAAAAGCTTTCCTCCGATGTGGTGATGCCCAAAGAGGAAAATAAACTTAATGAGCTCTACAACTACAGCATACATGGTTGGCAATACAATGAATTTAAGAACTTCACATCAGCAATAATTCATCACAGTTTATCTGGAATTTATTACTATGTCACAACTCAGTGAACAAGTGGTACTCATATAACCGCGAGGGACGGTGATTGCAATCAGGACACACCCGGAATACACAACACATACACCCGCCTCGAAAGACTCACGTGAGCTCTTTCTTACGTTGTATGCAGCAACCTTTCACCCGTCACTCCAATGCCGAACCAGTTCTGCCGACCCATCAGAAGGGCCACTACACGGAACACATCGAAGTTGCTCCGCTAGCGGGTTTACACCTTTGACACCAACCCCCAAAGGACGGCCGTATAAGTTTCGACACGAGAGTACCCGAGTTACATCGGTTTATCGGGTCCCATATATCCGATATGCATCTGGTACTGTTCAAACTTGCTCAGTAGGGTGGCATACGCAACGGTCCTTAACTGACACAAACAGAGCTACAGCCACACAGGCCCAACGTCCTGCTGCTCCTACTCTCTGCTCGGTCTCATTTTCGATTCCAGAACTTTCATTCTCTAGAATCATACCCCGCTGAACCAACATCCTAAACTCGCGGGTAGCTTCCAACTACCCGACTTGTACCAGATCCTATACAACTTTAGCCTAGCAGAAACTACACGAAGGTAACCTATTCTACCCTGTACTCCAAGGGTTTGTGGGTCATGCATTTGGAGTATCAATCACCTTGACCTAATGCACAATACATACTAGACCCATAAAAGTGATACAAAGTAGAATATAACTAAAAAGTTGTTAAATGCAAACCGGGGCTTGCCTTATGTTGCTGCAGGTTTATTTCTAACTTAAAGTCAGTAGCTTTGTGACGAGTAAAGCTTCAAGTTTCTGTTCTGTGTCGAATGCCTCGTCAAGCTCCTTCGTCGTTTTTCCTACCGATATGAACATGCACAGTTTTATGTTGCAAGTAAAAACATTATAAAACAAAAGTGTTTTATGACTTGAGAATGATTTAAACCAACTAAGACTCGAGATTTGGGTTCTGGTTATGTGTTGTACAGAGAAAGAATCATTTTGGATCAATGGAGGTCTTTGGAATAAAGTTCAAAGAAACAGCTATTGGACATAAATATGAAGGTGGACATAATTGGCAGAAAACTGGAGAAGATGATCTCAACTTGCTCTGAACTTTTTACAGTGGTCCATAGATCATAAATATGTATGGCTTGCAAAATTTCAGACAAAGTTGATGAAAGATGTGGCCGAGGGAATTTTCTTACTATTTGGCTTCTCTGAAATCCTATGGCAATTATTGTGTCTTGTCATGCTCCAAATTTGGTTTTTAAAAAAACTTGAGAGTCTCATGAGTCCATAGGACTTGGTTTCACCATTTTTGGAGCTTCCTACACAGAGATATGAATTTTTCGAACTTGGTTAAAAGTCTGAAAATGTCTCTGTTCATTTTCCCATTTTTCAGAGACATAGAGGATTCAAACAACATTTGGCCAAGCAAATGGAGTCCAATGCCTCTGAAAATTTTACTGGAGTTCAAGTATTATTGGAAGAATGTCCCGCCAAAATTTGGGAATTTTCCAATTAACAGAACCCCTGTAAAAATTCATAACAGATTTTAATAAATGAATTAATGAACCAAATCCAGGGATTTTCATAAACATTGGGCTGCATCCCTGGATAGTACTCTTTGAGATGAATCCAACAAAATTTGTTTCGCAATTTTTGGACACTTCTACACAAAGTTATCGCTCTCCAAAGTTTGAACTGAATTGGGAAAATCTGGAAAATGTTTAAATGCCGACAGTGGGTCCCACTCGTCATCCCTAACCTCCAGCCTTGCGCCAAACAGAGCAGTGGCGGCTCCATCCGGCAAGGTCGCCGGAAAGGCACTTCCTAGCCACCTCCGGACCCCCTGCTGCCCCCCCCATTTTCCCCCACGCTGAACACGTTGGTGAGGTCGCCGGCGGCTGAAACTCGCCGGAAAACAGGGCGCATCGGCAACAGCAAACCCTAGGGCTCTGGCGAGGTCGTGCACCGTGAATTCTCCACCAAATGGTCGGTTCTTGGGCTCTAAAGCACCATGGGGTCATGTAGAAGACTGACATGAGATCTAAACAAGCCGGGGTGCGTTCAAAACCTATCGGCACCGTGCGCCCGATATGGTCCAGCGGTATACCCTCGAAAAGAACTCGGATTCCTCACTCTACACTCAATTTATTGGTCAAAAATCGATGGAGGAGGTGTGCTAGGCAGTTAAGATCCTGTGTTTGAAGTTTGAGACACAACCAACACGAATTGAGGACGAATTTTGCAATTCCTTACCTCAAGGTCAGTTTCTGCCGCCCGGGAGAAAATCTTGAAATTCTCCCTCTATGATCAATGGCTAGGGCTGAGCTTCGGAGGTGAGCAACTAGGCTTGTAAGTGCACCGATGGGGTGGCTTGCTTGGGTGTGATCACTCCTGGTTTGGGCTGGCCACGGCGACCAGTTCGGTTTTTCGGTGTTCCACACAGAAGCTGCAGAACCTTTGCTGTTTTTCCGGTGCAAGCAAGCTCGGGACAGGGTAGGAGAAGGGCTGGCCGACTAGAGCACTGGTGGGCGCAGCTTTTTCGTGTGGAGAGCTCGGGCAAAGGAGAAGCACTGGTGTGTGATCGAGACAAACAGAGGCAGCGCCGGTTGTCTCTGTTTTCTGTGAGGGCGCCCGAGGTCGATTCAACTCCTTATCGTGAGCAACAGAACGCTTCGTGCTGTGACCACGTCGTGAGCAGCTCGCCAGCTCAAGGAAGGAAGCAGGAGGTGGCTTCTGTGGCTCATGCGGTGGCGCTCTTCCGGTTGCTGAGAAACAGAGCACGGCAACAACTTCTACGTGTGTCTCTGACCAGTGGGGTCCACGTCCCCTCTCCCTCTCATCCTCCAAATTCGTTTTAAATAGAAAATAAGCTCCAAATTTGATCAAACTTGGAGGATAGGCCAAAAGAAATATGAGGAACACAATGGTGCACTCGAATTTGAATTTTGGTGAAGTCGGAATTTGAAACTGAGATTTAAATTCAAATTCAATTTTTTCCCATTTAAATTCCAAAAAATAGGAAATCCTTTTCAAATCCTCTGAAAATTTGCCGGGCTATTATTGGATGTGTGGAGAACCAAATGATAGCTTTAGATCTCCGTGTTTGGGAATTTTTGCAAGTTCAAGTTTAGATTTGGAGCTCACACCTTTAAATTCAAGAGTTTAAATTTCCTCTCATTTTTCTCGGTGTGATTTGCAGCTCCACTTGCTAGAATTTTCGGGATTTCACAAGTTATAGCACGCCCGTCTCATCTTGGGTCTTTGTTTGTCCCTTTGTCTTACTTCGTTTGAGCTGCTACCCTTTCTTCTTCTCATCATTTTAGTGAACTTCTTCATGAACAAGATCATGTCTTTTTCATCGATATCACTACTTTCATCATCACTGTCGTCAAAGCAACTCCTCTCTTCTTTGCCGAGGTGAGATCGGAAATTTCCTTGACATGCTTGGCTTGCTTCTCCATCATTTCAAAGTTGATGGTCTTGTCAAGAAGTTCGTCTGGGGTCATTTTCCGGTACCCGGGGCTTTCTGTAATCATAGAGCAAAGAGTCACGTTGCGAGGCATGAATGCTCTGAGAATCAACTTCACGACCCCATGATCATTCCACTTTTTGCTGCCATAAGCTCGGACTTTGTTGATAAGATTCTTCAGTCGATTGTACATATCTTGTGGTGATTCATCTTCTTCTATCGTGAATCTTCCCAATTCACCTTCAATCATTTCTATCTTGGCTTCACGTACATGATGGTCACCTTCATGTGCGGTTTGTAGTGTGTCGCATATCTCCTTTGCAATTTCGAGTCCGTCCACCTTGGTGAACTCGTCTCAGCTCAGTGATGATGTGATCACAGCTGCAGCTTGAGCATTCCGATGAACGGCTTGTTCTTTGCTTGGAGTTAGCTCTTCATCATCATCTGGGATATCTATTCCTGTACACACTATATGTCACAAACTTGGGTTAAGAGATATAAGGTGCATTTTCATGTTTTGTCTCCACATTGAATAGTCATTGCCATCAAAGTAAGGTGCTTTCCCTAGAGGAATTGATAAGTAATGACTATTGTTAGAATTCAAAGGCTCATAGTCAAAAGGATATCGGGAGTAGTCTGTGTGACTACCCCCTTTCTTCTTCTTTTCATCATAGATCTTCTTCTTCCCTTTTGGGGAGAGTGCCTTCTTCCATAGAAGAGCCTTGAGTTGGAGCACCTCCTCATCATCGTCCTCACTGTCTTGAATGGCGTCGAGTAGCTTCTTTAGCTTTTGAGTCCTTTCAGCATCACCCTTTTCATCGTCGATCTTCTTGTGTACGTCCTTGATTTCCGACATCGTCTATTCGAGCGGTGAGTCTCTTTTGAAGAGTTTGGCTCTGATACCAATTAAATGTAGCCTAGAGGGGGGTGAATATGCTTTTCAAATTTTGTTAATCACTGAAACACTTAATAGATTTGTCAAATACAGGGAAATCGGACTAGTCTTGTAGATTGCGGACTAGTTCGTTTTCTACTCAGAGAAAAATCGGACTAGTCCGGTACTGTGCGGACTAGTCCGGTATGCGTGGACTAGAGAGATCAAGGTTGATCAATATCTTCACTTCTAGTACCCTGTGCAGCGGAAATTAATTGATAGCTTAGATGTATTACAATAGTGAAACAATGAATTACAGAGATCAACTTTGATTTCAATGCTTCAACGTGAATTTCACAAGATTAATGAAACACTAGAATATGATTAACAATAGATTAACACGAGTAAGAGACAAGATTTTATCCCGAGGTTCGATTCCACGAAGGAAATCTACGTCCCCGTTGAGGAGTCCACTAAGGACTGGGTCTTCACCAACCCTACCCTCGTTGAATCACCACGGAGGCTGATTCTCTTCCACTAATCACAAAGGGCAAATAAATCGTTCAAGGGGCCTTCTCACAAGTTGAGGGCTCCCCAAGAATTACAGTGAATAAACACAACCAAACACACTCAATAGATGAACAATAATTGAACAAGAGTGTGCGAGAGATCAAACCCAAGAGCTCAAGATGTGTAGAACAAGTCTCTCCTTTGACCAATTGCTAATTCCCAAAGATTTGATCCTTTTTGGGTTAGAATGTGTGGATATATGTGATTTTTGGGCTCTTGGGAGGTGTGACGGCGCAGGGGGTCGAGTTTTTTCTGTTGGTATGGCCGTACACCTCTTTTTATACTAGGATTTCCAAAGGTTACTTTAGGGTTTGCGATGTCCGGACTAGTCCGGTGTGCGGCGTGTGGAAAACCCTAAGTGTTGTGAGATACCGGACTAGTCCGTAAGAGTGCGGACTAGTCCGATGTCTACTCAGAGATATATCGGACTAGTCCGATCCATATCGGACTAGTCTGTTTTCTAGTCAGAGAGAAAATCGGACTAGTCCAGTTGATATCGGACTAGTCGGCACATGCTGATTTTTGTGCAGTTAGTGTGATTTCTTTCACTTGAGCTCTTGTGGTGTGTTTCTCCAACACACTCTATACTAAGTAATCTAATCTTTTCAGCTCCTGGGCTCTCATCAATTTGGATCCTCCTTCTCCTTTCTTTTTCCGCTTTCTTCCTAATTTCTTTAAGAACCTGCGCTCATCTCAACAATTTTGTTAGGGTCTCATTTGTTTGTCATAAATCAACCAAAACTCACAAGGGATGCCTAGATGCACTTTCAGAAAGACTCACACAAGAGCTCTATCTTTCGTTGTATGCAGCAACCTTTCACCCGTCACTCCAATGTCGAACCAGTACTACCAGCCCATCAGAAGGGCCACTACCCGGAACACGTCGAAGTTGCTCCGCTAGTGGGTTTACACCTCTGACACCAACCCCCAAAGGATGGCGATATAAGTTTTGACACGAGAGTACCCGAGTTACATCGGTTTCCTGGCCCCAATAATTCCAGTATGCATCCAGTACTGTTCAAACTTGCTCAGCAGCGTGGCGTACGATCGGTCCTTAACCGACACAAGCAGAGCTACGGCAACACAGGCCCAACGTCCTGCTGCTCTTACTCTCTACTTGGTCTCCTTTTCCATTCCAGTTATTCCATTCTCTAGAATCATACCCATTTGAACCAAAATCCTAGCCTCGCGAGTAGCTTCCAACTACCTAACTTGTACCGATTTCTATACAACTTAAGCGTAGCAGAGAACACACGTGATGGTAACCAGTTCTACCCTTCCACTACAAGGGTTTGTGGGTCATGCATTTGGAGTATCAATCACCCTTGACCTAATGCACAATACATACTAGACCAATGAAAGTGATACAAAGTAAAATATAACTAAAAGCTGTTAAATGCAAACCTGGGCTTGCCTTATGTTGTTGTCGGTTTGACCCTAAATTAAAGTCAGTAGCTTGGTGACGAGTAAAGCCTCAACTTGCTGCTCCGAGTCGAGTTCCTCGTTGAACTCCTTCGTCGTGTTTCCTACCGATATGAATATGCACAAGTTTATATTGCAAGTAAGCGAATTATAAAACAAAAGCTTTTCTGACTTAATAAGGGTTCAGACCCACCAAGACATGAGAGTTGGGTTCTACTGTGTGTTGAAACAGAGAAAGGATATTTTTGAGCAGTGGAAGTTTTTGGAGTAATATTCAAAGTATCTATATAATAGACATAAGTATGAAGTTTGATAGAAATAGCAGAAAACTGGAGAAGAAGACTTCAACATGCTCTGAAATTTGTATAGTAGTCCATAGATCATACAGAGGTATGATTTTGCAAAATTTCAGACACAGCTGATGTAGGATGTGGTCTAAAGAATTTTCTTAGCTATTTGGCTTTTCTAAATTTCTATGGAAATTCTAGGGTCTTGGCATGCTCCAATTTTGGCTTTTCAGAATCTTAGAAGTCTTATGAGTCTAGGACTTGGTTTCAACATTTTTGGAGTTCCTTACATAGAGATATGGAATTTACAAGATTGGGAAAATCTCTGAAAAAGTCTGTTATTTCTCCTATTTTTCAGAGACATAGAAAATGGAAACAGCATTTGGCCAAGCAAATGAGGTCCAATGCCTCTGAAACTTTACTGGAGTTCAAGTATATTTAGAGGAAGGTTCTGCCCAAAATTGGGAATTTTCCAATAAACAGAACTCCTGTAATTAATTCCCTAAGATTTTCTTTAACTGAATTAATGAGCCAAATCCATGGATTTTCATAAATATTGGGATGCACTCCTCGATAGTACTCACTGAGAGGAATCCAACACAATTTATTTTGGAATTTTTGGACAATTCTACACAAAGTTGTGGCCGTTTGAAACTTGAACCAAAGACTGAAAACAAAGAAATGTTTAAATTGCTGACAATGGGCCCCACCCCAGGGTTGTCTTCCACCTCGCGCCAGCGGCGGCGCACGGCGGCGTGCGCCAGTGAGGGTTGCCAGACCGATGTTTCCGGTCGCTGGCGGAGCTAAAACTTGCCGCCCCCACGTTTTCGACCATGAGGAATTCAACGACGAGGTCGGTTTAGACTCGTTTTGGCCGGAACACCCCACACGGCAGCGAGGGTTCCGTCGACATCGGAAATCCTTATTTCTCCACCAAATCTTCGGTTCTTTGGCACTATAGCATCAGTGGAGTGTGTAGAACATGAAATGATGAAGCTTTGGGGCTGAAAACGTCGGAAACTACCTCCTCGACGGTGAGCCAAGGTGATTTTTGCCAGTGGCGAGAAAAAAATGGCTCTAACGTAGCCGATCCTCGACAGCTTATGTTTATTCTTCTTCGAGGATGACCGCTAGGACATGAGGAAATTACTTACACGCGAGATCGATCATTGGTTGTCCGTGTAAACCGAATTTCGGTTTCAACCGATCTCGGGTCGATAGCACTAGGGTTTTGGAGTTTCTGAAATTCATGCTACACAGTCGATCGTTTGCCAAACGGCTTTCAGCTACACCATCTAGGGCTACCCACACACCTTTCTTGTGTAGGAAGTTGTTGGAGAGGGTGGTCGTAGTGGGCTGTCGACGGTGAGCCGAAGCGAGGTTCCGCCGGGTCACCTCGGCACGTTGGCGACGTTCCTTAATTGGCGGCCAACAGCAGGAAGCAACACCAGAGTGGAGAAGGGCAAACGCCAGAGCACATGCGTGCGCTTCTTTTATGTGTGGAAAGCTTGATCATTCGTGTTCGAGTGGCGGTGTGCGATCGGAAAACCGAGAGTGCCGCGTCGGCTGTTCTTCGCGCGGGGAAGAAAGAACAGGGAGGCGGCAAGAGCTGGGAGAGAAGAAGTTCGATGTTGCTTCACATGGGAGGGATAAGAGCGAGCCACCGATCAGAAGAACGCCTAGGCAGGCAGCTCGTGCCGGCAGCTGCCCTCGCGGTGGCACGCGCTGAAGAACCGATGGTTTGAGATTCCCACATGTCCTTTGTCCGAAATCCACCAAAATTGGAGATTAGGGAAAAAGAGATACGAGAAATTTGAATCTGAAATTATATTTCAAAATTGAGCACATTTGGTTCAGTTTCTAAATTCAAATTTGGAATCTCCCTCAATTATCCCTTTGAATAAATGGTATATGAGCTCCAAAATTATCCAAATTTGGATTATAAGCTCTTTGATACATGAGGAGTGCAATAATGAATTCACTTGTATGTATTTGGACAATCTGAATATGAATCCTTTTAAAAGATTCAAATTGTGTTTTTAAATTTCCCCTCCACATTCTTCATAGTGATAGTTGACATGAACTCAAATCAGGAAGTAAAGTTTCCCCCTCAAATTCACCTGTGCTAAGCATGAGTTGAAGACAATTTTTAACTCTCTCATAGGTCCATTTTATGCTTATCATTTTATGTAACACAAAATAAATCTTTATTCCCCTTTAACTTAGCATCATAAGTTGAGATAGAACTTTACAAAAATCAGGGCTGTTACATTCTCCCCCCCCCCACCTTAAAAGAATCTTGTCCCGAGATTATAAAAAGAAAGAGGAAGGGAGAAAGCTACTAGACACATGATGCTAATAAGTCGGGAAAATTTAAATGGAGAAAATCCTCGCTTTCCCACGTGGCTTCATCAGCGGTATGGTTGCTCCACAAGACTTTGTAAAATCACAATGTCCGACTTCTTGTGGCGTGAGTCTTCTCGTCGATAATATGGGTCGGATACTCAGAATAAATGAGATTCGGTTGAAGGTACTCGATGTTCTCCATACGAACTGCAGCTGAGTACTTAAGACATTTTCGCAGCTGAGAAACGTGGAAAACATTGTGAATACCCGAAAGTGATGTGGGCAGCTCCAGACGATAGGCCATGGGTCCGCATACCTCGATGACGGCAAATGGGCCGATGAATCACGGAGCAAGTTTTCCCTTCACTCCAAAACGTTGAATCCCTTTCATGAGAGAGACACGAAGATACACGTGGTCCCCGATGTCGAAGTGGAGAGGTCGACGTCTTTTATCTGCATAGCTTCTTTGCCGAGATTGTGCAGCCTTTAAGTTGGCTTGAATCACCCGCTCTCATTCTCCAGCTTCATTTACAAGATCAATCGCGTAGACCACTCTCTCGCTGGACTCACACCAATTCAGTGGTGTGCGGCACTTCCGGCCATAAAGAGCATCATACGGGGCCATCTTGATGCTTGATTGATACCCATTATTATAGGACAATTCTGCTAACGGTAGATTGTCATCTCAATTCTTCCCATGATCGATGACACATGCCCTTAGCATATCCTCCAGAATCTGATTCACACTTTCTGTTTGACCATTAGTTTGCGGATGATACGCTGAACTCCGAATTAACTTGGTTCCCAATGAAGCATGTAGTTGCTCCCAGAATCTGGATACGAATAACGCACCTCGGTCAGAGACGATGATGCGGGGAACCCCGTGTAAACACACGATTCTAGAGATGAACAGCTCCGCATACTTCTTTGCAACATATTTGGTATGGACTGGAATGAAATGATCTGTCTTGGTCAAACGATCGATGATTACCCAAATAGAATCATGTTTGTTGCTGGTCATTGGTAATCCAACGATAAAGTCCATACTTATGTCGTCCCACTTCTGTGCTGGAATTTTCAGTGGTTGAAGTTGTCCGGCTTTCTACATGTGGTTGGCTTTTACCCTCCGACACGTATCGCACTCGGATATGTATTTAGCTATCTCCCGCTTCATCCGTGTCCACCAAATTTGCTTCTCAAGTCTTGGTACATCTTATTGCTGCCCGGATGAATGGAAAATTTTGATAAATGTGCTTCATCTAATATCTTCTTCTGAAGCTTCATGTTATGGGGTACGACTATACGGTTTTTGAACCGTAGCGTACCGTTCTCATCTTTCTGGAAGCACTTCTCCTTTATCTACTCTCCCTTGTATATGTGCCATGCCCTTATATTTCTTTTGAGCCTCTACAATTTCATCTCAAATTGTAGGAATGAGGGCAAGATGAAATAATGATCCATAGGGAACCAAGCGCAAGCTCGGTTCTTCTTCTTCTTCCCTTGCCGCCATGGTTAAGTTATGAACACGTGCTTTCCGACTATGTGCGTCAGAAACCACATTTTCTTTTCCAGGATGGTAATGAATCTCTAGTTCATTATCCTTGATTAACTCTAACCATCTTCGCTGCCTCATATTTAATTCCTTTTGTGTGAAGATGTACTTCAAACTTTTGTGGTCGGTGTGGAGGTGGACTAGGTTTCCAGTAAATAGGGCCTCCACATTTTTAGAGCAAGGACCACAGCAGCTAGTTCGAGGTCATGTGTCAGATAATTCTGCTCATGATTCTGAAGCTGCTGGGATCCATACGAGACCACTCGACCTCCTTGCATAAGCACGCAGCCAAGGCCGATGCCGGATGCATCGCAATAAACATCAAAAGACTTAGTCGTATCGGGCTGCGCCAACACTGGGGATGTTGTGAGGTGCTTTACCAGTGATTTGAACACCTCCTCACATGCTTCACCCCACACATATTTCTTGCCTTTCTTCAGAAGTTCCGTCACCGGTTTAGAAATTTTGGAGAAATTCGGAATGAATCTCTGATAGTAACCCGCTAAACCGAGGAAGCTACGGACTTCGTGGACTGATTTTGCTGAACTCCAATTCGGCACTTGGACAATTTTCCTCGGATCAACTGTGATGCCCTCCGCAGAAATAATGTGCCATATAAATGGCACTTGGTTGATCCAAAACTCGCACTTGCTGAATTTTGCATATAGCTTGTTATCCCATAGGCGTTGGAGCATAATATGCAGATGTTCGGCGTGTTCTTCCTCCGATTTAGAATATACCAAGATATCATCGATGAAGACCACGATGAACTTGTCCAATTTCGGCATGAAGACTGAATTCATCAAGTACATAAAATGAACCGGAGCATTGGTGAGTCCGAATGACATGACGAGATACTCATATAACCCGTATCTAGTCGAGAATGCCGTTTTTGGTATGTCTTCCGCATAGATTTTGATTTGATAATATCCGGACTGAAGATCCATATTCGAGAAAACCTTTGCACCCACTAATTGATCGAAAAGCATATCGATACATTGTAGTGGATACTTGTTCTTGATAGTTACGGCATTGAGCGGACGATAGTCCACACATAGCCTTAGAGTCTCGTCCTTTTTTTATGAACAGTGCGGAACGTCCCCACGGTGACGAACTTGGTCGAATAAAGCCTTTGTTTAACAAGTCATTCAGCTGCTCTTTCAGCTCCGCGAGTTCTTTCGGGGCCATTTTATACGTCCTCGGAGAGATCGGTGTGGTTCCCTGTGCTAGTTCAATCTTGAACTCCACATCACGTTCGGGCGGCATGCCCGGTAAATCGTCGGGAAACACATCCGGATATTCCTGGACCACTGGAATGTCCTCCACTTTATTAGTTTCAACATCATGTAGAGCAGTAACTTCCGGTGCAACATTTCTCAGAATCAACGTGTGTTGCCCGTGCCTCTTTGAATTAAGCTGCACCGTTCGTGAACTAATATCAAAGATAGCTTGGTGATGTGTCAACCAAGCCATTCCCAAGATGATCAATCCTCAGGCCTTCCAGGATGATGAGAGTAGTAGGATATATCTGCCCATCCAAACATAGAGGCGCTCGAGCAACAATCCTGCCTGCTGTCCTACTACCTCCCGGTGAATTAATTTGATAAGATGCGGCCAAGGTGGTTGAGGGTATTTGGTGCTTTAACACATAATCCTTGCTGATAAAATCATGTGTGGCACCCGAATCAATCAACAAAACGTGGGCTGATCACGTAGGCTGAACATACCCGCAAACACTGGTTCTCCCACAGGGACATCTTCAACTGCCATATAGTTCATAATTCCCAGTTTCATTGCTGACCTCCTTGGCTGACTATGGAATTTCTTTGCAGCTTGATATGACATGTTACTGCTGCTTTGCTTGGCACATAACACTCCTGAGTGATAGGCCCCACATCGCTACAAGTATCATACAATGCGAGCTCAGGATCTTCACCATATGGAAGTGGTTGATACACTTGTGCACTTTGCTGAGGTGGGGGTGCACAAATACTCATTTGCTGCTGCTGCTGCATCAGTGGCTGAACATCCATGGTTGGATATGGACAGAATCGGATCTGCGGTGATCTGTCAAAGGACTGAATTTCCAACCCGGACGGAAAGCAATATATTGCCGGTTGTTTCTGAGTATAGTCATACGTACTTGCCGGTGATAAGCATCTCTTCCTCTTACTTTCCTTATACTGGAGTTCAGCTTTTTCCTGAATCATAGCGGCATTGACTAACTCGCTATTGTTCCCTTGATTGAATAGTGCCACTTTTCCCCAAACTCCACATTGAGGCGCCAGAAAATGTAATGACACTTAACCATTTCTTTATCTACATAAGCGGATGCATATTGTACTAAACGGTTAAATTCCGTAAAGTAGTCCATAACACTCATCCCTTCTTGCTTGAGTTCATAGAACTCTTCAACTCTGGTTTGAACGATGCCCACACAGATATGACGTACACGAAAAGCATCACGAAACTCCATCCATGTCGCACGATGGCCTTCAGCGATTGTAGCAAGATACCCCGACCGCGAAGCTCCAGAGGATCCATGAAGTTGCTGAGCGGCAAATAAAGCCTTCTCATATTCATCACACTGAAGCATTTCCAATTTAGATTCAATCATCCGGAGCCAATAATCTGCCTCCAAGGCTTTTTTAGCTTCCGAGAATACCGGTGGTTGTCTTGCTAGAAAATCCAAGTAAGTGTTCAATGCAGGATTTTGCTGTAATGTCTCCTTTCACATGCCTTGCTGCACCAACATGTTAATAGACTCAGCCATTTTTCCAAACTCCTCCGCCAGTCCGGTTGATGATGGCGGTGATCGTCGCTGCGATGAATCATTTCCATCCCGACTGGAACCACCAACCTCACACCCGGAATGAGTGTGATCCATACTGCAAAGGTGAGCAAATTATGGTTAATATCCAATATTGTACTCAACTTGAACTCTAACTTATTAACCGTAAGAGCATCACATCAATAGTGCAATATACATGAAAGAAAATAAGGTTTTTGACAATTCTGAAATATAACGAATGTTTGCTCAAGTTTGTCAAACACTTAAACCAACAACAAGGGATGATAAACGATAACTAATGAATATGTCATGGAACTTAGAGAAGTATAAAAACCTTCATGTCCACAACAAGTCTCAAGTTACATGGGTAATGAGCAATGCTCTGTTCAGAATGACCAGTTGGCCTTAATCCCAGAATTTGGATATGAAAATAGCAATTTCATGTCTCAAGTTGAATATCAAAGTTATAGTTAACTTCAATATATTTTCATCGAGTATTTATTTTCCTTCATATCAATTTTGGATAAAAAGCTATGATATTTCAAATTTGACAGAATTCTGGAACAATTTTGACAGCACCTCCTTTAGAAGTGGCTGTTTTGTCCGCAAGATTTCAGATAATTCTGCCCCAAATCTGGAAAACTTTGAACTACACAGTCATAGCACATATCATACACTTTCCAACGGTGTCTTAGAAGACCCTTAGAGATTTTTCTACACGAAGTTATGGTCGAAATACAAAAAATTCCAGAGAGCATTTTTGGTCTGCCCTGTTTCTGGACAGTGCATACTCATCTGAGATTTTCATCCATTTGGAGGGAGATTATGTTCTGCAGTTCTACAGAGAAGTTGTAAAATACTTCAAAACCTTCCCAGAATTGTATTGCACACCTCCATTGGTTCAACCAATCAAAAGTTATGTCCTGTTCAAGTTCAGAAAAACTCTGCCGAAAATAAGTGAGGTTGTTTCTAAATGTGTGAGATGGAAACTATACTCCCAATTGGCTCTTAGTTCAATATAGGAGTTTATTAACCCTAATGGAATCCTAGACTCCAAATTTACTCTTTTCTTTGAAAACTTCCTTTTTCATGCAGTTGGGAACATATCACGGTACTACATTTCCTCACCAATTCAAAAATCCTAACCTGCGTTATACCGGCGTATACGTCTCAAGTGGTGGCACTAAAAATGGTCACTCACAATCGTGTTCTAAACGCAATGTTATACTCGTGGTTAAGGTACCTGCACAAAACCACTCAATAGTGAAGCACACAAAGGGTGTCATTTCAGGCAGGTCCATATCATAGTAAAAACATACGCCCCGTATCATTGCCATACGGGTCGTCCTTGAGTCAAGCCACACCTCAAGGTACATGATCGGGTTATTCACCACCCGACGGATGGCTCCACACCTTTAAAATTAAGCACACCGATGGGACAACGCTTTCGTATGCCTCATAGGACATGAAGAGTCCTAGAGAACATACTTCATGTAACAAACCACACGATGGGGTCTCTCCTCTTGCCTCTGGGTTTGCGCACTGGAGACTAGTGCATTTCATATGTCTCTAAGACATGAAGAGTCTTAGAAAACATATTCATTTCCCGTCAATTTCTGAACGGGACATTCCACACTACTTTCCTCGTATGGGGGGAGCTAACCGAAATTGATCCGCTTTCCGTGGCATTCCTTACCATGCTTACCTCCACGTAGGTGTGTCGCTACTGATTGCAATACTGAATAATAGCATACTGTCGGCTTGCCATCTTAAGTATCTATGCTACTAATAGTCCTTATGTAGGTATTCTATACATTTCTCACTCGTATACTTCTATGTTTTAAAAAATATGCCTTTTTCATTTGTGCTATTCCCAGTGCAGCTCTGATACCACGCTTGTGGGGAACCCCTTCCGGGATCCACACTCCAGGATTCACATTGGATGGTGCCTTGCGATGCGGCACCCAACAGCATACACGAAAAGAAACCATAAACATACAAAGTCTTTTATTTCTCAACATAGTGTCATTTACAACATAATGTACCACGAAGGTACACGCAGTGGAATATACATAAGCACACACTCTCGGTCCTAGCTACGCAAAAGAGAAGACGTCCAGCCCGCGGACGCTTCTTACTAGCTTCAAAAAGAGTGTAGGCAGCGGCAAGGTTTCCGGTGAGTCTCCGATGTCTCACCGAACAACCCTCTTCACAGCAACACTAATATAATACCTGCAAAACACTAATAATGCAACCGTGAGCTCGAAAGCTCAGCAAGGCTTAACCGTCAACCCTAAATAAGAACATTATATGCAGGAATTTATAAAGTAGGACAGAAGCTATTGCATTAGTACTCGCCTAAAAGTAGATCCTTATTAGCAATTTTACAGCAGCAATTTAATATGCCCTGAGCCTCCGAACATCGAAAATCCACAATCAAACAAGAAACGCTCCTTTCCGATGTTGCTTTGCCCAAAGTGGAATATAAATTTAGTGAGCTCTACACTATAGCATACATGGTTGCAATACAATGAACTTATGAACTTCACAACAGCAATGATTCATCTCAATTCCTCTAGAAGTACTTACTACGTCATAGCGTGGTGAACAAGTGGTACTCATATAACAGTGAGGGACGGTGATTCGAATCAGGACACACCCGAAACACACGACACATACACCCACCTCGAAAGACTCACACAAGAGCTCTTTCTTACATTGTATGCAGCAACCTTTCACCCGTCACTCCAATGCCGAACCAGTTCTACTGGCCCATCAGAAGGGCCACTATCTGGAACACGTCGAAGCTGCTCTGCTAGTGGGTTTACACCTCTGACAACAACCCCCAAAGGACGGCGGTATAAGTTTTGACACGAGAGTACCCGAGTTACATCAGTTGCCTGGACCCCATAATTCCAGTATGCATCTGGTACTGTTCAAACTTACTCAGCAGGGCGGCATATGCATCGGTCCTTAACCGTCACAAGCAGCGCTACGGCAACACGGGCCCAATGTCCTGCTGCTCCTACTCTCTGCTCGGTCTCATTTTCCATTCCAGTTATTCCATTCTCTAGAATCATACCCATTTGAACCAAAATCCTAGCCTCACGAGTAGCTTCCAACTACCCGACTTGTACCTATTTCTATATAACTTGAGCCTAGCAGAAAACTATGCGATTGTAACCTGTTCTACCCTTTCACTCCAAGAGTTTGTGGGTCATGCATTTGGAGTATCAATCACCCTTGACCTAATGCACAATACATACTAGACCAATGAAAGTGATACAAAGTAAAATATAACTAAAAGCTGTTAAATGCAAACCGGGGCTTGCCTTATGTTGCTGCCGGTTTGATCCTAAATTAAAGTCAGTAGCTTGGCGACGAGTAAAGCCTCAATTGCTGCTCCGAGTCGAGTTCCTCGTCGAACTCCTTCGTCGTGTTTCCTACCGATATGAATATGCACAAGTTTATATTGCAAGTAAGCGAATTAAAAAACAAAAGGTTTTCTGACTTAATAAGGGTTCATACCCACTAAGACTTGAGAGTTGGGTTCTACTGTGTGTTGAAACAGAGAAAGGATAATTTTGAGCAGTGGAAGTTTTTGGAATAAAATTCAAAGTAGCTATATAATAGACATATGTATGAAGTTTAAAAAAATAGCATAAAACTGGAGAAGATTACTTCAACTTGCTATGAAATTTTTACAGTAGTCCATATATCATAAATAGATATAGCTTGCAAAATTTCAGACACAGCTGATGTAGGATGTGATCTAAAGAATTTTCTTAGATATTTGGCTTTTCTGAATTCCTATGGAAATTCTAGGGACTTGGCATGCTCCAATTTTATCTTTTCAGAATCTTGGAAGTCTTATGAGTCTATAGGACTTGGTTTCAACATTTTTTGAGTTTCCTACATATAGACATGGAATTTACAAAATTGGGAAAACATCTGAAAAAGTCTCTGTTATTTTTCCTATTTTTGCAGAGACACAGAGAATGGAAACAGCATTTGGCCAAGAAAATGAAGTCAAATGTCTCTGAAATTATTACTGGAGTTCAAGTATATTTAGAGTAAGGTTCTGCCCAAAATTGAGAATTTTCCAATAAAAAGAACTCCTGTAATTAATTCTCTAAGATTTTCTTTAAATGAATTAATGAGCCAAATCCAGGGATTTTCATAAATATTGGGATGCACCCCTGGATAGTACTCACTGAGAGGAATCCAACACAATTTATTTGGGAATTTTTGGACAATTCTATACAAAGTTGTGGCCATTTGAAATTTGAACCGAAAACTGAAAACAGAGAAATGTTTAAATTGCTCACAATGGGCCCAACCCCGGGGTCGTCTTCCACCTCGCGCCAGCGTGCGCCAGTGAGGGTTGCTGGACCGATGTTTCCGGTCACCAGCCGAGCTAAAACTTGCCGCCCCCACGTTTTCGACCACGAGGAATTCAACGGTGAGGTCGGTTTAGACTCGTTTTGGCCGGAACACCCCGCGCGGCGGCGACCGCGGCGGCTAGGGTTCCGGCGACGTCGGAAATCCTTATTTCTCCACCAAATCTTTTATTCTTTGGACCTAGAGCATTAGTGGAGTGTGTAGAACATGAAATGAAGAAGCTTTGGGGCTGAAAACGTCGGAAACTACCTCCTCGATGGTAAGCCGAGGTGATTTTTGCCGACGGCGAGAAAAACGGCTCTAATGTAGCCGATCCTCGACGGTTTCCGTTGATTATTCTTTGAGGATGACCGCTAGGACATTATAAAACTACTTACACACGAGCTTGATCATTGGTTGTCCATGTAAACTGAATTTGGGTTTCAACTGAGCTCGGGTCGATTGCACTAGGGTTCGGGAGTTTCGGAAATTCATGCTACACGGTCGATCGTTTGTCAAACAGCTTTCAGCCACACCATCTAGGGCTACCCATGCACCTTTCTTGTGTAGGAAGTTGGAGGAGAGGGTGGTCGTAGTGGGCTGTGGACGGTGAGCCAAATCGAGGTTCTGCCGGGTCACCTCGGCACGTCGGCGACGTTCCTTAATTGGCGGCCAACAGCAGCAAGCAACGCCGGAGTGGAGAAGGGAAATGCCAGAGCACATGCATGCACTTCTTTTGTGTGTCGAAAGGTTGGTCATTCGAGTTCGAGTGGTGGTGTGCGATCGGAAAACCGAGAGCGCGGCGTCAGCTGTTCTTCGCGCGGGGAAGAAAGAACAGGAGGCGGCACGAGCTGGGAGAGAAGAAGTTCGATGTTGCTTCAGTGGGAGGGATAAGAGCGAGGCACCGATCAGAAGAACGCCTAGGTAGGCAGCTCGCACCGGCAGATGCCCTCGCGGTGGCGCACACTGAAGAACCGATGGAGTCGGTTGCAAACCGGGAGACTGACCTGTGGGTCCACAGCCCTCAATTTTTCCCTCTCTCTATGCGTTAAGATTCCCACATGTCCTTTGTCCAAAATCCACCAAAATTGGAGATTAGGCCAAAATAGATACGATAAATTTGAATCTGAAATCCGATTTCAATGTTGAGCATGTTTGGTTCAGTTTCCAAATTCAAATTTGAATTTGAAATCTCCCTCAATTATCCCTTTTAATAAGTGGTATATGAGCTCCAAAATTATCCAAATTTGGGTTATAAGCTCTTTGATACATGAGGAATGCATTAGTGAATTCACTTGTAAGCATTTGGAAAATCTGAATATGAATCCTTTTAAAGATTTGAATTGTGTTTTTAGTTTTTCCCTCCATCTTCTTCATAGTGATGGTTGACATGAACTCAAATCGGGGAGTAAAGTTTCCCCCTCAAGTTCACCTGTGCTAAGCATGAGTTAAAGAAAAATTTTAACTCTCTCACATGTCCATTTTATGCTTTTCATTTTATGTAACACAAAATAAGTCTTTATTCCCCCTTAACTTAGCTTCATAAGTTGAGATAGAACTTTACAAAAGTCAGGGCTGTTACACATTACCATCACCTCCGCAGCAACAACAGCAGCAACGAGCGATGCCGTGTGCGTTTGCACCTCAGCAGCGCATGCCGAGCTTTCGTTCCTTAAGCACAGGCCAGCCACCGTACTGACACGACCCCACGGTCTTGTCGAGCCAGGATCACGCTGAGGGGTGCTGTGTTGCACAGCACCGGATAACACACATCAAAGGTACAAAGCGGCAGTAAAGTTTTATTACATAAACAGGTTTATGAACATTTTTACAACAAAATATGTTCAGTCCACACTCGCGGGCTTAGACTACGCATCAAGTTCATGTTCAGCCCGTGAACGTGTCCTTGCTAGCACGCACACACACTAACACGGCGGCGTGCCCGACTCCCACTCGACGGGGTTCCCCTCCTAGGGTTTCGTCTCCTCCTCGGGAGTCCCTTCCTCATAGAACCCTGCAAAAGCTTCAAACACAAGCAGTGAGCACGAAGGTTCAGCAAGACTGACCCTTCTCTCCTAGACATGAAACTTCTACATGAGGGGTAATGGGTACATGAGGTAAAAATAAGTTGCAAGGACTCGCCTAATTAGTGGAACCTTACTTTCAAGTTTTAGCAAAAGGTCGTGGAGACTTTACGCTAAGGCACATGAGAGAGCCGCAATCAAACAAGAAATGCATTTCTCTCATGTACTTTGCCCAAAGTTGAAAGGAACTTTAATTAGCTCTAAACTACAGCAAATCATTAACAATCAAAGTCCATCTTTCAATCAACAACATTTTAACATGTAACTAGCCTGTTCTTTCTACGTCACGGTACAGTGAACAAGTGGTACTCACTGACCGCGAGGGACGGCGATTATAATCGATTTACACCTGCAGGGTTACCCGAATAACCCGTCACATACGCCCGTACTCGATGTTGCCTACAGCAACCATCACGGACGTTGTACACAACCACCTTTCGCCCGTCAGCCAAATATTGAACCGGTCCCATCGTCCCGAGCAAGAGGTCTCTGCACGCGCATCTCAGTGCCGCCAGCCGATTTACACCTCAAGCTCTCAACCTACCCTCTGAACGACGGGCAATGCCTCACCAGCTACCCGAGTTACATCGGTTTCCTGGTTCCCATATAGCCGGTAGGTCTTCGGTACTGTTCTAGCTTGTTCAACAAGCCTGCACACGGCTCGGTCCTCAATCAACACAAGCAGAGCTATAGCACCCAGACGCCAAAGTCCTGCTGCCCTTACCCTCCGCTCGGTCTCATTTTTCTTGCCATGTGTATCATGTGCTATCTCTACCCGAGTCGAGTGCCTCTAGCCTATGCTCGAGAGTAGTTCCAACTACTCGACTTGTACCGAGTCCTACACTAACTTAGCATTGCATTAGCTAACGGGGTTTTCAATCCTAATCCCAACCCATGGTTTTCTTGGCTATGCATTTGGGTTTTCAAACAAGACTCTAATGCAAGAATTAATGGTACTCAAGTAAGTTCTCAAAACAATAAAAATTTGTAAAAAGGTTAATGCAAACCGTAGCTTGCCTTGCTGCTCTTGGTCGTAGGCTAGCTGCTCCTCCAGAGTAACGAAGTCTAAGACTTCGGGTTCCTCCTCGACCTTAGCGACTACATGAGATACAAGTACATGTATTAATTTAAATGCATATGAATTGAATTTAAACTTGTGAAGTTTATAAGTCTTACTAGACAGACCCAATGACTGTGAAATTTTTACTGTGGTTTGGTTAAAACCTAAACAGAGACTTGGCCAAGTTTTAGTACTTGACCTTAATTGGAGCTCTCAGGGTTTTCTAGGAATTTTCATGGAGTAAGCCATGACTTTCCGAAAACTAGATTTTCAGAGGGTTCTAATGGAGTTGCTCTCACTTAATTTGAAGGTTCCTAGCTAAAGATATGAGCTAAACAATTTCAGAGAAATTCTGAAAATGTTTCTGGACATTTTCTATTTTCTCTGGAACAGTTTTATTAATCACACAATTTGGTGGATCGAATGAGCTCAAATGGATATGAAATTTTTATGGTAGCTCAGGGATATTTTGGTGAACATCCCAGAAAAATTTTAGAATTTTCCTCCAAAGGATTCTCCAGTTAAAATTCTAAATAGTTTAAACTTTGAAGAATTAATTCTGGAGAAATAAGGATTTTCATGAAGTGAAACTTGATTTGCTGGAAAGTACTCAGAGATCTGAATCCAACAAATTTTGGTTCACTCGATTTGGATGTTCATAGCCAAAGTTATGAGGGTTTGAAGTTTGAATGGAATCTGAAAATCGGGAAAAGATTAAATCTGCCAGTGGGTCCACGGGGACACGTGTTGGGCGCTGGAGCGACGGCACACCAGGGTCCACAGAGTTTTTGCATGCCAGCACACCAGATCCGGGCCGCAGACCGATCCCAATTTAAAATCTGAGCCGCTGAAACGTGGGCCACCCGGCTTTGTCTACCTCCCGACGCCCACGTTCGGCCGCCGCGACACCTTGCCGGAGAGCTCACCGACAGCCTCTGGTGTGCTCCAAACTTCATGATTCTGGCCGCCCCTGCCTAAGTACACTCGGGGAACATGATTCCGGGCTCAGTTCGTCATGAAAATGGCCGGCACATGGTCGGCGACGAGCGGCAGCTTCGGGAGAACTTCGGCCGTGTCGGCCGACCTCCCTAGCACCCCAACCGATCGAGCTAAGGGTCGTCGAGCACCAGTGGACCTTAGGAAAGGTCGACATGAGCTCCACGGAGCTCGGGAAGGGCTGTGTTGGGTGTCACCGTGCGACCTAGGCCGGAAATCAGGATTTCTCCTAAAATTCCAAGAACAGCGGTTTCCCTCAACGGTTCTTTGTGGTTCCTGCTCCTATGGACTCGTGCGGGCACCTAGAAGTGATCCCCTCCACGAGAGGATGAGTGGTGCAGTGTGAACTACAAATTTCATGGATCGGTTCGGGATCCCCTTTAGTACACCGTTGCGAAATCGTGAAATACCGGCATGAGCAGTCTATGTCACGCCGCCGGAGCTTGAGGGAACGAAAGAGGGACTGAAGGCGAACCTTTTTGCTGTTCACGGCTCGGCGAACGGCAGGCTGTGGTGGCCGGACGGAGCGTTGCCGCAATGGCGGCTTAAGCTGAACCGGCAGAGAAAAGATCGTCGCGGTGGAGCCTGGGGAGGACTGCTCCGGGCCTGGAACCGGCGCGAGGGCGTCGAGGATGGCTTGGCGCACCTGATGCTGGTCTCAGATCGCCGTGGAAGCCTCAGGGTTGGCCGGGCGATGAGCAACAGAGGGTTCTACCAAGCGGCGAGAGCTTCCGGTTTTCTGGGTGGGAACACGATGGGGCAGCGGTGAGATGCACCGGCCACCGCTCGGGCGCGTAGATAAAGGCCCCGAGAGTCGGTTCAGAGGCCGAGGGTGGCAAGAAGCTGCTGTCCTCGCCGTTTCTTCGCCGTGGCGGCAGCTCGGTCCAGCGCAAGAACCCGAGTGCAGTCTTCAGTCGGCTGAATTCTCCTCAGTGGCTGACATGTGGGTCCCCTTCCCTTTTTAACCTCTGAACTTAACTCTCTATTACTGTTGTAAACAGTAATCCCCACAATGCCCATGGTGATTTGAATTATCTACCCCTGAGCCATTTGAATTGGTTGGAATTCAAATTGGGTTTGGTTTGACTAAATTTTCAGCACATATTCAGTTTGTAATTCAAATAAAGTTTGAATTTGCTAAACTTAGCTCATGTCAAGATCAACTCCAAATGGAGTGAAAATTGGTGTGTGAGCTCAAAAAAATGTGCTGAGTAAGAATATGCCTCCCTCTTTTGAATTCATGGGATAAAACAGTTTGAATTTGAATTTGAGTTCAAACTACCCTCCTTCTAGCTATACCCAAAAGGACCTCAAGAAGGTGTTGAATTTGGGTGAAACTTGGCATGGACATTCCTAGCAAGGTGTAGGAGTTTTCATATGCCCAGCCCCTATATGATGCATGTGGGAAATGCCACTTTTGCACTTTGTGAGTTTATTCTCTAATGAGCATGTTGATGGTGGTTACTTGCTCTTCAAATGTGTTCATCAACTTTCTTCAAATGAGGTGGGTGTGTGGTGATGAACACTTTGAGTATGTGTCAAAAACTGAGGCCTTTACACATGCACATGTTTCAAGTGCGGTCGCCAGGGGCATTTCGCCATCAACTGCCCCAAGAAGCAAGGCAGTGGAGTGCACCGCCATTTCCGCAGAGAAATCAGCCCCGGAATCCCATTAATGCACGGTGGGCAAACCCCAAGCCCGGCAATGTCCACCAACTCGCCATAGAGGACGTGCCGGAGGGAGAACCTATTCTTGCGGGTATGTTCCAGCTCCATAAGCATTCCGCCATAGTTTTATTTCATTTGGGTGCCACACATAATTTCATAAGCAACATAAGTTTGGCTAATAAAATTATGTGTGGCACCCAAATGAAATAAAACTACGGTGGAATGCTTATGGAGCTGGAACATACCCGCAGTGGTAGAGGCTCAACACTTGTGTCCTGGAGGTCCTGGGTTCGAATCAGCCTCCTTGCAAAATAAGCAAGGGGAAGGCTGCCTAGAAATTCCCTTACCCAGACCCCACAACATGTGGGAGCTTTCAGCACTGGGTATGCCCTTTTTTTTAAACTTATGTTGCTAAGCACAGCTTGCAAATACTACCCACCGAGTGTCCCTATTTGATTTGTTCACCGGGTGGGGAAATTTCAGCAAGTATAATGGTTCTAAAAGCAACGTTATGCTTAGGGGGAAGGGTATACCCCACATCTATCACAATCATAGAGGGACAAAAGGTCGATGTCATCTTAGGGATGTCGTGGCTAAACTGCCATGGTGCTGTTTTAGACACCGTCCTTCAAGTCGTGCATTTGCATCCAGATATGCACGAGTCTCATTCGTTATTTCTGGACAGTCTAGAAATAAAACTTCCAGCCGTATACCAATCCACCACCTTCAGTCTGAAAGATATTCCAGTGGTCCGTGAGTTTCCCAACGTATTCTTGGATGATCTACTGAGTATGCGGCCCGACCGAGAGGTGGAGTTCAAGATTGAACTTGAGCCGGGAACAATGCAAATATCCTGAAGGCCGTACAAGATGGCACCAAAGAAATTGGTGGAATTAAAAACGCAGTTGACGGACCTGCTAGAAAAAGGGTTTATTAGGCCGAGCTCCTAGCCGTGGGGCTGTTCGGCATTATTTGTGAAGAAGAAATATGAAACTTTGCGGCTTTGCGTGGACTATCGTCCACTAAATGCTGATACGAGGTACGGGCTTTATGAGTACTTGGTCATGTCCTTTGTAACAGCCCAAGAAAGTGACTTCCAAAAAAAATGTTCATCACCTCCCAACACCACAGCTCATGTGGTGGATATCTCATGAACAATTGCGAAGAGCAAGTAAACACCATCAAAAGGGTGATTAGAGGGGAAAGCCCTAACTTAAAAAAGTAGGAGTCCTACACATAAACATGAAAGGTTGAGCTCACCCCTAGACCTTAAATAGTCTTGGGAAGGCTCAAGCCGAATTTCATGCAAATCCAATACTTTTTGAGGCACTTTTGGAGACATTTTTGAAAAGGTCAATTTGAATGCAAATTCAAATTGCAACCACTTTCATCACTTGAATTCAGATGTTGACTTCATATTCAAACTCAGCACATTTTTATGAGTTAGTCCACCAATTTTCATCATCATTGGAGTTCATCTTGTCGGGAGCTAAATTTGGCATTAGTTCAAAAACTGAATTTGAATTTCAAATTCAAATGTGAAGGGAATTTGGCCAAACCAGTTTCAAACTGATGAATTCAAATTCCTCCTCTGGATTGCTGGCTAAGTTTTCCCTTCAAGTCTGAGTAGTTGAGATATTTGCACAACAAAAGAGAGGATTAGGGGGGAGGCAAGGGCCCACCTGGCAGTCCAATGCCCTGATCAAACTTTCCACGGGCTCTGTTCCACGGGGTACAGCAGCGGGCACCACCGAACAGCTGCCAAACAGCCACCGCGACGAGCTGGTGTCGTGCTGGAGGCTAGCGCCGTACCTTTGCCTGCCCACGAAGCCATCTCTCACAGCTCACACGGCAAACTGGCTGGCCTTCACACGCACTCCACTGAAAGCATCACAGTTTCGGCCGCTCTCCTCGGGTCCTCCATGCGCCGCCGACCTAAGCGTCTTCCTGACTGAAGTTCAACAGAAATTATACGCGCCGGGGGCTGCTCGAACTCACGGTGAAAACCCTAACCCTTTTCATGCCCTGTCGGGAGAGAATTTTCACATTTAGTCCTCGGTGTTTAAAGAACCGAGCTAGCCAAGAATCCAAAATTCGTGGTGATCAGTTCATCACCACGTAAACCAAGGTAAACACATGTTCTAAAAGTTCCCACGGCCACCTAGGATCAAAGACCATCAGAAACCATCGAGTTTTGGCGCTTCTATTTGAGTTTTTCGAGTATACGCCGTTTTAGCCCTAGGTCGACGGTGAGGTCCTAGCTCCGGCCATTTCCATGGCACACCGAGTTCATTTTCATGCTCAGCATGCCACAGCGGAGCTGTAGGAGCAAACCGTTCTAAAAATAAGGCCCTGAGTAGCTCGGGCGACATCGCCGGAGTGGGGATCGCCGCTGTCACCGTCGCGAGCGTGGTTCCGGCCATCGCCGAGCTTCGGTGAGTGCACCAACGTGTTCTCCGAGCAAAGTTCGGCACAGGCGGCGAAATCCGTCGAAGGTCATGTGGTAAAATGGCAATCGGCGAGCTCTCCAGCGAAGCGCCGCCGCAGGTGTCGCGGGTAGTCGCGAGGTAGACGAAGGGGGGGGGGGCGGGTCCACCGGTCAGTCCCTGTTTTCCAGCGGGGATCCGCTTGCTGCCGGGGTACACTGCGGCAGCGTGGGTAAAACCCCGTGGGCTGCGGTGTGGCCGCGATCTCAGTGGGCCGGTTTAAAGAGTGGGGCCCACAACCCGGTTTAAACTTTTATTTGAATTTCAGAATTTGGTTCAAACTTCAACTAGCTATAACTTTTGCTAGGAAGCTCCAAATTCAGTGAACCAAAATTTGTTGGATTCATATTTTTGAATACTAACCAACAAAACAGGTTTCAGCTTATGAAACTTATTCCTTTTCCAGAATTAATTCCCTAAAATTTAAACTCTTGGGAATTCTATCTGGAGAACCCTTTATGGAAAATTCTGAAATTTGGATGGGATGTTCATTGGAAAATCCTTGAGGCACAGGAAAAAATTCAGACCCATCCATGTTATATAGTCCCCCAAATGGTGTGATTAAGTGAACTGCCCTGAGAAAATAGAAAAATGTACAGAAACATTTTTCAGATTTTCTCAAATCTTGTTTAGGGCATAACTTCATCTACGGTGTTTCAAATGACATGAAACCAATTCCATTAGAACCATCTCAAACACTAATTTCCAGGAATTAATGGTTGGAGCCACGAAAACTCCTGGAAATCCTTAGAGGCCCTACTAATGACCAAATAGGCTTTTATTTGTACAGAGCTTAAATGAACTTTGTTTCAGATGAAACTTGGTCAAGTCTCTGGTTAGGGTCCTACCAAGCCACCATAAAACTTTCAGAGCCAAAGGGAAGGGCTAGCTAGAGTTATGGGAGTTACATAATCATTTCTAAACATTGCATTGAAATTGACATGTAGTATATTGTTTCCGTGTAGTCGCTGATGTAACAGCCCTAACTTTTGTAAAGTTTGATTTCAACTTATGAAACAATGTTAAGGCGATCAAAGGCTATATTTGTGTCACATGAAATGATGAACACAAATATGGACATGTGAGGGAATTAAAAATTTTCTCTAGCCCATGCTCAACACATGTTAACCTAGGGGAAAGAATTAGACTCCCAAAAACTCTAACTCATGTGCACCTTCTCTATGAGTAGAGTGGAGGAAATTTAAATGCAATTTGAATCTTTTGAAAGGATTTCTATTCAGATTGTCCAAAGGCCTATATGTGAGTTCATAGATGAATCTCTCATATATTCAAGAGCCTAAGTTTCAAATTTGGAGAATTTTGGAGCTCATCTACCATTTATTTGGAGGAATAATTGTGAGCACATTTAAATTCAAATTTGAATTTGGAAACTGAGCCAAATGTGCTCAATTTTGAAATCAGGTTTCATATTCAAATTTTTCACATCAAGTTTGACCTCTCCTCCAAATTTGGGGAGATTTGGACAATGTTTAGGTGGGAATCTTAAAGCACAGTGAGGGAAAAAAATTTTTGGGAGATGTGGACCCCAGCTGTCAGCCTCTCAACACAGGGCACCGCCTCTGTTTTTCCCCTCGGACGAGCGCGCGCCCGACAGCGCGCCGGCGCCCAGCGTTACCGCCATTCCCCAGCGCCAGCTCCTGCTTGCCGCTCTCGCTCGATTTGATCGACTCCACCGTGGGTGCACCGAAGGAGTTCGCTTACTCCTCTTCCCTCTCGCCTCGGTAGTTTGCCCACGATCACAACAGCTCGGCCGCTCTCGATCTCCCGATCGTCAGCCGCCACAGCACCTCCCCAGCTGAAGCTTCCAACACAGAAAAAGCGCGCAAGGGCGTGCACAAGTTGCTCACCGGCGCACCCCGGAGTTGGGGGCTGAGATTCCGCGTGAATTTGAGATTTGGCGCCAAAAACCGAAGCTCCCGGCGGAACTCCAACCGGCTCACCGTGGACACCGAGCTACAGACCATTTCACCGTTCCCCTTCTGCACAAGAAAGGTGTGTCATCTTCCCTAGCTCGTGTAGCTGCAAACCGTACAACGATCCATCAGCCGAGTGAGGAGAATTTCCAGTTCTCCCGAAACGTGGTGTATCCGGGTAGAACTCGGTCTACCCCGGAATTTGAGTTGCTCGGTTAACGACTGCCCTAGCGAGCTTGCAAACGTCTTCCTCACATCCTAGCGCTCCCTATCGACCAAGAATCGGGCTAAATGATCCAGAAACGACCGAGTTCTTGCGGTTTTTCGGGCCGCCATGGAAGAATGCCTCGGGTCTCCGTGGAACCCTAGGTTGCCGGCCGTTTCACCGGTGTTAGAGTCCATGTCCAGCCTCTACTAGTCCCCCTGATGCTCTAGAGCCTGAGAGATGGTCATTTGGTGAAGGAACGACGGAAACTGACCTCGCCGGAGTTCTAATCTTCTCTGTGATTGGTGCGGGCTAGTTTCCGGCGAACCTTGGCCGCCGACGACCCTCTGACTGAGTTCAGCACCGAAAGTTGTGGGGGGGTGGCGGACTTGAGGTCGGGAGGCGACTGGAAACTGGCTCGGCCCTCTGGCGCGAGGTTGAAGGAGAAGGCTGACGGGTGGGACCCGCCGTCAGCGTTTAAACATTTTTGGGATTTTCAGTTTCCAGTTCAATCTTTGAAGAGCCATAAATTTGTGCAGGAGTGTCCAACAATTGTGAAACAAATTTTGTTGGATTCCTATCAAATAGTACTATCCATAGGTGCAGGCCAATGTTTATGAAAATCCCTGTATTTGGCTCATTAATTCATAAAATTAAAACCTTGTATGAATTTTTACAGGAGTTCTGTATATTGGAAAATTCCCAAATTTGGACAGGACATTGCTCAAAAAATCCTTGAACTTCAGTAAAAATTTCAGAGGCATTGGACCCCATTTGATTGGACAAATGATGTGTTCATTCCTTATGTCTCTGAAAAATGGGAAAATAAACAGAGACATTTTCAGCTTTTCCCCATTCTTTGTAAAATCCATATCTCCATGTAGGAAACTCCAAAAATTGTAAAACCAATTCCTATGGACTCAGTACATTTTGTACTTCACAAAAAGTCTACCTTGCAGCATAGGAAAGCTTAATACCTAGGGGGTAAAGGCAGGTTAGTGAAAATCACATAAAGAATTATTATGATCACCTTGAGCCATTTCATGAGCTCAATTTTTGCACACTGCCTAAATACCTTCCATAGAGGCTGTGGTTAAATTCTCAGCTTGATTGGACCTCTGGAACTTGAGCGACCATCTTTTAGGTTTAAGTGTTCATATAATGGACTTAGTCACATGGTGATTACTAGTATCTCCTTTTCACCCTAGCTTTCATCATCTCTAGGGTTGTAGATCCAACAACAGAAACATTGCTGTTGTTTGTCCCTTTTAGGTGTGAGTTAACTGGTACAACAGTTTTGAATCATTTTCTAAATTGCTTTTGAATACATGTGCATAAATCATCTTAATAGCACGTGACGTCGACGTTCGACGAGGACTCGACTCTACAGCGAGGATCTCCATCTCGTGACGAGTTTGGCGGATTCTCCGGAGGAAGACTAACTTCTAGCTTCTAACAAAACCGTTGAGCAAGGCAAGCCCCGGTTTGCATATCATTACCGTTTTAAATTTTGCTTTACTTCACCTCATGTTTATTATACTTGATATTGTGCATTATGTCTAGGATGATTGAAACCCACTTGCATGACTATTACATCCCTGAGTAGAAGGTTTAGTGTAGGCTTTGCCTCGTTGTAGATGCTAGGCTAATGTTGTAGCTAGCTCGGTAGAAGTCGAGTAGTAAAAAGCTACTCGCGAGAAAGTTCGAGTAATGGAGTTACTCGCGAGAGATAAATGATAAGAGCACCCTCATGAATATGAGATGGGGACGGGGATGTTCCTGTAGGATGGAGCGCTCAAGGTTGGTCTCGACCTGCGATGGGTGTGACAATGCTTGAGACCACATTTGGCCTGGACCGGGATGGTAAGGCAAATGTGGAGGTTGGTTGTAGCCCCGTCCATGTCGGTTAAGGACCGTATGTATGCGGCCCTGCTGGACAAGATTGAGCTTTACCGGATATATAGTGGGATATGGGACCCATGAAACCGATGTAACTTGATGGACCGTGATATAGAAACTCATCCTTCGCGTGGGAATGGCGTTGAGAAGGCGGGAGGTGTAAATCCTTTAGCGGGCAGCTTCGACGTGTCCGCGTAGAGGACCATCCTGCTCGGCGTGAAGCGTTTTTCTATGTCAGGGTGTCGTGTGAAAGGTTGCTGCATACAACGTAAGAAAGAGCTCTTGAGAGAGTCTTTCGAGGCGGGTGTATGTGTCGTGTATTCCGGGTTGTTATTGATTCGAATCACCGTCGCTCGCGGAAGAGGATTGAGCATACTTGCCCACTGCGCCGTGACTTAGTAAGAAGAGGAACTAAGTCTCTTAACTTGTTGTTTGTGGATTAATCACTGTATTGGAACCGTGACTGAAGTAGATACAGAGCCAACTAAATTTCATTTCCACCTTAGGCTAGCAACATCGGGATAAGCGTTTCTTGTTTGATTGTGGACTTCCGATGTTGTGAGGCGTGAGGACCACTAAAATGAAGGCTATAAGAATCTAAATATAAGGATCAAGTTTAGTCAAGCTGCATTTTGCAAATTCCTATTCCTACTGTCTTACTACCCCTGCATTTAGAGTTACATGTTTAGGAGTGACGATTAAGTCTTGCTGAGCCTTAGTGCTCACGGTTGCTTCTGAGTTGTTTTTGCAGGTAGCAGGATGCCTGCTATGAAGAGGGTTGTTCGGTGAGACGATGAACCTCATGGTTCGTTCAATTCATCGGAAACCTAGCCGCTGCCTTTCTTTGGTGAAGCTAGTAGGAAGCGTTCACGGGCTGAACGGCTTCCCTTTGGCGTAGTTAGGGTCGAGAGTGAGTAGTTGTCCAGCAAATTTTAATTTCCGCTGCGTGTGTACATTATGTTGTAAAAGAAATTGTCTTGAGTAACAAAATGGTTCTGTTATGTTCTTATCGTCTTTTCGTGCATGCTGTTGGGTGCCGCATCGCACGGCACCACCCACTGCGATTCCCGGGCCGGGCCCCACAGCGTGGTATCAGAGCCGCATTGGGAATAGCACGCATGAAAAGGGTCTATTTTTGAAAACTTACGAGTATACGAGTGAGGAACGTATAGTATGCCCACATAAGGAGTATTATTAGCATAGTTACTTAAGGTGGCAAGCTAACAGTGTGTTATCATTCAGTATTTCAATTCTGTAACGACGCACCTACGTGGAGGTAAGAATGGTAAGGAACGCCACCGAAAGCGGATCAATTTCGGTTAGCTCACCCATACAAGGAAAGTAGTGTGGGATGTCCCGTTCAGCAATGGACGGGAAGTGAATATATTTTCTAAGACTCTCCATGTCTTAGAGACATATGAATGGCACTAGCCTCCAGTGCGCAAACCCAGTGGCAAGAGGAGGAGACCCCATCGTGTGGTTTGTAACACGAAGTGTGTTCTTTAGGACTCTTCATGTCCTATGAGGCATACGGAAGCGCTGTTCCACCGGTGTGCTTTATTGCAAAGGTGTGGAGCCCCCCGTCGGGTGGTGAATAACCCGATCATGTACCTTGAGACGTGGCTTGACTCAACGACGGCCCGTATGGCAATGATACGGGGCGTATGTTTTTACTATGATATGGACCTGCCTGAAATGATAAACCAATGTGTGCATCATTATTGAGTGTAGACAACGTTTGTGAGTGATCGTTTTAGTGCCACCACTTGAGACGTATACGCCGGGTATAAAGACGGTTAGGATTTTAATTTGGTGAGGAAACGTAGTACCATGATGTGTTTTGAAACTGCATAAAAAGAGAAGGTTTGAAAAGAAAAAAAGAGTAAATTTGGAGTCTAGGATTCCATTAGGGGTTAATGAACTCCTATATTGAACTAAGAGTCAATTGGGGGTATAGATTCATTCACAAAGACTTAGGAATAACCTCCCCTGTTTTCAGCAAATTTTTTTGCTGAAGTTGAACAGGACATAACTTTTGTTTGGTTGAACCAATGGAGGTGTGTGATACATTTCTGGAAAGGTTTTGAAGTCTTCTACAACTCTTCAGTAGAACTCCAGATCAGAATCACCATCCAAATGGATGAAATTCTCAGATCAGTGTGAACTGTCCAAAAACAGGGCAGACACAAATTGCTCTCTGGAAATTTCTGTATTTCGACCATAACTTTAAAAAGGGCAGCCCGGTGCATGTAGCTCCCGCTTGCGCAGGGTCCGGGGAACGGTCCGACCCATTTGGGTCTTTTGTACGCAGCCTTTCCCTGCATTTCTGCAAGAGGCTGTTTCTAGGACTCGAACCTGTGACCATAACTTTCTATAAAAAAATTTCTGAGGGTCATGTAATACACCGTTGTAAAGCTTGTGATATATGCTATGACTTTGTATTTCAAAGTTTCTCCAGATTTGGAGTTTAAAGTGATGAAATTTTGCGGACAAAACAGCTACATTCAAAGGAGGTGCTGTCAAAATTGTTCCAGATTTCTGTTAACTTTGAAATATCACCATTTTTGATCCAGAACATATATGAAGGCAAATGAATACTCGTTGGAAAGATATTGAAGTTAACTATAACTTTGATATTCAACTTGAGATATGAAATTGCCATTATCATATTCAAATTCTGGGGTTAAGACCAATTGGTCATTCTGAACAGAGTAGTGCTTATTGCCTATGTTAACTTAGGACTTGTTGTGGACAGGGATGTTTTAGACTTCTCTAAGCTCCATAACATGTTCTCGAGTTATTTTTCAGTTTGTCCTACGGTTGGAATCAAGGGTTTGGACAAACTTGTTAAAGTTGGTAGATATCAGAATTGTCTAAACCCTGGTTAGATGGTGTAGTGCTGCAATAATATATGTGGTGTTTTTACGGTTAATGTTTTTGAATTCAAGTTGAGTTTAAACTTTGAATTTTAACCGTAAATTGCTCACTCTTGCAGCATGGATCATGCTCATTCCAGGAGTGAGGTTGGTGAGTCGAGTCACGGCGAAAGTAATTCGCCATGACAAGAAGTGCCGACATCATCAACCCGATTGGCGGAAATCTTGGCAAAGATGGCTGAGTCTCTGGATCTGTTGGTGCGACAAAGCATACGACAGGAGACACTACAGAAAAATCCACCGCCAAGCACTTATCTGGATTTTCTAGCAAGACAACCACCGGTTTTCTCGGAAGCGAAAGAACCTTTGGAGTCGGCTCATTGGCTCCAATGTATTGAAGCCAAGTTCGAGATGCTTGAGTGCGATGGATATCAGAAGACTCTATTTGCCGCTCAACAACTCCACGGAGCTGCTGGAGCTTGGTGGGCGGAGTACATCGCTACTCTTCCTGAAGGTCATCGAGTGACGTGGGATGAATTCCGGACTGTTTTTCGGGCACGTCACATTTGTTCGGGAATTCTTCGAACAAAGTATCAAGACTTTTTGGAATTAAAGCAAGGAGAAAGGAGTGCGTACGAGTACTTCAAAGCATTTGAAGACTTGATGCAATACGCCACTCATATGGTAGACTCGGAAGCGTTGAAGTGTGAATACTTCTTCCGAGGTTTGAATGTCGAACTTAAGGAACAAGTGACCTTGTTCAATAACGGTATTTACAATGAGTTGGTAAATGCCGCTATCATTAAGGAAGACATGCATCTTCGTTGCGAAGCGGAGTTGAAAAGAAGTATACCGCCAGACCACGATATCAAGGTTCGTCCGAACTATCGAGTACGGTATTACTCGCCAGTTAGGCAACAAATTCAGCCTGTGGTGCAACTCTCACAACCACGGCTGGAGTTGATCACTTATGAGCCTCAACCTCAACAGCAGCAGTCAGAAATTATTCGTGCAACCCTACCGCGACCAGCTACGCACGAATTATCTCCACCTTGTGTTAGTAGAGAGCTGAGGATTTCTGCAGCACGAAACCGTCGTGGAGCTGAGCAGAGCCACACTCATGTGTCATCTCCTCAATGCTCAGATCAGCACCGTGAACCTTCAAAGAAGAATCCTTCGAAAGCTGGCAGGGTTAATTACACTGCTATTGAGGACATTGCAAAAGGCGAACCAGTTTTAGCGGGTATGTTCACCTTGCATGAACAGCCCACTTTCGTGTTGTTTGATTCCGGAGCCACCCACAATTTTATTAGCAGAGACTATGTGCTGAAGAATAATCTTCCATTTAGCACAGTTAACCATCCGTTTCATATCAGCTCACCCGGAGGCAAGATATCAACAGATGAGATGGTCTCACGGGCACCTTTATGTTTGGGTGGAAACATCTATCCTGCGAGCCTTATCATACTCAAAGGCCAAAGGATTGATATTATCTTGGGGATGTCATGGTTGACACATTATGGAGCTATCTTTGACATCAGCTCTCGAACTGTCCAACTGAATTCCCCAATACACGGTTGCAACACATTGAATCTTGTGGATCCATCACAACAAGTTGCAGCAGTGCATCAGATTGAAGCTCCTAAACTTGAGGATATTCCAGTGGTATGTGAATATCCAAATGTGTTTCCCGAAGACTTGTCGGGCATGCCGCCCGAACGTGATGTAGAGTTCAAGGTTGAACTAGCACCGGGAACAACACCTATTTCTCGGCGACCATATAAAATGGCACTGAAGGAGCTAGCAGAATTGAAGGAGCAGCTTAATGACCTCATGGACAAAGGTTTTATACGTCCAAGTTCATCACCTTGGGGCTGTTCCGCACTCTTCGTGAAGAAGAAGGACGAGACTTTGAGACTATGCGTAGATTATCGTCCACTGAATGCTGTCACTATCAAGAATAAGTATCCACTACCGCGCATTGACATTTTGTTCGATCAACTAGTGGGTGCTAAGGTATTTTCCAAGATGGATCTTCAGTCCGGGTATCACCAGATAAAGATCCTGGCAGAAGATGTACCTAAGACGGCGTTCTCAACAAGATATGGTATTTATGAATATCTTGTCATGTCCTTTGGGTTGACCAATGCTCCGCTTACTTTATGTATCTCATGAACTCTGTGTTCATGCCGGAGTTAGACAAGTTCGTCGTGGTTTTCATCGACGACATTTTGGTCTATTCGAAGTCAGAAGAAGAACATGCTGAACATTTGCGTATTGTACTCCAACGTTTGAGAGATCACAAGCTTTATGCAAAGTTCAGTAAATGTGAGTTTTGGATCAGCAAAGTGCCATTTCTTGGGCATATTATTTCAGCGGAAGGCATCGCTGTGGACCCAAGTAAAATCGAACAAGTGCTGAATTGGAAATCTCCAACATCTGTTCATGAAGTGAGGAGTTTCTTAGGTTTAGCGGGTTATTACCGAAGATTCATTTCAAACTTCTCCAAAGTCGCTAAACCTATGACGGAGCTGTTGAAGAAAAGCACCAAGTATGATTGGAGCAATTCATGCGAACAAGCTTTTCAATCTTTAGTGAAGTATCTCACTACAGCTCCAGTTTTGGCCCAGCCGGACACCACGAAGCCTTTTGATGTCTATTGTGATGCATCCGGCATTGGTTTGGGTTGTGTGTTGATGCAAGAAGGACGTGTGGTCGCGTATGGATCCCGACAACTCAGGGGTCATGAGAAGAATTACCCGACGCACGACCTTGAACTAGCTGCAGTGGTCTTAGCATTGAAAATGTGGAGACATTATCTACTAGGCAATCTAGTACATCTCTACACTGACCACAAAAGCTTGAAGTACATCTTCACACAGAAGGAACTGAATATGAGGCAGCGAAGATGGCTCGAATTGATCAAGGATTACAAACTTGAAATTCATTACCATCCGGGTAAAGCGAATGTGGTTGCCGATGCACTTAGTCGGAAAGCACACATTCACCATTTAGCCGTGGCTGCACATGAAGAAGGAGAACCAAGCCTGCGCTTAGTTCCCTACGGATTGCTGTTCAACCTCGCTCTTATTCCTACAATTTGAGATGAGATTGTAGTGGCTCAGAAGAGAGACAGGGGTATGTCTCATATCCGGAGGAGAGTGGACAACGGTGAATTGAAGATGTTCCGCAAGGATGAAGAGGGTACTCTATGGTTTAACAACCGTATAGTTGTACCCCGAAATATGAAATTACGAAGGAAGATATTGGATGAAGTGCATTTATCCAAGTACTCCATTCATCCGGGAAGCAATAAGATGTACCAGGACTTAAAATCTAAGTTGTGGTGGACACGGATGAAAAGAGAGATTGCGAAGTACGTATCCGAGTGTGATACGTGTCGGCGGGTTAAAGCCGACCATATGCGGAAAGCCGGACAACTTCATGCGCTGAAGGTTCCAGCATGGAAGTGGGAAGACATAAGTATGGACTTCATCGTCGGTTTACCCATGACCAGCAACAAGCATGATTCTATTTGGGTAATCGTCGATCGTTTGACCAAGACCGCTCATTTTATTCCAGTCCATACCAAATATGTGGCAAAGAAGTATGCGGAGCTGTTCATCTCAAGAATCGTGTGTTTACACGGGGTTCCCCGCACCATCGTGTCTGATCGAGGTGCGTTATTCGTATCCAGATTTTGGGAGCAACTGCATGCTTCCTTGGGAACCAAGTTAATTCGGAGTTCAGCGTATCATCCGCAAACTGATGGTCAAACAGAGAGGATAAATCAGATTCTGGAGGATATGCTACGGGCATGTGTCATCAGTCATGGGAAGAATTGGGATGGCCATCTACCGTTAGCAGAATTCTCATATAATAACGGTTATCTATCCAGCATCAAGATGGCCCCGTATGAAGCTCTTTATGGCCAGAAGTGCCGCACACCACTGAATTGGTGTGAATCCGGCGAGAGAGTAGTCTACGGGATTGATCTTGTGAATGAAACCGAGGAACGAGTGCGAGTGATCCAAGCCAATTTAAAGGCTGCTCAATCTTGTCAGAAAAGCTATGCAGACAAAAGACGTCGACCTCTTCACTTTGACATCAGGGACCACGTTTATCTTCGTGTCTCTCCGATAAAAGGAGTTCATCGTTTCGGAGTGAAGGGAAAGCTTGCTCCGTGATTCATCGGGCCGTTTGCTGTCACTGAGATATGCGGACCCGTGGCCTATCGTCTGGAGCTACCGGCGTCACTTTCGAGTATTCATAATGTTTTCCACATCTCTCAGCTGCGGAAATGTCTTAAGTACCCAATCGCAGTTCATATGGAGAACATTGAGGATCTTCAACCGGATCTCACTTATTCTGAGTATCCGATACAGATTATTGACGAGAAGACTCGCGCCACAAGAAATCGGACAATGCGATTTTACAAAGTCTTGTGGAGCAACCACACCGCTGATGAAGCCACGTGGGAAAGCGAGGAATTTCTCCATTTAAATTTTCCAGACTTGTTTGTACCATATGTCCAGTAGTAATTCTCCCTTCTTCTTTCTTTTGTAATCTCGGGACGAGATTCTTTTAAGGGGGGAGGAATGTAACAGCCCTAACTTTTGTAAAGTTTGATTTCAACTTATGAAACAAAGTTAAGGCGATCAAAGGCTATAATTGTTTCACATGAAATGATGAACACAAATATGGACATGTGAGGGAGTTAAAAATTTTCTCTAGCCCATGCTCAACACATGTTAACCTAGGGGAAAGAATTAGACTCCCAAAAACTCTAACTCATGTGCACCTTCTCTATGAGTAGAGTGGAGGAAATTTAAATGCAATTTGAATCTTTTGAAAGGATTTCTATTCAGATTGTCCAAAGGCCTACATGTGAGATCATAGATGCATCTCTCATATATTCAAGAGCCTAAGTTTCAAATTTGGAGAATTTTGGAGCTCATCTACCATTTATTTGGAGGAATAATTGTGAGCACATTCAAATTAAAATTTGAATTTGGAAACTGAGCCAAATGTGCTCAATTTTGAAATCAGGTTTCATATTCAAATTTTTCACATCATGTTTGACCTCTCCTCAAAATTTGGGGAACAATGTTTAGGTGGGAATCTTAAAGCACAGTGAGGGAAAAAAATTTGGGAGATGTGGACCCCACCTGTCAGCCTCTCAACACAGGGCACCGCCTCTGTTTTTCCCCTCGGACGAGCGCGCGCCCGACAGCGCGCCGGCGCCCGGCGTTACCGCCATTCCCAGCGCCAGCTCCTGCTTGCCGCTCTCGCTCGATCTGATCGACTCCACCGCGGGTGCACCGAAGGAGTTCGCTTACTCCTCTTCCCTCTCGCCTCGGTAGTTTGCCCACGATCACAACAGCTCGGCCGCTCTCGATCTCCCGATCGTCAGCCGCCACCGCACCTCCCCAGCTGAAGCTTCCAACACAGAAAAGGCGCGCAAGGGCGTGCACAAGTTGCTCACCGGCGCACCTCGGAGTTGGGGGCTGAGATTCAGCATGAATTTGAGATTTGGCGCCAAGAACCGAAGTTCCCGGCGGAACTCCAACTGGCTCACCGTGGACACCGAGCTACAGACCATTTCACCATTCCCTTGCTACACAAGAAAGGTGTGTCATCTTCCCTAGCTCGTGTAGCTGCAAACCGTACAACGATCCATCAGCCGAGTGAGGAGAATTTCCAGTTCTCCCGAAACGTGGTGTATCCGGGTAGAACTCGGTCTACCCCGGAATTTGAGTTGCTCGGTTAAAGACTGCCCTAGCAAGCTTGCAAACGTCTTCCTCACATCCTAGCGCTCCCTCTCGACCAAGAATCGGGCTAAATGATCCAGAAACGACCAAGTTCTTGCAGTTTTTTGGGGCGCCATGGAAGAACGCCTCGGGTCTCCGTGGAACTCTAGGTTGCCGGCCGTTTCACCGGTGTTAGAGTCCATGTCCAGCCTCTACTAGTCCCCCTGATGCTCTAGAGCCTGAGAGATGGTCATTTGGTGAAGGAACGACTAAACCGACCTCGCCGGAGTTCTAATCTTCTCTGTGATCGGTGCGGGCTAGTTTTCGGCGAACCTCGGCCGCCGACGACCCTCTGACTGAGTTCAGCACCGAAAGTTGTGGGGGGGGGGGGGGCGGCGGACTTGAGGTCAGGAGGCGACTGGAAACTGGGTTCCGGCGAACCTCGCCGCTCGGGCCTCTGGCGCGAGGTTGAAGGAGAAGGCTGACCGGTGGGACCCACCGTCAGCGTTTAAACATTTTTGGGATTTTCAGTTTCCAGTTCAATCTTTGAAGAGCCATAAATTTGTGTAGGAGTTTCCAAAAATTGTGAAACAAATTTTGTTGGATTCCTCTCAAAGAGTACTATCCAGTGGTGCAGGCCAATGTTTATGAAAATCCCTGGATTTGGCTCATTAATTCATAAAATTAAAACCTTGTATGAATTTTTACAGGGGTTCTGTTTATTGGAAAATTCCCAAATTTGGACAGGACATTGTTCCAAAAATCCTTGAAGTTCAGTAAAAATTTCATAGGCATTGGACCCAATTTGATTGGACAAATGATATGTTCATTCCTTATGTCTCTGAAAAATGGGAAAATAAACAGAGACATTTTCAGCTTTTCCCCATTCTTTGTAAAATTCATATCTCCATGTAGGAAACTCCAAAAATTGTAAAACCAATTCCTATGGACTCAGGACATTTTGTACTTCACAAAAAGTCTACCTTGCAGCATAGGAAAGCTTAATACCTAGGGGGTAAAGGCAGGTTAGTGAAAATCACATAAAGAATTATTGTGATCACCTTGAGCTATTTCATGAGCTCAATTTTTGCACACTGCCTAAATACCTTCCATAGAGGCCGTGGTTAAATTCTCAGCTTCATTGGACCTCTGGAACTTGATCTACCATCTTTTAGGTTTAAGTGTTCATATAATGGACTTAATCACATGGTGATTACTAGTATCTCCTTTTCACCCTAGCTTTCATCATCTCTAGGGTTGTAGATACAACAAAAGAAACATTGCTGTTGTTTGTCCCTTTTAGGTGTGAGTTAACTGGTACAACAGTTTTGAATCATTTTCTAAATTGCTTTTGAATACATGTGCATAAATCATCTTAATAGCACGTGACGTCGACGTTCGACGAGGACTCAACTCTACAGCGAGGATCTCCATCTCGTGACGAGTCTGGCGGATTCTCCGGAGGAAGACTAACTTCTAGCTTCTAACAAAACCGTTGAGCAAGGCAAGCCCCGGTTTGCATATCGTTACCGTTTTAAATTTTGCTTTACTTCACCTCATGTTTATTAGACTTGATATTGTGCATTATGTGTAGGATGATTGAAACCCACTTGCATGACTATTACATCCCTGAGTAGAAGGTTTAGTGTAGGCTTTGCCTCGTTGTAGATGCTAGGCTAATGTTGTAGCTAGCTCGGTAGAAGTCGAGTAGTAAAAAGCTACTCGTGAGAAAGTTCGAGTAGTGGAGTTACTCGCGAGAGATAAATGATAAGAGCACCCTCATGAATATGAGATGGGGACGGGGATGTTTCTGTAGGATGGAGCGCTCAAGGTTGGTCTCGACCTGCGATGGGTGTGACAATGCTTGAGACCACATTTGGCCTGGACCGGGATGGTAAGGCAAATGTTGAGGTTGGTTGTAGCCCCGTCCGTGTCGGTTAAGGACCGTATGTATGCGGCCCTGCTGGACAAGATTGAGCTGTACCGGATATATAGTGGGGTATGGGACCCATGAAACCGATGTAACTCGATGGATCGTGATATAGAAACTCATCCTTCGTGTGGGAATGGCGTTGAGAAGGTGGGAGGTGTAAATCCTTTAGTGGGCAACTTCGACGTGTCCGCGTAGAGGACCATCCTGCTCGGCGCGAAGCGTTTTTCTATGTTGGGGTGTCATGTGAAAGGTTGCTGCATACAACGTAAGAAATAGCTCTTGAGAGAGTCTTTTGAGGCGGGTGTATGTGTCGTGTATTCCGGGTTGTTATTGATTTGAATCACCGTCGCTCGCGGAAGAGGATTGAGCATACTTGCCCACTGCGCCGTGACTTAGTAAGAAGAGGAACTAAGTCTCTTAACTTGTTGTTTGTGGATTAATCACTGTATTGGAACCTTGACTGAAGTAGATATAGAGCCAACTAAATTTCATTTCCACCTTAGGCTAGCAACATCGGGATAAACGTTTCTTGTTTGATTGTGGACTTCCGATGTTGTGAGGCGTGAGGACCACTAAAATGAAGGCTATAAGAATCTAAATATAAGGATCAAGTTTAGTCAAGCTGCATTTTGCAAATTCCTATTCCTACTGTCTTACTACCCCTGCATTTAGAGTTACATGTTTAGGAGTGACGGTTAAGTCTTGCTGAGCCTTAGTGCTCATGGTTGCTTCTGAGTTGTTTTTGCAGGTAGCAGGATGCCTGCTATGAAGAGGGTTGTTCGGTGAGACGATGAACCTCATGGTTCGTTCAATTCATCGGAAACCTAGCCGCTGCCTTTCTTTGGTGAAGCTAGTAGGAAGCGTTCACGGGCTGAACTGCTTCTCTTTGGCGTAGTTAGGGTCGAGAGTGAGTAGTTGTCCAGCAAATTTTAATTTGCGCTGCATGTGTACATTATGTTGTAAAAGAAATTGTCTTGAGTAACAAAATGGTTCCGTTATGTTCTTATCGTCTTTTCGTGCATGCTGTTGGGTGCCGCATCGCACGACACCACCCACTGCGATTCCCGGGCCGGGCCCCACAGCTGAAGGCGAAGAAACTCCGGAAGTGCTGGACTTTCTTCTTCCGGACGAAGCTTTAACATCTGACTGGCAGCGGCAAGACAAGCCCCGGTTTGCATTAACAAATCTTACAAAAGTTTTGCTTTATGTATACTTAGTATGAGGTATGTATGTGCATTAGGTGTAGGGTGGATGAAACCCCAAGTGCATAACCAGATTTTTCCTACAAGAGTGAGGGTAGTGTCTAAGTCCTCGAGTAGTCAGGCTATGCATAATTTTCATAGAACTTCGGTACAAGTCGAGTAGTTGGAATCTACTCGCGAGTATAGGTGTCGGGACACACGGGATTGGTTCGAGTGATGTGAGATCACTTTAATAAGAAAATGAGACTAGGCAGGGGCTAGGGCGCAGCAAGAGGAAGTCTTGTGGGTGCAGCCCTGTTCGTGTCGATTGAGGACCGATTCATGTGCGGCCCCGCTGGACAAGTATTGAACGTACCGAAGGCATATCTGATATATGGATCCCGATAAACCAATGTAACCTATACCTCCGGACGTCGAGGCATAACGCACCGATTTATAGGCGTAGGTTGAGGGCAGAAAGGTGGACATCCGCTAACGGGCATAGAGAGATGCTCCGTGTAGAGAACCTCCTGTCCGTTTGGGTGTGACCGGTTCGATGTTTGGGCTGTTTGGTGAAAGGTTGTCCTGTATGACATGGGGTGAGCATGCTTTGTGCAGCTCTGCGTGTGGGCGTACTTGACGTGCTATTCGGGTATCCCTGCAGGTGTATATCGAGTCGATTTGCCATCCCTCACGGTGATGAGTACCGCTTGTTCACTGAGTCGTGACGTAGATTAATATATGGAATGTATGATTCATTATTGCTGTTATGATTAACTTGTATTGTTACATGTGTGCCACCATATATTGCTTACTAAATTTCAATTTCATAAACTGTTAACTTGTGGCTAAAAGATGAAATAAGGATGAACTTGTAGGCGTGTCCGTTTGCTGCAATTTACCATCCCATGTTCATTGTAAACTGCATGTAGAGTTTCATGCCTAGGCGAGTCGGTTAAGTCTTGTTGAGCCATCGTGCTCACGGTTGCTGATGTAAGTGTTTTTCAGGTGATGACTACCCCATGGACTCGGGTTACGAGTCCACCGGCGAGGGCTACCCTCCATCGGGACCACGGCTGAGTGGGAGCCGTACACGCCGCGCTGAGCTGAGGAGTGCAGCTAGTGTGGGTTGCCACAGGGCCGGGCAACCGATTTTTGCTAGATAGGTGGGCGTGAGTTGTATAAACATAGTTTCCGCTGTTGTAATCCAAATACTAGTATGTAACTGAAGTCTTGTACTACTTTGTACAATTCAGTTGGTTTTCGATGTAATACAATATCGTTCTTATGATGTGTGATGTCAGGTGTCGCATCGTGCAGCACCACCCTCTGCGATCCTGGATGAGCGGATTCCAGTCCGCCACATCCTTCGGCCTCACCAATGCTCCAGCTCATTTCATGTACTTGATGAACTCGGTATTCATGCCAGAGCTGGACAAGTTTATCGTGGTCTTCATCGATGACATGCCGGTTTATTCCAAGTCGGAGGAAGAACACACAAGGCATCTGCGTATAGTCTTGCAACGGCTGCGAGATCATAAGTTATACGCGAAATTCAGCAAGTGCAAATTCTGGATATCGCAAATACATTTCCTCGGGCATATTATCTCAGAGGAGGGCATCACTGTAGACCTGAGCAAGATTACACAAGTGCTGAATTGGAAGTCCCCGAGGTCTGTCCACGAGATATGAAGTTTCCTCGGACTCGCGGGATATTATCGGAGGTTCATTCCGAACTTCTTGAAGATTGCCAAGCCTATGACCGTGCTGCTGAAGAAAGCTACCAAATATGTTTGGAGTCCAGCATGTGAAGCAACATTCAAGGCTTTAGTGAAACACCTAACATCAGCACCGGTTTTGGTGCAGCCAGACACAACAAAACCGTTCGATGTGTACTGTGATGCATCCGGCATTGGGCTCGAATATGTGCTGATGCAAGACCGAAGGGTGGTCGCTTATGGATCACGGCAGCTCCAAAATCATGAGCAAAACTATCCAACTCATGACTTAGAACTCGCTGACATGGTACTCGTACTCAAGTTGTAGAGGCATTACCTACTCGGTAACCTCGTACATTTATATACCAGCCACTATAACCTCAACCACATATTCACTTAGAAAAAGTTTAACATGAAGCAAAGAAGATGGTTAGAGCTGATAAAAGATTATGAAATAGAAATCCATTATCACCCCGGCAAGGCAAACATGGTGGCGTATGCGCTGAGTCGCAAGTCACACGTATATAATCTGACCATCACCCCGGTTGAAGAGAGTGAACCACCCTTGTATGTGGTTCCACATGGAGCTCTCTACAACTTAGCTCTTATCCCCACCATCCGTGAAGAGATAGCGGCATCCCAGAAACATGACAAGGGTATGTCACATTTACGGAGACGTGTAAACAGTAGGGAGTTGAAGTGTTTTCGGAAGGACGGAGACGGTGTCCTGTGGTTCAAGAACAGGATAGTCGTACCCCGTAACCCGCAGGAGGAAATTTTTGACGAGGCTCACTTGTCAAAGTTTTCTATTCACCCCGGCAGCAACAAGATGTATCAGGAAATCAAGGGCAAATTTTGGTCGACACGAATGAAGCAAGAGACCGCTAAATACGTGTCTGAGTGTGATACATGTCATAGGGTCAAGGCTGACCACATGAAGAAACCGGGGCTGATGCAACTGCTAGGCGTTCCTGCCTGGAAGTGGGAGGACGTGAGCATGGACTTCATTTTTGGTTTACCCACCACATTTCAAAAACATGATTCAGTGTGGGTGATCATCGACCGGCTCACGAAATCTGCCCATTTTATCCCGGTCAACACAAATTACTGTCGAGGCACGCCCGGCCCCGAATCACAGGTCCGTGCACGCTCGCCTGGGAATCACATTGGGTGGTGCTGTGCGATGCGGCACCCGACAGCACACGAGTAAAGGAAATCTCATATTACATAAATCATTTGCGGAAGCGTACAAAGAGTACTTTACAAATACTTATCTCAAAATAATCTACAGCCGAAGTCTACAACTCTCACGACTCATTTCTAGCTTAGCATCAAAGAAACCGTCCAGACCGCAGACGTTTCTTACTTGCAACACAAATCACAACCAGCAGCAGCAAGGTTGCTCATGAGTAGCCACATGGAGAGTTACGAGTCTCATTGGACAACCGTACTCGTAAGTGTAGAGTCACTACCTGCAAAACAACCAGTATAGTATCCGTATGCATAACGCTCAGAAATACTTAACCGTCAAACGTAGTCATGAAACTCTACATGAATGTAAAGACAAAAAGTGGGACAGTAGCTTGCATAATGAACTTGCCTAAATGTGAATCCTTACTTTCAAGTATTATTAGCTGCAAATTAATAGTAACCTTGGACACCTCACATCGGGAGTCCACAATCAAACAAGAAACGCTTTCCTCCGATGTAAACTGCTCATGGTGGAAATGAATCGAGTTTGATCTGATCTATGCATACAAGGTAACAGCACAATACTAGTATCAACTTCAAACCAAAGTGATTAGTTCTTATCTCAATGCAAGTTCTTACTACGTCACGACTGTGAGAACAAGTATGCTCACAACCGGGAGAAACGGTGATTCGAATAAAAAACACCCGGACTACATGACACGTATGCCCGTACTCGACGTTGCCTACAGCAACCATCACTGATGTCGTACGTGGCAGCCTTTCCCCTGTTTCACCTACATCAAATCGATCCGATCGTCCCGTACAGTAGCCACCCTCATGGTGCACCTACCAACATGAGATGTCATGAGAGTGTTACCCAATACTGCACACTGGCCTCTCGCCTGAGGCGACTGGAAAAGTTCCAACGCAAGCTTCCCGAGGTACATCGGTTTACTGGGTCCCATATAGCGAGCATGAGTTCGGTACACAACTCAAACTTGCTCAACAAGGCCGCATAAGGATCGGTCCTTGACCGACACGGACAGGTATAACGCACCCAAGCCCCTATGTCCTGTTGCTCCTACACCCTGCCCGGTATCAACTTCAACTTGCTAACAAATTTCTGAACCAATCCCGTATGCCCCCTTTTCTCCTGATTATGCGAGTAGCGTCCAACCATTCATTTTCTACCGAACCCTAATTAAGCATGGCAGTTTCTACACGATGGAAAGACACCTACCCAATACTCCATAGGTTTCTCTAGTCATGCAAGAGGAGTATCAAAACAACTAGACCTAATGCACATTTCATTTCCTAACCAACATAGTGAATACAAAGTAAAAACTTAAAAGCTGTTAAATGAAAACTGGAGCTTGCCTGTTTTGCAGAGGAGTAATATATATATATATATATATATATATATATATATATATATATATATATATATATATTCAGTTAGTGATCTTCTATCCCTTGATCCTCCTGAATTTTCTCAACTGATCAACACCTCAAGGGATGACTCCGTCGAAGTCCTTCGTCGTGAGCACTATCGACATGTATATGCATAAGTTGTTATAATGCAAATTAGTTAATTAAAGACTTGTACTTGTGAGGAACAGGGGACTGTGTGGGAGTGCTAAGAATGAATTTGTTGTCCCTGTTGTGCAGAGAAATTAAAGAAAGAACCACCTGTCCATAAGAAGTTCCATTAATATGTTCTATGGTTCCTAATGGACATGTGAGATGAGCTGAAATGGTTTGAAGAGAACTAAATATCCTGATCCTCAATGACTTCGAAATTTTTACAGGAATTCATACACTACACATAGACTTAGCTTGCCAAATTGCAGGTCAAGTGAATGGAAATTGTGTCTCCCATAATTCCAACAATAATCCCTATGCTTTTCTCACATACATAAGCATGGAGAACAAGGACAGGAAGATTTAAGGCTCAACTTGAGCTGAAAATTTGCATGTGAGTTCCTGGTCACATGAAAGTATTTTGATCCAAATTTCAGGACTTTTACTTGAGTAGTTCCTCCAGAATATTCCTTAATCAGTTCTACTAAAAAGAATTAATTATGAAGTACTGTGCATTTTCATGCCCAATCAAGTGAACTAAAATTTCAAGTATATCTCATAGAGAATGTATGAATGTTCCTATGATTTTTGGAGCAATGAATTGCCCAGAACTGATTTTACAAAGTGGGATATCTGTTCCAAAAAAGTTTCTGGACAAATTAGAGTGCAGCAGATTGCACTCATCAAATCCCTACTCAATTCAACTTCAAATGAGCTGAAATTTTCCTAGGAGATCAATAATATCCTAAAAAATATTCTGGAAAAATTTGATATTTTTTGGATGAACCATCCCTCAATAATTCATTTTAAGAAAAATTTCAAAGAATTTTCCAGCATCTATTATTGGCTTTCATACAAATTGGGGTTCATATTTGGATATATATTTGCAAACTGAATCCAATCCAATTTGAATCATCCAATTTAGAGTTTCCTACACAAAGATATGAATTTCCAAAGTTATGGATAAAGCTGGAATTAAATTTCTATTGGAAATCAACTTGGGCCAACGGTTTTAAACAACAGCTAATAGAATTTGGGCCACACCGATCCACTGGGTTTTACCAAGCTCAGCCACAGTCGATGCCGAGACACAACCGATCTGGATATTAAATCTCACTCGCTTACAGTGGGACCGGCAACGGTCTCCTTCCACCTCTGGCGCCTTCCCGCGCCCGCGCTGCCCCCTCGCCGGACCGCAACCGGGGCTCGCCGAAGTGCAGTTCCCGGCCGCCTCTCGATCTAATTCTTGCCGCCTGTGAGTTTGGGAGGGTGAGGAATCTGTATGTGGGGCGACCTCAAGCTACCGGCAGCCGGAAACACCCCGGCGACGTGCGGCAGCTTCGGGGAACGTTCGGCACCGTCAGCCGGTCATCCTAGCCCACCAAAAGTGCGGGAGAATGGCTCTACAGCACTAGTCGGTGCTAAGGTAGATCGGCAATAAATCAACCGAGCTCGGAAGCGTCTCCAAATGAGTTCTCACTGTGCGCCCACATCGTGCCGACATGTGAGTGCTTGGCAAACCTCGAAATACGCCGCCTCTCGTCAGTTTCAAGCTAGGTTTGAACAGAGGAAATCTCCGCCGGCTAGCCTAGTGTCACACCCGGTTTCTCCGAAGAACGACCGAGTGAATATCACATGTATGCTAGGATCATTTTCTCATACATGTGACGACAAATAGTGAAGCATCATTATATTACAAGCCAAGTATTCGAATATAAATAAGTCTTACATAGCATAACGTCTCGATGGAGGAATAATATGTTCATAACATGTAAATAAAACAGCAGCGGAAGATAAGTCGTGTGGGCTTCATCAAAGGCGTTGCCCGGAGGACTCCGTGAACCTAGAATCCTTCTTCGGGTCCGAAGTCTTGGTCGTTGTGCAGCATGTCATTCCCTTGGCCTGAGCAGCAATTTAAACCAACAGAAAAGCAAGCTTGAGTACCGTTGGTACTCAGCAAGTGTGGGAAAATTATGTCATGCATGACTAGAGCAAGGAGAGGTTGAACTCATGGGTAAAACACTACGCAATTAATACCTATAACCTTATCTTATTAGGCACCTACATTACTACATAGGTGAAATGGTCCCAATTCCCTAACCCATCATCAATATCAATATCAAGTAACCCTAACATTGTTTCCAATGTTAAGCTCCCTGCTTAACATCCTCAACTTCCCAATTCCTCATCCTCTAATCATGAATAATTCCAAGCCGCTCTTGACCGTGAGCACGGCTGTCATGATAGTTTTGACTCTGCAGAGTTTGCACCACTGTACCCACATGTAGTGATTTCATCCCCCGTTGCCGGGTGGACTAAAAGAACCTCCATTATGCCAGTGGCCGTGAACCACGTTCACACTTCTGAGGTGTGTAGCCAGGAGATCACTACGAGGCCTTTACAAAGGGATTCCTGACGAGCATGGGCCCACTGAGGTTTCACCCTCTGACAGCATACAAGAGGCTCCAACCTCGCTGCAGTGGCCCCCTCTTGAGCCTTGCAGTGCATATGGTAGTCCAGCTGACACCTATTCCCCGCACCATCCAAACACCCATACTACGCCAGAGATACACCTAATTAATTGGCCAAGCTGCCCCATCTCAGCATGTGGTTGGCACGGTAAAGCCAGGTTACATGCTCCATGAACCGGTCCTTAGGATCCAGGCAAGCACTAAACACCAACCCGAGTCTCGTGCACACAGCACCAACCAAAGCATCCAACTTGCCTCGATCCCTACCTCTACATAACTCATAATATCTCAATCAAGGGTAAGGTAAACAAGTTGATTATCTCATATTCCACTTATCCCATTCTAAGCATGGTTAAGCATAAGTAATATGAATGAATGACATAATGAAATAAATCCCAACCCAGGCTACAAGGAAGTAAGATAATGAAATTTTAGGGAACCTTCCTAGCTTGGGCATCATATTCCAAATTGACAATGCAATTAAATTCTATCTACACATCCTAGTATAGGATCAAAGTGGTCAAGGACACTTGCCTTCTTCCTGCTGCTCTGGGAATGGAAAGTCTTGATCTTGAAAGGTGAGAACCTGCTCTGGGGCTGGTTCTACTCATGCCAGTAAACATAGCAAAAGAAAACAACATTCCATAAGCCATAGTCCACATTTCCACTCATACAAACCGCACATGCATACACATGAAAGTCATACACCTATTTAAGTGTTGTGTTTACCCTAGATATGTTGATTCTAAGAATACATGCGCTTTTAAACATATATATTATTTCTATCTTTAATATTCAGATTTCTAAGTGCACATTATATATGAATTTCCAATTTGAACAAATTTTCTATATGGGATAATACACTTCTTAGACACAAAATTTGTATAAGAGATAACTTCCTGCTCCAAATAGGTTTTCAGATCTTCTACAAAACCTTAATTTGAAGTTTTGGATTTGGGGACCTCACTTGACATTTTCTAACTAGGTATACCTATTTTCTTATATTTTCATATTTATTTTCCATACCTAAAAGTGAATTTTAATACTAAGATAGCACAAGATATCTCCTAAACAGAATGTGTTCTGATCTAAAATGTCCAATAAAATATCTTTTGTCTTCCTCTCTGATGAGGATCAATTTAAATTTATTTTTACCCATTTTCAGAATTATTTTCTAGTCTAAAATTGAATTTCTACCAATAAAACAGCAACCAAAATGCATACAAAATTTTCTACAGTTCCACTTACCCAAACAGAACCTTCATAAATTTTTTCTACCCCTTTTTGGTTACTTAGATTCATTTTCCCACATTTTAAACTTGTTTTATGCCTAAAGGGTATATTTCAGAGATAAATTACAAAACAGCAAATCTCATTTAGTTTTAAAGTTTATTTCCCCTCTAAACTCAGACCTCAGATTGTTCTACCAATTTTCACAGGGTTAGAATAATTCAACAGAACTTACACCTATGTTTAAATTTAAATCCTATTCACATATTCAATTTCCTGAAATTAATTCTTCCTAGGGGCTGATGTGCAATTTCACACTGCAGTGGGGCCCCATTTCTCATTTTCTAAATTTTCAGGGGTCTACGTGTGCAAAACAGGGAGGTCTTCCTAATTCTTATTAAGTCCAGGGGGCTAAAACTGATTTTTAAATGAATTTACAAGAATTTCTGAGGGTCTAGGGGCTAGATCAGAAGTTTCCGGGGCTAGCTTGTGTTTTCCGAGATCCCCAGGGGGTAGCGCGCAAGATTCCCGGCCTTTATAACGTGGGGCTGACATGGACCGTCCGATTTTAAATGGAGGGTCGAGAGTAGATTGCGAAGGCGTACACGGGGTTTCTATTTTCATCCGCATGATTTAAAATGAACGGGCCACAGAGGGCCACGTCGCCCTAGCCGGGTGCGGGCGGCGCTGCCCGGCGGCGCGAGGCGGCGGGAGGCTGCGATCTCGCCGGAATTTTCCGAAATCTCATCTACCGGCCCTAGACTACCATTTTCTCTGCACAATTCGGAGGAGGGGGGGGTAGGGGATCTCACCTCGGAGGTTTTCTTGAGCTCGGAGGCCTTGGAAGGCGGTCGGCGACTAGGTCCGAGTGGGAAGCTCGGCGGTGCTCACCGGAGCTGTGTCTAGAGCGCAAAGCACGGGGTCTCCTTCACCTGCAAGACTCCCTGGCGGCGGCAGGACGCGCTACACACGTTAGATCGGAGAAAACGGACGAAGATCGAAAGAATACGGTGACGGAAGTCTCGGTCCTCATCTGAACTGAAAGTGGGTCGAAGGGGGTGAAGAAAAGGGGCAGCCTTCAGCGTTTATATGGATGAGGGAGGGCGGCGTTCGTTGAGATCATGCTGGAGTGCCCGGGACCGAAGATCGGGGTGTGCGGGCGCGGGTTTCGGGAGCGGCGGGCGTGATCGAGCGCGGGAGTATCAGTGGCGGTTGCGGCGCGCGGATGAAGGGGATGATGCGCGGGCCCTGCCCGTCAGAGAGAGGGGAGGGGGAAAACAGCCGTGGGCTGCTGGGCCGGCTGAGGTGGGTTTCGGCCCATTGGCCATTTTTCTTTTTCCTTTTTCTTTTCTATTTTGATTCAAATTTGAATTCCAGTTTGAGTTTGAATTTCTTCTTCACTTTCATTATGTCCGAAAATTTTAAATTCACCTCTTTTAACAGGTTTTGGGGTGTTACAACTCTATCCCCCATAAAAGAAATCTCGTCCTCGAGATTGGTGACTCTAGGAAAACAAATCCGGGAACTGTGCCTTGAGCTCGTCTTCTCGCTCCCATGTGGCTTCTGCTTCCGAGTGATGCTTCCATTGCACTTTGCACATTCGGATTCTTTTATTTCTTGTGAGGTGTTCCATCGTCTCCAGGATCTTGACCGGTTGCTCGGCATATGAAAGATCCTCTCGTACGTCCACCTCATTCATGGATAACATCTCTTTTGGCGTCCTTAAACATTTTTTGAGTTGTGACACATGGAATACATCGTGCACATCTGATAGGCGAGCCGTTAGTTCTAACTGATATGCCACTTCGCCTTTCCTCTCTAGAATTTTGAAGGGTCCGATGTATCGAGGTGATAATTTCCCTTTCACCTTGAACCGATGAAGCCCTCGGATAGGGGACACCTTTAGATAGACATAGTCTCCCACGTTGAAAATGAGCTCTCTTCTCCGTACATCGGCATAGCTCTTTTGTCGGGTCTAGGCTATCCTCAAGTTGTTGCGGATTTCCCTCACTTTCGCCTCGGCTTCTTGTAGTACCTCTGGCCCAAACACTTTACTTTCCCCAGTTTGGTTCCAAAATAGTGGAGTTCTGCACTTCCTCCCATACAACGCCTCAAAGGGTGACATCTTCATACTAGCCTGATAGCTGTTGTTGTAGGAGAACTCCGCATATGGTAAGTTCTTATCCCAACTTCTATTGTTCTTGAGTGCACAAGCTCTCAGCATATCCTCAAGGATTTGATTGGTCCTTTCGGTCTGCCCGTCAGTCTGGGGGTGATAGGCGGAACTAAAATTCAGATGAGTTCCCATGGTTTCATGTAACTTCTGCCAGAACCTTAAGGTGAACTGTGTCCCTCGATCTGACACTATCTTCTTTGGCACTCCTTTAAAACACACGATTCTTGACATGTACAATTCTGCCAATTTGGATCCGCTGTAGCTTTCTTTCACGGTATGAAATGAGCTACCTTAGTCAGCCTGTCGATGATGACCCATATCGAATCATATCCCGATTGGGTCCTAGCAGTCCCACTATGAAGTCCATACCTATTTCTTCCCATTTCCATTCAGGCACTTTGAGTGGTTGCAACAGTCCCGCGAGTCTTTGATGTTCTGCTTTTACTAGCTGACATGTGTCACATAGGGCAACATGTTCCGCGACATCTCGCTTCATGCCATACCACCAATACCTGCTCTTGAGGTCATGATACATCTTCGTACTCCCAGGATGAATGGAATAGTCGGAATCATGAGCCTCCTTCAAAATCAGTTCACGGATCTCCTTCACCTCAGGCACACAGATTCTTTTCCCATGCCACACCGTACCTTGTTCATCCTCTCTGAACCCAAGAGCTTTATTCTCTTTGATGAGCTCTGATTTCTTGTATCTTCTCATCATTCTTCTGACCGTTGCGTATGTCTTGCTCCAATGTGGAGTCCACCTCCATGGCGATGGCCTCACCACTATTCACGAGGCATAGATTGAGTTTTGCAATCTCTTCCTTCAATTCCGCAGGCGTGTCCTTTAAGCTCAACATGTTGACATGCACCTTCTGGCTTAAAGCGTCTGCCACGACGTTCGCTTTCCCGGGATGATAGTTAATACCCACATCAAAGTCGTTGATTAGCTCCAACCACCTTCTTTGTCTGAGGTTGAGGTCTGGCTGTGTGAAAATGTACTTTAAGCTCTTATGATCTGTATATATCTCTGTCCTCTTTCCCATCAAGTAATGCCTCCAAAGCTTCAGTGCGTGGACCACTGCGGCTAGCTCGAGGTCATGTGTAGGATAGTTCTTCTCGTGTTTTTGGAGCTGCTGGATGCATAGGCAACGACATGCCCCTCTTGCATGAGAACACATCCCAACCCGTGTCCAGAAGCATCGCAATACACCAAAAAATTCTTCTGCATGTCTGGCATAACTAGCACTGGGGCTGTTGTCAATCTTTTCTTCAGCTCTTGGAAACTTGTCTCACAATCCGGTGTCCACGTGAATTTGATTCCCTTCTCTAACAATTTGGTGAGGGGTCTCGAGATCTTGGAGAAGCCCTCAATGAACCGTCTATAATACCCAAACAATCCTAAGAAGCTTCAAATTTCCCCGGCATTTTCAGGGGTCTTCCACTTCTACACATCCTCGATCTTGGCGGGATCTACGGAGATTCCTCCCTCCTAGATTATGTGTCCTAAAAAGGGGACTCTTCTGAGCCAAAACTCGCATTTGCTCAGCTTGGCATATAGTTGGTGTTTTCTCAACTTTTGCAAAACCAGTCTTAGATGCCCCTCATGTTCTTCTTCATCTTTGGAGAAGATGAAAATGTCATCAATGAAAACCACTACAAATTTGTCCAGATATTCCATGAATACCTTGTTCATGAGATACATTAAATACGCCGGAGCATTAGTTAGCCCGAACGGCATGACGGTGTATTCATACAGCCCGTACCGAGATACGAAAGTTGTCTTTGGAATGTCAGTTGGTCTTATCTTCAGTTGGTGATATCCTGACCTGAGATCAATTTTTGAGAATACACAAGCTCCCCTCAACTGATCAAATAGGTCTTCAATGCGGAGTAATGGGTACTTTTTCTTGATGGTTACCTCATTCAACGCACGGTAGTCTATGCATAGCCTTTGGGTTCCGTCCTTCTTGGGCACAAATATCACTGGAGCTCCCCATGGCGAGGAACTAGGAGGAATATACCCCTTCTCTGTCAATTCTCTTATATGTTCTTTGAGCTCTTCCAGCTGTTTGGAGTCCATCCGATAAGGCCTTTTGTATATCGGGGCTGTTCCAGGCACTAGTTCAATCGTGAATTCCACTTCACGATCTTGAGGCATACCAGGCAAATCCTCCGGAAAGACGTTTGAATATTCCTTGATAACCCTTATCTCTTCCACTTCCACCTCAACTTGATTGATTTTAATGTCCCTCCTAGGTTCTTGTACGGCTATGAACTTTACTTTTGTGCCACTAGTGTGAGTTAGTTCCACCGTTCTTGTTGAAAAATGGATGATACCTTTATGTTTGGTCAACCAATCTATACCCAAGATAATATCTATCCCTTTTGAACCTATCACTATGAGGTTTGCAGTAAATACTACCCCATTAATGTCTAGATTCACCTTGGGACACACTTGTATTGTTCTTATTTCTCCCCCTGGGGAGTTCACCGCTAACATATGATTCATTTGTGCTGTTGCTAGATCATGCTTCTTAACAAATCCTTGAGCAATGAATGAGTGGGTAGCACCAGAATCGAACAATAGGGTTGCAATGTGTAAATTTGCAGGGAACTTACCAATCACCACGTCCGGTGCCTCTTGCGCTTCCTCCATGGTCATGTGGTTCACCCGTCCCCGCATCACATTCTGCTGCTGTGGTTGCATAGGCTTCTTCTTTGGGCACTTATGAGCGTAGTGTCCCACTTCACCACAGTTGAAGCATTGCACCCCGACTTTAGGTGCCTAGCCCTTGTTATCTTGGGGTTGGTTCTGTTGGCCTTGTCCTGCTGGTCGAGGTTGGTAGGTGGAGTGTGGATGCTGCACAAACTGATGCGGCGGCTGTACTGGTGCTGATGGGGGCCTGAAGTTCAGGTTGTACCCTCTCGGTGTCGAGTAGGGTACTACAACACGGCTCGTCTGCCCTGCCGGTTGCTGCATCAGACGTGGACGTGTGTTGCTGCTTGATGCTTGGTGTGACCATCCCATCTTCCTCTTGTTTTCATTCTCCAAGGCCTTTAGCTTCCTCTCCACAACAAACACCCTGTCCACCATCCTTTGGAAACTTTCATATTCGTTGGAGGACATTGCACATTGCATTTCCATGGTAAGTCCTTCCACAAAACAGTCCTGTTTCTGCTCATCCGTTTCGATGTCCCGTGGTGCATAATGGGACAGTTGGGTGAATTTGGTGAGGTATTCCCTCACAGTCATGTTGCCTTGCTGCAGTCCCAAGAACTCCTTTCTCTTGTTCTTGAGTTCTCCCCTTGGTATGTAGTGGTTGCGGAAACTGCGCTTGAACTCTTCCCAAGTGATGTTCTCGGGGTCGTGATGGGCTGCCACATAAGCGGTCCACCAATCAGCAGCGGGTACATGCAATTGGTGATAGGCAAACATCACCCTCTTATACCCTTGGCATTGTATGATCCTCATCTTGCTCTCAATGGTCTTTAGCCAATCATCTGCCTCCAGGGGTTCAGCAGCACTTGCAAACTTTGGGGGTTGAGTTCCCAGAAACTCACTCAACCTTGGTTGACGTGATGCAGCTTGTGGGGGTGGAGCTTGGTGTAAGTTGGCCACCACTTGAGTTAAACTCTGGATGAGTTGATTCTGATTTTCGATCATTTGGTAGATAGGATCAGCTCCTTCACGACGATCACCCCTGTCTTGCCCTCCAGGAAGGTGAGGATTGGCGGCCTCATCGTTGTTGTTGTTGGGGTTGGCACCACGACCTTTTCCTCTTCCAGCCATCTAACATGATCAACCAAATGTTAACTTTAATCATTACGCATTAACTTCCCAAATTGCTTATTTAAACTTAAACTTTTGAGGTCTTAATATCTAGACAATTTCTGAAGATTTCACATAGATCATTGGGCGTCATGTCTCACGCGAAAATAAAGGTACTATTGATTCGTAGGGGTTCACACACCAAAGCAAAGCAAACTTAGAGATGGGGTTGTGGACAAGTGCCTATGGCTTCCACAACTCACGTCACACACCAACACTAACAAGCAAATAGATGGGTTATTGACTCGACTACTCGAACATCATGCGGAAATAAGGGAAATAATTCTAACAACTCGTATCACTGAGCTGGCTCGTCGGGGTCTTCCTCATCATTGCGGCTGCCCTCTGATTCCGCTTTAGGCGGGGAAGCTGCTGGTGTAGAAGGGCGGCGACGCTTGCTCGCCCGGCGGTCTGGGGAGTCAGGAGTCCACGTGTCATTCACGGTGACACACAGTTCATTCCCATCTCCTCTTTCTCTCACCCTCAAGCTGGCGCGAAGCAACGCCTCAGTCTCCTTCAGGGTGTCACGAACGTCCTGAATCTCCTGCTGGCACTCCTGCAGTCGAGTGCTAAGCATAGCTGCATCTTCTAGGCACAGGTCCATGTGCTCATGGGAAGTCCCCTGCTGCACTGGCGGGTACATGTACTCCGCGGTGCCACTCTCACGCTGGAGGACATACATGTACTCAGTCCGGTCCAGGTGGTGGCGGTTGATGTAACTCTGGAAGGTTATGGCCTCCTAGGTGACATCCTTCTCAGCATCGGCCTAAGTCGCCCGACAAGCTGGAGAACGGTGGATCTTGAGCAACTGGTTTTCATGGATAATCCTCATCTCTAAGCTCCATTCTTCACGCTTCTCACGGATGGTCCTGGTGGAGCTGTAGTGTATGATCAGCTTGCCTACATTGCCAGCGGCGTGGAGCATACGCCGAAGACGGCGCAACAAGCCTCCTACTGCCAACCCGTAGGAGTGGTATGTCACCGGACGGTTCTCCTCTCTCAAGGCAAGGGCAGCTACGGGAACTCTCCCTCCGGTGGATTGCGAGCGGTGCGGACCATGCGAACCATCTAAAACATAAAACATTTAAAATCAAGTTAGATAAAAATTAGATGAAGATTGTATTTTGAATAAAGTTGGGGCAAGATAACAAATAAAGTGACCCCTTTAAATAACACTTTCAACCCACACCTTTTGTAAAATAGTTTTTACGAACATAGGGTCCTTAAATACGTCCATTTCTACCTAGGTACACGTTCCTACGGGCAACCTTGGCTCTGATACCACTTATGTCACACCCGGTTTCTCCGAAGAACGACCGAGTGAATATCACATGTATGCCAGGATCATTTTCTCATACATGTGATGACAAATAGTGAAGCATCATTATATTACAAGCCAAGTATTCGAATATAAATAAGTCTTACATAGCATAACGTCTCGATGGACGAATAATATGTTCATAACATGTAAATAAAACAGCAGTGGAAGATAAGTCTTGTGGGCTTCATCACAGGTGTTGCCCGGAGGACTCCGTGAACCTAGAATCCTTCTTCGGGTCCGAAGTCTTGGTCGTTGTGCACCACGTCATTCCCTTGGCCTGAGCAGCAATTTAAACCAACAGGAAAACAAGCTTGAGTACCGTTGGTACTCAGCAAGTGTGGGAAAATTATGTCATGCATGGCTAGAGCAAGGAGAGGTTGAACTCATGGGTAAAGCACTACGAAATTAATACCTATAACCTTAGCTTATTAGGCACCTACATTACTACATAGGTGAAATGGTCCCAATTCCCTAACCCATCATCAATATCAAGTAACCCTAACATCATTTCTAATGTTAAGCTCCCGCTTAACATCCTCAACTTCCCAATTCCTCATCCTCTAATCATGAATAAGTCCAAGCCGCTCTTGACCATGAGCACGGCTGTCATGACAGTTTTGACTCTGCAGAGTTTGCACCACTGTACCCACATGTAGTGATTTCATCCCCCGTTTCCGGGTGGACTAAAAGAACCTCCATTATGCCAGTGGCCGCGAACCACGTTCACACTTCCGAGGTGTGTAGCCAGGAGATCACTACGAGGCCTTTACAAAGGGATTCCCGACGAGCGTGGGCCCACTGAGGTTTCACCCCTAACAGCATACAAGAGGCTCCAACCCCGCTGCAGTGGCCCCCTCTTCTGCCTTGCGGTTCATATGGTAGTCCAACTGACACCTAATCCCCGCACCATCCAAACACCCATACTACGCCGGAGATACACCTAATTAATTGGCCAAGCTGCCCCATCTCAGCATGTGGTTGGCACAGTAAAGCCAGGTTACATGCTCCATGAACCGGTCCTTAGGATCCAGGCAAGCACTAAACACAAACCCGAGTCTCGTGCACACAGCACCAACCAAAGCATTCAACTTGCCTCGATCCCTACCTCTACATAACTCATAATATCTCAATCAAGGGTAAGGTAAACAAGTTGATGATCTCATATTCCACTTATCCCATTCTAAGCATGGCTAAGCATAAGTAATATGAATGAATGACATAATGAAATAAATCCCAACCCAGGCTACAAGGAAGTAAGATAATGAAAATCTAGGGAAACTTCCTAGATTGGGCATCATATTCCAAATTGACAATGCAATTAAATTCTAACTACACATCCTAGTATAGGATCAAAGTGGTCAAGGACACTTTCCTTCTTTCTGCTGCTCTGGGAATGGAAAGTCTTGACCTTGAAAGGTGAGAACCTGCTCTGGGGCTGGTTCTACTCATGCCAATACACATAGCAAAAGAAAACAACATTCCATAAGCCATACTCCACATTTCCACACATACAAACCACACATGCATACACATGAAAGTCATACACCTATTTAAGTGTTGTGTTTACCCTAGATATGTTGATTCTAAGAATACATGCACTTTTAAACATATATATTATTTCTAGCTTTAATATTCAGATTTCTAAGTGCACATTATATATGAATTTCCAATTTGAACAAATTTTCTATATGGGATAATACACTTCTTAGACACAAAATTTGTATAAGCGATAACTTCCTGCTCCAAATAGGTTTTCAGATCTTCTACAAAACCTTAATTTGTAGTTTTGGATTTGGGGACCTCACTTGACATTTTCTAACTAGGTATACCTATTTTCTTATATTTTCATATTTATTTTCCATACCTAAAAGTGAATTTTAATACTAAGATAGCACAAGATATCTCCTAAACAGAATGTGTTCTGATCTAAAATGTCCAATAAAATAACTTTTTTCTTCCTCTCTGATGAGAATCAATTTAAATATATTTTTACCCATTTTCAGAATTATTTTCTAGTCTAAAATGAATTTCTACCAATAAAACAGCAATCTAAATTCATACAAAAATTTCTACAGTTCCACTTACCCAAACAGAACCTTCATAAATTTTTCCTACCCCTTTTTGGTTACTTAGATTCATTTTCCCACATTTTAAACTTGTTTTATGCCTAAAGGGTATATTTGAGAGATAAATTACAAAACAGCAAATCTCATTTAGTTTTAAAGTTTATTTCCCCTCTAAATTCAGACCTCAGATTATTCTACCAATTTTCACAGGGTTAGAATAATTCAACTGAACTTACACCTATGTTTAAATTTAAATCCTATTCACATATTCAATTTCCTGAAATTAATTCTTCCTAGGGGCTGATGTGCAATTTCACACTGTAGTGGGGCCCCATTTCTCATTTTCTAAATTTTCAGGGGTCTAAGTGTTCAAAACAGGGAGGTCTTCCTAATTCTTATTATGTCCAGGGGCTAAAACTGATTTTAAATGAATTTACATGAATTTCTGAGGGTCCAGGGGCTAGATCTGAAGTTTCCAGGGCTAGCTCGTGTTTTTTGAGATCCCCAGGGGGTAGCGCGTAAGATTCCCGGCCTTTATAACGCGGGGCTGACGTGGACCATCCGATTTTAAATGGAGGGTCGAGATTAGATTGTGAAAGGGTACGCGGGGTTTCTATTTTCATCCGCACGATTTAAAATGAATGGGCCACAGAGGGCCACGTCGCCCTAGCCGGGTGCGGGCGGCGCTGCCCGGCGGCGCGCGGCGGCGGGAGGCAGCGATCTCGCCGGAATTTTCCGAAATCTCATCTACCGGCCCTAGACTACCGTTTTCTCTGCACAATTCGGAGGAGGGGGAGTAGGGGATCTCACCTCGGAGGTTTTCTTGAGCTCGGAGGCCCTGGAAGGCCGTCGGCGACGAGGTTCGAGTGGGAAGCTCGGCGGTGCTCACCGGAGCTGTGTCTAGAGCGCAAAGCACGGGGTCTCCTTCACCTGCAAGACTCTCTCGCGGCGGCAGGACGCGCTACACACGTTAGATCGGAGAAAACGGACGGAGATCGAAAGAAAACGGCGACGGAAGTCTCGGTCCTCACCGGAACTGAAAGTGGGTCGAAGGGGGGGTAAGAAAAGGGGCAGCCTTCAGCGTTTATATGGATGAGGGAGGGCGGCGTTCGCTGAGATCGTGCTGGAGTGCCCGGGACCGAAGATCGGGGTGTGCGAGCGTGGGTTTCGGGAGCGGCGGGCGTGAACGAGTGCGGGAGTATCGGTGGCGGTTGGGGCGCGCGGAGGAAGGGGATGATGCATGGGCCCCGCACGTCAGAGAGAGGGGGAGGGGGAAAACAGCCGCGGGCTGCTGGGCCGGCTGAGGTGGGTTTCGTCCCATTGGCCGTTTTTCTTTATCTTTTTCCTTTTTTCTTTTCTGTTTTGATTCAAATTTGAATTCCAGTTTGAGTTTGAATTTCTTCTTCACATGCATTACGTCCGAAAATTTTAAATTCACCTCTTTAACAGGTTTTGGGGTGTTACACCTAGCTCCCTTGTGCCTAGTTTTGTGACCTAAGGATGTAGATCGAGCACGAATTTTATGACTTCTTACTGGACGGTCCGTGGTGGTGCACCGGAGGAAGAACGCCAAATTTGGCCGCTAGGGTTCACCGCTTGATCTGAGCTTCGGGGAGAAGTAACACGGTGGTCCAGTGCACCTCTGAGCGTCCTTGCTTGGGCGTGAAAAAACCGCCGGGTTGGCCTGTCCACGTGCGCTCGATTGTCGGTTGCGTTCGGCCGTCACAAAGAAACGGCACGCATGGGGAGGAGAGGCCGAAGATCGTTTCATTCTTGCACCAAGGAGATGGGAGATGATCAACCGGTGCCGTTTTGCGGCTTGGAGGGGTGGTGTGTGCGAGGTTTAGCTGGCTCCTGACGATCACCGAAGTGGCGGCGGCTCTGTTCTCTGTTCTTGCTCGTGAGGAGGAAGCAAAGAGTCAGTGGCTCGGTTTGTGAGGGAGAGGATCACGACGAGAGCTAAGGCAGCACACAAGCTGGTCGCCAGCATCATTGCCGGAAGCTGGAGGTGGCAGTTTTTCTCTCCCGTGATGGTGCTCAGAGGAGAGTTCAGTCGGTTGAGTTCGACACTGAATAAAGCATGACTTCGGGTGCAAGTCACTGGTGGCTCAATGACATGTGGGTCCACCCATTTTCCTTCCCAAAACATCTCCTCATGTCAATCTCTTCAATTCAAAAGTTCTGAAGTTTAAAAGTGGCTAGAATTTGAAGTACCCGAATTCAGTTTGAATCTGCTTTTCAAATTTGAATTCAGTTTGAGTTCGGAAATGTTCCTAATTAACCTTTTCCAGCCCACCCTACAATTAGAAGGCTGCCATTCCATTTTTTCCTCAATTTCAAAAGTTTGAGGTTGCATGTCTATTCAAAGGTTTGGCAGAACTTTGATATAAACTCTGAGTTTGGAAATCTGCTTTTTAATCTCCTTCATGCAAAGGAGTATTTCGTCCACGGTGTTTAAGTCCAAATTGGTTCAACACATTCAAATGAACATCTGAGCCTCTTTTTGATGAACATCCATGTACACCCTTACGTGTAAAAAAGATTTTTGCAAGTCCCATTTTCATGAATTTGAAACCCATAGCATTCAAGCTTCGGTTTATTTCATATACATTTTTGTGACTTTTACAATTACAACGCTAAGAACTATGCTGAATTGTACATCTCACGGATTCTCTGCTTATACGGCGTACCCCACACTATTATCTAGGATCGGGGCACTTTATTTGTGTCTCATTTTTTGGAGCAGTTACATGCTGCATTGGGTACAAAACTGATCCGTAGTTCAGCGTACCACCCGCAGACGGATGGGCAAACCGAGCGGGTAAATCAAATTTTGGAGGACATGTTACGGGCTTGTGCTATCAACCAAGGTAAGAATTGGGATGATCACTTACCGTTAGCCGAGTTCTCGTACAATAATGGGTACCAGGCCAGCATTAAGTTGGCGCCCTACGAGGCGCTATACGGGAGGAAATGCCACACACCGCTGAATTGGTGTGAGTCTGGCGAAAGGGTTACCTTCGGGATTGATCTTGGTCAACAATGCAGAAGAAAAAGTTCGGCTGATTCAAGCGAACTTAAAAGCCGCCCAATCCCGACAAAAGCAATATGCGGACCAGAGGAGACTCCCTCTACAATTTGAGGTCCGGGATCACGTTTATGTATGTGTGCCTCCGATGAAGGGCGTTAACAGATTCAGGGTCAGGGGAAAGTTGGCACCCCGATTCATCGGTCCATTCAAGATTCTGGAAAGGTGTGGATCCATTGCATACCGGCTGGAATTACCAACGACACTCTACGGTGTGCATGACATCTTCCACATTTCTCAGCTGAGGAATTGCCTCATGTTTTCAAGCACCGTTCAGCTGGGAGATATCGAGGAACTGAAATCGGATCTCACGTATCGGGGGGAGCCGGTTCAGATCATCGACGAGAAGGACCAAACCACACGTAACCGTACGTTGTGGTTCTACAAGATATTGTGGAGTAATCACTCCACGGATGAAGTGACATGGGAAAGCGAGGAATTTCTTCGCGCAAATTATCCTGAATTTTTAACGTCGCACATCTGGTAATTTTCCACCATTCTCTCTCTTATTTTCACCTTACAATCTCAGGACGAGATTCTTTTAGGGGGGGGGGAATGTAAGGGCCCAAGTTTTCAATTGCTAAAAGTGTTCATCACCCCCATACACCTCATCTCAATTGTGGTAAACTTATGAACACATTTGAAGAGCGAGTAACCACCATCAATAGATAATTAGAATATGAACTCACAAAATGCAAAAGTGGTATTTACCACAAGCATCATATAGGGGCTGAGTACAATATTAACTCCTAAACTTTGTTAGGAATGCTCATGCCAAATTTCATACAAATACAAAACCATTTGAGGTACTTTCGGATACAATCAATAAAAAACTAGTTTGAATGTAAATTCAAATTCAAACTCTTTTCATTACATGAATTCAAAAGAGGGATTCATATTCACACTCCTCACATTTTTATGAGCTCACACACCGATTTTCACTCCTTTGGAGTTGATCTTGTCATGAGCTATATGTAGCAAATTCAAACTGAATTTGAAATTCAGTTTGCCATTTGAAGCAAATTTAGTCAGACCAAATTTCCACTTTGAATCATTCAAACTTCAAATGGCCAATTTGTGGTTTGATCAATTGCAACGGACAGTGTGGTTACAATATTTAGAGCAGTAGGAAAATTCAATTTTGTGGGACAAATTTGGATATTTGTGGACCTACATGTCAGTAAGCTAATTTAACTTGCACCCGAAGTCTAGTTCTGTTCAGTGTGGAACACCACCGAAGAACTTTCTCCGAGCGCCACCGAGGCTCACGCAGAGGCCACCTCCTGTTGTTTCATCATGCTGGTGAGCAGCTCGTGGGCGTCCTTAGCTCCCAGCTCAATCTTTTGCTCACCCAACCGACGCACTCAGGCTTTTCCTCTTCATCGAGCAGAAACAGAGCAGCTGACCGCCGCGGCCTCAGTTCCAATCGGGAACTCGGCAAAAGCTTGCGCACACCCTCCCTCTGAGCTGCAAAAAGGTACTGCAAGAGCTACTCCTACTTCCTCGGCACAAAAACGGCTCGAGGTACGGCTCCCTGACCCTAGAACGGTTCTTCCCCGCGGCGACCGAACTGCACCGCGACTCGGTGTTCACGTGGACAGCGCTACCAGGGAGGTTTCACACTCGATAAATGACACCCAAAGATGCGCTGGACCACCGTTCTGCTTCTCCCCGAATCTCAGATCAAGCGGTGAACCCTTGTGTCCGAATTTGACGTTTTTCCTTCGGTGCACCACCACGGACCGACTGGTAAGAATTCACCAAATTCGTGCTCAATCTTCATTCTTAGGTCACCAAATTAGACACGAGGGAGCTAGGCTAGCTGACGGTATGTGGCAGATTTCAATGTTTCCCGAGCGCTCCCATGGCAGCACGGTTGGGGCGCACGGTGCCAACCGGGTTGGAGCCATTTCTGAACTAGCCGGCATACACGACGATCTTCCCTAGAACCCACTGGTGCTGTAGAGCCGTTTCCTTGAGCTTTTGGCGGGCTAGAACGGCCGGTCGTCGGCACCGAAGTCGTAATGAGGCCGCTGCACATCGCTGGCAAGTTTCCGGCCGCCGGCAGCTGGATCTCACACCAAAAACGAATTCCTCGTCCTAAAAAATCCCCAGGAGGCGAGTTTGGCCTCGGAAGGCGAGCAGGAACCTCGGTTCTGGCGACCTCACCGGCGTGTGCCGCCGCTTCGTTCGGTTGGTGCAAGGAAGGAGATGACCAGTGTGTGGGACCCACTGGCAGGGTTTTAAACAGTTCCCCGATTTTCAGTTTTCAGTTCAATCTTTAAACGGACATAACTTTGGCCAGGATTGTCCAAATCAAGTGAACCAAATTTTTTTGGATTCAACTCTCTTATTACATTCAAAAAAACAAGTTTTACTACATGAAACCCAATAATTCTACAGAATTAATTCTCCAAAATGTAAACTGTTGGAAATTTTAACTGGAGATTCCTTTTATAGAGAAGTCTGAAATTTTGCCAGGATGTTCCTTGTAATATCACTGAGCCACACGAAAATTTTCAGATCCATCCGAGATCATTTAGTCCACCTAATGGTGTGATTAAGTAAACTGGTCCAGAGAAAAAGAAAAATGTCCAGAAACATTTTTTTAGAAATTCTCTGAACTTCTTTAGCTCATATCCTTTGCTAGGATTCTCCAAATTAGATGAAACCAGTTCCATTAGAACAATCTTAGACTCTAGTTTCCAATATGTCATGGGTTGATCCATTAAAATCTCTAGAAAACCATAAGAGCTCTAAATATGAACAAATACACATTTATTTGTGCAGGGCACAAATGAGCTTTGCTTCAAATGAAATTTGGCCAAGTCCTTGTTTATATTGTCACCAAACCGCAGTAAAAAATTCAGTTTGAAAGGGGCTGTCTATCTATACTTATAGTCTTTGTAAGGGCCTGAGTTTTTGGCACATATTCAAAGTGTTCATCACCACACACACTTTGTGAACACGTTTGAAGAGCAAGTAAACACCATCAACATGGTTATTAGAGAATAAACTCACAAAATGCAAAAGTGGCATTTCCCACATGCATCATCTAAGGGCTGAGCATATGAAAAACTCCAACACCTTGCTAGGAATGCTCATGCCAAAATTCACCCAAATCCAAAACCTTTTTGAGGTGTTTTTGGTATAGCAAGAAAGGGGTTAGTTTGAACCCAAATTCAAACTACTTCCATCCCATAAACTCAAAAGTGGGAGGCATACTTACTCAGCACATTTTTGTGAGCTCACACACCAATTTTCACTCCATTTGGAGTTGTTCTTGACATGAGCTAAGTTTAGTAAATTCAAACTCCATTTGAATTTCAAACTGCATATGTGCTGAAAAATTATTCAAACACTTCAAAATTTGAATTCTATCAACTTCAAATGGACTTGTGGTTGATAATTCAAAAATGAGAGGGTATTTGGGTCTCTACTGTTTAGAGCAGTGGGGAAAATTTAATTTCAGAGGTTAAACCTTGGGTGGGACCCACATGTCAGCCTCAATAGCCAAAGCAACCGACTGAGGGATTCAACCCGATTTCTGGCACCGGCTCGGGCTGCCGCCACGGCGAGAATCGATCAGGACAGCAGCTGGTTGCCGCCCTGACCACTGAACCGCCTGACTCCCTCCCTCTTATCCTCGCAGCAAGCCGAACCGAGGCACTGCCAATCATTTCTTCGTTCTTGCGCAAGAAAGCATCGCCTCGCCACCGCTCTCTCAGAAACTGATCGGAGAACCAGTGATCACAGCAGCTCCACTCCCTCTAAGCTGCAAAACGGTACTAGAGGCTCTCCTCTTCCTTCCCCGTCGTAGGAAATCAGCTGAACTCGGATGATCTCGCCCATACCGAAAGTTCTTTCCGGTGACCTAAGTTCGCCGCACCTCGGGCTCCCGTGGACAGCTCAAACGGGAGGGTGTCACGCCCAAGCTAAGGCATCCTCGGACGTGTTAGAGGCTGGTGCTGCTCACCCCCGAACCACAGCCCGAGTGTTTGAGCACCGGCGACGAATTTCAGTTTTTCCTTCCGTTCGTCGCAGACTGACCTTCGGGTGTGGATCTGCCAAATTATCACTCCATAGTTGTTTAGAGATCCTCAAACTGTTCCTACACGAGCTAGGCTTGGTAGCGACCAACTTTCCTTCGCAGCCGTGGCAATAAAACCTTGGTAGACCGGCCAGTTCTAGCTTTTCTACCGGCGCTAATGGTGGAAGCCATCGGGCGCATGGTGAGAGCTTACCTAGAGCCTGTTCCGAGCTTCCTCGAGCCCATTCCGAGCTTCCATAGGGTCCACTGATGCTCAACGACCGATAGATCAATCGTTTGGGGTGCTAGGAAGTCCGGCCGACACGGCCAAAGTTCTTCCGAGGCCGCCGCTCGTCGCCGGCCGTGTTCCGGGGATTTTCACGACGAGCTGAGCCCAGCATCGTGTTCCCCGGATGGAATTAGGCAGAGGCGGCCAAGACTATGAAGTTTGGTGCACGGAAGAAGCCCTCCGGCGAGCACTCCGGCGAGGGGAGCGGCGGCCGCGCGCGGGAGGCCGGAGGTAAATGAAGCCCCCGGTCCCACGTGTCAGCGGCCGATATTTTAAAACCCGGGATTAGCTGTGGCACCGGATCGGGTGTGGCTGCGTATGAAAGATTCCGTAGCCCCGTGTGTCGACCGCTGAGAAGTTGACACGTAGCCCCGGTCCACGCGCAGTGATTTAAACATTCCCCGATTTTCAGATTTAGTTCAAATTTCAAACCCACATAACTTTGGCTAGGAAACTCCAAATCGAGTGAACCAAATTTTGTTGGATTCAGCTCTCTGAGTACTTTCCAACAAATCAAGTTTCACTTCATGAAAATCCTTAGTTCTCCAGAATTAATTCTTCAAAATTTAAAATGTTTAGAATTTTAATTGGAGAACCCTTTGGAGGGAAATTCTGAAATTTTGCTGAGATAATGTGTCTGAGCTACCATAAAAATTTCGGATCCATTTGAGCTCATTTAATCCACCTAATGGTGTCATTAATGAAACTGTTCCAGAGAAAATAGAAAATGTTCAGAAATATTTTCAGAATTTCTATGAAATGGTTTAGCTCATACCATTAGCTAGGAACCTTCAAATTAAGTGAGACCAACTCCATTAGAACCCTCTGAAAATATAGTTTCCAGAAAGTCATGGCTTGCTCCATGAAAGTCCCTAGAACACCCTAGGAGCCCCAATTGAGGCCAAGTACATAATTATTTGTGGAGAGACCAAATGAGCTTTGCTGCAAATGAAACTTGGCCAAGTCTCTGTTTAGGTTGTATCCAAACCACAGTAAAAATTTCAGAGTCATTAGGTCTGTCTAGCAAGACTTATAGTCTTCACAAGTTTAACTTCAATTCAAATGCATTTAAATTAATACATATACATGTTTATCTCATGTAGTCGCTAAGGTTGAGGAGGAACCCGAAGTCTTAGACTTCGTCACTCCGGAAGAACAACTAGCCTATGACCAAGAGCAGCAAGGCAAGCTCCGGTTTGCATTAACCTTTTTACAAATTTTTACTGTTTTGAGAACTTACTTTGAGCACCCACTTACTTCTTACATTAGAGTCTTGTTTGAAACCCAAATGCATAGCCAAGAAAACCATGGGTTGGGATTAGGATTGAAAACCCCATTTAGCTACTGCAATGCTAAGATATTGTAGGATTCGGTACAAGTCGAGTAGTTGGAACTACTCGCGAGGACAGGCTAGAGGCACTCGACTCGGGTAAAGATAGCAAATGAAACACATGGCAAGAAAAATGAGACCGAGCGGAGAGTAAGGGCAGCTGGACTTTGGGGCCTGGGTGCTATAGCTCCGCTTGTGTCGATTGAGGACTGAGCTGTGTGCGGGCCTGTTGAACAAGCTAGAACAGTACCAAAACCTACTAGCTATATGGGAACCGGGAAACCGATGTAACTCAGATAGCTGGGTGTTGAGGCATAGCTGGTCGTTCAGAGGGTAGGTTGAGAGCTCGAGGTATAAATCGGCTGGCGGCACTGTGGATGCACGCGCAGAGACCTCTTGCTCGGGACGATTGGACCGGTTCAACATTTGGCTGACAGATGAAAGGTGGTCGCGTACGACGTCCGTGATGGTTTCTGTAGGCAACATCGAGTATGGGCGTACGTGACATGTTATTCGGGTAACCCTGCAGGTGTAAATCGATTATAATCGCCGTCCCTCGCGGTCAGTGAGTACCACTTGTTCACTGTACCAATACGTAGAAAGAACAGGCTAGATACATGTTAAAAGTTTGCTGATTTAAAAGATATACTTTGCTTGTTAATGTCTTGTTGTAGTTTAGAGCTAATTAAAGTTCTTTTCAACTTTGGGCATAGTACATGAGAGAAATGTGTTCCTTGTTTGATTGCGGCTCTCTCATGTGCATTAGCATAAGGTTCTCCACAACCTGCTGCTAAAACTTGAAAGTAAGGTTCCATTAATTAGGCAAGTCCTTGGCAACTTATTTTACCTCATGTACCCTAAAACCATTCATGTAGAAGTTTCATGTATACCAGAGATGGGTCAGTCTTGCAGAGCCATCGTGTTCACTGCTTATGTTTGAAGCTTTTGCAGGGGATTATGAGGAAGAGGCTCCTGAGGAGGAGACGGAACCCGAGGAGGGGAACCCCGTCAAGTGGGAGTCGTGCACGCCGCCGTGTTAGTGTGTTTGCGTGCTAGCGGGGACACGTTCACGGGCTGAACGTGAACTCGATGCGTAGTCTATGCCAGTGAGTGTAGACGGAACATATTTTGTTGTACAAATGTTCATAAACCTGTTTATGTAATAAAACTTTGGTTCCACTTTGTATCTTTGATGTGCGTTATCCGGTGCTGTGCAACGCAGCACCCCTCAGCGTGATCCTGGCTCGACGAGGCCGTGGGGCCGTGTCAGCGTGGTATCAGAGCTCGCTTGAGGTTTAACGCACGACAAAGGTCATCTTTTTCAAAAATTCGGTGAGGAACGAGTTAGTAGCCCATATAAGGATGTTATTAGTGTATAAAAAGTGGCATACTAACCTATTTGTTTATGTTGGAAAATCATGTATCTCGGGACATTTTATGTCTTCGAGGGTGCACGTAAGCGCTGTCCACCAGTGCGCACAAGCTGAAGGGTGGAGCCCCACGGGTGGCAGGTAACCCGACCCGCTTTAATATCCTCTACAACTCTTCATGTCGTTTGGGGTATTCGAGCAACGTCTGTCCTTGGCGTGCTTTGGGCAATTTGGGAGACCCCGTCATGTGGTCAGTAACGTGAACACGTAGCTCAAGGCGTGTTTGGCTTGAGAACATCTGGGTGAGTGATGATGGCCGGGTGTATGAACTGTATGGATACCGGGCTCGGTGTGCAGCTGAGTCTGACGATTGTATGAGTTATTTGCAGGTAGTCTAACCACAAAACAGTAAACGTGTAGTACCCGTGTGCGAGAGACTCTTAGTGCCACTGAACTAATGAAGCCGGCTAAGTCCGGTATAGGTTTTTCTTTGTGAGGACGTAGTACCGACATGAACTGGTGACGCATCGACGTCATACCCCACTAAATGAGCAACTTCATTGTAAAACAGAAAAGTTTCAATCTAGAGCACTAAAATTTTGATGTAACTCCTTCCTTTAATCAGGATATTCAAAGTTAACAAGTTTTCAACTTATAGGATACTAAGGACAGAGTCCCCTGTTTTCAGCTGAAATAAGGCTGAGGTTAATCAGAGGTTAGAGGTTGAGTTCTTTCGAGGTTGGGGTCATATGATACATTTATGAAAAGATTTGGAAGAGCTTTACAACTTTTCTTTTTAGGTCCAGAGGTGTTTCATCCCTTAACCAATCGAAAAATGCAGTAGAGTTGAAACTGTCCAGAAAACAGGGCAGAGCAAACACTCTCTGTAACTCTCTGTAAATTGAGAATAACTTCCTGCATAAAAATCCAAAAATGGAAAATGAGGTAGTTCTGAAAAGTCCATGCGATGGGTTACAACTTTGTGACAGAAATTTTTGTGAAATGTAGTGTAGAATGAACTGGAATTCTTGGATCAAATCAGTACCTCAAGCAGGGAGGTGCTGTCCAATTTTCTCCAGAAATTCTGTCAATTTTGACATCTCATAACTTTTGAACCAGAACAGATCTTAGGCCAAGAAAATACTTTATGGAAATCTTTTGAAGTTAACTTTAACTTTGTTGTTGAGCTCCAGAATTGGTTTGGCCTTTAGAATGGTCTAAATCAGGTTGCAATGGAAACTGGTCAGAGCTGTTAGTTTGGGCAGCAGACCAGCAATCAAATTGTTCTAGGTTTGAGTTGTGTGTCTAAGTTTGTATGAGTTAAAGGACATGTTTTATGTTATAACTCAATGGTTTACTTTTCAAACAAATATTTTACATTTCTCAAATATGTTTCTACAGATGACAGCGGATAGACAATTGGAGAACGGGTGGGTGGTATCCCACTGTTCTCACCGCAGCGGTTATCCGTAAACGTTGAGGCAAATGGTTCAATATTTCGGGTTACAGCGAGATGCCGCAGTTCTTCGCCAAGGAAGAAGGCGAGGAGGGGAACAATATGTGGACAATACATGTCGAAGTTCCTGCAGGACCCACGCCACCCGGTTAGGCTCCGTTCACCGTCACGGTGAGAGGTAGACAGCCGGAGGGGATGTGGCAAGTGGCAGCCCGTGACACCATGTCGCGTTTCTGCCAACTACACATGAGAGCTATGGAGGGCACTCCATATGCGCTCGTTCTGGTGGAGGGACGAGCTAATCATGTGTGCGGGGAAAGGTACATGGAGGCAACAGATCCGGGTTGCCCAAGGTACAACCCTGCGGACGCAAATCTCAGCCTCCAATTGAGGGCGGGAAAGGCCGTAATGGACAGCCAATCTGTACATACGGAATGTCTCGCCGTGAAGCTCAAGGAGAGCAACACCCGTGGAGATCATTTCGAGAGTGCTCACAGTGCACTCCGCAATGTTCGCCTTCTGACGATAAAGCGACTGAACGATCAACATAATCAGTTGCATCGTCTGAAGAAGGCGAAGAAGAAAAGCCGCGTCGACATCACGGCTTTACAACAGCAAGTGCAAGCCTTGACCCAGAAGAATGAGGTCCTCACTCAAGAGCGGGATGATGCTATTGAGGAGGGACAAGGCTGGGAAGAGGACTACAACCAGGCCATGGACGAGGTGCACGCGTTGCATGACCTCGTACCTCCGGTAATGGGCATACCAATGGTGGGTGCCGTACCCGTGGTTTTGTGTCTTCCGGCAGTGGGGGAACCTGAACCGGAAGAGGAGGTCATGGACCCGGAGCCACCAGCAGAGGTAGCGGAGGAGGACGATCCACAGGAGGTCGAATTCTACTCTGAGTAGGAGGTTACCGTTGCCAAGTAGGGCAGCGAGGGGGTGTATGGAAAACTTTTGTAAGTGGTGACATGTCGTGTAGACAGTAGTGTATGTATATGTAGTGATGACATGAGCACAACTTCTCGGAGACCCGAGAATAATGTATCTTGTATAAAGTTTATGCTTTATCAATATATGTGAATGTTGTGCAAATTATTCATGTGTCACTTCAATACCTACTGTTTCACATGGAAATGTAAGTATGACATGTGCTGATCGCTGCTGTTTTGAATTTCAGAATGACTCGCACTCGTGCCAACCCAGACGTTAGGGGTTCAAGTCAGGGGGGAGAGACCTCCCAACAGCCTCCCGAGGATTCCTCGGGACAACAACAGCAGCAACAGCAACAGCAACAACCGCCACCGCCAACGGTTACATTGGCTGACATCGTGGTAGCGATGGCGGGTTCTCATCAGCAGCACATGGAGTTGCTGCAAACCCTCATTGCAAATACGTATCGACCAGAGAGGCGTCAAGGTCGTGAGGAGCGCCAACAAAGCTCCTACTCCGATTTTCTGGCTACTCATCCCCTGGTATTCTCAAGTGCGGATGAACCCCTCGATGCGGACAACTGGCTCTGCATGATGGAGATGAAGTTCGGGCTGCTCCAAGTGAGTGAGCAGCGCAAGACTCAGTTCGTGGTCCAACAGCTTCAGGGATCCGCGAGCGCTTGGTGGGTGAACTACTGCGCCTCGCAACCCACCGAACGAGTTATGACCTGGACGGAATTCAGGACGGCCTTCAGGGCCTATCACATACCGCCGGGTCTCATGAAGAGGAAGACACAGGAGTTCTTACGCCTGCAGCAAGGAAGCCGGAACGCACTGGAATACTCCAGGGCATTCAATGATCTTGCGCTATACGCTTCGTATCACACCGATACCAACTAGAAGCGGCGGGATCATTTCTACCAGGGTCTTAACCTGCTGCTAAAAGACAAGCTGGCGATGTTCAATCGCGGCAGCCTCAATGATATTATTAATGCTGCGATTGTTCAGGAGGACTCCGGCAAGGAGTTAGCGGCAGCGGAGAGTAAGCGAAGTGCGCCGCAAAGCAGCGGAGAGGGAGGTGGTCCTTCTCAAAAATATCGGATGGTGAAGCGCCCACCATCGGGTCCACGTTGGCAGCCACCACCGAGGCCGATGCCATTCCGCAGTCGGCCATATTCTCCACCGGCATTCAGGCCGGCACTGCCAGTCCCACCTCCGCAGCAACAAGAGCAGCAGCGGGCGATGCCGCGTGCGTATGCACCTCAGCAGCGCATGCCGGGCTTTCATCCCCCAAGCACCGGCCAAGCAGCAGACACATGCTACAAATGTGGTTGCCCAGGACACTTCGCCAACAATTGTCCTGAGAGGCAGGGCGGCGGAGTTGCACCACAGCTTCCGGGGAGCAATCAGCCCCAGAACCCCACTAATGCGCGGTGGGCAAATCCTAGGCCCAGCACCGTCCACCAACTTGCCATAGAGGACGTGCCGGAGGGAGAGCCCATCCTTGCGGATATGTTCCAACTCCACCAGCATCCCGCTATAGTGTTATTTGATTCAGGCGCCATGCATAGCTTCATTAGCCAAGCTTTTATTGCTAAATACAGCTTGCAAATACTACCCACCGAGAGTCCATACTTGATTTGTTCACAGGGTGGGAAAATTTCAGCAAGCATGATGGTTCCAAAAGCGCCATTGTGCTTAGAGGGTAGAGTATACCCTACGTCTCTCATAGTTTTAGAGGGACAGAAGGTCGATGTCATCTTAGGGATGTCGTGGTTAACCCGCCACGGCGCTGTTTTAGACACCGTCCTCCGAGTCGTGCATTTGAACTCAGAAGTGCACGAGTCACACTCTTTATTTCTGGAGTCCAGAAATAAAACTTCCAAGTGTTTATCAGTCCACAACCATCAGATTGGAAGATATTCCAGTAGTCTGTGAGTTCCCTGACGTGTTCCCGGATGATTTACCGGGGATGCCGCCCGACAGAGAGGTGGAGTTCAAGATTGAACTTGCTCCGGGAACCATGCCAATATCCTGAAGGCCGTACAAGATGGCGCCCAAGAAATTGTCTGAATTGAAGACACAGTTAACGGACTTGCTGGAGAAGGGTTTTATTAGGCCGAGCTCCTCGCCATGGGGTTGTTCGGCATTATTCGTGAAGAAGAAACATGAGATGTTGCGGCGTTGCGTAGACTATCGTCCACTAAACACCGTAACCATCAAGAATAAGTACCCGTTGCCACGGATCGACATGTTGTTTTATCAGTTGGTCGAAGCAAAGATCTTTTCCAAGATGAACTTAAGATCCGGGTACTACCAGATTAAAATACGGGCTGAGGATATTCTGAAGAGGCTTTCTCGACGAGGTATGGACTTTATGAGTACCTGGTCACGTCCTTCGGCCTCACCAACGCTCCAGCTCACTTCATGTATTTGATGAATTCAGTATTCATGCCGGAGCTGGACAAGTTTGTCGTGGTCTTTAACGATGACATATTGGTATATTCCAAGTCGGAGGAAGAACACGCGAAGCATCTGCGTATAGTCTTGCAATGGCTGCGGGATCACAAGCTATACGCGAAATTCAGCAAGTGCGAATTCTGGATATCGCAAGTGCCTTTTCTCGAGCATATTATCTCAGCGGAGGGAATCGCTGTAGACCCGAGTAAAATCACACAAGTGCTGAATTGGAAGTCCCCGATAACTGTTCACGAGGTACGGAGTTTCCTCAGACTCGCGGAATATTATCGGAGGTTCATTCCGAACTTTTCAAATATTGCCAAGCCTATGAAAGAGCTGCTGAAGAAGGCTACCAAATATGTTTGGAGTCCAGCATGTGAAGCAGCGTTCAAGGCATTAGTGAAGCACCTGACATCAGCACCGGTTTTGGCGCACCCAGACACCACAAAGCTGTTCGATGTGTACTGCGATGCATCCGGCATTGGGCTCGGATGTGTGCTGATGCAAGACCGAAGGGTGGTTGCGTATGGATCACGGCAGCTTAGAAACCATGAGCAAAATTATCCAACTCATGACTTGGAGCTCGCTTCCGTGGTGCTCGCACTCTACTCGGTAACCTCATATGTTTATATACCAACCACAAAAGCCTCAAGTACATATTCACTCAGAAAGAGTTCAATATGAGGCAGCGAAGATGGTTGGAGTTGATAAAGGATTATGAAATAGAGATACATTATCACCCCGACAAGGCAAACATGGTGGCGGATGCGTTGAGTCGCAAGTCACACGTCAACAATCTGACCATCACCCCGTTGGAAGAAAACGAGCCACCACTGCATGTGATTCTACATGGAGCTCTCTACAACTTAGCTTTGATCCCCACCATCCGTGAAGAGATAGTGGCAGCTCAGAAACATGACAAGGGCATGTCGCATTTGTGGAGACGTGTAGACAGTGGGGAGCTTTAATGTTTCCGGAGGGACAGAGACGGCGTCCTATGGTTCAAGGACCGGATCGTCGTACCCCGTAACCCGGAATTACGGAAGAAAATCTTTGATGAGGCTCACTTGTCAAAGTTTTTATTCACCCTGGCAGCAACAAAATGTATCAAGAACTCAGAAACAAGTTTTGGTGGACCCGGATGAAGCGGGAGATCGCAAAGTACGTGTCCGGGTGTGATACATGTCGAAGGGTGAAGCCAGACCACATGAGGAAACCGGGACTGCTACAACCACTGGGCATTCCTGCCTGGAAGTGGGAAGATGTGAGCATGGAATTCATCATCGGTTTACCCACCACTTTTCAGAAACATGATTCTGTGTGGGTGATCATCGACCGGCTCACTAAAGTTGCCCATTTCATCCCGGTCAACACAAACTACAACGCCAAGAAGTATGCTGAATTGTACATCTCACGGATCCTATGCTTGTACGGGGTACCCCGTACCATCATATCGGATCGGGGCACTTTATTTGTGTCCCGTTTTTGGGAGGAGCTACACGCTGCGTTGGGGACAAAGCTGATCCGTAGTTCCGCATACCACCCACACACGGATGGACAAACCGAGCGGGTAAATCAGATTTTAGAAGATATGCTACGAGCTTGCGCTATCAGCCACGGTAAGAATTGGGATGATCACTTACCGTTGGCCGAGTTTTCGTACAACAATGGGTACCAAGCCAGCATCAAGATGGCGCCTTACGAGGCGCTATACGGGATGAAATGCCGCACACCAGTGAATTGGTGTGAGTCTGGCGAAAGGGTTACCTTCGGGATTAATCTTGTCAACAACGCGGAGGAAAAGGTTCGGCTGATTTAAGCGAACCTAAAAGCCGCCCAATCCTGACAAAAACAGTATGCGGACCGGAGAAGACGCCCATTACAATTCAAAGTCAGAGATCACATATATCTATGTGTGTCTCCAATGAAGGGCGTGAACAGATTCGGGGTGAGAGGAAAGTTGGCACCCCGATTTGTCGGTCCATTTCAGATTACAGAAAGATGTGGATCAGTAGCATACCGGATGAATTTACCAGATGCACTCTCCGGTGTGCATGACGTCTTTCACATCTCCCAGCTGAGGAAGTGTCTCAAGCTATCAACTACCATTCAGCTGGAGGATATAGAAGAACTGAAACCGGATCTCACGTATCTGGAGGAACCGGCTCAGGTTATTGATGAAAAGGCCCGAACCACACGCAACCGTACGTTATAGTTCTACAAAGTTCTATGGAGTAATCATTCCGTAGACGAAGCGACATGGGAGAGCGTAGGTTTTCTTCGCGCCAACTACCCCGACTTTTTCACGTCGCATATACGGTAATTTTCCACCGTCCTCTCTATCATCTTCACCTTATAATCTCGGGACGAGATTCTTTTAAGGGGGGGAGGAATGTAAGGGCCTGAGTTTTTGGCACATATTCAAAGTGTTCATCACCACACACACTTCATTTGAAGAAACTTTGTGAACACATTTTAAGAGCAAGTAAACACCATCAACATGGTTATTAGAGAATAAACTCACAAAATGCAAAAGTGGAATTTCCCTCATACATCATCTAGGGGCTGAGCATATGAAAAACTCCAACACCTTGCTAGGAATGCTCATGCCAAAATTCACCCAAATCCAAAACCTTTTTGAGGTGTTTTTGGGTATAGCTAGAAAGGGGTTAGTTTGAACCCAAATTCAAATTCAAACTACTTCCATCCTATAAATTCAAATGTGGGAGGCATATTCTTACTCAGCACATTTTTGTGAACTCACACACCAATTTTCACTCCATTTGGAGTTGTTCTTGACATGAGCTAAGTTTAGCAAATTCAAACTCCATTTGAATTTCAAACTGCATATGTGCTGAAAAATTATTCAAACACTTCACAATTTGAATTCTATCAACTTCAAATGGGCTTCTGGTTGATAATTCAAAAATGACAGGGTATTTGGGTCTCTACTGTTTAGAGCAGTGGGGAAAATTTAATTTCAGAGGTTAAACCTTGGGTGGGACCCACATGTCAGCCTCAATAGCCAAAGCAACCGATTGAGGTGTTCAACCCGGTTTCTAGCGCTGGCTCGGGCTGCCGTCACGGCGAGAATCGATCGGGACAGCAGCTGGTTGCCGCCCCGACCACTGAACCGCCTCACCCCCTCTCTCTTCTCCTCGCAGTCAAGCCAAACCGAGGCACTGACCCCGATCATTTCTTCGTTCTTGCGCAAGAAAGCATCGCCTCGCCACCACTCTCTCAGAAACTGATCGGAGAACCAGTGATCACAGCCGATCCACTCCCTCTAAGCTGCAAAACGGTACTAGAGGCTCTCCTCTTCCTTCCCTGTCGTGGGAAATTAGTTGAACTCGGATGATCTCGCCCATACCAAAAGTTCTTTCCGGTGACCTAAGTTCACCGCACCTCGGGCTCCCGTGGACAGCTCAAATGGGAGGGTGTCATGCCCAAGCTAAGGAGTCCTCGGACGTGTTAGAGGCTGGTGCTGCTCACTACCGAACCACAGCCCGAGTGTTTGATCACCGGCGACGAATTTCAGTTTTTCCTTTCGTTCGTTGCAGACCGACCTTTGGGTGCGGATCTGCCAAATTCTCACTCCATAGTTATTTAGAGATCCTCAAACTGTTCCTACACGAGCTAGGATTGGTAGCGACCAACTTTCCTTCGCAGCCGTGGCAAGAAAACCTTGGTAGACCGGCCAGTTCTAGCTTTTCTACCGGCGCTAATGGAGGAAGCCGTCGGGCGCACGGTGAGAGCTTACCTAGAGCCTGTTCCGAGCTGCCTCGAGCCCATGCCGAGCTTCCCTAGGTTCCACTGATGCTCAACGACCGATAGCTCGATCATTTGGGGTGCTAGGAAGTCCGGCCGACACGGCCGAAGTTCTTCCGAGGCCGCCGCTCGTCGCCGGCCGTGTTCCGGTGATTTTCACGACGAGATGAGCCCAGAATCGTGTTCCCCGGGTGGAATTAGGCAGAGGCGGCCAAGATTATGAAGTTTGGTGCACGGCAGAAGCCCCCCGGCGAGCACTCCGGCGAGGGGGGCGGCGGCCGAGCGCGGGAGGCCGGAGGTAGACGAAGCCCCCGGTCCCATGTGTCAGCGGCCGATATTTTAAAACCCGGGATTAGCTGTGGCACTGGATCGGGTGTGGCCGTACGTGAAAGATTCCGTAGCCCCGTATGTCGACCGCTGAGAAGTTGACACGTAGCCCCGGTCCCACGCGCAGTGACTTAAACATTTCCCCGATTTTCAGATTTAGTTCAAACTTCAAACTCACATAACTTTGGCTAGGAAACTCCAAATCGAGTGAACCAAATTTTGTTGGATTCAGATCTCTGAGTACTTTCCAACAAATCAAGTTTCACTTCATGAAAATCCTTAGTTCTCCAGAATTAATTCTTCACAATTTAAACTGTTTGGAATTTTAATTGGAGAACCCTTTGGAGGGAAATTCTGAAATTTTGCTGAGATGTTCACCAAAATGTCTCTGAGCTACCATAAAAATTTCAGATCCATTTGATCTCATTTAATCCACCTAATGGTGTGATTAATGAAACTGTTCCAGAGAAAATAGAAAATGTCCAGAAACATTTTCAGAATTTTGATGAAATGGTTTAGCTCATATCTTTAGCTAGGAACCTTCAAATTAAGTGATACCAACTCCATTAGAACCCTCTGAAAATCTAGTTTCCAGAAAGTCATGGCTTGCTCCATGAAAGTCCCCAGAACACCCCAGGAGCTCCAATTAAGGCCAAGTACATAATTATTTGTGGAGGGCTCAAATGAGCTTTGCCGCAAATGAAACTTGGCCAAGTCTCTTTTTAGGTTGTATCCAAACCACAGTAAAAATTTCAAGAGTCATTAGGTCTGTCTAGCAAGACTTATAGTCTTCACAAGTTTAACTTCAATTCAAATGCATTTAAATTGATACATATACATGTTTATCTCATGTAGTCGCTAAGGTTGAGGAGGAACCCGAAATCTTAGACTTCGTCACTCCGGAAGAACAACTAGCATACGACCAAGAGCAGCAAGGCAAGCTCCGGTTTGCATTAACCTTTTTACAAATTTTTACTGTTTTGAGAACTTACTTTGAGCACCCACTTACTTCTTGCATTAGAGTCTTGTTTGAAACCCAAATGCATAGCCAAGAAAACCATGGGTTAGGATTAGGATTGAAAACCATGTTTAGCTACTGCAATGCTAGGATAGTGTAGGATTCGTTACAAGTCGAGTAGTTGGAACTACTCGTGAGGATAGACTAGAGGCACTCGACTCGGGTAAATATAGCAAATGAAACACATGGCAAGAAAAATGAGACCGAGCGGAGAGTAAGGGTAGCAGGACTTCGGGGCCTGGGTGCTATAGCTCCGCTTGTGTCGATTGAGGACCGAGCCGTGTGCGGGCCTGTTGAACAAGCTATAACAGTACCGAAGACCTACCGGCTATATGGGAACCGGGAAACCGATGTAACGCGGGTAGTTGGGTGTTGAGGCATAGCTGGTCGTTCAGAGGGTAGGTTGAGAGCTCGAGGTGTAAATCGGCTGGCGGCACTGTGGATGCACGCGCAGAGACCTCTTGCTCAGGATGATTGGACCGGTTCAACATTTGGCTGACGGGGAAAGGTGGTCGCGTATGACGTCCGTGATGGTTGCTGTTGGCAACATCGAGTACGGGCGTACGTGACGGGTTATTCGGGTAACCCTGCAGGTGTAAATCGATTATAATCGCCGTCCCTCACGGTCAGTGAGTACCACTTGTTCACTGTACCATGAGGTAGAAAGAACAGGCTAGATACATGTTAAAAGTTTGCTGATTTAGAAGATATACTTTGCTTGTTAATGTCTTATTGTAGTTTAGAGCTAATTAAAGTTCTTTTCAACTTTGGGCAAAGTACATGAGAGAAATGTGTTTCTTGTTTGATTGCGGCTCTCTCATGTGCCTTAGGATAAGGTTCTCCACAACCTGCTGCTAAAACTTGAAAGTAAGGTTCCATTAATTAGGCGAGTCCTTGGCAACTTATTTTACCTCATGTACCCTAAAACCATTCATGTATAGGAGAGACGGGTCAGTCTTGCTGAGCCATCGTGCTCACTGCTTGTGTTTGAAGATTTTGCAGGGGATTATGAGGAAGGGACTCCCGAGGAGGAGACGGAACCCCAGGAGGGGAACCCCGTCGAGTAGGAGTCGTGCACGCCGCCGTGTTAGTGTGTGTGCGTGCTAGCGGGGACATGTTCACGGTCTGAACGTGAACTCGATGTGTAGTCTACGCCCGTGAGTGTACACGGAACTTATTTTGTTGTACAAATGTTCATAAACCTGTTTATGTAATAAAACTTTGCTTCCGCTTTGTATCTTTGATGTGCGTTATCCGGTGCTGTGCAACGTAGCACCCCTCAGCGTGATCCTGGCTCGACGAGGCCGTGGGGCCGTGTCAGTCTTCACCTTCCCAATTCAAAACAATGCATTTAAATTTTACACACATCGTATTTTTATTTCGTGTAGTCACTAAGGTCGAAGAAGACCCGGAGGTTCTGGACTTTATTACTCCGGAAGAACATTTAGTCAATGACCAGCAGAAAGGCAAGCTCCAGTTTGCATTAACTTTTGTTATAAAGTCTTATGTTTTGATCACTTACCTTATGCATTTCCTACTATGTGCATTAGAGTCTTGATTGGAAACCCAAATGCATAGCCAAGAGAACCAGAGATTTTGGGCCTAGGATTTAAACCTCGAGTAGCCAAAGCAATTCTCAAATGGTATAGGATATGATACAAGTCGAGTAGTTGGAACTACTCGCGAGAATAAGCTTAGAGGCACACCACTCGGTTAGAGAGATAGATAATGAATCACATGGCATAAAAATGAGACTAAGCGGAGAGTAAGGGCAGAAGGACTTTGGGACCTGGGTGCCATGGCTTTGCTTGTGTCGATTGAGGACTGAGCCGTGTGTGTGCCTGTTGAACAAACTAGAACTGTACCGAAGACCTACCGGCTATATGGGAACCGAGAAACCGATGTAATTCGGGTAGCGATCTGTTGAGGCACTGCTTGTCGTCCAGAGGATAGGTTGAGAGCAGCGAGGTGTAAATTGGCTAGCGGGTACCGAGGATGCTCCGCGTAGAGACCTACTGCTCGGGACGATAGGACCGGTTCAACACTTGGCTAACGGATGAAAGGTGGTTGCGTACGATGTCCGTGATGGTTGCTGAAGGCAACATTGAGTATGGGCGTACGTGACGGGTTATTCAGGTAACCCTGCAGGTGTAAATTGATTATAATCACCGTCCCTCGCGGTCAGTGAGTACCACTTGTTCACTGTACCGTGACGTAGAAAGAACAGGCTAGATATCATGATAAAAGTTGCTGATTGAAAGCTTTGCATTGATTGTTAATGAAATGCTTAGTTTAGAGCATATCAAAGTTATTTTTAACCTTAGGCAAGTTCCATAAGAGGAATGCATTTCTTGTTTGATTGCGGACTTCTTATGTGGCTTAGCACAAGGTTTTCCACTAACTTGGAGCTAAAACTTGAAAGTAAGGATCTACTAATTCGGCGATTCTTATGCAAAGCACTTACCTATCCTACAATGCAAATCCGTCATGTAGAGTTACATGTTTAGGTAAGACGGGTCAGTCTTGCTGAGCCATCATGCTCGCTGCTTGTTTGTTGAAGCGTTTGCGGGGTTCTGTGAGGAGGAGACGGACCCCCAAGAGGGAACCACCATCGAATGGGATCCATGCACGCCGCCGTGTTAGTGTGTGCGTGTGTGCTAGTAGGAACACGTTCACGGGCTGAACGTGAATCTTAGTCTACGCCTGCGAGTGTAGACTATAACGTTAATTTGTTGTAACTTTGTTTATAAACAAGTTATGCAATAAAATTTAGCTTCCGCTTATTGCCTTTTTCTTGTGTTATCCGGTGCTGTCCATCACTGCGCCCCTCAGCGAGATCCTGGATTGTCGGGACCGTCGGGTCCTCGCAGCACCCTACAACTCACGAACAGGTTCTAGTCCGTTCGACTTCTACCTATAGCTACAAAAGTTAAGCATAGCATAACGAGGCATTAATATCAATCTAAAACAGCACATAATAGGATTATTTTGGGTCACATGCAGCTGGAGTTTCAATCAGATCCTATACGTAATGCACAATACACATCCTACAATCATGTGATACTAAAGGAAAATTTTTGAGATACTTGGGAGTGCACCGGGGCTTGCCTTGAACTTGTGAATTGGGAGCACGCTTAAAACAAAGGGTTGAGTTAGTCTCCAAAGTCGCCGCATGTGACGCCCTCAATTCTGTGGGGAAACCACGGAACCGAGAACTAATGCATATGTGCGCCCAGGATGTTCATCACACATACACATACGTTCTACAAACTAAATTCAGATTATATATTACCACGAATAACAGAGTTTATTACAATACCTCATGAGTCTTGAACTCATGCTCACAGCGGAAGTCTTATTTCTAATGTGGAAGCAATTTAGCTAATGCGGAAGCAAATCTAAGCAGAAGTGGCTCCATCCCTATACCCTCCACAGGCAAGGATGAGAACAGATCACACGCCTTAATGCTCCACTTGGTCTTCATAGTAGGCTTCTCCTGCTGCTGCTGATGAAATAATAATGCAAGTTTGAGTACAATGATGTACTCAGCAAGTGCGGAAAAACACATGATATGCATCTCATAACAAGGTAGACATAAAAAGGCTTATTTGCAAGAAAGCAAATTTATAAAATCATGATAAAATAGCAACTTAACTTTAAATGAATGTAATCCCAACATGAATTAAATTACCAACATACCTTCATCCCTTTCCATGTTCCATCATTAACCAACCTTTATTCACACTCACGAATACCTCCTCGTATTCGCTACCATCTCATCTCATAAAACAACTCCTTCTCGCACCGAGACCAATCTTATGTCATGACTTAACAGTCATGCAACCATCTCATCACCCGGACTCAACAGTCCCAACAACCAAACCATAAACAAACTCATTAACCATAACCAAGAACCTTCCCAATAACCATCCCAACTAATCATGGCAGTTTAGCCAGGTGCTTGTGTCCGTAAGCTCGGCTATCATGATAGTTTTAATAACTCTGCAGAGTTTGCACCTCTTTACCCACAAGTTTGTGATTTCGTCACCCGTTGGCGACTGCAGAACCTCCATTATACCAGTACACAACCGTCGGTGTATGGTCAAGAGATCACAAAATAGCCTTTACAAAGGGGTTACTAGATGTATGGACTCACTAAGGTTTCACCGGCAGGCTAGAATCTCCAATTCTCCCACCCACGGGCCCCCTCTTGTGCCATGCAGTTCCCAGGGCAGTCCTCACTCGACTCCCATTCCCCGCACCTTCCACAGTCCATAACACCCTAGCAACTTACCTAATTACTCAGCTATGCTACACCCATACTTGGCCTTGTGGTGGCACTGTTATCATGGCATGTGCATGCATGAACCGGTCCTTAGATCTATGGCAAGTACACCACCGTCTCATGCTACCTCATTCACAAACCCAGTCTTGCCTAGATCTCCCTCTGATCCATGTTCATTTAACATCATCAGTTTCTCATTATCATTACGAGTGCAGTTAGCTGGACACATCTATCTCGCTTCCCAATCCCATATACTCAGCGAAGCATAAAGTAAAAACCATACCCGACTCATAAACTTCCCTAGCAACAAGGGTGGTTTAACCAAAGCTAATAAACTCCTGTAAAAGGGTTTCCCATCATGTTTGACTCAGTACGCACACCTTTTAACAAAACAAAACAGTTTCACCCAAAACATAGGATCGATATGGTCAAGGAGCACTTGCCTTGTTCTTGCAGTTCCGGGGGTTCTTGGATCTCAAAACCTTGTTGCTGCAGTTCGTCGTAGTCAGCTCCCCGAGCTTGTTCTGCTAGGTAGGATTGCGTGCATACAAGATTCACATCAATCATTATGCACAAACCTTAAACTAGATGCGAGGATGCATATGCATGTTATCTTATGATTAGCTTTTATTAGATTGGTTCGCATGTGTTCTTGTATGGCTTGCATGGACATAGGTGTTCGGATCAAAGGTGGATGTGGCGATGATCTTGTCTTTAGATCATCTTGATCATCAAGTGATCTATCCACAAGAACGCTTCTGGAAGGAATCAAAGAATAGATGCAAAGAGAATACAATGATGTCGTAAGGTGGTGTCGGAGTCCTACCTTATGTCCTTCTTGGTTTTCGAGGTCCTCCTCAGACCACTCGGTTCTCCTCCGATGATCTCCCTTGTTGCCCTTCAGCGATGGTTTACTCGGCGAGTTAGGGCTAGGGCTCTAAGTCGTCGGCTCAGGAGTTGGAAAAGAAGTTTGTGATTTCGGCCAAGGGTTCTGGGTTCTATTTATAATCGGGAAGAGAAGAGTCCTAATCTGATTGTATCCCGAATAGAGTCTTATTCAGATCGTCATAGGATCCTATCATCTTATCTTTAGTTGATTTGGTGCGGTAATGTTGTGGAATTCAGGTCGGTTTCCTTTACGTACCGGTATTCTTACACGTAACAGCCGCTCAAGAACTCGTTACCTCCACGGTGATGAGCTCCAGAAGCTCCACATGTCCTCCGGGGGCTGGTATCTCCTTCTCCGCAGAGATGAGCTCCGGTTGTGCCGCGTGTCAAACGATCGAGACCTCCCCCTCCTTTGGAGGTGAGCTCCGCGCACGCCACGTGTTGGCGCCGGTCTATCCTCTCTTCTTTCCTCAGAGATGAGCTCCGAGGTTAACACGTGTCCAACAGTGATGAACCTCCCGGAGATAAGCTCCGGTGGCGACACGTGTCCGATAGAACCGGACCTCTCGGAGGTGAGCTCCGAGATCGACACGTATCCCGTGCGACTGGTCCTCTGATTTCCGTGATGACTGGCTCCGAAGGTGACATGTGTCCTGCGAAAATGCCTTTGCTTCTTCCGCAGAGGAAAGCTCCGAGAGCAGCACGTGTCCCCCAGGGTCGGACCTCTCCCCTTTTGCGGAGGTGAGTCCCGAACCTGCCACGTAGCTATTTTAGCGGCGGACCTCTCCCCACCTCGCTGGGACGAGCTCCAAACGCGCCACGTGGCCATCGGCCGTGGTGAGTTGTCTTCGGCGTTTTCTGAGAGCTGGATTCGGCTCTTATTGGCTATCCTTTTGATATTTTTCTCTGTTCCTTATTTTCTTAAAATGTTTCCTCTTCATAAAGCATGAACATATGCTGACACCCGAGATGAGGGTGTCACACCGCAGCACCTCCAATCACCGTGTCGCCACCGTCGTTCCCTATGTTAAAATGCAATGCAATGCACACATGATTATGCAATGTGATAGAAATTAAAGTGTTATGAAGAGAAGTTTAATATTGTGGTCTTGTAGTTAATTTACAACAGATTTTCAAAGGGTAATACGTAACCAAATTAATTTTTTTGTTGAATGTATCCCTTTATTGTAAAAGATAAATAACTTCTATTTCAATAATAATTGATATGACAATAATAACATATAGTAGAACTTTATGTGAACGTCGAGCAATGCGGAATTATTACTAGATGAATGTCAGGTTCAGAGGTCCTATTTTGGTGTTTACATAACGACATAATCTAAAATAATTATTATCATACTAGATAAACTATTAACAAAACAACTAATAATGGAAATATATCTTCAAAATAAAACTGTGACAATTCTGCTATGAGAATGATCTTACAAGTTCTAATGTAGGTAACTACATTGTTCAGGAAGGTATTTACAAAATTTCAGTGTTTTTCATGCAATAAATAATTTATCATGAATAAATGATGAAAGATACTATTAAATTAGTTTCTAATTACCACACAGAATCATGGAGCTAAATTTGGTCTGAAAATAGGTATACTATAGGTGAACATGTGTGCACAATATTATGATTTTTGGAGATATATATAGGTAAAGATTTTTGTAATATGAATCGTATAAAATTAATAATAATTCCACACTGCATGAACATATTCATTTTTGTGTTCCATTGTGTAGATCTGATTATTACGGAGCTAACAGAACTTGTTTCACATTTTTCTGAGTTGTCTACAATTTACTATGTATTTTACAAGGAGTAGCTAATTCTGAAATAAAGAAAAACATGGGAAAATGGAAAACAGCTCTGGGCTGCTGGTGCGCTGCCCACGCCAGGACCAGCTAGCGCACAGGAGCTTGAGCTTGGCCATGGCGGCCATGGCCGGCCTGCTCGCCGGAGTTTGCTCCGAGCGGCGGCGTGGCCAATGGATGAGACGAAGATGAAGAGCACGGTGAGGGCATCCCATTTCGAGGTCCCATAGAGCTTCAAAGGCCGAAGCTTGCCAGCGGCGAGTTGGTTTTTGGCCGGACTTCGGCGAGCTCTTGCGTGCGAAACAAAGGAGGAAATAAAATGAAAACGAGAGGAGAGGTTCACCTCGTCGACTAGAAGACCGGCATGCAGTCGGTTTGGGGTCGAGATGCCCGTAGCCGAAGATCGACGGAGCTCCAACAATGGAGGAGAGAGAAAATGGGGACGAAAAAGGAGGAAGCAAATGGGAAGGGGAGAATCCAGGGAAATAGCGTGGGGGGGAGGAGCAGGGGCGCAGCTCCCCTGGGGCCACCGGCCACGTGGTGCTTGCCGCCCAAGCTGCCCAATGGAGGAAGAAGAAGACTCTTGTTTGACTTACAAGTGGGCCCTGGTTGGTGCTTTGTTTTTTTGTGCTGTCTGTTACAATCCACCCACTTAAGAAAATCTTGTCCCGAGATTTACGAGTTAAAGAGGAGGGCTTGAATAGACATACCTAAGGGAGAGAGAGGAATCCGAGAAATTTGTGCGCATGAATTATTTAGATTCCTATGTAGCTTTACTCTCGGTGTTGTTACTCTTGTGCGCATAAAAATTGCTCACACTATTCCGAGTAACCCTTTCCTTGTGGTCAACAATTTTAAGAGGTTGTACGGAATATGTAAGATCATCTTGTAGATGCTCCAAATCGGAAATGACCTTATCAACTGGAGGTTTCATACACTTCTTCAATTGTGAGACGTGAAAGACATTATGAACTCCGGATAAGTTACGCGGTAATTTCAATTGATAAGCTACAGGGCCACATTTTCCAATGATTGTAAAAGGCCCTATGTAGTGAGGAGCCAACTTTCCTCTCACTACAAATCTTTGTACACCCTTAGTTGGAGAGACACGAAGATAGACATGATCCCCAATTTCAAAGGATAACGATCGACGTCTTTTGTCCGCATAACTCTTTTGGTGTGACTGAGCGGCCTTCAAATTTGCTTGGATGACCCGAACCTTTTCTTCAGCTTGAGCCCTCTATATCAGGACCAAAAGTGTACCTTTCGCCCGATTCAAACCAATTCAACGGAGCACGGCATGGACGACCATATAGAGCTTCAAAATGAGACATCCCGATGCTCTCTTGATAACTATTGTTATAAGAGAACTCCGCCAATGGTAAATATTCATCCAAATTTTATGTGCTATTTAAAAAACAAGATCTTAGCATGTATTCCAAGACTTGGTTCACACGCTCGGTCTGACCATCGGTTTGAGGATCATATGCTGAACTTTGAATCAATCGTGTGCCCAAGAACATATGCAATTGTTCCCAAAATCGAGAGACAAATTGTGTTCCCCGATCAGAAATGATGGTCTTAGGAACTCCACACAGGCACAGAATGATGAGGACATCTCTCCTTTGCATACAGTACAAAGACCGATCACTAGAGCACGTGCGCGACAGTTGGATCTCCAGATACGTTCTAACCTTGTCAATTGTTTTTCAGAACTTATGCTTGTTTCCATGCATGTTTTATTGATTAGGAACAATAGAGAGAACCAGCAAGGGCTTGGAGAAGTCCAAGGAGTCAAGGAGGAGGAGATAGGACGTCCACACTAAAGAGGAGTCCAAGCCCAACTTGACTTCGACTCCACCTAGGATTCCAGGAGCTGCCATTACCAAAATTGATTCCCCGGACACATACGAAGTCAAATTTGGATGTTCTATATATGGTTGGAAACATAATTACATAAAGCTTCCAATGGAACTGGTCCCACCTCAAAATTGCTTCTGAGTTGACGGGAATCAGCAAAACAAGTGGACATCCAGAATCTGTCAGGGTGCTGCGTCACCGTCCTTTAGGACGCTGGCCCGTGTATCGTGTGGAAGCCCATTAGGGTTGCGCCCAGATGTCTTGCACGCCCCTAACTCCTTTTTATTCAGCATCTGTCACCACATTAGGGTTGGCTTTTGCTTAGTTTCAATTTGTCATTGAACAGTGTCACTGTTCATCAGTTTGTGAGACCCCACTTCGTGATCAATTTAGTTTTGATTGCAATTTCTCTGTTCTTGCTTGTGTTCTTGATTGCGCTTGCAGGGATAAGACTTCTTGGTGAGGTCATTCTTGTGGCAAGGGTGATAATCAACGGACCAGTGGTGTAATGATTGTGGGGTTTCGTTCATTCGGAGCCTTGGATCATCAACATCGAGATCTCCACCTAATCAAGTTTACAATACCTCTCGGAAGATCGGGACTCATTCTACTATCAACTGGTATCAAATATCAGGTTGACCATGAGGTATAATTGTGTGCACTTTAGATTCATTTTTTTCAGTTCTATAGTCCACAAAAAGCCACAAAACTTTTTACTTTCCCTTACCTATAGCCCTCGCTCAGCCTGTTGCACAATTTAGTTTTGGAGTCCGTAGTTCTAAGTTCGTGTCATAGGTTGAGTTTGGTTGCTGGTTTAGATTTGTTTGGTTCAGTTTTGTTTCTTCTATCTGCTGCCATCTACAAAAAACCAATTTTCAAAAAATTCCATCCACTGATTCGATTCGTATCTGTTTCAATTTCCAACACCACCAAAACCTAACTTAGGGTATCCTCCTTAAAACGGTCATAACTTTTCGCTCGTAACTCCAATTGAGTTGTAGTTTTTTCCTGGAAAGCTATCGAAAAAATCCACATACGATTCACCGGCTACGCCAATCATGGTGATTTCAAAAAAAATCAGGAAGGCCCTCGTTTCGAAATCCAAAGTTCCAACACCCATTATTTCAAACGCGCCTGAATTTGTACCGGTCACATCTTTCATCGGTTTGAGGTAATACTTGGTGCTAAAAGACAAAAACAGGAGGCTCAAGGGGTTTCTACTTGTGCTGTTTTCTGTGTGAATGCTGATATTGTCCTTGTTGTTCATCATCATTCATCTTTGTTTTCATCATCATTCATCCTTGTTTTCACAACTCGCTGATATTGTTCCTTGCTTGTTGCCACAACTGTTCTAATACAATTTTAGGCCAGCAACTAGGTCAAATTCTTTGGACACTTATTCAGCATTGCTATCCGTTACTAACTTGTGTGCCACATACATATACTGCATTTTAGCCTTCCCAAACTCCACCTTCTCTGAGCAGAACAGGTAACCTCTGGAATCACACCAACTCTGTGCTTGCTTTCACACCGGTCACCGTTGGCCACCTGCGGTGCTGGCAAGAAACTTGTAAGAGTGGAGTAAGATGCATCTTACTGCTTCATTTCCACTCCCACTTCCACTTCAGAGAGCGTAGTAATAGGGTTCTTCATCATCCTTTTGCCTTCGTTTCTGTTTTGTACTAACAATGGAAAGAAGCCTATGGATAAGACCTCTGGTTCTACACCTCTGGATGATAATGATCGTGTGTCCCATCTGGAACTAAGGGACATGATGCGGGCAATGACTGAAGCATTCAACAACTACCAGACCACTACAACAGCCACCTTTCAGAGGCTTCATACAAGTGTTGCTGGTCTGACAACACGGTTGAATGAGGTGGAGGCTCGTATTCCCCAACAAACTCCAGCCCAATCAACCTTAATGCTGACGCACATGCTCACAACGACATAGAGGATGACTTCAATAATGACGAGGTTGATGCACAGCAGCGCCGTCTCCTTCGACGAAATCGTCAAGGTGTGGGAGGCAGACCTCATCATCATACTCCTGAACAAGATAATGATCCTTACGATAAGATTAAGTTTTCTATTCCACCGTTTTATGGATCTTATGATGCTGAGACTTGGATTAGGAGATGACGGTAGAACAAAAATTTAGCTCTCATCTTGTTCCCGAGCGACATAGAGTTAGACAAGCCACTAGTGAGTTTAAAGATATTGCTATCATTTGGTGGAATGAACTTGTCAATACACGTAATGCCCCATAGACATGGCTTGCGTTAAAAGAAGAGATGCACGCTAGGTTTGTTCCTCCTTCATATAGATGTGATCTTCTTAAGAAATTGCAATGCTTTGATCAGGGTGACATGACTGTCCAAGAGTACCAAAGTTACAGAAAGGTATGCTTCGTTGTGGGGTAGTTCAGGATCAGAAAGACCAAATTGTTAAGTTTTATGGGGGCTTGCAGCGTGAGATCTAGGACATAGTTGATTACAAGGAATATCATTCTATTCAACGTTTATTTCAAGTAGCTATGTTAGCAGAAAAAGAAGTGCAGGGTCGCCAACAGCAGCGGCAGAACAACACCTTCACTCCACGACAGCTTCCGGTGCCATCCAAAGCAGCACCCTCCTCGAGCGTACGTGTGTCTACACCACTATCCACCGGTGTTGTACGCAGCACCGCACCTTATACATCTAACAGCAAGTCCCAGACGCCTCCAGGTGTTGCAGCAAAGACTGCTACACCCAACACTTCCCAGTCGCACCTCCGACATCAAGTGCCACCCCTGCCAGGGAGTTGGCCATATGCAACGAGATTGCCCCAGCAAACGGGTGATCATTGCCACTGCTGATGGTGGGTATGTTAGTGCTTCTGATATTGAAGATGAAAATATTATTGCAGCTAACATTTCAGGTTCTGATGATGGTGCTGAGAAGGTTCTTGGTACATCTGCGACCAACAACTATAGGACTTTGATTGTGCTGTCGTTGTCAAGGATTGCCGTGTGCGTACCATCATTGATGGTGGTAGCTACAACAATTTGGTGAATGTTGAGTTGGTCAACAAGCTTGGTTTGACCACACGGGAGCATTCCCACCCTTATCACATTCAATGGTTTAACAACAATCGTAAGATAAAGGTAACACAAACAGCAAGGATACATTTTTCCGTTAGTTCTTATCATGATTTTGGTGGCTTTGATGTGGTACCTATGGATGCTTGCTCTATTTTGTTGGGACGTCCTTGGGAGTTTGATACTGACGCTATTCATCATGGTCGATCTAATAAGTATACTCTCATGCATAAGGGCAAGAAAATTGTGTTGCTCCCTATGACTCCCACTGAAATTATGCAGTTTGAGCATGATAAAAAGAACAATGCTAAGCAAAAGGGTGTTTATTCTGAATTTCAGCAACCTATTAAGTTGAAAAATCCTGTTTTGCATGCAACTAAATCTGATCCTGATGACTTATATGCCTCTAATAGAATTTGTGTTGCTTTAATGTGCAAACATGTTTTATATCCTATTCTTAGATTAGATGACATGCTTGATGAGTTGAGTGGTTCTGTTATTTCCCCCAAGATTGATTTACGTAGTGGGTATCATCAGATTCGTATGGCTTTAGGTGATGAATGGAAAACTGCCTTTAAAACTAAATTCGGACTTTATGAATGGTTAGTCATGCCATTTAGTTTAGCTAATGCACCCAGCACTTTTATGAGATTGATGAACGAGGTTTTACGTGCTTTCATTGGTAAATTTGTGGTGGTTTACTTTGATCTTATTTACAGCAAGTCATATGACGAGCATCTTGAACATTTGCGTGCTGTTTTTAATGTCTTGCATGATGCACGTTTATTTGGTAACCTTGAGAAGTGCACCTTTTGCACCGATCTTGTATCTTTTCTTGGTTATGTTGTTACTTTGCAGGGCATTGAGGTTGACGAGGCAAAGATTGTTGCCATCACAAGCTGGCCACTTCCGACTATGGTCACGCAGGTTCGTAGTTTCTTGGTCTCGCAGGTTTCTACCGGCGTTTCGTGCGGAATTTCAGCACCATTGCGGCACCTCTCCACGAGTTGACAAAGCATGGAGTGCCATTTCGATGGGGACCAGCACAACAACAAGCTTTTGATGCTCTCAAGTCGAAGCTCACACAAGAACCATTGCTGCAACTTCCTGATTTTGAGAAGACCTTCGAGCTTGAATGTGATGCGAGCGGCATTGGCATTGGAGGAGTGCTCATTCAAGGAGGTAAACCTGTTTCTTTCTTTAGTGAAAAATTGCATGGTCCTTCGCTGAATTATTCTACATATGACAAAGAATATTATGCTTTAGCGCGTGTCTTGCAAACTTGGCAACATTACCTATGGTCTAAAGAATTTGTTATATATTCAGATCTTTGAAGTATCTTAAAGGAAAAGCTAATCTGAACAAACGTCATGCTAAATGGATTGAGTTCATAGAGTCATTTCCTTATATCATTAAACATAAGAAAGGGAAAGACAATGTGATGCTTTATCTAGACGTTATACCATGCTGTCCCAACTTTCTCATAAAATCTTTGGTTTGGAAACCATAAAGAGATTATATGCTACTAATTTTGACTTCAAAGATGATTTTGACAATTGTAGAGAGGGAAGAACGTGGCGAAAATTCCTGCTGCGTGAAGGCTTTTTCTACCATGCTAACAAGCCGTGTGTTCCAGCTAGCTCCGTTCGTCTTTTGTTGTTGCAGGAAGTGCATGGAGGTGGTTTGATGGGACATTTTGGTGTTAAAAAGACAGAGGATGTGCTGTCTGCTCACTTCTTTTGGCCATGAATGAGGCATGATGTGGAGTGCTACGTTTCACGTTGCACAACATGAAAAAAAAGCTAAGTCTCGACTTTACCCACATGGTCTTTATATGCCTCTTCCTGTTCCTAGTGCACCCTGGGAGGATATTTCAATGGACATTATTTTAGGATTGCCAAGAACAAAGAGGGGGAGGGATAGTGTCTTTGTGGTTGTTGATCGTTTTTCTAAAATGGCACATTTTATACCCTGCCACAAGACCGGTAATGCTTCACATGTTGTTGATTTATTCTTTAATAAGGTTGTGTGTTTGCATGGTGTTCCCAATACTATTGTTTCTAATAGGGATGCTAAGTTTTTGAGCCACTTTTGGAGAACTTTATGGTATAAATTGGGAACAAAGTTACTGTTTTCTACTAGTCGTCCACAAACTGATGGGCAAACGAAGGTAGTTAATCATACCTTATCTACTATGTTGCGGGCTGTTTTGAAAGATAATTTGAGGTTGTGGGAGGAGTGTTTGCCACATATTGAGTTTGCTTATAACAGGTCTATTAACTCCAGAACCAAGTTAAGTTCATTTATGATAGTATATGGTTTCAATCCTCGTGCTCCAATTGATTTGCTACCTTTACCACATTCTGAAATTGTGAACTTAGATGCTACACAACGTTCTGAATTTATTCTTAAGTTGCACGAAGCTACTAAGTTGCAAATTGAAAAAAAATGAATGAAAAGTATCGCATTGCTGCTAGTAAAGGTAGGAATGAGGTAAAATTGGAACTCGGTGATTTGGTGTGGGTTCATTTGAGAAAAGATAGGTTCCCGTATTTGAGAAAGTCCATGCTCATGCCACGTGCTGCTGGACCTTTTAAGGTTCTTGAAAAGATAAATGACAATGCATATAAACTTGAGTTGTCTCCCGAGTTTGGGGTTAGTCCCACATTTAACATTTCAGATTTGAAACCATACTTGGGTGAGGAAGATGAGATTGAGTCGAGGACGACTCCCATTCAAGAGGGGGAGGGTGATGAGGACATCTCTCCTTTGCATACAATACAAGGACCGATCACTAGAGCACGTGCATGACTGTTGGATCTCCAGATACGTTCTAATCTTGTCAATTGTTTTTCAGAACTTACGCTTGTTTCCATGCATGTTTTATTTATTAGGAACAATGGAGAGGACCATAAAGGGCTTGGAGAAGTCCAAGGAGTCAAGGAGGAGGAAATAGGACGTCCACACCAAGGAGGAGTCCAAGCCCAACTCGACTTCGACTCCACCTCGAATTCCAGGAGCTGCCTTGAACAAAATTGACGCCCCAGACACATACGGAGTCGTATTTGGACGTTCTATATATGGTTGGAACCATAATTACATAAAGCTTCCAATGGAACTTGTCCTACCTCAAAATTCCTTCTGAGTTGATGGGAATCGGCAAAACAAGTGGATGTCCAGAATCTGTCAGGGTGCTGCGCCACCGTCCTTTGGGCCGCTGGCCCGTGTATCGTGTGGAAGCCCATTAGGGTTGCATCCAGGGGTCTTGCACGCCCCTAACTCCTTTTTATTCATAAGCTTTCACCACATTAGGATTGGGTTTTGCTTAGTTTCAATCTGTCATTGAACAGTGTCACCGTTCATCGGTTTGTGAGACCCCACTTCGTGATCAATTCAGTTTTGATTGCAATTTTTATGTTCTTGCTTGTGTTCTTGATTGCGCTTGCAGGGATAAGCCTTCGTGGCGAGGTCATTCGTGTGACACGGGTGATAACCAACAGAGCAGTGGTGTAGTGATTGTGGGGTTCCGTTCGTTCGGAGCCTTGGATCATCAACGTCTAGATCTCCATCCAATCAAGTTTACCATACCTCTCGGAAGATCGGGACTCATTCTACTATCACAATACATGGGCGAGGTGGAGCTCAGCATACTTTCAGGCGGTATAGTGATTATGAACCGGTATAAAGTGATCTGATTTTTTCAAGCGGTCCACAATAACCCATATGGAGTCGTAATGACGAGAGGTGGGAGGTAGTCCGATAATAAAGTCCATACTAATATCTTCCCACTTCCAATTTGGAACATTGAGGGGTTGGAGAAGACCCTAGGTGATCAGCCTTCACCTTCCGACATGTGTCGCATTCCGCCACATATTTAGCAGTCTCCCTCTTCATTCGTGTCCACCAAAATTTGCGTCTTAAATCATGATACATTTTATGGCTACCCGGGGGAATGGAATATTTCGACAAGTGAGTCTCATCAAAAATCTTCTGACGCAACTCATGATTTTTAGGCACCACCAAACGGTTCTTGAACTATAGCACACCCTCATCATCTTCATGAAAACAGAGTGCTTCACCTTGATGGAGGCGTTCTTTAATTTTTGCCACTCCCACATCTTTGCTTTGAGCCTCAACAATTTCTTCCCGAATAGTTGGAATAAGTGCAAGGTTGTATATTGCTCCATGTGGTATTATTCTCACACTTGGTTCCTCTTTGAGAGCAGAAATTCCAGCATTAACTTGGCAATTGTGGCAATAAGATTTATGACTCATAGCGTCGGCAACTACATTGGCTTTTCCCGGATGATAGTGAATATCCAATTCATAATCTTTGATTAATTCTAGATACCTTCTTTGCCTCATATTCAGATCACTTTGAGTGAAAATATATGTCAAGCTCTTATGATCCGTATATAAGTGTACATGATTTTCGAGAAGGTAATGTCTCCACACTTCCAAGGCTACAACCACGGAAGCCAATTCCAAGTCATGAGTAGGATAATTTTGTTCATGGGGACAAATTTAACTTGAAGCATAAGCAATAACTCGGCCATCTTGCATCAACACGCAGCCCAAACCCATACCGAAAGCATAATAATACACATCGAATGGCTTCGTGATGTCGGGTTGAGCCAACACGGGGGGCCGTGGTTAAGTGCTTCTTGAGAGTTTGGAATGCCTCTCCACATACATCATTCCATACAAATTTAGTGTCCTTCTTGAGCAAGTCTGTGTTAAGATCAACTCCAAATGGAGTGGAAATTGGTGTGTGAGCTCATAAAAATGTGCTGAGTGTGAATATGAATCCCTCTTTTGAATTCATGTGATGAAAAGAGTATGAATTTGAATTTACATTCAAACTAGCCTTTTAATGATTGTACCCAAAAGTACCTCAAAAAGGTTTGGATTTGGGTGAAATTTGGTATGGGCATTCTTCACAAAGTTTATGAGTCAATCCTATGCTCAGCCCTTATATGATGCATGTGGGAAATACCACTTTTGCATTTTGTGAGTTCATATCCTAATGAATCTATTTACGGTGGTTACATGCTCTTCAAATGTGTTCATGTTTTACCACAATTGAGCTGAGGTGTGGGTATGATGAATACTTTTAGCAAGTGAAAACTTGGGCCTTCCCTGTTTAGGTTGTCACTAAACCTCAGTAAAAATTTCAGAGGCAAAAGGATTGTCTAGCTTTACTTATAGTCTGTACATTATCAAACTAACTCAATTGCATTCAAATTTGACACACATTGTGTTTTCATTTCGTGTATTCGCTAAGATCGAAGAAGACCCGGAGGTTCTGGACTTTATTACTCTGAAAGAACAACTAGTTAACGACCAGCAGCAAGGCAAGCTCCGGTTTGCAGTAATCTGTTTTAAAAGTCTTATGTTTTGATCACTTACTTTATGTACTTCCTACAAATGTGCATTAAAGTCTTGATTGGAAACCCAATAGCATAGCCAAGATTACCAGGGGTTTTGGGTTTAGGATTTAAACCTCGAGTAGCCACTGCAATGCTAAAATGGTATAGGATTCTGTACAAGTCGAGTAGTTGGAACTACATGCGAGAATATGCTAGAGGCACACCACTCGGTTAGAAAGGTAGACAATGAATCACATGGAAAGAAAAATGAGACCGAGTGGAGAGTAAGGACAGTAGGACATTGGGGCATGTGTGCCATAGCTCTGCTTGTGTTGATTGAGGACCGGTCCATGTGCGGGCATGTTGAACAAGCTAGAACAATACCAATGACCTACCGGATATATGGGAACCGGGAAACCGATGTAATTTGGGTAGAAATATGTTGAGGCAAGGCTTGTCGTCCAGAGGGTAGGTTGACAGCAGCGAGGTGTAAATTGGCTAGCGGGCATCGAGGATGCTCCACGTAAAGACCTCCTGCTTGGGACGATAAGACCGATTCAACACATGGCTAACGGATAAAAGGTGGTTGCGTACGACGTCTGTGATGATTTCTGTAGGCAACATCGAGTACAGGCATACGTGACGGGTTATTCGGGTAACCCTGCAGGTGTAAATCGATTATAATCACTGTCCCTCGCGGTCAGTGAGTACCACTTGTTCACTTACCGTGACGTAGAAAGAACAGGCTAGTGGTCATGATAAAAGTTGTTTTTTGAAAGTATTACATTGTTTATTAATGAAATGCTTTAGTTTAGAGCAAATCAAAGTCCTTTTCAACCTTAGGCAAAGCACATAAGAGATGCATTTCTTGTTTGATTGCGGATTTCTTATGTGTCTTAGCACAAGGTTCCCCACTAACTTGAGGCTAAAACTTGAAAGTAAGCATCCACTAATTAGGTGTGTCTTTTGAACATACTTTCCTATTATACACTGCAAACCCAGCATGTAGAGTTTCATGTTTAGGTGAGACGGGTCAGTCTTGCTGAGCCATCGTGCTCACTGCTTGTGTTTAAAGCGTTTGCAGGGTTCTATTAAGAGGAGGCTCCAGAGGAGGAGACGGACCCCCAAGTGGGAAGCAACGTCGAGTGGGAGCCGTGCACGCCGCCGTGTTAGTGTGGTGTGTGTGCTAGTGAGGACACGTTCACAGGCTGAACGTGAACTCTTTTTGCTTAGTCTATGCCCGTGAGTGTAGACTTAATGATATTTTGATGTAACTATGTTCATACACCAGTTTATGTAATAAAATTTCGCTTCCGCTTATCTCCTTTTATGTGTGTTATCCGGTGCTGTCCATCGCAGCACCCCTCAGCGAGATCCTAGGTAGTCGGGACCGTCGGATCCGCGACAGTCTGTCGTAGGCATGGAAATTTTTGGAAAGTTTGGAATGAACCTCAGATAATATCAGGAAAGCGTAAGGAAGCTTCGAACCTCTGAAACGGTTCTCGGTGGCTTCCAATTCAACACATCTTGCACCTTGCTCGGATCTACGGTGATGCCTTTGGCTGAAATAATGTGACCCAAGAAAGGTACTTCTCGTAACAAAAATTCACATTTGCTAAATTTAGCATAAAGTTTACAGTCACGTAGTCGTTGGAGTACAATGTGGAGATGGTCAGCATGCTCTTCTTCAGACTTGGAGTATGTGAGAATATCGTCGATGAAAACAACGACGAACTTGTCCAACTCCGGCATGAAAACAGAATTCATCAAATACATATAATAGGAAGGAGCATATGTTAATCCGAATGACATTACTAAGTACTCATAAAGGCCGTACCGAGTAGAAAACGCCATCTTTGGAATATATGTGACACCCTCAATTTCGATTTTTGCATGCATTCATATTTTATATAGAGAAACATTTTAAAAGAAGTGGAAACAGAGAAAATATCAAAAAGATAGCCAAAAAGAGACAAATCCAATCCACAGAGAGCGCCGAAGACAATTCCCGCGGCCCGCTGGTCACGTGGCGCCTTCGGAGCTCATCCCCGCAAAAGAGGGAGAGGTATGCCGCTAACTGGCTACGTGGTAGGCTCGGGGCTCGTCCCTGATAAGGAGCGAGGTCCGACCCCATGGGACACGTGTTGCCCCCGGAGCTAGCCTCAGCGGAGGAGCGAGGTCAGCCCTGCAGGACACGTGTTGCCCCCGGAGCTAGCCACTGCGGAAAAGAGAGGACCCACCGTGTGGGACACGTGTCGCTCTCGGAGCTCACCTTCGGGAGGTCCGACACTATCGGACACATGTCACCTCCGGAGATCACCTCCGAGAGGTCCGACACTATCGGACACGTGTCACCTCCGGAGCTCATCTCCGGGAGGTCCGTCACTGTTGGACACGTGTCAACCTTGGAGCTCGTCTCTGAAGAGAAAGGAAGTCTGGCGCTACTGGACACGTGGCATTCTCGGAGCCCACCTCTGAAGAGAGGGGAGGTCCGACACTGACACATGGCACATTTGGAGCTACCTCCGAAGAGAGGGGAGGTCCGACACTGACACATGGCATACGTAGAGCTTGCCTCTGAGGGAGAGGGAGGTCCCGCCCGCCAGGACGCGTGGCGAACGTGGAGCTCACCTCCGAGGAAGAGGGAGGTCTCGCTTGCCTGACACACGGCACAAACGGAGCTTGTCTCTACGGAAAAGGGAGCCCAGGTCCCAGCAGGACACGTGGAGCCTCCGGAGCTCATCACCGCGGAGGTGACGAGATCTTAAGCGGATTTTCTCTTGTACGTGCGGGAATACCCAGTACTGAGGAAACCGACACAAATTCCCTGTTGCTACTGCACCAAATCGATTGAAGATAAGTTGTTAAGATTCAGAACAATTTGAATAGGACTCTTATTCGAATTCCGATCAGAGTAGGACTCTTCGTTTCCCTCTTATAAATAGAACCCAAAACAACCCCCTTGGTCGTAACATCTTCTCAAGCCGACAAATTAGAGCCCTAGCCCCCAGCTCGCCGAGCTAAACCCCTTTGCCGGAGTTTGACCACAGGAGAGACCGCCGACGAGCCCATATACGATCGCCGCCGCCGGAAGAGAGCCCCGACGATCTGTTCTTGCTAGGAGGAAGGACCCGGAGGAAGTAAGGTAGGTCTCCATTACCACCTTACGACATCATCACGGTTTTCTTTGCATCTGTTCTTCGATCCTTTCAAACAGAAGCTTTTCCGTGTGGACAGATCACGTGTTGATCGGTTTGATCTAGATCTTGTGACGAGATCATCGCCATGTCCACAATTGATTTTTATACCTCTGTTCATCGTAAAACCCATGCAAGAACATGCAAGAACATGTACAAATCGATCTAATAAAACAACATCATAGGAATAGCATGCATATGCATCATTGAGTAAAGTTTGTGCATAATGATTGATTGCTATGAACTTTGTATGTGCGTGATCGTAATTAGAAGGACAAGCTTAGGGAGCTACCTACGAAGGACTACAACACCAGAACAACGAGACACAAGAGCAACAAGAGCCGCAAGAACAAGGCAAGTGCCCCTTGACCATATTGATCCCATGTTTTTGGAAAACGGTTTTGTTTGCGAAAAGGTGTGTGTGCTTGGGTCAACATGATGGCAAACCCTTTCATAGGAGTTTACTAGTTTTGTTGACCACCCTTGTCGCTGGGACAGTTGATGAGTTGGGTATGGTCGTTTTTCCTTTTTGCTTTGTTAATCTACGGGATATGGGAAGCGATAAAATGTGTCTAGCTAACTGCACTCGTATGAATAATGTTAATGACAAATTGATGTTGATAATGGACATGAATCGGAGGGAGATCTAGGCAAGCCTGGTTTTGTGGAAGGTAGAATGAGATGGTGGTTTACTTGGCGTAGATCTAAGGACCGGTTCATGCGAGCCAGTCTAGGATAACAATGCCACCACAAGGCCAAATATGGGTGCGGCTCAGCTGACTAATTAGGTAAGTTGCTAGATTGTTATGGACCGTGGAAGGCTCAGGGAATGGGAGTCGAGTGAGGACTGCCCTGGGAACTACATGGCACAAGAGGGGGCCCGTGGGTGGGAGAATTGGAGATTCTAGCCTGCTGGTGAAACCTTAGTGAGTCCATACATCTAGTAGCCCCTTTGTAAAGGCTATTTTGTGATCTCTTGGCCATACACCGATGGTTGTGTGCTGGTATAATGGAGGTTCTGCAGTCGCCGACGGGTGACGAAATCACAACTTGTGGGTAAAGTGGTACAAACACTGCAGAGTGTAAAACTATCATGATAGCCGAGCTTACGGTCACGAGCGCCTGGACAACCCACATGATTAGATGGGATGGTTATTGGGATGGTATTTGGTTTGGTTTTTGGTTTGGTGATGGTTTGGTCTTTGGATTTGGTTTTCGGGACTGTTGAGTCTGGGTAATGAGATTGGTTGCATGACTGTTGACATGACAATGAGCATTGGTCTAGGTATGAGACGGAATTGAATATGAGATGAGATGGTAGTGAATACAAGATGGTATTCATGAGCATGTTGAGAAAGATAAATGTTCGGATGAGGTATGAAAAGAGGTGAATCATGATGAAGGTATGTTGATGTTTAAATACATGTTGGGATTACATTCATTTAAAGCTAGTTGCTGTTTTTATCGTGGTTTGTGAAATAAAATTTGCTTTTATGCAATGAGCCTTTTTATACCTACCTTGTTGTGAGCTACATATCATATTTTCCCGCACTTGTTGAGTACATCATGTACTCAAACTTGCATTATTACTTCATCATCAGCAACATGATAGGAGTACTATGAAGACCACGTGGAGTATTAGGCGTATGATCTATCCTCCATCTTGCCTGTGGAGTAGAGATGGAGCCGCTGCTGCTGCTCAGTTGCTTCCGCAATAGTTTAGAAGACCTCCGCTGCTAGAATAAAGACTTCTGCTGCTAAGATAAGACTTCTGCTGCTAGAATGAGTCTAAGACTCATGGGACATTGTAATAAACCCTGTTATTCGTGGTATTATTCTGAAATTCAGTTTGTTGATCATATGTGTATGTGTGATGAACATCCTGGGCACACATACGCATCAGTTTCAGTTCCGAGAGGTTCTCTCTCAGAACAGGGGCGTCACAGATTGGTATCAGAGCCACGGTTGATTGTAGGTCACACGCCTAGATAGAAAACACAAATTGGTATCAACCTGCCACGGTTGATCATAGGTCACAAGCCTAGATAGGTCCCAGATAGGTATTAGAAGCCACGCTGACCATAAGATGCAAGCCTAGGTAGAATGCATAGACTGGCATCAAAACCTCCTGGACATAAGATGCAAGCCTAGGTAGAAGCCATAGTTGGATCACAGATTGGTACCATAGGTATCACCCCAAACCACCTTGACATAGGGTGAAATCACAGATTGGTATCACCCCAAACAACATAGGACCCCCATTGAATAAGCTTGAATAGGAGTTGTATGAAACTTTTTGTGATGATTGTTGTGCTTGTGTGCTTAGTGTGAGTTGTGGGACGTTTCAGCGTTGTCCATATCCACACATAGTAGAGAGGTGTGAGATGCTTCGGCACTTGTTCACATCCTCATATAGGACGATATATAGTCCATGCACCTTGATGCATATAGTTGGGAGGGATCTATCTAAACTTCTAACCTCTGTGCCATTCAACACTCTCTCACAGATGGTGAGAGGAAACGACGGCTGCCAAGGGAGGAATGTCCGTGGCAACCAAGAAGGGGACCACGTTGAGGTTCCTGAGAATGTCAACCCCGAGGCTGGTGGAAACAACCTGGAACGGTTGATGGCTATGCAGAATCAGCTTATGCAGACCATGATCCAAACTTTGGGTCAGCTGCAAGCCAACAACAATAACCCCGTTCCTGCACCACCGCCACCACCACCACCACCGGCTCACAACTGACTGGGAGAGTTCATGAGGACTCGACCACCCACTTTTGCACAAGCTAATGACCCCATGGAGGCCGACGATTGGTTGAAGTCCATGGAGAAGAAGCTTGCCATAGTTCAGTGCAATGACCGAGAGAAAGTTCTCTTTGCATCGCACCAACTCATGGGAGCAGCCGCCGACTGGTGGGACGCCCTTTGTAACGCTCATGTCGACCAGGAGACTATTACTTGGACTGAGTTCAAGGAGAGTTTCCGCTCTCATTACATCCCTGCTGGAGTAATGATGCTCAAAAGACAAGAGTTTGAAGGTCTCCGCCAAGGACAGAAGAGCGTGAATGAGTACCTTAACAAGTTCACGCAGCTGTCAAGGTATGCCCCTGAAGATGTCAACTCGGACCCATGGAAGCAGTACTTGTTCATGAGAGGGTTGAACAATGAGATCCAGGTTCGGCTCCTCAACAATGACTATGCGAGCTTCCAGAAGCTAGTTGACAAAGCTATAGTGGTTGAAAGCAAGATCCGAGAAATCGAGCAAGAGGGCAAAAGAAAGATGCATACCAGCCACAAGGGAGTAATGTACGCCCTCGGTACATGCCCCCAGCTGCACCACAGTATGGATGGTTTCGCCCTAATCAAGCACCACATCAACATCCTACCATGCAAGCACCTCGTGTGCCTTTGCCTCCTGCGCCCCGTCCAAACATGGGCGCTCCTGTCCAAACCCCCACCCCAACGTACCTCCTGTCGTGGGAAACAAGGCATGCTTTGCATGCGGGGACACGGGACACTTTGCGAGCCAGTGCCCGAAGAGAGGTCCTGGACAACCAATCAACGTGGCCAAGCAGAACCCATGGCCAAACGGAGGAGCCAATCAAGGCAACCGTGGACAGCAGAACTACGCTCGCGGCAACGTGAACCATGTCTCTGCTGAGGAAGCGCAACAGGCTGAGGACGTCGTGATTGGTATGTTCCTTGTCAACTCCAACCCAGCCACCATTTTATTTGATTCGGGAGCATCACATTCATTCATATCATCCAAGTATGGGCCAAGTATAATCTACCCATATCACATTTGAAATATACTATGTTCGTTAATTCTCCAAGTGGAGAGATGAGGACTAATATAGTATGTCCGAAAGTAAAGCTTAAAATAAGGGGGGTAGACTTCCTTGCCAACCTCATTGTCTTGGATTCCCAATGTCTTGACATAATACTCGAAATGGATTGGTTAAGAAAGCACAACGGAGTAATCCAATGTGCTGAGAGGAGCGTGCAGTTGACAAACGAGCACGGAAACTGCATCGAGTTCGAGTCAGCCCAACCGGCAACCGACAAGGCGACATTGAACCACGTCGAAGAAGCAACCCTGGAAAGCATTCCGGTGGTCCAAGAATTATCGTACGTGTTCCTGGAAGAACTTCCAAGTATGCCACCTGACCGGGACATTGAGTTTTCCATTGACTTGGTACCCGGAATTGCACCTATAGCAAAGAGACCATATAGGATGCCCGTCAACGAGCTAGTGGAACTGAAGAAGCAAATCCAGGAGCAGTTAGAGAAGGGATTTATACGCCCAAGCTCATCACCATGGGAAGCCCCGTGCTCTTCGTAGACAAGAAGGATGGAACCCAAAGGATGTGCGTGGACTATAGGTCTCTGAATGAGGTGACGATCAAGAACAAGTACCCTCTGCCTTGTATAGAGGACCTGTTCGACCAAATGAAGGGAGCCCGAGTCTTTTCCAATATTGATCTTCGGTCGGGATACTTCCAGCTGAAGATTAAGCCCTCCGATATACCCAAGACTGCCTTTCGAACACGGTATGGTTCGTATGAATATACCGTTATGTCTTTTGGGTTAGCGAATGTACCATCATACTTCATGTACCTCATGAATAAGGTCTTCATGGAATACTTGGACAAGTTTGTCATGGTTTTCATTGACGACATCATGGTGTATTCGAAACGCAAGGAGGAACATGAAGAACACTTGAGATTGACATTGCAAAAGCTGCGAGAGCATCAATTGTATGCCAAGCTCAGCAAGTGTCAATTTTGGCTAAAGGAGCTATCGTTCCTAGGCCACGTAATCTCCGAGGAAGGAGTATCGGTTGATCCCAGAAAAGTGGGAAATGTTCTGAAGTGGAACCAACCGTAAAGCGTGAGGGATATTCGGAGTTTTCTTGGGATGGCTGGATACTACCGAAGGTTCATCAAGGACTTCTCCAAAATAGCAAAGCCTATGAAGGAGTTGCTAATGAAGGGGAAATCCTTCCAATGGACACCAGCATGCCAAGAAAGATTTGAGGAGCTCAAGGAAAGGCTAACCACAGCACCGGTTCTATTATTACCTGACGTAAGAAAGAGCTTTGACATATATTGTGACGCATCCAGACAAGGGCTTGGATGTGTGCTCATGCAAGAAGGACAAGTGGTAGCCTATGCGTCAAGACAGCTCAAGAAACACGAGCTCAATTACCCCACACATGACTTGGAACTTGCAGCCGTGGTGCATGCAATAAAGATTTGGAGACATTATATCCTTGGTCATCGATGTGAGATCTATAAGGATCATAAAAGCCTCAAGTACATATTCACCCAAACGGATTTGAATTTGAGGCAACGTCGATGGTTGGAGCTCATCAAGGATTATGATGTTGGAATCAATTATCACCCTGGAAAAGCCAATGTAGTAGCCGATGCATTGAGCCGAAAGGGAGCATGTCACCATCTCACGGTTCAGGAGCTACCGCCTGAGCTGCGCAAGGAGTTCAAACGGTTACATCTCGGATCTTTGAACGAGATGGAAGTGATGGAACTCCACTCTTCATTGGAACAAGAGATAAGAGATGGCCAAGCTACGGATGAGGAGATCAAGGAAATGATCTGATAAGGAATAGAAAAGGACTTCAAGGAAGACGAGAAGGGTACGCTTTGGCTAGGAAAAAGGATTTGTGTGCCTAACGTAAAGCCCATCCGTGACACGATATTAAAGGAGGCACATGACTCACATTATTCCATACATCCCGGAAGTACCAAGATGTACAAGGACCTGAAAACTTGTTGTTGGTGGGATGGTATGAAAAGGGAAATAGCCGAGTATGTTGCCCTATGCGACACATGCCAACGGGTGAAGGCCGAACATCAAAGACCCGCTGGACTGTTGCAACCCTTAAAGGTACCCGAGTGGAAGTGGGAGGACATCAGTATGGATTTCATCGTCGGATTTCCACATACTCGGTCGGGTTACGACTCAATCTGGGTTATCGTGGACCGATTGACAAAAACAGTCCATTTTCTTCCTGTCAAGACCGTGTACAACGTTGCACAACTAGCTGAGTTGTACATGGAGCAAATCGTGTGCCGCCATGGAGTCCCGAAGAGGATTGTCTCAGATCGGGGTTCTCAGTTTACCTCTAGGTTTTGGAGGAAGCTGCATGAGGCTATGGGTACACGACCGGATTTTAGCTCCGCTTACCACCCGCAGACTGATGGACAAACCGAGAGGACAAACCAAATTTTGGAAGACATGTTGAGAGCTTGCGCCTTGAAACTTGAGCGTAGTTGGGATAGGAGCTTGCCGTATGCTGAGTTCTCCTATAACAACAGCTACCAAGCTAGCTTGAAGATGTCACCTTTCGAAGCATTGTACGGTAGACGGTGTAGAACGCCATTGTCTTGGAACGAGACCGGAGAGAACCAAGTGTTTGGACCCGAAGTGCTACAAGAAGCTGAGAAGCAAGTCCAAACCATACGGGAGAACTTGAAGGCCGCTCAGTCACGTCAGAAAGGCTACGCGGACAATAGGCGAAGGAAGTTGACTTTTGAAGTAGGAGACTTCGTATACCTTAAGGTATCGCCTATCCGAGGCCAACGACGTTTCAACATCAAAGGCAAGATAGCACCTCACTACATTGGACCCTTCAAGATTTTGGGCAAGCGAGGAGAAATAGCCTATCAATTAGAGCTCCCAATGCACCTCTCCGACATGCATGACGTGTTTCACGTATCCCAGCTCAAGAAGTGCTTGAGGGTACCGGAAGAGCAAATACCAATGGATGAACTTGAACTTCAAGAGGATCTGACCTATGTAGAGCACCCTGTACAAATTTTGGACGTGACGGAAAGGGTCACGAGGAAAAAAGTGATCCGTTGGTGCAAGGTACAATGGAGCCATCACATCAAAGCTGAAGCCACATGGGAGCGTGAAGAAGACATTAAGGCAGAATTCCCTCATCTATTTTTCACTAGCGAATCTCGAGGGCGAGATTCAATTTAAGGGGGGTAGATTTGTGACACCCTCAATTTTGATTTCTGCATGCATTCATATTTTATATAGAGAAATGTTTTAAAATAAGTGGAAACAGAGAAAATATCAGAAAGATAGCCAAAAAGAGACAAATCCAATCCACAGAGAGCGCCGAAGACAATTCCCGCGGCCCGCTGGCCACGTGGTGCCTTTGGAGCTCATCCTCGCAAAAGGGGGAGAGGTCCGCCGCTAACTGGCTACGTGGTAGGCTCGGGGCTCGTCCCTGCAAAAGGACCGAGGTCCGACCCTGTGGGACACGTGTTGCCCCTGGAGCTAGCCTCTGCGGAGGAGCGAGGTCAGCCCTGCAGGACACGTGTTGTCCCCGGAGCTAGCCACTGCAGAAAAAGAGAGGACCCGCCGCGCGGGACACGTGTCGCTCTCGGAGCTCACCTCCGGGAGGTCCATCACTGTTGGACACGTGTCAACCTCGGAGCTCGTCTCTGAGGAGAAAGGAAGTCTGGCACTACTGGACACATGGCATTCTCGGAGCCCACCTCTGAAGAGAGAGGAGGTCCGGCACTGACACGTGGCACATTTGGAGCTACCTCCGAAGAGAGGGGAGGTCTGGCACTGACACGTGGCGTACGCGGAGCTCGCCTCTGAGGGAGAGGGAGGTCCCACTGTAAGGGCCTAAAATTTTGGCACATGTTCAAAGTGTTCATCACCACACACACACCCTTCATTTGAAGAAACTTGATGAACATATTTGAAGAGCAAGTAACCACCATCAACATGCTCATTAGAGAACAAACTCACAAAATGCAAAAGTGGCATTTCCCTCATGTATCATATAGGGGCTGGGCATATGAAAAAGTGCTACACCTTGCTAGGAATGTCCATGCCAAATTTCACCCAAATCCAAAACCTTTTTGAGGTCTTTTGGGTACAACTAAAAAGAGGGTGGTTTGAACTCAAATTCAAATTCAAACTGTTTCCATCCCATGAATTCAAAAGTGGGAGGCATATTCTTGCTCAGCACATTTTTGTGAGCTCACACACCAATTTTCACTCCATTTGGAGTTGATCTTGACATGAGCTAGGTTTAACAAATTCAAACTCCATTTGAAATTCAAACTGCATATGTGCTGAAAATATGTCCAAACAAAACCCAATTTGAATTCTATCCAATTCAAATGGCCCAGGGGTAGATAATTCAAATAACCAAGGTTAATTTGGTCTCTACTGTTTAGAGCAGTGGGGAAAATTTAATTTCAGAGGTTAAACCCCGGGTTGGACTCACATGTCAGCCTCTATAGCAATTCAACCGACTGAAGTCACCGAGCTTGGTTACTCGCACGCAAGCCAGCAGCCGCCACGGCGAGAGATCGATCGGGACAGCAGCTGCTTGCTGCCCCGACCCGCTGAACTACCTCGCGGCCTTCTTATCTCCGCAGCCGACCTGATCGGAGGGAAAACCGCTCGCTTCTCTGCTCCCTCGCACAAAAAACGCCGCCCTCGCTGCCGATCACTCGGAACTGAGCGGAGAACCGTGATCGCAGCCTCTCCACTCCCTCCAAGCTGCAAAATGATACTAAGAACTCTCTTTCTCCTTCCCCGTTACTAGAAATTGGCTGAACTCGGACGATCTCGACTATACCGAGAGTTCTTTTTGGTGACCGAAGTCCGCAGCACTTCGGGCTCCTGTGGACAGCCTAAATGGGAGGGTGTTACGCCCAAGCTAAGGCGTCCCTGGACGCGTTAGAGACTGGTGCTTCTCACCCCCGAGCCACAGCCTGAATGTTTGATCACCGGCGACGAATTTCAGTTTTCCCTTTCACTCGGCGCAGACCGACCTTCGGGTGCGGATCCGCTAAATTCTCACCCCATAGTTGTTTAGAGACCCTCAAACCGTTCCTACACGATCTAGGCTTAGTGGCGCATAAGTTAGCTTCACGAAACCTAGCATGAAAACCCCTGTGCTCGGCGTATTTCCATGTTTTCCGACGGCGGCTTTATCGGGAAGCATCGAGAGCACGGTGAGCCCACTTTGGAGCTATTCCCGGGCCTGTACACCACCATGCCAAGCTTCCTGATACACCACTGGTTCTGTAGAGCCACTCCACCAAGCTTTTGGCAGGCTAGCACATTGGAGCGACGTCGCCGAACTTTTCCCGAGCCGCCGCACCGTCGCGGGCTCGGTTAGAGCCAACGTCGAGATGGGGAAACCCTCCCAACATGTTCAGCGCACCAAACTAGGGGCTGGCGGCGAGTTAGGGCACGGGAGCTGACCGTACGATCGAGTTCGGCGGTGCTCCGGCGACCTCGGCGGCGCTACCACGCGGGAGGCGCGAGGTAGACGACGACCGGGGCTGGGTCCGCTGTCAGTGGGAGGAAACCGGCGACTGGATCTCCTGTGGGCACGGATAAGCTGTGGTAGCACGGGAATTAAACCTGTAGCCCTGTGTGTCGTTGGTTCAGCACACGACACGTGTTCCCTTGGACCCACAGGCAGATTTAAACATTTCCCCGATTTTCAGATTTAGTTCAAACTTCAAACACACATAACTTTGGCTAGAAAGCTCCAAATCGAGTGAGCAAAATTTTGTTGGATTCAGCTATATGAGTACTTTCCAGCAAATCAGGTTTCACTTCATGAAAATCCTTATTTCTCCAGAATTAATTCTTCAAAGTTCAAACTGTTAGAATTTTAACTAGAGAACCCTTTGGAGGATAATTCTGAAAATTTGCTGGGATGTTCAACAAAATATCCCTGAGCCATCATAAAAATTTCAGATCCATTTGAGCTAATTTGATCCACCTAATGGTGTGATTAACAAAACTGTTCCAGAGAAAATAGAAAATGTCCAGAAACATTTTCAGAAATTCTCTGAAATTGTTTAGCTCATATCTTTAGCTAGTAACCTTCAAATTAAGTGAAACCAACTCCATTAGAACCCTATGAAAATTTAGTTTTCATAAATTCATAGCTTGCTCCATGAAAATCCCTAGAACACCCTAAGAGCTCCAATTAAGGTTCAGTGCATAATTATTTGTGGAGAGCTCAAATGAGTTTTTCTGCAAATGAAACTTGGCCAAGTCTTTGTTTAGGTTGTGACCAAACCACAGTAAAAATTTCAGAGTCATTGGGTCTTTCTAGTAAGATTTATACTCTTTACAAGTTAAAATCATTCAAATGCATTTAAATTGATACATATACTTATTACCTCATGTAGTCGCTAAGGTTGAGGAGGAACCCGAAGTATTAGACTTCGTCACTCCGGAAGAGCAGCTAGCCTACGACCAAGAGCAGCAAGGCAAGCTCCGGTTTGCATTAACCTCTTTACAAATTTTTATTGTTTTGGGCACTTCCTTTGAGCACCACTTACTTATTGCATTAGAGTCTTGTTTGAAACCCAATTGCATAGCCAAGAAAACCATGGGCTGGGATTAGGATTGAGAACCCCGTTTAGCTACTGCCATGCTATGATAGAGTAGGATTTGGTACAAGTCGAGTAGTTGGAACTACTCGCGAGAATAGGCTAGAGGCACATCGCTCGGGTAAAAATAGCAAATGAAACACATGGCAAGAAAAATGAGACCGAGTGGAGAGTAAGGGCAGCAGGACTTTGGGGCCTGGGTTCTATAGCTCCGCTTGTGTCGATTGAGGACCGAGCCGTGTGCGGGCCTGTTGAACAAGCTAGAACAGTACCGAAGACCTACCGGCTATATGGGAACCGGGAAACCGATGTAACTCGGGTAGCTGGGTATTGAGGCATTGCCTGTCATTCAGAGGGTAGGCTGAGAGCTCGAGGTGTAAATTGGCTGGCGGCACTGCAGATGCGCGCGCAGAGACCTCTTGCTCGGGATGATAGGACCGGTTCAACATTTGGCTGATGGATGAAAGGTGGTTGCGTACGACATCCGTGATGGTTGCTGTAGGCAACATCGAGTACGGGCGTACGTGACACGTTATTCGGGTAACCCTGCAGGTGTAAATCGATTATAATCACCGTCCCTCGCGGTCAGTGAGTACCACTTGTTCACTGTACCGTGACGTAGAAAGAACAGGCTAGAGTCTTGTTAAAAGTTGCCGATTTAAAGCTATACCTTGGTTGCTAATGAATTATTGTAGTTTAGAGCAAACTAAAGTTCTTTTCAACCTTGGGCGAAGCACATGAGAGAAATGTGTTTCTTGTTTGATTGCGGCTCTCTTATATGTCTTAGCGTGAGGTTCTCCACAACTTGCTGCTAAAACTTGAAAGTAAGGTTCAACTATTTAGGCGTGTCCTTTGCAACTTACTTTCCTCTTACATATTGCAATTCTAGCATGTAGAGTTACATGTTTAGGGGAGACGGGTCAGACTTGCTGAGCCATCGTGCTCACTGCTTGTGTTTGAAGCTTTTGCAGGGTGTTATGAGGAGGAGACTCCCGAGGAGGAGATGGACCCCCAAGAGGGCAACTCCGTCGAATGGGAGTCGTGCACGCCGCCGTGTTAGTGTGCGTGTGTGCTAGAGGGAACACGTTCACGGGCTGAACATGAACTCTGTGCTTAGTCTACGCCCGGGAGTGTGGACTGAACATATTTTGTTGTAAACTTGTCTATAAACTCTTTTATGTAATAAAACTTTGCTTCCGCTTTGTACCTTTTATGTGTGTTATCAGGTGCTGTGCAACGCAGCACCCCTCAGCGTGATCCGGGTTCGTCGAGCCTGTGAGGCCCTCGCAGCATGGTATCAGAACTCGCTTGAGGTTTAACGCACTAAAAAGGTCACCTTTTTCAAAAACTCGGTGAGGAACGAGTTAGTAGCCCATATAAGGATGTTATTAGTGTATAGCAAGTGGCAAATCTAACCTAAGTGCTTATGTCAGAAAATCATGCATCTCGGGACGTCATATGTATTGGGGGTGCATGTAAGCGCTGTCCACCAGTGCGCACAAGCTAAAGGGTGGAGCCTCACGGGTGGTAGGTAACCCGGCTAGCTTTAGTATCCTCTGTGACTCTTCATATCATTTGGGGTATTCGAGCAACGCCCTTCCCTGGTGTGCTACGGGCAAGTTTGGGAGACCCTGTCACATGGTTAGTAATGTGAACACGTAGCTCAAGGCGTGTTTGGCTTGAGAACACCCGTGCGAGTGATGACGGACGGGTGTATGGACTCTATTGGGACCGGGTTCGGTGTGCAGCCGAGCCCAATGATTGTGTGAGTTATTTGCAGGTAGTCTGACCATGAATCAGTAGATGAGTAGCACACGTGTGCGAGAGACGTTTAGTGCCACTGAATTAACGAAGTCGGCTAAGTCCGGTATAGGTTTTTCTTTGTGAGGAACGTAGTACCGGCATAAACTGGTGACGCTTCGACATCACACCCCACTAAATGATCAACATCATTGTAAAACTTGAAGGTTTTGATCTAGATCACTAAAACTGTGACTTAACTTCTTCCCTTAATCAGGATGTTCAAAGTTAACAAGTTCTCAACTTATAGGATACTAAGGACAGAGTCCCCTGTTTTCAGCTGAAATAAGGCTGAAGTTAAACAGAGGTTAGAGGTTGAGTTCTTTCGAGGTTAGGGCCATATGACACACTTATGGAAAGCTTTGGAAGAGCTTTACAACTTCTCTATTGATGTCCAGAGGCGTTTCATCCCTTAACCAGTCGAAAAATGCAGGAGTTGAAACTGTCCAGAAAATATGGCAGAGCAAATACTCTCTGTAACTCTATAAATTAAGCATAACTTCCTACATAAAATCCAAAAATAGAAAATGAGGTATTTATGTAAAGTTCATGAGATGGGTTACAACTTTGTAACATAAAGTCTTGTCAAATTCGAGGTATAATTAACTGGAATTCTTGGGTCAAATCAGTACCTCAAGCAGGGTGGTGCTGTCCAATTTTCTCCAGAAATTCTGTCAACTTTGACATCTCATAACTTTTGAACCAGGGCATATCTGAGGACAAGCAATTACATTCTGGAAAGCTATTGAAGTTAGATTTAACTTCTATGTTTAGCTCCGGAATTGGTTTTCTCTTTAGCATGGTCTAAATCAGGTTGAAAGGGAAACTGGTCAGGGCTGTCAATTTGGGCAGCAAACCAGGAATCAATTTTGTATTAAGTTTGAGAGGTGTTTCCATGTTTTATGAGTTCGATGACATGTTTTATGTTATAACTCAATGATTTACTGTTGAAATGCATATTTGACCTTTTTCAAATATATTTGCACAGATGACAACGGATAAACAATTGGAGAACGGGTGGGTGGTATCCCACTGTTCTCAACGCAGCGGTTATCCGGAACTGTTGAAGCAAATGCTTCAATATTTTGGGTACGTGGAGATGCTGCAGTACCTCGCCAAGGAAGAAGGCGAGGAGGGGAACAGGACATGGACCATCCATGTCGATGTTCCAGCAGGACCTATGCCACCCGGTTGGGCACCGTTCACCGTCACCGCTTTCTTTTGTCAGTACCTTGTTCATCTTTCTTTCTTCAAGGTGAGAGGTAGACAACCAGAGGAGATGTGGCAAGTGGCAGCCCGCGACACCATGTCACGTTTCTGCCAACTACACGTGAGAGCTATGGAGGGCACTCCATACGCGCTCGTTCTGGTGGAGGGACGAGCTAATCACGTGTGGAAGGAGAGGTACGCTGCGGCAACTGATTCGAGTTGCCCAAGCTACAACCCCACGGAAGAAAACCTCAGCCTCCAGTTGATGGAAGGAAGGACGGTGATGGACAGCCAATCTGTCCACATGGATCGACTTGCCGTGGAGCTCAAGGAGAGCAACTGCCGCCGAGACTATTTCGAGAGTGCTCACAGCGCACTCCGTAATGTTCTCCTTCTGACAATAAAGCAACTGAACGAACAACACAATCAGTTGCGTCGTCTGAAGAAGACGAAGAAGAAAAGCCATATCGACATCATGGCTTTGCAGCAGCAAGTACAGGCCTTGGCTCAGCAGAATGAGGTCCTCACTCAAGAGCGTGATGACGCTATTGAGGAGGGGCAGGGCTGGGAAGAGGACTACAACCAGGCCATGGACAAGGTGCATGCGTTGCAAGACCTCGTACCTCCGGTAGTGGGCCTACCGATGGTAGGTGCCGTAGCCGTGGTTTTGGGTATCTCGGCGATGTGGGAACCTGAACCAGAAGAGGAGGTCATGGACCCTGAGCCACCAGCAGAGGTAGAGGAGGAGGACGACCCGCAGGAGGTCGAGTTCTACTCCGAGTAGTGAGTTACCGTTGCCATGTAGGGCAGCGAGGGTGGTGTGGAGAAACTTTTGTAATCGGTGACATGTCGTGTAGACAGTAGCATGTGTATAGGTAGCGACGACATGATCACGACTTCTCGGGGGTCCGAGAGTAATGTATCTTGTATAAAGTTTATGCTTTATCAATATATGTGAACGTTGTGCAATTTTATTATTGTGTCACTGCCATATCTACTGGTTTCTATGGAATTTTAAGAATGACATGTGCTGATCGTTGCTGTTTTGAATTTCAGAATGACTCGCACTCGTGCTAACCCGGAGGTTGGGGGTTCTAGTCAGGGGGGAGTGCGAGGGCCTCACAGCCTCGACGAGCTAGGATCACGCTGAGGGGTGCTGCGTTGCACAACACCGAATAACACACATAAAAGATACAAAGTGGAAGCAAAGTTTTATTACATAAAAGAGTTTAGAGACATGTTTACAACAAAATATGTTCAGTCCACACTCACGGGCATAGACTAAGAACGGAGTTCACGTTCAGCCCGAGAACATGTTTCCTCTAGCACGCACACACACTAACACGGCGGCGTGCACGACTCCCATTCGACGGGGTTGCCTTCTTGCGGTTCCGTCTCCTCCTCGGGAGTCTCCTCCTCATAACACTCTGCAAAAGCTTCAAACACAAGCAGTGAGCACGATGGCTCAGCAAGTCTGACCCGTCTTTCTTGTACATGAAACTTATACATGCTGGATTATAGTGTAAATGGGAAAGTAAGTTGCAAAGGACTCGCCTAAGTAGTTGAACCTTACTTTCAAGTTTTAGCAGCAAGTTGGGGAGAACCTCACGCTAAGGCACATAAGAGAGCCGCCATCAAACAAGAAACAGATTTCTCTAATGTGCTTTGCCCAAGGTCGAAAAGAACTTTAATTAGCTCTAAACTACAGCACTTCATTAGCAATCAAGGTCCATCCTTCAAATCAGCAAACTTTTAACATGAATCTAGCCTGTTCTTTCTACGTCACGGTACAGTGAACAAGTGATACTCGCTGACCGTGAGAGACGGTGATTATAATCGATTTACACTTGCAGGGTTACCTGAATAACCCGTCGCGTACGCCCGTACTCGATGTTGCCTACAGCAACCATCACGGACGTCGTATGCAACCACCTTTCACCCGTCAGCCAAATGTTGAGCCGGTCCAATCGTCCCGAGCATGAGGTCTCTGCACGCGCATCTTCAGTGCCGCCAGCCGATTTACACCTCAAGCTCTCAACCTACCCTCTGAACGACCAGCTATGCCTCAACACCCAGCTACCCGAATTACATCGGTTTCCCGGTTCCCATATACCCGGTAGGTCTTCGGTACTGTTCTAGCTTGTTCAACAGGCCCACACACGGTTCGGTCCTCAATCGACACAAGCGGAGCTATGGCACTCAGGTCCCAAAGTCCTGCTGCCCTTACTCTCCGCTCGGTCTCATTTTTCTTTCCATGTGTTCCATTTGCTATCTTTACCCGAGTAGTGTGCCTCTAGCCTATTCTCACGAGCAGTTCCAACTACTCGACTTGTACCGAATCCTACACTATAATAGCATTGCAGTAGCTAATTGAGGTTTAGAAACCTAAGCCCAAACCAGGGTTATCTTGGCTATGCATTTGGGTTTTCAAACAAGACTCTAATGCATAATTAAGGTGGATACTCAAAGTAAGTTCTCAAGACAGTAAAATTTTATAAAATGGTTAATGCAAACTGGAGCTTGCCTTGCTGCTGTTGGTCATAGGCTAGCTGTTCCTATGGAGTTATGAAGTCTTAGACTTCTGTCTCCTCCTCAACCTTAGCGACTACATGAGATAAACATATGTATATGTCAATTTGAATGCATTTGAATTTGAAGTTGAATTTGTTAAGACCATAAGTACTGCTAGAAAGGCCCAATGACTCTGAAATTCTTACTATGGTTTCGACACAACCTAAACAGAGACTTGGCCAAGTTTCATTTGCAGCAAAGCTCATATGAGCCCTCCACAAATAATTGTATATTTAGCCTTAATTGGAGCTCTTAGGGTGTTCTATGGATTTTCATGGAGAAATCCATGACTTTATGAAAACTAGATTTTCAGAGGGTTCTAATGGAATTGGTTTCACTTAATTTGAAGACTCCTAGCCAAAGATATGAGCTAAACAATTTCAGAGAAAATCTGAGAATGTTTCTGGACATTTTCCATTTTTCTGGAACAGTTTTATTAATCACACCATTAGGTAGAAAAAATTAGCTCAAATGGATCTGAAATTTTTATGGTAGCTCCGGGATATTTTGGTGAACATCCTAGCCGAATTTCAGAATTTTCCTCCAAAGGGTTCTCCAGTTAAAATTCTAAACAATTTAAATTTTGAAGAATTAATTCTGGATAAATAAGGATTTTCATGAAGCGAAACTTGATTTTTTGAAAAGTACCCAGAGAGCTGAATCCAACAAAAGTTGGTTCACTCGATTTGGAGTTTCCTAGCCAAAGTTATGTGGGTTTGAAGTTTGAACTAGAATTTGAAATTCGGGGAAATGTTTAAATTGCTGCGTGTGGGACCGGGGCTACGTGTCGGCTTCTCAGCGGCTGACACACGGGGCTACGGAGTTTTTCACACGCAGCCACAAACGATCCGGACCCACAGCTGATCCCCGGTTTAAATATCTGCTCGCTGACGTGTGGGACCGGGGGCTTCTTCAACCTCCCGACATCCCGCGCTCGGCCGCCGCCCCCCTCGCCGAAGTGCTCGCTGGAGGGGCTCTGCCGTGCGCCAATGTTAGGACGCCCGCCCTGACAGTCCAGGAATCGCATTGGATGGTGCCGTGCGATACGGCACCCAACAGCACACATCCGTAAAACACACATACACAACAATATATATCTTTACTACATAATATTGTCACATTTTACAATGAATGTATAGACGTACATTTGCAGCGGAAGATAAGAATACACTCACGGACTATAGCCTACGCTAAGCAAAATGAAGCCATCCTGCCTGTGGATGATTCACACTAGCACCACATAAAAGCCCGGCGGCATGCAGGGTTCCAAGCGAGACTCACACCCCTCATTGGGTGCTGCCCCGCTCGGATCTCCCATCCTCCCTAACGTTGCCTTATGCAACGTTACCTGCAAAACAATGGATCAACAAACCGTGAGCTTATGCTCAGCAAGACTTAACCGAAAACCTACACATGGAACTCTAAATGCTGGAAATAGAGGGCTGAATAGAGAAGTTTGCATAAACGATGAACTTGAGCTAACGGGGAGTCCTTACTTCAAGTTTTTAGCAACTTTTGTAACCCTTGCACAATTTACATCGAGGCTCCACAATCAAACAAGAAACACTTCATCTCGATGCCTCTTGCCCGAGGAGAAAATAAATTTAGTGAGCTACCCTAGACCCATACATACCTTGCGCCTCAACGCTGAGACTCCACAATCAAACAAGAAACGCTTTGTCTTGACGCTACTAGCCCAAGGTAGAAAGTAAGTTTAGTGAAGGTGTTGATCATCCCTCATCTCCAATATGGGGATTACTCACGAAGCATATTAACTTTTCCCCAGTTTCTTACTACGTCACGACTCAGTGTACAAGTATGCTCACTACCGCGAGCGATAGTGATTTGAATCAAAAACACCCGGCTGACACGACACATACTCCCGTCCGAGACCGGTGATCAACCGATCCCCTCAACGTTGTATGTGACAACCTTTCACATGGCACCCAAATATCGAACCGGTCCCACCGACTTGGATTAAGCCTCACTACAGCAAACCCTCGTAGAGCTGACTTCTCTATCCTTTCAGAATCTGCATAAGATGGTGGAGATTGCCTCGAAACCCAGGTTAACATATTACATCGGTTTCCTGGGTCCCATATTTCCATTATGCATCCGGTACACAACTCAAACTTGTCCAGCGGGGCCGCACACGAGAACGGGCCTTAATCGACTCAGACAGAGACTAGGTTCACAGGACCACGTCCTTGAGCCTTCCATCCATACTGCCCGGTCTCCATTCCCAACTAAGAGGATCAATTCCCAACTCTTCCAATTGATCCCCCTTAATCCCGGTTCACGAGTAGGAAACGACCTACTCGAGTTATGCCTCTTTTAATCCACATTTCTTAACTTGATCACAGCAGTTATAATTAAGTAAAAACCTACTCTAAATCAAACTCCAGAGATTTATTGGGTCATGCATGCGGAGTGTCATACAAACTAGACTTAGCGCAATAATCAAAATGCTAGACATTATAAAGTGAATACAAATAGAAACTTGTAAATTTTTATGCAAACCGGGGCTTGCCTTAGAGTTGATCCCAACTAAAGTTTCTGTCAACAGGAGCAAGTTAGCTACCTCCAAAGTCTTCACGTGAATTCCCTCTACCGAAATGATCAATATAAAGGATGTGTCACATTATGAAATAATGTGCTATATACAAACTACAGAAACAAACTATATGCAAACAGAGGATTCTAGGGTTGAAATTTTTACAAAAGCTTCCTAATATCATGATAGGGTTATGGTTAAATTTTCAGAAGCTTTTGAGCAAGGAGATGGCCACAAGAATTCTTGGAGCCTTTATCCTTCAATGTTTATAGTAATTTAATTAGAATTGGTCATATGGAGAAATTTAATATCCTAATAGGTTTGGACCTAAGGTTCCTAGGAAAATTTATTCCAAAATTTTCTAAGCCTTTTAGCTGGCCATAATGGCTTGGTGAAGTTTGAATTCTATTTTCTGGAATTTGTTCCTGTGATTTCTCAGCCCTTTTAAATAAACCTGAGAAAACCTACTGTTTAAGCCCTCTTAATTATCTCCAAAAATCATGAAATTTTTACTGGAGCTCAGGAACTATGAGAAGGATTTGGTGCCCAAAATTGGGAATATTTCATAAAGAATTGCTCCTGGAATAAATCCCTAATGGATTTACTAAAACAATTCTACAGAAATTCCTGGGCATTTTCATAGCTAGCAATTTATTTCTCTGCAAAGTACTCCTCATAAGGATTCCAACAAAATTTGTCTCACTAATTTTGGAGCTTTCTACACCGAGTTATGAATTTGCAAAATTTAAACAACTCTCTGTTTTGATTTTACACAGAGCACTGAAACATGGGGCCCACGGGTCAGGTGTTTCTTCAACCTCTCGCCAGAGCCTGTGGGTGCACGCCAGACAGAGATGTGGCGCGCCCTGTTCTACATTATTTCTCCACCGTTTTTGCTCCGGTTTTGCCCTACACAACCCTTGGACCGTGGCGCAGCTGCGGGGCATGGTCTCACCTCATGAAAACAGCCGGAAACGGGTCGGCACCGACGGCGGCGCTCGGCGGCGTGGCATCGACGCGTTCCAGCATGTCCCTTGCCTCTCCTGACGAGCTAAGTTGCCGTACAGCATCCCTAGTGGTCGTAGAACATGGAACAGAGCTCAACTCTCGCAGCAAACGGCGGCAAACTAGTTGTCACCGTGGACCACGGCAGTTTTAGCCGCCGGCGGCGATTTCTCGTCGCCCGGGGTGGAGGAGGGGTGGACTGCTTCATGCTTCGGCATGGGAGGGCGCTAGAATCCCTAGTCTCTTTGGATTGATTTGCATGAACATTGATCAAGCGGTTTAGGAGAATTTGACGAATTGGACAGCATCTGTTTCTCACACATACCGGCGTCAAAACTCAAATTCCGGCACACCGGCAGTAGGGAGGAGCAAGGGGGTCCGAGATGATGATATAGACACCATGGCGCACCTTTTAGTTGTTTTGCTCGAGCCGGATGGGCACGGGAACGGCCGGGCGACGTGGAACCGAAATGGCGCGACGTTGCTCTGTTTTCCCGGAGAAGAACGGCTGGGTTGCGGTGGGGGAAGGTCAGGGACGAGCTGAGGATGGATTGAGGATGTCAAGGAGTCACCGGCACAGCCTGGGCGTGGCTCAACCGGGCGTCAAACCCCGCCGAGAGGTAATCGGCGAGGTTCACAGAGAGGTAGCGCTGGGTGCTCTCGGGTGAGCGCGCGAAGGAATGATCGTTTTCTTCAGTTTCATGTGTGAAGAGGGTTCACGAGCAGATAAACTGGACTTTGGTTTGACAGCAGCGAAGTTTATCGATCAACAACGCTGTGCAGCTGAGCTGCCTTCGGGAGTACGTCTAAAGCAGCTCGGTGGAGCTCTCTCCCCCCTCGGTGTCACTCTCACAGAGAAGGAAAAATTGATGTGATCTCTGTTCCAATGACGTGCGGGTCCCACCGGCAGTCTTCCCCCTGTCGAATAACAGTGGCTCTCAAATTCAAATCTAAAATTTGCAGCAAATTCTAAAAGTTTGAATTTGAATACCGTGGCGTTAACTCTCGGTTGTGCTCGCATTTAAACTGTCAAGTTTATTTACTTTTGGCTAAATCCCTTTTGTAATTTTTATTTATTTCTTGTAGCCGAAGTTTGAATTTGAAAAGTGGTAGCAAATTTCAAAGGACGAATTTGAATATAGTGGCTCATCCTCTCTCATGACCCTAATTAAAATTCTGTGATTCACCTTCTCTTTGCTACACTTCCTTTATCGTAGTCTAACCCTTATTTCATTTGACAAAAGTTCGAGTTTAAAAACAAATTTAGGAGGAGTATCCCCTGCTGATTTGAGTTCCACAAAAACACCAGCAAGGCTCAACTTGGGGATTTTACAATCCTCCCTCCTTAAAAGAATCTCGTCCCGAGATTAATAAAAGAACGAGATGGAGAAGAATGTTACCGGTGATAGTTCGATAACAGTTTCGGGCAATTCATCTGAAGAAAAATCCTCGATTTCCCATGTAAACTCTTCGTCGGTGTGGTTATTCCACAAAACCTTGAAGAACCACAATGATTGACGCCTGGTTTCACGAGTCTTTGCGTCGAGGATTTGTACCGGTTTCTCGCTGTAGGTGAGATCCGGTTTAAGGTTTCCATGCCTCCTGAAAGAACCTCCGTCGGCTCCTTCAAACATTTCCTTAATTGTGAGACATGAAAGACGTCATGTATGCCTGACAATGATGTGAGTAGCTCCAAATGGTATGCTACTGATTCATATCTTTCCGTAATGAGGAACTGGACCAACAACACGAGAAGCTGGCTTTCCCTTGACCCCGAATTGATGAATTCCTTTCATCGGGGAGACTCAGAGATAGACTTGATCTCCGACTTCCAAAATACAAGGGTCAGCATTAACTCATTAACTCGTTGAAGTTACTCCGAATTACCAAGGTCAGTTTCCCCCTTACTTAGCATGGAGGCTACGAACGAGCCATTCGCATTCTCGTGCCTCCGGGTTCACATAGTCAGGCGCATATGGTACCAATGCTCGTGGCATCCCTCCCTCCTTGTTTCCAGACTAGAAACTCCTCGAGCTTCCCCTGGAGTCCGGAAAGGACATGCTAAGCAAGACATGTCTTCTGGTATTACGTCCACGTGAGATGATGTCCATTTGGTAGGGATGCGAGCTGAGTTGCCCACCAGATACTGGCAAAACTGGAACTTGTTGCGCCACGTACAGTAATTTCTGATGTTCGATGCATTGAAGCAACTCGAACTTAAACTCTATGGTACGGATCTAGTTATCCGCCACCAGAGGATCCTCGGCCTCTATGAATACCGGTGGTTGAGTCGCCAAAAACTCAAAATATGAGCTCATTCGAGGTTGGCGAGAGCCTTCGTCTTGACATCCCTCTTTATGGTTTGTTGATGGCTTGAATCTTCACTGCCCTAATCTTGACATGGATAACCAATACTTGTATAGATTAACTGGGTCATTAAAAATTTAGTGTAGTACTTCCCCAACCTGAGTCAAGATGTTTGGTGAGATTAAACAGTGAATCGGTATCTCAACTCGAATTGGCATCTCAACCATTTAGTAAAAGCTGAATGCTTTGCTTGAACATAAGAGTAGCCACAAGTCAAATCAACCTATGTTATCAACATAGCAAAGACCCACTACATATGGTAACCATAAGGGTATCAAAGTCACCATATAATCTCTTAATATTGTGTTCAAAGATTGTCGCGAGGTTGAGCAATCAATCTTTAAACCCCCTAATTAGAAATTTGTCTAGTTCCGACAATTACGGTACTTGGAGCTAACACGTCAGGGATGTAAGATCAGAAAAATACAAGGGATGTTATGTAATTAGTTTCCCTTGTATTATTCAATAAGTAGAATCACATAACTTGATCAATATTACAAGAATGTGATAAGACCAAAGTTAGTAGACCCCACTTAATGGTTCGAAGGGAGGTACACAATCTTGCTCAGTATTTTGGTATTTTATATGCTGTCTCATTATTCATGATGCATAATGATGCTGCACATGTGGTAGGGTGCAATGCATATGCACATGGTATGGTGCATATGTATGGTGCAACATGGTGCATATGTATGATGCATCATCTTTTATAGTTTGAGCAAGAGTTAGTACAACAATTCAAACACGATTAAGAATCGTCTCAGACTTTGCAAGGTACAAATAACTTGGTCATGAAAGGTGCTAAACAAGGAATGCCATTTCCATGTTGTGACCAAGTTTAATGGAAATATGTCAAATGTTTGACAAGATGGTTGGGAAATATTCCATGGAAACTTAGCCACTATCCGTTGACTTCCCTTCTCCGTTCTCCTAAGTCTTCATCTAACCTTTCGGTGTGAAGAATTAACGACTAGTACTAGCTCCTAGTTAGGACATCACCCTACTGGTGTTGAGATTTCTAGAATTGCCACAAATTGTTACTTGCTAAATCATCTTCTTTTAACTCTTGCGATTATGGTGAGCCTTTGTAGGTGTGTGGTGAAGACATTGAAACTACATATTTCTTGATGATGACGGATCTTGTACTTAAACTTTGATTATTTGAAGGTGTAATTCCCTCTTGTTTTTTGGTGATGTCATACTTTGGTGTATAACAAATGGTTGATCCATGCTTTGGTTTACTTGGATGCACTCCTTCCCCCTTAAGTTCCAATGTAGAAAATTGAGAACTTAATACATAATATTCTTATGGGAAGGTAATGCACAACCTAGCCTCCTAGAGCGGAAACTACACCAATTTTGATTGCCGGGAGGGGTGATGCTATAGTCTATCTTCATCTCTAGGGATGGTCTTGTAAATGACCCCCTTCTGTGATTGAAGTCAACAATGATGCTATGTAGAGTACTAGGAGCCTGTTATGGACTTCTGAGAGTATAAAAACACTCCTACTCACAACAAGTCACCCGGTGCTTGACCGATCAGCTTCCTGACAACTCCATTCACAACTGACCGGTCTGCACTAAAATTTTCATAGCAGCAGAATTAAGACCAGAGGAGAATACCTAAGTTCTGGATCACTTCAGTATCCTTCCAACGGTTATTTATGTCACTACATATCAGTTCAGGTTCAACAGATATGAAGTTTGAAAGTTGATAGAAATTCAGGGAGAATTTCAGCAGTACCCACCAAAAGGTACCCACTTTGATTCAACTTTTCATACAGTTCCGAACCAAGTTTGTCAAAACTCACAACTACAAAGTTGTAGCCTAACTCACCAGATTTCCAGAAATGTATCACACAACCTTTGGTAAAATGTAACCGGCAGTGATGATTCAAAACAAAAAGGTACTGAAATTGGACCAGCTTCTGTTCTATGGTTTAAAATCATAATTTAACTTGTGAATCACAGAAAAATTGAAAAATACTTCCATATATTTCCAACAAGTGTGTATTTGCCTTCAACTAAGTTCTAGATCGAAAGTTATGAGCTTTTAGAGTCGACATAAATTCTGGAAGAATTTCAGCAGCACCTCCTTTGTATGTACTCACTTTGAGTCAACTTCTCCATACAGTTAGAAACGTATATGGACCAAACTCATAATTAAAAAGTTGAAGAAAAATTAATAAGCTTTCTAGAATTGTAATATTTTCCATTTTACAACTCTTATACAGGAAGTTATAAGCAAAACTCCAATCAGTACACAAACTATACACAGCCTTTGGTTACCCTGGAGTTTCACTTGTACTGCGAATTTCACCTCTTTACAGGAGGATTCTGCCCTGAGGTTGTACAGAAACATTGTAAAATAACTTCCCAATCTTTTCAAAATGTATTTATATGACCCATTTGCATTCCTGGATCAAAAGATATGATGGTTCAAAGTTAACAGAATTTCTGGCAGGATTTTGACAGCACCTCCCCAGAGGTAACTAGATTCAATCCACAATTCCAGTTAATTCTTCCCCAGTTTTGGCAAAACTATGAATTACAAAGTTGTAGAATATCTCATGCCCTTTCCATAAATGTATCATAATACCCTTATATATTTTTCCACCAAGAGTTATGGTGGAATTACAGAGACTCTGTTTCAGTTCTACCCATTTACAGCAGTCTTTGGTTTCTAAGGTTTTTGACCAACTTTAAATGAGTTTCTGTCCTGGAGATTTATAGAAAAGTTTTAGAGAACTTCTCCACCTTTCCAAAACTGTATCACACACTACCATTGGACTTTTCGACAATGAGTAACACCATGTCAAGTTTCAGCAGAAACACTGCCAAAACAGGGGACTCTGTTTTTGGGTCTCTCTACTCTCACATATTCTTGAGTTGGTTTCTGAATAAGTTTTAAGCAATTACATTGATATGTTTTCATGCAAATTCTACAGAATCTTGAAGTTTGTTAGATGAGCAAGGTGTTCATGCAACTTCCATGATAATGCCGGTACTACGTTCCTCACAAAAATAGAAAATCTTAACCGGATTACATCCGGCATATACGTTCTATTAGTGACACTAGAATTGTTCACTTGCAAACGTGTTCTACTCGTAATATGGATACGTCGTTAGTGTACCTGCAGAAAACCACTCAATAATGATGCACACATAGGGTTTCTCATTTCAGGCAGGTCCATATCATAATAAAAACATACGCCCCGTGTCATTTCCATACGGGCCGTCCTTGAGTCAAGCCACGTCTCAAGGTACATGGTCGCGTTTTCACACCACACGACGGGGAACTCGAGTAGAACGCAAACGGGTCATCACGGTTGGGAATTTTATCAACCCAACGGATACCACCTACTGTCCTGCAGGGTACGCTGATGGCGAGCGCTACGTATGTCCTCCTAGGCTACTTCCAGAAGAACACACTATCGTGTTACTGACCACACGATGGGTTTTCCACTTTCTTGCCTAAAGCACGCCAGGGACCAACGTTTCATATGAGCTCAGGAACATGAAGAGTTCAAGAGTTTCATATTGACCTCTCACGCCAAGCTATGAGACCTATACCCTGAACCACTTTCCTCGTCAGGGGAGCTAACCGAAATTGATCCGCTTTCGGTGGCGTACCTTACCTCTTACCTGGTCGGCGGTGCGTCGTTACAAAATATAATAACAAGTATGTTAGTTAGCCACCATACATCACTTAGGCTATTAGTAAACCGTATGTGGGCCTAGTACCGAATCCTCACTCGTAAACTCTAGTTTTTTGAAAGTATGTGTCTTTTCAGATGTGCTATTCCCAATGTGGCTCTGATACCACGCCTGTGGGGACCCCCCCCCCCCGACAGTCCAGGAATCACATGGTGGTGACATGCGATGCGACACCCAACAGCACACATCCGAAAAACACACATACACAACAATATATGTCTTTACTACATAATATTGTCACATTTTACAATGAATGTACAGACGTACATTTGTAGAGGAAGATAAGAATACACTCACGGACTATAGCCTACGCTAAGCAAAATGAAGCCATCCTGCCCGCGGATGCTTCACACTAGCACAACATCAAAAGCCCGGCGGCGTGCAGGGTTCCAAGCGAGACTCACACCCCTCATTGGGTGCTGCCCCGCTCGGATCTCCCATCCTCTCTAACGTTGGCAACGTTACCTGCAAAATAATGGATCAACAAACCGTGAGCTTATGCTCAGCAAGACTTAACCGAAAACCTAACATGAAACTCTAAATGCTGGAAATAGAGGGTTGAATAGAGAAGTTTGCATAAACGATGATCTTGAGCTAATGGGGAGTCCTTACTTCAAGTTTTTAGCAACTTTTATAACCCTCGCACCATTTACATCGAGACTCCACAATCAAACAAGAAACGCTTCATCTCGATGCCACTTGCCCAAGGAGAAAATAAATTTAGTGAGCTACCATAGACCCATACATACCTTGCGCCATCAACACCGAGACTCCACAATCAAACAAGAAACGCTTTGTCTTGACACTACTAGCCAAAGGTAGAAAGTAAATTTAGTGAAGGTGTTGATCATCCCTCATCTCCAATATGAGGATTACTCATGAAGCATATTAACTTTTCCCCAGTTTCTTACTGCGTCACGACTCAGTGTACAAGTATGCTCACTACCGTGAGCGACAGTGATTCGAATAAAAAACACCCGGCCGACACGACACATACGCCCGTCCGAGACCGGTGATGAACCGATCCCCTCAACGTCGTATGTGGCAACCTTTCACACGACACCCAATATTGAACCGGTCCCACCAACTTGGATTAAGTCTCACTATGGCAAACCCTCGTAGAGCCGACTTCTCTATCCTTTCAGCATCTGCATAAGATGGCGGGGATTGCTTCGACACCTAGGTTAACATGTTACATCGGTTTCCTGGGTCCATATTGCAAGTATGCCCGGCAAGGTCTCCCCACATGAAAACAGCCGGAAACGGGTCGGCACTGACGGCGGCGCTCGGCGGCGCGGCATCGACGCGTTCCGGCGTGTCCCTTGCCTCTTCTGACAAGCTAAGTTGCTATACAGCATCCCTAGTGGTCGTAGAACATGGAACGGAGCTCAACTCTCGTAGCAAACGGCGCCAAACTAGTTGTCACAGTGGACCATGGCGGTTTTAGCCGCCGGTGGCGATTTCTCGCCGCCCAGGGCGGAGGAGGGGTGGATTGCTTCGTTCTTCGGCGTGGGAGGGCGCTAGGAGCCCTAGTAGCTGTGGATTGATTTGCATGAACGTTGATCAAGTGGTTTAGGCAAATTTGACGAATTGGAAAGCATCGGTTTCTCACACATACCAGCGTCAAAACTCAAACTCCGGCGCACCGGCAGTGGGGAGGAGCAAGGGGGGATCCGAGATGATGATCTAGACACCATGGCGCACCTTTGAGTCATTTTGCTCGAGCCGGAGGGGCACGGGAATGGCCGGGCGATGTGGAACCGATATGGCGTGACGTTGCTCTGTTTTCCCGGAGAAGTACGGCTCTGTTGCGGCGGGGAAAGGTCGGGGACGAGCTGAGGACGGCTTGAGGATGTCGAGAAGTCACCGGTGTAGCCTGGGGGTGGCTCAACCGGGCGTCAAACCCACCGAGAGGTGATCGGCAAGTTTCACAGAGAGGTAGCGCAGGGTGCTCTCTGGTGAGTGTGTGAAGGAATGATCGTTTTCTTTGGTTTCACGTGTGAAGAGGGTTCACTAGCAGAGAAACCGGACTTTGGTTTGACAGCAGTGAAGTTTATCGATCAACAAAGCTGTGCAGCTGAGCTGCCTTTGGGAGTACGTCTAAAGCAGCTCAGTGGAGCTCTCTCCCCCTCGGTGTCACTCTCACAGAGAAGGAAAAATTGATGTGGTCTCTGTTCCAATGACGTGCGGGTCCCACCGGCAGTTTCCCCCTCCCGAATAACAGTGTCTCCCAAATTCAAATCTAAAAGTTGCAGCAAATTCCAAAAGTTTGAATTTGAATACCGTGGCGTTAACCCTCGGTTGTGCTTGCATTTGAACTGTCGGGTATATTTCCTTTTCGTCTAAATTCCTTTTGTAACTTTTCTTTATTTCATGTAGCCGAAGTTTGAATTTGAAAAGTGGTAGCAAATTTCGAAGGATGAATTTGAATATAGTGGCTCATCCTCCCTCGTGACCCTAATTAAAATCCTGTGACCTTCTTTTTGCTACACTTCCTTTATCGAAGTCTAAGCCTTATTTCATGTGGCAAAAGTTTGAGTTTGAAAACAAATTTAGGATTATCCGCTGCTGATTTGAATTCCACAAAAACACCAGCAAGGCTCAACTTGGGGATTTTACAGCCAAACTCCAAGATTTTCGCCGCCTCTGCCTAATCCCACACGGGGAACACGGTGCTGGACTTAGCTCGACATGACAACAACCAGAACATGGCCGGCTACGAGCGGTGGCTTCGGAAGAACTTCAGCCGTATCGGCCGGGCATCCTAGAACCCAAAATTATAGAGTAAAAGGTCGTAGAGCATTAGTGCACCCTAGGGAAGGTCATCATGAACTCAAAGGAGCTCGGAAACGGCCGCAACTAGGATGTCACCGTGCGACCTAAGTCGGAAATCGGAAATCCTAGCAAAACTCAAAGAACAGTGGCTACACCCAATGGTTCTCCGCAGTTTTGGATCCTATAGACTCGCACGGACGTCTAGAAGTAGTTCTCTAAGTTAGGTGATGAGTGGTGCGGTGTGTAGCACGAATTTTGCGAAGTGGTCCGGCGGCCTCTTTTGTACACCGGCGCAAAACCATGAAATTTCGGCGACCGCAGCTCCTGTCACGCAGCCGGAGCTTGCGGTAATAAAAGAGGGAACTATGACGGACCTCTTTGCTGTTCACAGCTCGGGGAAAGGTGGGCTGTGGTAGCCGGATGAGTTGTTCTGTGGCGGCGGCTCGGGTTGAATCGATGAAGAAGAAATGGCGCGGTGGATCTCGAAGAAGGTTGGTCACGTTCTGGAACCGGTGCGAGAACGTCGAGCAATGATCGGCGAACTCGGTTGTGGCCTTAGCTCGGCGTGACAGCCACTGGTTCGACCGGGCGAAGGTGGAAACGAGAGATCGGGTGAGCCGCGATGTGTAGTGGGGTTTCTGTGCGGAAGAACGTCGGGACACCGGTGAGATGGTACTGGGAAGGCTCGGACGTGAGGATAAGAGAGCACAGAGGTGGCTCGGTGGCCAGAGGCAGCAAGTAGCTGCTGTCCTGCCATCTACTCGCCGTGGTGCCCGCTCTGCCGAGCGCAAGAAACCGAGCTTGGTTGATTCAGTCGGTTTGATCACTTGTGAGGCTGACAGTGGGTCCCACCTCCTGGTTTTAACCTCTAAAATTCAATTTTCCTACTGCTCTAAACAGTAGTGACCCTAATACCCTTTGCAATTTGAATTATCCACCAAATGCCCATTTGAAATTGGTAGAATTCAAATTGAGAAGTGTTTGACTATATTCACAGCACATATGCAGTTTGAAATTCAAATTGGATTTGAATTTGCTTAAATTAGCTCATGTCAAGATCTACTCCAAATGGAGTGAAAATTGGTGTGTGAGCTTACAATAATGTGCTGATCCCACTTTTGAATTCATGGGATGAAAGCAGTTTGAATTTGAATTTAAGTTCAAACTAGCCTTTTCCTCGTTGTACCACAAAACACCTCAAAAAGTTTTGAATTTGGGTGAAACTTGGCATGAGCATCCCTAGCAAGGTGTAGGAGTTTTTTTCCATATGCTCAGCCCCTATATGATGCATGTGGGAAATACCACTTTTGCATTTTGTGAGTTTATCCTCTAATGACCATGTTGATGGTGTTTACTTGCTCTTCAAATGTGTTCATAAGTTTTCATCCAATGAGGTGTGTGTGGTGTGATGAACACTTTGAATGTGTGCAAAAACTTGGGCCCTTACATTCCTCCCCCCTTAAAAGAATCTCTTCCCGAGATTATAAGGCTAAAATAAGAGAGAGGACAGTGGAAAATTACCGTATGTGCGACGTTAAAAAGTCGGGGTAGTTAGCGCGAAGAAAACCTTCGCTCTCCCATGCCGCTTCATCTCCATAGAACTTTGTAGAACCACATCGTACGGTTGCGTGTGGTTCGAGCCTTTTCATCAATTATCTGAACCAGTTCCTTCCGATAAGTGAGATCCGGTTTCAGTTCTTCTATATCCCCCAGCTGAACGGTAGTTGATAGCTTAAGACAATTCCTCAGCTGAGAAATGTGAAAGATGTCGTGCACACCATAGAGTGTTTCTGGTAATTCCAGCCGGTATGCAACCGATCCACATCTTTCTGTAATATGGAATGGACCGATGAATCGGGGTGCCAACTTTCCTCTCACCCCGAATCTGTTCACGCCCTTCACTGGAGATACACGTAGATATATGTGATCCCCGACTTCGAATTGTAACGGGCGTCTTCTCCAGTCCGCATACTGTTTTTGTCGGGATTGAGCGGCTTTTAGGTTCGCTTGAATCAGCCGAACCTTTTCCTCCGCATTGTTAACAAGATCAACCCCGAAGGTGACCCTTTCGCCAAACTCACACCAATTCAGCGGTGTGTGGAATTTTCTCCCGTATAGCGCCTCGTAGGGCGCCATCTTGATGCTGGCTTGGTACCCATTGTTGTACGAGAACTCGGCCAACGGTAAGTGATCATCCCAATTCTTACCATGGTTGATGGCGCAAGCTTGTAGCATATATTCTGAAATCTGATTTACCCGCTCGGTCTGCCCATCCGTCTGCGGGTGGTATGCTGAACTACGGATCAGCTTCGTCCCTAAAGAAGCATGCAACTGCTCCCAAAAATAGACACAAATAAAGTGCCCCGATCCAAAATAATGGTACGGGGTACGCCGTACAAGCATAGGATCCGTGAGATGTACAATTCAGCATACTTCTTGGCGTTGTAGTTGGTGTTGACTGGGATAAAATGGGCAACTTTGGTGAGCCGGTCGATGATCACCCACACTGAATCATGCTTCTGAAATGTGGTGGGTAAACCGACGATGAAGCCCATGCTCACATCTTCCCACTTCCAGGCAGGAACGCCCAGTGGTTGTAGCAGTCCCGGTTTTCTCATATGGTCTGCCTTCACCGTACGGCATGTATCACACTCGGACACGTACTTTGCGATCTCCCGCTTCATCCGTGTCCACCAAAACTTGCTTCTGAGTTCTTGATACATCTTGTTGCTGCCGGGGTGAATAGAAAACTTTGACAAGTGAGCCTCATCAAATATTTTCTTCCGCAACTCCAGGTTACGGGGTACAACGATCCGGTCCTTGAACCATAGGATGCCGTCTCCGTCCTTCCGGAAACATTTCAGCTCCCCACTGTCTACACATCTCTGCACATGCGACATATCCTTGTCATGTTTCTGAGGTTCCGCTATCTCTTCACGGATGGTGGGGATCAAAACTAAGTTGTAGAGAGATCCATGTGGAATCACATGCAATGGTGGCTCGCTCTCTTCAAACTGTGTGATTGTCAGATTGTTGATGTGTGACTTGCGACTCAATGCATCCGCCACTACGTTTGCCTTGCCGGGGTGATAATGGATCTCTATCTTGTAATCCTTTATCAACTCCAACCATCTTCGCTACCTCATGTTCAGCTCCTTCTGAGGGAATATGTACTTGAGGCTCTTGTGGTCAGCATATAAATGTACGAGGTTACCGAGTAGGTAATGCCTCCACATTTTGAGTGCGAGTACCATGACAGCGAGCTCTAAGTCATGAGTTGGATAATTTTTCTCATGGTTCCTGAGCTGTCGTGATCCATATGCGACCACCCTTCGGTATTGCATCAGCACACATCTAGCCCAATGCCGGATGCATCGCAGTACACATCTGCGCCAAAACCGGTGCTGGTGTTAAGTGCTTCACTAATGCCTTGAACGCCGCTTCACATGCTGGACTCCAAACATATTTGGTAGCCTTCTTGAGCAGCTCGGTCATAGGCTTGGCAATCTTCAAGAAGTTCGGAATGAACCTCTGATAATATCCCACGAGTCCGAGGAAACTCCGTACCTCGTGAATAGTTCTCAGGGACTTCCAATTCAGCACTTGTGTGGTCTTACTCGGGTCTACAGCGATGCCCTCCGCTGAGATAATATGTCCGAGAAAAGGCACTTGCGATATCCAGAATTCGTACTTGCTGAATTTCGCGTATAGTTTGTGATCCCGCAGCCGTTGCAAGACTACACGCAGATGCTTTGTGTGTTCTTCCTCCCACTTGGAATATACCAATATGTCGTCTATGAAGACCATGACAAACTTGTCCAGCTCCGGCATGAATACCGAGTACATCAAGTACATGAAGTGAACTGGAGCGTTGGTGAGGCCGAAGGACATGATCAGGTACTCATAAAGTCCGTACCTCATCGAGAAAGCCATCTTCGGAATATCCTCAGCCCGTATCTTAATATGATGGTACCCGTATCTTAAATCCATCTTGAAAAAGATCTTTGCTTCGACCAACTCATCAAACAACATGTCGATCTGTGGCAACAGGTGTACTTATTCTTGATGGTTACGGCGTTTAGTGGACGATAGTCCATGCAAAGCCGCAACGTCTCATCGTTCTTCTTCACAAATAATGCCAAACAGCCCCATGACGAGGAGCTCGGCCTAATAAAACCCTTCTCCAGCAGGTCCGTTAACTGCGTCTTCAAATCTGCCAATTCCCCTGGCGCCATCTTGTACGGCCTTCGGGATATTGGCATCGTTCCCGGTGCAAGTTCAATCTTGAACTCCACCTCTCGGTCGGGCGGCATCCCCACTAAATCATCCGGGAACATGTTAGGGAACTCATGGACTATTGGAATGTCTTCCAATCTGATGGTGGTGGATTGATATACACTTGGAAGCTTTATTTCTGGACTGTCCAGAAATAATGAGTGAGAGTCGTGCACTTCTGAGTGCAAATGCACAACTCGGAGGACGGTGTCTAAAACAGCGCCTTGGCAGTTTAATCACGACATCCCTAGGATGACATCGACCTTTTGTCCCTCTAAAACTATGAGAGACGTAGGGTATACTCTACCCTCTAATCATAATGGCACTTTTGGAACCATCATGTTTGCTGAAATCTTCCCACCCGGTGAACAAATCAAGTAAGTACTTTCGGTGGGTAGTATTTGCAAGCTGTATTTAGTAATAAAAGCTTGGCGAATGAAACTAAGCGTGGCGCCTAAATCAAATAACACTATGGCGGGATGCTGGTGGAGTTGGAACATACCCGCAAGGATTGGCTCCCCCTCCGGCACGTCCTCTATGGCGAGTTGGTGGACAGTGTCGGGCTTAGGATTTGCCCGTCACGAATTAATGGGGTTCGAGGCTGATTCCTCCCCGGAAACTGTGGTGCCACTCTGCCGCCTTGCCTCTCAGGGCAGTTGTTGGCGAAGTGCCTTGGGCGACCGCATTTGAAGCATGCGGTTGACGACTGGCCCGTGCCTGGGGGACGAAAGCCCGGCATGCGCTGCTGAGGTGCAAACGCACGTGACATCGCCCGCTGCTGCTGTTGTTGTTGCGGAGGTGGTGCTGGTAATGCCGGCCGGAACGCCGGTGGAGAATATGGCCGACTGCAGAATGACATCGGCCTATGTGGTGGCTGCCAGCGTTGACCCGATGGTGAGAGACACACCACCCGGTATTTCTGAGAAGGACCACCTCCCTCTCCGCTGCTCCGCGGCGCGCTTCGCTTCTTCTCCGCCGCTGCTAACTCCTTGCCGGAGTCCTCCTGAACAATTCCAACATCAATAATGTCGTTGAGGCTGCCGCGATTGAACATTGCCAGCTTGTCCTTCAGGAGTGGATTAAGCCGCTAGTGAAAATGATCCCGCCGCTTCTCATCGGTATCAGTGTGATATGAAGCATACAGTGTGAGATCGTTGAACGCTCTAGAGTACTCCAGCGCGTTCCTGCTTCCTTGCTGCAGGTGAAGGAACTCCTGCGTCTTCCTCTTCTTTAGACCTGGCGGTATGTGATAGGCCCTGAAAGCCGTCCGGAACTCCGCCCAGGTCAGTACTCCCTCGGTGGGTTGCGAGGCGCAAAAGTTTGCCCACCAAGCGCTTGCGGACCCTTGAAGCTGCTGGTCCGCGAACTGAGTATTGCGCTGCTCACGCATTTGGAGCAGCCCAAATTTCATCTCCATCGTGCGGAGCCAGTTGTCCGCATCGAGGGGTTTATCTGCCCTTGAGAATACCGGGGGATGAGTAGCCAGACAATTGGAGTAGGAGCTTTGTTGGCGCTCCTCACGGTCTTGACGCCTCTCTGGTCGAGACGTATTTGCAATTAAAGTTTGCAGCAACTCCGTGTGCTGCTGATGTGAACCCGCCATAGCCGCAACGATGTCGGCCAATGTAACCGTTGGTGATGGCGGTGGCGGCTGTTGCTGTTGCTGCTGTTTCTGTCCCGAGGAATCCTCAGGAGACTGTTGGGAGGCATCTCCCCCCCCCCCCCCTGACTAGAACCCCCAACCTCTGGGTTGGCACGAGTGTGAGTCATCTGAAATTCAAAACAGCAGCGATCAGCACATGTCATTCTTAAAATTCCATATAAAACAGTAGGTACTGAAGTGACACATGAATAAACTTGCACAACATTCACATATATTGATAAAGCATAAACTTTATACAAAATACATTATTCTCGGGTCCCCAAGAAGTCGTGCACATGTCGTCACTACCTATACACATTCTACTGTCTACACGACATGTCACCGATTACAAAAGTTTCTACACACCACCCTCTCTGCCCTACTTGGCAACGGTAACTCACTACTTGGAGTAGAACTCGACCTCCTGTGGGTCGTCCTCCTCCGCTACCTCTGCTGGTCGCTCAGGGTCCATGACCTCCTCTTCTGGTTCAGGTTCCCACATTGCCGGGATACTAAAACCACGGGTATGACATCTACCATCAGTAGGCCCACTACTGGAGGTACGAGGTCTTGCAACGCATGCACCTCGTCCATGGCCTGGTTGTAGTACTCTTCCCAGCCCTTCCCCTCCTCAATAGCATCATCACGCTCTTGAGTGAGGACCTCATTCTGCTGATTCAAGGCCTGCACTTGCTGTTGTAAAGCCATGATGTCAACACGGCTTTTCTTTTTCGCCTTCTTCAGACGATACAACTGATTGTGTTGTTCGATCAGTCGCTTTATCCTCGGAAGGAGAACATTACGGAGTGCACTGTGAGCACTCTCGAAATGGTCTCAACGGCTGGTGCTCTCCTTGAGCTTCATGGAAAGACAATCCGTGTGACTAGGAATGCAAATGCTGACTACGTGTGCATGCAGCTAAAACTGAACGAAACTTGTTCCCAATGTAGCTCCTATGCAGTGATCATGCACCACAAAAGAGAGACTAACATGCAGAAATGCAATCTTGTACCCCGGTGCAGGGATTATTCAACAAATCACCCCCTAATCCCTCTGCACCGGGCCAATTCCCAACTTTTGACGTTGCTCAACAAACTTTATATGTCCAAGCGGCTTTGTCAGTATATCCGCAACTTGCTCATCAGTTCTGACGTGCTGGACCTCTGCCCCATCTTCAACACACCCTTGAATAAAATGATAGCGAGTGTGAATGTGTTTGCTTCTCTCATGATGAACAGGATTTTTACTGAGCTCAATCGCCGATTTGTTGTCGATCAAAAGCCTGAACCTTGTGAATTTTTCTCCAGTCATTTCTCCCAAAATCTTCCTCAACCAAGTTCCTTGGCACCCTGCTGAAGCTGCTGCCACATATTCTGCTTCACAAGATGAAAGGGAAACTATCTTCTGCTTTTGTGAAAGCCGTGTAATTAGACTAGATCCAAGGAAAAAGACCACTCCGGTGGTACTTTTGCGATCATCAACGTCGCCGGCAAGGTCACTATCACTATATCCTGTCAAGGATGCTTCAACCTTGTTTGAGTTTCTGTAACAACAGCCAAAATTAAGTGTTCCAGCAACATACCTTAGTATATGCTTCACTGCTGTCCAGTGCAACTCGGAAGGCGATTCCATGTATCTGCTCACAATCCCCACTGAATATGCAATATCAGGACGTGTATTCACCAGATACCTCAAGCTCCCAATAACACTCCTGTACTTGGTTACATCCACTGTGGGACTGCCATCATCCTTGCTCAACTTGAGTCGATTCTCCATAGGAATATGAACAGGTTTACAACCGGCCATACCTGCTTGCTCTAGTACATTTTGTGCATAAGCACTTTGGCATACACTGATGTAATCAGCTTCCTGCCTAACTTCAATACCGAGGTAATAACTCAGGAGACCTAGGTCAGTCATTTTGAACCTTCTCTTCATCTGAGTCTTGAACACAACAATTTCCTCAGTGCTTGGCCCAGGATAATCAAATTATCCACGTAAACACCAACAAGCAGAAGGTTCATACCATTGTTTTTTCTATAGACAGCATGTTCCAATGGATTTCGAGTGAAGCCAAGAGTGTTTAGTTCCTTGTCAAGCTTGGTGTTCCATGCACGTGGGGCCTGCCTTAAGCCATACAATGCTTTGTAAAACTTTAACACCTTCCCTGCGTTTTCTGGATCAACAAAACCCGGAGGTTGATGAACATACACCTCTTCTTCCAAGACTCCATTCAGAAATGCTGACCTCAAATCCATTCTTGCCATGAGCAGCAAGAGCAATCGACAGCTTGACAGTTTCCATTGTTGCCACAGGTGCAAACACATCATCAAAATCCACCCCCTGTCTTTGTGAGTAACCCTTTGCAACAAGACGTGCTTTATGTTTCACCACGTTCCCAGAGGGATCTTTCTTGATTTTTAACACCCATTTCAATCCTATGGCTTTATGTCCAGCAGGTAGTGTGGTAAGCAGCCAAGTTTCATTTTCTTTGATTGCTTCCAACTCAACTTCCATGGCTTCTTTCCAACATTTCTCACTTAAAGCTTCATCACCACTTCTTGGCTCTTCAGCCGATAACAAACATATCCCATTATAATCATACTCATGCACCCCTTCGGTTGCTTCAAGTACATCTTTCACTCTACGGTACCGGAGTGGAACCTCTGCAGAGAAATCAGAATCGTTGCCTGATGGTGGTGTGACAAACTCAACTCCATGACTATCTTGTGTTGCCGGAGGCTGATCCACTGGAAACACTGGTGTAACATCATGATCAACTATTTCTTGATCTCCCTCACCCAACACTATGCACAAGTTATCTACTGTAAAAGTTGCCGCCACACCCCCTTCAGTTGAAAGAGTCCAGTCCCATGAACATGTTCCTCGAACACCACATCTCGTGACACATGCACCCTCTGCTCAATGGGATCATATACTTGGTAACCTTTAGTCCCTTGCTCATATCCAAGGAAAACCACTGGTGTTGATCTATCAGAAAGTTTGTCCAATCCGGGACCAAGCTTCTTTACATGAACTAAACAACCGAAAGTCCGAAGATGATGTACCTTGGGTTTTCTGTTGTGCCATGCCTCATATGGTGTGCGCCCTTTCAGAATCTTGGTTGGAGCATGGTTAAGAATGTACACCGCAGTCTTGACCGCCTCTCCCCAAAAGTATGGAGGCATCTTATTTGACTTGAGCAAACACCTTGCCATCTCTACCACGGTCTGGTTTCTCCGTTCCACTACTCCATTTTGCTGGGGGAATAGGGAGTTGTTGTATAGAGAGTGATTCCATGATCATCACAGAAACCTTCAATGAGTTAAACTCCCCACCACGGTCCGAGCAAAATGCCTTGAGCCTGCCTCCACGTTGGTTTTCTGCTAACGCTTTAATCTTCTTAAAGCATTGGAACCCATCACTCTTCTTTGCAAGTAGCTCAACCCACATGTATCTTCCATGATCATCTACTACTAGCAGGAAATAGTTTTTACCTCCCGGTGTTGTAGGCTTGATCTTCCCACACAGGTCTCCGTGGAAGAGGTCCAACACACGATCACCTCTTCGATCTGCAATCTTTGGAAATGACCCTCTATGTTGCTTCCCAAGTGCACAACCTTCACAGAATTGCTCCACATGATTGATCACCAGGATGCCATCAAACATATTCTTCATCCCGAGTTCACGAAGGGCCCGGAAGTTCAAGTGACCATACCATGAATGCCACAACCAAGTCACATCATCGCGACATGCCATCAAACAAACTGGTGTTGTCAACTTCAGCTTCAGTGTGTACAGCCTGTTTTGAGTCCGAGGCACTCTAGCAAGCAGTGACCCCTCAGGATCAAACACAGACAACTCTGTAAAAGTCCCAAAACTTGTAAATGGAAAACTTGAGCTGTGAATAAAGTTGAGTTTAAACTCAATAAATGGGACTTGTTTAAACTTTTCCACATATGATAATACACATGAGAGTTCTTCTTAAACAAGCTTATGGTCACTTATAGGCTTGTACCATAGGTGGATTAAAACCACATATGTGTAGTCTCTTGTGCAATGGAAAGTTTAAAAATCAGATTGTAAACTAAGTTTCAACTTGAAGTTCTAATGAGGGAAACATAATAGGAATTTCAAACTGTTGTGTTCAAAAGCTCATTTGCAGCAGCCAAATTTAAAATCAGATTCGACATTTGAATTCCTTAGGTCCAAATAAGTGGGTATGCAAAGTTTCATGAATATTTGAAATGTTTTGCTACTCCCTTTCCAAAAGGACCCTAAATTGCAATGAATTTAAATACACATTTGAATTTGGGTGAAAATTGGTCCAATTCTACAAATGCACTTCAGTTTGAACTTCCCACAATTAAACTTCAACATTTGCCAAATTTTGAGAGAATTTGAGGAGATAAGGAGGGGCAGTGGGTCCCAGTGGTCAGTACACTTAAATATCTGAAATATTGGAGTTGGTTCTCTGTTCCTACTCGTGGCAACTGAAGACACCGAGGCCAACTTGAGCTCTCACCATGAGACACCGAGCTGCAAGCCAGGGGGACACCTCCTCACGCCTTCCCTCGCGCTGGCGACCTCCTAGTGTCTTTCCTCACGTCTTAGTGTGATCTTTTGCCATCAACCGACTCCACTCGGGCTCTGTTCATTGTCTCTCATGGCAAAAGAACCGAACGGCGCCGCTTCCTCGGTCTTGATCAGGAGCCGAGGAAACTCGAGCGGGCATTGGCCGGCTAAGCCGAAAAACCACACTGTGAACTCCTCCTCCACCTCCTAAGCACAAAATCCAGTGAGTTGCCGCCTTCCCAACCCGAGATTAGCTCGTTGCCGCGGCGACCTAACTTCGCAGCGACTTGGGGTGCTCGTGAACAGCCCACACCGGGTACTTTCACGCCCGAGCAAGGACACCCCCGGATGCGCTGTTGAACCGTGCTGCTCACCTCCAAATCACAAGCAAAGCCATGGACTACCGAGTGAGAATTCGGGGAAACTTTGCCGGCGGCCACAAAACGACGTTCTGGTATGAAATCTCAAAATTCCCACTCAATTCTAGTCTTTAGTTCACTAAACTGTGCACAGATGAACTAGGCTCGCTGGCGATCCGATCCCCTTCACAACCCTAGCTTGAAACCCCGTGTTAGCAGCTAATTTCAAGTTTTTCCCTCAGCGGCCATGGCGGGAACGATCGGGCGCCCGGTGAAACCCTAGTAACCGCCATTTCCGAGCTACTTTGTGGCCATGTAGAGCTTCCTTAGGCGTCACTGATGCTATAGAGCCGATCACTCGGGGTTTTCATGGGCTGAAGTGATGGCTCATCGGCGCCGAAGCTTCACCGAGGTCTGTGCACGCCGCTGACCTAGTTCCGAGCGTCGATAGCTTGTGCCGACCACCTAGATGAGTTGCCCGTCCCTGAAAACCCCCGGGTGGCGAGTAGCAGGCCGTGAGGTGGCCAGGAAGTCGGGCCCGGCGAGGTCACCGCCGCACCGGCGAGGGGGGCGAGGCGCGCGGGAAAAAGGGGGCGGGAGGAAGAAGAAGCTTCCGGCCCCACCCGTCAGTGACCGCTAGCAGTAGGCTGGGATTTGCTGTGGCCATTTGATCATTTGTGGCTACAGCCAATTTGTCTGTGGACCGCAGTGTGGCTGCACTGAGGAGCTGACACGTCACACAGGACCCACGGTCAGAGTTTGAACATTTTCCGGTTTATTTGAATTCTCAAATTTGGTTCAAACTTTAGAACCTCATAACTTGTGCTAGGAAGCTCCAAAATTAGTGATTCAAATTGGGTTGGATTCAGGATGAAAACTTCTATCCAGATATGCAACCTAATTTGTATGAAAATTAATAGAAAATTCTGAAAAATTCTTTAAAGCTTTTCAGCGAAAGAATTTTATAGGGAGTTTGGTTCATCCAAAAATCCTCAAATTTTGCCAGAATATCTCTTAGGATGTTAGGACACTAATGTAAAAGTTTCAGCTCATTTGTAGTTGATTTATTTAGTATAATTCTGATTGCAAGTTTCTGTGTTCAAATGAATACAGAAACAATTTCAGAGAAATTCCAAAACTTGGAAATTCAGCTCTGGACAGTCCTTAGCTCCAAACATACTAGGAAAATTCATACATACTCCCTGAGATATGTTTGAAATTATAGTTCACTTGAATTTGCATGAAAGTGCAATTTTATTCAGAATTAATTCCTTTTTTACTAAATGCTTAGGAAATTGTTCTGAGTGATCTATTCATTGAAAAATTCCAAATTTTGGTCCAGATGACTTTCTTGTGACAAGGAACTCACATGAAAAATTTCAGCTCCACTGGAGCCATGTATCAGTACTGTTCTCTTCAACCCCATTAGGTGACCACCACACAAGTGATGAAACACACTTATCACTTGATCATAATACTTAAACCCAAACCACTAGCACTAGTGTCATTTTAAATTCTTAAACAGAGTTCCAGTTTTAAACTTGTCTTTAGAACTTGTTAGCAAAAGTTTTACAGTTAAACATATAAGCATATTCATAACGTGTAGTGGTTAAACGTGGAAGAGTGGAGGAGAAGTGAAGTTTAGATCAAGGAGCAAGAAGGCCAGTGATTAAGATTCAAGTCATCATCAGCTAACTTCATAATTATCTGACTTTAATCACCTGCAAAACCAAGGCAAGCTCCGGTTTGCATTTAAGCTATTTTATAAAGTTTTTACTTTGTTCACTACTATGGTTCGAGGTTGTATGTGCATTAGGTCAAGGATGTTTCATACTCCACTTGCATAACCAAAATGATCCCTGGGGTCAAGGGTAGAAAGGGTGTTATTGCTGTAGAATAAGGCTGCGCTAAATAGGCTAGGACATCCGCTAGAAGACGAGTAGTTGGAATCTACTCACGAGTTGTAGTTCAGGATTTTATAAGTGTGGTTGGAAGAGAGAGGCAAACTAAAGTTTACATTTCTAAAGATGAGACCGGGCAGGAGGGTTAGGCAGCAACAAGACGAGATCTTGGTCGAGCAGCTCTGCCTGTGTCGGTTAAGGACCGATGCGTGTGCCGCATCCAGGAGCAAGTATTGAGTTGTGTACCGGATGCTTACTGCTATATGGGACCCAGGAAACCGATGTACCAGGTTAACTGGATTGTAGAGGCATACCACATCGTCTCGTTAGACCTATGAGCCTGAGACGGTGTGACCGGTTCTACAGTCGAGTGTCCTGCGAAAGGTTGTCGCGTACGACGTAATGAAGGACGCCAGATTTGGGTCTTCAGAGGCAGGCATTGTGTCGAGTTATCCGGGTAGTGTTTGATTCGAATCACCGTCCCTCGCGGTTATGAGTACCGCTTGCTCACTGCGTTGTGACGTAGTAATCCACTTGTGTGGAAACAGTTTGCAAAGTTTTAATTGCTGCTATGATTATTGTAAATTGCATGAAAACCCTGTTTGAAGTAGAGATAGGGCAAACTAAAGTTATTTTTTCACCTTGGGACAAGTAACATTGGAATGAAGCGTTTCTTGTTTGATTGTGGAGTTCCAATGTTGCTGGGCGCAAGGTCACTACTATTATAGCTAAATCTGAAAGTTAAGTATGAACTCGTAGGCGAGTCTTTGTGCAACTTATATGTTTAGGTCGTAAGTCCCTTTCATGTAGAGTTGCATGTCTTAGGAGAGACGGTTAAGTCTTGTTGAGCCTTTGTGCTCACTCTTGCTATATGAATGGTTTTGCAGGTTAAGACGATGCTCATAAAGAAGGTTGTCCAGTGAGACTCAGAAACATCCGAGTCGGGTAATGATGTGGACATCACTCCTGCAGATATACAAAACACTCACATGGTAGACATGCAAGGTCCAATTACTAGAGCTCGAGCACGACAATTGAATTTAGAGGTGAGCTCGTTCCTGAATAATTCTTTATATGTGAATTTTGAGAGTATGTTGCTACCTAATGGATTAATTATGATTAGGAACCATGGAGACGACATGGAGATACATGGAGAGGGGTTTGGAGGCGTGGAGAACCAGAAAATACGCCAACAAGAAGTTAGAGACCGAGCCCAACTCAAACTCGAGTCCAACTCGGGGCCAGGAGCAGTACACCTTAAAATGGATGCACAGGAGGCATACAGACTCCGTTTTTGACGTTCTACATATGCACGGAAAGCTTAGAGGATAAACTTCCCAATGGAACTGGCCCCACATCAAAATTCCCCCGGATTCGACGGGAAACGTCGAACCAATATAAAGTTTAGAGTCTGTCAAGGTGTTGCATCACCTAGTTGGGCCATTGGGCCTTGTATCGAGTCTAAGTCCATTATGTATGTGTCTTAGGTTTAGGTCACGATCCCAGCACCCCCCTGGTTGTCCTCCACCTCCTTTATACCCCCTAGCTTCCGTCACAAACAGCTAGGTTTTGCTTAGATTATTCTGCCAAGAACAGTTTCACCGTTCATCGGTTTGTGAGACCCCAACTTGAGTGCTTCATATCTTTCAGCAATTTGGTTGCATTCTTTCTTGTTCTTGCTTGTGTTCTTCAATTCGCAGGAAGGATTAGCCTTTATGGCGAGGTCAACCGTGCAATATCGGTTGATAACCTGAGGAGACGTGGTGCTGCGATTGCAGGGTTCAGAACGTGTTGTTCGGAAGCCGGATCAATTTATGTCAAGTCTCCACCAAATCGAGAGTTATCAGAACCTTTCGGAAGATCGGGAGTCCTGTACACATCAAGTGGTAATAAGAGCTTTAGGTGCACCGTCAGCTTCGCCTTCTCCTAGTTTTGTTTATCTTGAACTCGTCCTATCGTCCACGAAAAAGCCAAAAAAATTATAGTCATAGGTTTCCCCATCCCAGACCAGGTTTAGCCTTTTGCACAATTCTGTTTCGGAGTCCATAGTGTTGAATTTGTGTCCTAGTTCATGTTTTGTTGCTGGTTTAATCGTGTTTTGTTCCTACTTTGTTATTCCATCCGCTGCATTCCATCGAAACCCTAGCTGCCACAATCATTATCAAATCGATCACCATAACTATTCATTGTGCTAGGGTTATCCTTGTTCTTCAGTTTTCATCACATATTACGTGAGTTTATCCTCCTTGATATACGCACACCATCCCACACGTTGTCACCATCATATCCAATTTTTTTCTCACCATCGTTTCCAATTCAGCCCCACCAAAAACATAATCTTGTGGTGCTGTCTTAAAACAGCCATAACCTTGGCATTGGGTTAAATTACATTGCCCAGATTCACTTTGGAAGATTGATTATTTGGCATCTAAAGGCTCAACAATAATCATAAAGAAACATATTGAATTTCTGTTGTCCACATCTTCCTTTTTCAAGTGAGCTGAAAATTTGTGCGACGTGTATATTAATGCTCCTGATTTCACGGCAGATATAAAAAAATCAAAGAAAAATATAGAAAAGAAAATTTGTGAAGAGGAGCACAAATAAAGAAACTTGGATGTGTTATTTTGCCTTGTGGTGCAATTGTTCCTGCTCAATTATTGTCCTTATCATTCATACTTCTTGCTGTCTTGTTCATAACATCCGGGATAAGACACGAGTAGGCCAGCAACTAGGACAAGTGTTTGGACATCTATTCAGCATTACTATCTGTTATTAAATTGTGTGCTACTCACATATATTTGGCCATACAAACTCCACATTCATCCTTTCGAACAGCACAAGTTTTTGACCCTTGCAATCGCTGAATCACGTCGTCCAGGTATCCTTTGCCTTGTTGTGGTAAGAAACTTGTAAGAGCTTGGTAAGACTCGACCCATTGCTTTGTGAGTTCCACCATCATTGCGTAGTAGTTAATAGGGATAATCTTGTTATTTTCCATATTATTCTTGCTAACAATGTCAGATCATGTTGATCCTACGGAGTGTGTTTTGAAAAGTGAGATGAAGGGTTACATAGAACAAATGATGAAGTCTGTCAAGGAAGCAATCGCACAAGGGCTAAAAGATTATCTTGCTGAACAGAGAATACCCCACACCCTTGAGAGGTTGGACAAACGCTTAAGCTCGCTAGTTGGAAGGATTGATGATATGGAGACCCACCTACCATTCAGCCATGATGCTACCCACCACAACAACTTTGAAGAAGAAGAAGAAGAAGAAGAAGACGTGTTGTGTGATGTCAATGGAGAGGTGGATACACGTTCCGCGCGGAATGTACATCTACGTCAACGCCTTTGTCAAAACACTCATGGTATGTAGGAAACAACATGCGTGGTAATAATAACCGCCCTCTTGATGACCCTTTTGCTAAAGTTAAATTTTCCATACCTTCATTTTCTGGTGCATATGATGCTGAGTCATATCTTGATTGGGAAATGACGGTTGAGCAGAAATTTAATTCCCACCTTGTTCCTGAACAACATAGAGTTCGACAAGCCACTAGTGAGTTTAAGGATTTTGCTATAATATGGTGGAATGAACTAGGTACCACACGCTTACAACCTGATACATGGGAACGTTTAAAAGAAGCTATGCGTAATCGTTTTGTTCCTCCATCCTACCAACGTGATTTACGAAAGAAATTGCAGCGCTTAGAGCAGGGAAATAATTCTGTCCAAGATTATTATGCGGAGCTTCAAAAGGGTATGATACGATGTGGGGTAGTAGAGGACACTGAAGATAAAATTTGTCATTTCTATGGGGGGTTGAGACGTGAGATACAGGATATTGTTGATTATAAGGAATTTAATACTGTCAACCAGTTGTTCTAGCTTTCTATGCTTGCAGAAAAGGAGTTACAGGGTCGTCAACAAAAGAACAAGAGCAGCAGCGGTGCCTCCTACACTCCACGCACGACAACATCTTCGGGGGCGTCCAAGTCATTCCGTTTTGATGCCCTTTCACCAAAACCAGCAGCCAAGCTTCCTTCTGGAAGCAACAACGTTTCAGCAGCACCGAAACCACCACCTGCACGACCTGCGGATTCGGGTAAAAATTCCATGCAGGTACCCGCCAAAAGTGCTTCATCCGTTGCTTCAACAGGACGCACTTCCGGCATTCAGTGCCACCGCTGCCATGGTCTTGGTCATGTGCAAAAAGATTGTCCTAGTCAGCAAGCATACGTGGCTACAGAAGAGGGAGGATACATCAGCACCTCCGATGTCGAAGACAACAATGATGATGAAGCTGCCACGAACAATGATGAGGGACATGTTTTTGGGAGTGAAGACACATCAGCCTACATGAACATCATTGTGCAACGGGTGCTGAACACACAGGTACAACAACTTGATAGATTACAACGCCATAATCTGTTTCAGATTTTCTTCGTCATCAAGAACCGGCGAGCACATGTCATCATTGATGGAGGAAGCTGCAACAACTTGGTGAGTTCTGAATTGGTCAAGAAGCTTAGCTTGAATGCACGACCACACCCACATCCGTACTATATTCAATGGTTGAATGATTCTGGAAGAGCTAAGGTAACACAAACTTGCAGAATTCCGTTTTCCATTGGTGCATATGTTGATTCCGTTGATTGTGATGTGGTACCCATGCAAGTGTGTTCACTTTTATTGGGTCGACCTTAGGAACATGATAAGGATGCTTTGCACCATGGTAGAAGTAATAAATATACTTTTATGCATAAAGGAAAGAAAATTACTTTGATACCATTGACTCCTGCTGAAATTGTACAAGCTGATAGGGAGAGAGCTGAAATTTCTAGTAGTTCTAAATCAGAAAATCAACAAGTCATTAATTCTGTGTTACCACCAAATAATGAGAGATCTACACCTAGTTCTAAGACTGAGGGAATTAAATTGAAGGGTCGTGTAATGCTTGCTACAAAATCAGACCTTGCTGAAATTTCTTATCATGATATTTGCTGTGCATTGGTGTGCAAACAAGTTTTGTTCTCCATTGATGATATTGCTAGGTATTTGCCTCCAGCAGTTACTAACTTGTTGCAAGAGTATGAGGATATTTTTCCAGCTGAGATACCCCTGGGACTTCCACCTTTGAGAGGGATTGAACATCAAATTGATTTGATTCCAGTTGCAATTTTGCCAAACTGTGCTGCATATAGGACCAACCCCGAGGAGACTAAGGAAATTCAGCGGCAAGTCCAAGACCTTTTGGACCGTGGGTATGTACGTGAAAGCCTTAGTCCTTGTGTTGTTCCTGTACTTTTGGTTCCTAAGAAAGATGGTACTTGGCATATGTGTGTTGATTGTAGAGCCATTAACAATATTACTATAAGGTATCGTCATCCTATTCCTAGGCTAGACGACATGCTTGATGAGTTGTGTGGTTCTATAATTTTCACTAAGATTGACTTGCGTAGTGGTTACCACCAAATAAGAATGAAATTGGGAGATGAATGGAAAACAGCTTTCAAAACCAAATTTGGGTTGTATGAGTGGTTAGTAATGCCTTTTGGTTTAACTAATGAACCAAGTACATTCATGCGTTTGATGAATGAGGTTTTGATATCTTTTATTGGAAAATTTGCGGTGGTTTACTTTGATGATATCTTGATTTATAGCAAGTCATTGGGTGAACATATGGATCATTTACGTGCTGTTTTTAATGCTTTGAGAGATGCACGTTTATTTGGTAACCTTGAGAAGTGCATATTTTGTACGAATCGAGTTTCCTTTCTTGGCTATGTTGTGACTCCACAGGGAATTGAGGTGGATGAGATGAAAATTCAAGCAATCAAGAGCTGGCCAATACCTCAAGCCATCACACAGGTAAGGAGTTTTCTTGGTCTTGCAGGGTTCTACCGACGTTTCGTCAAGGATTTTAGCACTATTGCTGCCCCATTGCATGAGTTGACTAAGAAAGGTGTGGTGTTCCATTGGGGGAAAGCACAAGAGAAGTCCTTTGACACCTTGAAGGACAATCTTACACACGCACCATTGCTGCAACTTCCTGATTTTAGTAAGACTTTTGAACTTGAATGTGATGCTAGTGGAGTTGGCATTGGTGGTGTCTTACTGCAAGGTGGTAAACCGGTTGCATACTTTAGTGAAAAACTTAATGGTCCTGTCCTGAATTACTCCACATATGATAAAGAATTTTTATGCTCTCGTACGATGCTTAGAGACATGGCGTCATTATTTATGGCCTAAAGAATTTGTTAATCATTCTGATCATGAATCGCTAAAGCATATTCGTTCTCAAAATAATCTAAATCATAGACATGCAAAATAGATTGAATTTATTGAGTCTTTTCCTTATGTCATTAAACATAAGAAAGGGAAGGATAATTTGATCGCTGATGCATTGTCTAGACGATATAATATGCTGTCTCAACGTGATTGTCGAATTTTTGGACGTGAATCAATTAAAGAACAATATGCTCTTGATGCTGATTTTAAAGATGTGTTGCTGCATTATAGAAAAGGTCATACCTGGAATAAATTTGTACTGGACGATGGATTCTTGTTTAGAGCTAACCGCCTATGCATTCCAGTTGGTTCCATTCGTCTTTTGTTATTATAGGAGGCACATGGTGAGGGTTTGATGGGCCATTTTGGCGCAAAGAAGACGGAGGATGTTCTGGCCACACAATTCTTTTGGCCAAAGATGAGGAGAGATGTAGAGTGGTTTGTGGCTCGCTGCACCACATGTCAGAAAGCTAAGTCCCGTTTGAATCCACATGGTTTATACATGCCTCTTCCCACTCCTTCCATTCCTTGGGTGGATATCTCTATGGACTTTGTTTTGGGATTGCCTAGGACTAAGAGGGGGAGGGACAACATTTTTGTTGTGGTGGATCGTTTTTCTAAGATGACACATTTTATACCGTGTCAGAAAAGTGATGATGATGTACATATTGCCGACCTTTTTTTCAAAGAGATTGTTCGCTTGCATGGTATGCCTTCTACTATTGTTTCAGATCGTGATGCTAAATTTTTGAGTCACTTTTGGCGCACCATATGGAACAAGTTGGGTACAAAACTGTTGTTCTCTACAACATGTCACCCACAAACTGATGGGCAAACAGAAGTAGTGAACCGCACTTTGGGCACCATGTTGAAAGATGTTTTGAAGAAAAATTTAAAGATGTGGGAAGAATGTTTGCCACATGAGGAGTTTTCATATAATCGGGCAACACATTCTACCACCAAGGTAAGTCCTTTTTGGGTAGTGTATGGATTCAATCCTCATGCTCCTATTGATATCTTGCCTTTACCTACTAGTGAGAGAACTCATAGTGATGCAAAGGAACGTGCTGATTTTATTTTGAAAATTTATGAGACCACTAAACACAATATTGAAAAGATGAATGAAAAATATAGAATTGCTGGTAGTAAAGGTAGGCAGGAAGTTAGACTTGAACCGGGTGATTTAGTTTGGTTACACTTGAGAAAGGATAGATTTCCAGAACTGAGAAAGTCTAAATTGATGCCTAGAGCTGATGGTCCTTTTAAAATACTTGAGAAGATTAATGATAATGCATATAAACATCAGTTGCCTCCCGAGTTTGGGGTTAGTCCCACCTTTAACATTTCAGATTTGAGGCCATATTTGGGAGAAGAAGATGAGCTTGAGTCGAGGACGACTCCAATGCAAGAGGGGGAGGATGATGTGGACATCACTCCTGCAGATATACACAACACTCACATGGTAGACATGCAAGGTCCAATTACTAGAGCTCGAGCACGACAATTGAATTTAGAGGTGAGCTCGTTCCTGAACAATTCTTTATATGTGAATTTTGAGAGTATGTTGCTACCTAATGGATTAATTATGATTAGGAACCATGGAGACGACATGGAGATACATGGAGAGGGGTTTGGAGGCGTGGAGGACCAGAAAATACGCCAACAAGAAGTTAGAGACCGAGCCCAACTCAAACTCGAGTCCAACTCGGGCCCAGGAGTAGTCCACCTTAAAATGGATCCACAGGAGGCATACGGACTCCGTTTTTGACGTTCTACATATGCACGGAAAGCGGAGAGGATAAACTTTCCAATGGAACTGGCCCCACGTCAAAATTCCCCCGGAGTCGACGGGAAACATCGAACCAATATAAAGTTTAGAGTCTGTCCGGGTGTTGCATCACCTAGTTGGGCCATTGGGCCTTGTATCGAGTCCAAGTCCATTATGTACGTGTCATAGAGTTAGGTCACCACCCCAGCACCCCCCTGGTCATCCTCCACCTCCTTTATACCCCCTAGCCTCCGTCACAAACAGCTGGGTTTTGCTTTGATTATTCTGCCAAGAACAGTTTCGCCGTTCATCGGTTTGTGAGACCCCAACTTGAGTGCTTCATATCTTTCAGCAATTTGGTTGCATTCTTTCTTGTTCTTGCTTGTGTTCTTCGATTCGCAGACAAGGATTAGCCTTCTTGGTGAGTTCAACCGCGCAATATCGGTTGATAACCTGAGGAGACGTGGTCCTGCGATTGCAGGGTTCAGAACGTGTTGTTCGGAAGCCGGATTGATTTGTGTCAAGTCTCCACCAAATCGAGAGTTATCAGAACCTTTCGGAAGGTCGGGACCCCTGTACACATCAGGTAACACATCGAGGACCTATTCGCTTCCATGTCTTCGTGTTGCTAGCGAGAGGAGTCCGCGGGATGGACCTCTTCTCGAGTGCTTCTTAGATATTCGACGTGAGCTGTTTATAGACTTCCGCTGTAGCTAATTTATGTAAATTATTTACAAAGAACATTTGTAAGCTTCCGCTTTGATTTATGTAATACAGTTTTCCTTATATGTGTGCTGTTGGGTGCCGCATAACACTGCACCACCCAATGCGATTCCCGGGCGAGCGGCACGGCCCTGTGATCGGGACGGGCCATCACAGCGTGGTATCAGAGCCGTGTTGGTAATAGCGCACCGAATAAGGATCGTATTATGACAAAAACTTAGGATACAGTGAGGAAACGGTATTAGGCCCACCTAAGGACTATAGTAGTATAGTTACTTAAAGTGGCATGACTAACATACTTGTTATCATTCTGAATTTTGATTATGTAACGACGCACCTACGCTCAGGTAAGCATGGTAAGGAACGCCACCAAAAGCGGTTCAATTTCGGTTAGCTCCCCTGACGAGGAAAGTGGTTCAGGGATAGGTCTCACAGCTTGGTGTGAGACGTCAATATGAAACTCTTGGACTCTTCATGTTCCTGAGTTCATATGAAACACTGATCCCTAGCGTGCATTAGGCAAGAAAGTGGAGACCCCATCGTGTGGTCAGTAACGTGATAGTGTGTTCTTCTGGAAATAGCCTAGGAGGACATACACAGCGCTTGCCATCAGCGTGCCCTGCAGTGCAGTAGGTGGTATCCATTGGGTTGATAACATTCTCAACCGTGACGAACCATTCATGATATACTCGGGTTCCCCGTCGTGTGGTGTAAAAACACGATCACATACCTTGAGACGTGGCTTGACTCAAGGACGGCCCGTATGGAAATGGTACGGGGCGTATGTTTTTAGTATGATATGGAACTGGCTGAAATGAAAACAACCTTTGAGTGCACCACTATTGAGTGTTCTTATGCAGGTACTAACCACGTATGTATCCCGTGTAGTACACGTGTGTGAGAGACCGTCTTAGTGCCACTGGTAATATGTATATGCCGGTATAATCCGGTTAGGATTTTTCTTTTCGTAAGGCAACGTAGTACCGACATGTTTCTTACGGTGCATCGACACCGTACTACACTTAATAACCTCTTCCCTATGAATAAAATTATTCATGAACTAACTTTCAACTAAAAATGGAAGTTTGAAACAAATATTAATTACTGTACTCTTATTTTGAGCTAAGATTCAAATGAGAGAAAGACTAGGCTTCAAAGATTTCAAAAACAGAGTGCTCTGTTTCTGGCAGGAATTCTTGCTGGACTTTAACAGAGCATAACTCTGAGTATATTTAACCAAATAAGGTGTATGATACAGTTCTGGAAATATTTTCAAGTGCTCTACATCTTTCTTGTAGATCTCCAGAGCAAAATAACTCGTTAAGTTGGTGAAAAGTCCAGTTGAAGGAAAACTGTTCAGAACTAGGACAGTAGCAAAAACCTCTCTGGACCTTTCTGTTTTTAAGCCATAGCTTCCTGTAGAAAAATCCTTAAGGAGCCTATGATACACCGTTGGAAAGGTTATGAGATGTGCAACATTGTTGTAGTTCATATTTTTATCAGATTCTTATTGTATTTTCATATACAACTGTGATAAAGTAGCCACATACAAAGGAGATGCTGGCAAATTTTATCCAGGAATTCTGTAACTTTGAGCAATCATAACTTTTGATCCAGAGATGATATAGATGCATATAAGTACTCGTTGGAAAGATACTGAAGTTTACTAAAACTTTAGTATTGTACTCAAGTCATGAATCTGTATATAACTTGAGTAAATTTTGGAGTTTGTGTGAACTGGTCAGGGTAGTCCAGCTGATTAGTTTAGCGTACTTAAGATTTGTTGAAACATGAATGTGGTTATGCTTTCATAAAGTTCATGACATGTTCATGTTTTACTTATCTTTACTTACTACTGAGATAGAATTTTGATTGACTCAAAATTTTATTTCGTGCAGTATGGTACGCACACATTCTCAAATGGATCTTGGAGGTTCGAGTCGAGATGGGAATGACTCGACTTCATCACAAGAGCCATCGCCAACTGGATTGGCGGAAATTATGGCGAAGATGAATGAAACTCTCCAAACTCTAGTTCAGCAAGGCATAAATAGAGAAGCTCAGCATCACATGCCGACCCCGAGCACTTATCTGGATTTCTTGGCGACACAACCGCCGGTATTCTTTGAGGCGGCTGACCATTGTGATGCAAATCACTGGTTACGTGTCATTGAGTCCAAGTTTGGGTTGATCCAATGTGATGAATTCCAGAACACTCTATTTGCCTCTCAGCAGCTTCATGGCTTTTCTGGAGCATGGTGGGCAGAATACCTTGCTATCCGACCAGCAGGGCATCGTGTCACATGGGCGGAGTTCCAGGATGCATTTCGTGCTCGTTTCGTTCCTGCGGGATCATGCAAACAACTCTGGATGAATTCTGGAATCTAAAACAAGGAGAAATGAGTGTTATTGAGTATGCGAAGGAATTCAATCGCTTAGCTCAATATGAGTTGGCTCAAGTTAGCCAAGAGAATTTTGATGAGTTTGTTAGCTCTGCTATCACTCAGGAATATTATTCCAATCTCTACCTTAAAGAAAAGAGGGAGAGGGACTCATCACAGGATGAATGCAATCATCTGCCTCAGAAGTATCGGTTGGTAATCCGTTCACCTTCCGGTCGATAGGTTCCACAAGAAGTGCAGTCATTCTTGGAGTATGACGACTCGTATACTCCACAGAGGTTTTATTCACCTCCACCGCAGCAGCACCTTATTTCTCACGCACCTCAGTATCACCAAGGTGCACCAGAATGTTCTTTTCCTCAAGAGGATGAAGATGATCAAGGTGATTTCTCAGATGAACCGAGTACTGTCCCACGTCATATTGACAATGAACTCAACGTCAATGAAGCAACTGAACCGAGCAGCAACATTATGTCTGTGGGTCCAGTTCCAAAGAGTGATCTTGGACAGCAAAGAAAAGCCATGTCCAAAGTGGGAACAGTTAATTATGTGTCAGTCGATGATCTGCCAAAGGGAGGACCTGTTCTTGCCGGCAGGTTCACCTTAAATGATAAGCCGGTTGTCATTCTATTCTACTCTGGTGCAACACATAACTTCATTAGCAGGGCAACGGTGATCCGGGATCAGATCTCCACAACTATCACAAAAGGTTCTTACCTTATTCATTCGCCAGGTGGAGACATATCAACTAATAAAGTCGTTTCTCGAGCACCACTGTGTTTGGGTGGAAAATTTATCCTACCACCCTCATTATTCTCAAAGATCAAGGAATCAATGCAATATTGGGAATATCATGGTGACCTTCCATAAGGCTGTTCTGGACATCGAGAACAGGAGTGTTCATTTAGACTCTCCACTTCATGGGCGTCAAATATTGTATCTCGGCAAAGCGGTTTCCAAAGACCTAGAAGTATGTAATGCCGAGGCTTGCAAGTTAGAAGACATTCCGGTAGTCCGTGAATATCCGGACGCGTTTCCCGAAGATCTTCTAGGCTTACCACCTGAGCACGAGGTGGAATTCAAAATAGAGTTGATACTGGGAACCACGCCGATCTCTCGGAGACCATACAAAATGGCTCCGAATGAACTAGCAGAACTGAAGGAGCAACTCAAAGATCTGATGGACAAGGGGTTCATTCATCGAAGTTCATCACCATGGGGTTGCTCGACTTTATTTGTGAAGAAGAAGGATGAGACGTTGAGACTATGCGTCGATTATCGTCCTTTAAATGTTGTGACAATAAAGAACAAGTACCCACTACCAAGAATTGATATTCTCTTCGATCAGCTAGTGGGTGCTAAAGTCTTCTCCAAGATGGACTTAAGGTCAGGGTATCATCAAATCAAGATTCGAGTGGAAGATATCCCGAAAACAGCATTCTCGACAAGATATTGACCCTATGAGTATCTTGTCATGTCATTTGGGTTGACCAATGCTCCGGCTCACTTTATGTATCTTATGAACTCGGTGTTCATGCTGGAGCTAGATCAGTTCGTCGTGGTATTCATCGACAACATCTTGGTCTATTCCAAATCAGAACAGGAACACGCTAAACATTTGCATATTGTGCTCCAACGCTTAAGAGATCACAAGCTCTATGCAAAATTTAGCAAAAATGAATTCTGGATCAACCAAGTGCCGTTTCTTGGACATATTATTTCAGCGGAAGATCCAAGCAAGATTGAATAAGTGCTGAAGTGGAAGTCTCCAACATCAGTCCATGAAGTTCGTAGCTTCTTGGGTTTGGCGGGATATTATCGGAGGTTCATCCCAGGCTTCTCAAAAATCTCCAAACCTATGACGGAGCTACTAAAAAAGGGCATCAAATATGATTGGAGCAAGCCATGTGAGGAAGCGTTTCAAGCGTTGGTGAAACACCTCACAACAGCCTCGGTTTTAGCTCAACCGGATACAACTAGGCCCTTTGATGTTTATTGTGATGCGTCCGGCATCGGACTTGGTTGTGTACTCATGCAAGGAGGACGTGTGGTTGCATATGGATCACGGCAATTACGGAATCATGAGCAACATTATCCAACTCATGATCTCGAGTTTGCTGCCGTGGTATTAGCTTTGAAGATGTGGAGACATTACCTATTGGGAAATCTGGTTCATCTCTACACCGACCACAAAAGTTTGAAGTACATATTCACTCAAAAAGAGTTGAATATGCGACAACGGCGATGGTTGGAGCTGGTCAAGGACTATGAGATTGAAATTCATTATCATCCAGGCAAGGCAAATGTGGTTGCCGATGCACTCAGCCGAAAATCTCATATTCATAACCTGACCATTACGCCGATAGAAGAGGAAGAACCGAGTCTCTACTTGGTTCCATATGGAGCTCTATATAATCTAGCTCTTATACCCACAATAAGAGAGGAGGTTATGAAAGCTCAAAAGAAATACAAGGGCATGGCTCATATCAAAAGGAGGTTGAAGAACGGGGAGACTAGATGTTTCCGGTTAGATGATGAAGATACCTTATGGTTCAAGGACCGGATAGTCGTACCCCGTGATATGAGGCTGCGGAAGAAAATTTTGGATGAGGCTCACTTATCCAAATTTTCTATTCATCTAGGCAGCAACAAGATGTACCAGGAATTGAAGACTAAATTTTGGTGGACCCGGATGAAGCGAGAGGTGGCTAAATACGTATCAGAATGTGATACGTGTCGGCGAGTTAAAGCCGACCACATGAAGAAAGCAGGAACCTTACAACCGCTAAGTGTTCCGGCATGGAAGTGGGAGGATATTAGCATGGACTTCATTGTTGGACTACCTCTCACGGCTAATAAGCATGACTCGGTTTGGGAAATCATGGATCAGTTAACCAAATCAGCTCATTTCATCCCGGTACATACGGGATTCCATGCCAAGAAGTATGCGGAGCTATATATTGCAAGAATACTATGCCTACACGGAGTTCCCTGGAAGATCATTTCTGATCGAGGCGCGTTGTTCGTTGCTCGTTTCTGGGAGCAGCTACATGCATCACTGGGGACCAAATTGATTAGAAGCTCTGCATATCATCCTCAAACCGATGGGCAAACGTAGAGGGTGAATCAAATTCTCGAAGATATGTTTCGAGCATGTGCCATTCACCACGGTAAAGGATGGGATGATCACTTACTGTTGGCGGAGTTCTCGTATAACAACGGTTATCAAACGAGCATAAAAATGGCACCTTATGAAGCTCTCTACGGCCGGAAGTGCCGCACACCTTTGAACTGGTGTGAATCCAGCGAGAGACTTATTTATGGGGTTGATCTCGTAAGTGAAGCAAAAGAGCGGGTAAGGCTTATTCAAGCAAATCTTAAAGCCGCTCAGTCCAGACAAAAGAGCTATGCGGATAGGAGACGTCGTCCTCTGGACTTCCATGTTGGGGACCATGTATACCTCCGTGTATCTCCTATGAAGGGCATTCACCGATTCGGAGTGAAAGGAAAATTAGCTCCGCGTTTTATCAGTCCCTTCGTCATCATTGAAAGGTGTGGATCCGTGGCATACCGTTTGGAGTTACCAGCAGCCTTAGCCGAAGTTCATAACGTCTTCCACATATCTCAGTTGCGGAAGTGTTTGAAAGTTCCAACGGAGATTCTCACGGGAGACATCGCAGATTTGAAGCCGGACCTCACTTATGTTGAGCGTCCAACCCGGATAATTGATGAAAAGACTCGCGAGACCAGAAACCGGACGCTGCGATTTTTCAAGGTGCTATGGGAAAATCACACGTCCGACGAAGCTACATGGGAAAGCGAGGAATTTTTACAACGCAATCATCCGGAGTTATTAGAGGCTTATGTTTGATAGTTGTCCTCCCCACATGATTCTTAATTGTGAATCTCGGGACGAGATTCTTTTTAAGGGGGGGGGAATATAAAAGTCCCAAAACTTGTAAATGGAAAACTTGAGCTGTCAATAAAGTTGAGTTTAAACTCAAGAAATGGAACTTGTTTAAACTTTTCCACATATGATAATACACATGAGAGTTCTTCTTAAACAAGCTTATGGTCACTTATAGGCTTGTACCATAGGTGGATTAAAACCACATATGTGGAGTCTCTTGTGCAATGGAAAGTTTAAAAATCGTATTGTAAACTAAGTTTCAACTTGAAGTTCTAATGAGGGAAACATAATAGGAATTTCAAACTGTTGTGTTCAAAAGCTCATTTGCAGCAGCCAAATTTAAAATCAGATTCCACATTTCAATTCCTTAGGTCCAAATAAGTGGGTATGCAAAGTTTCATGAATATTTGAAATGTTGCTACTCCCTTTCCAAAAGGACTCTAAATTGCAATGAACTCAAATGCACATTTGAATTTGGGTGAAAACTGGTCCAATTCTACAAATGCACTTCAGTTTGAACTTCCCATAATTAAACTTCAACATTTGCCAAATTTTGAGAGAATTTGAGGATATAAGGAGGGGCAGTGGGTCCCAGTGGTCAGTACACTTAAATATCTGAAATATTGGAGTCGGTTCTCTGTTCCTACTTGTGACAACTGAAGACACCGAGGCCAACGCGAGCTCTCACCGTGAGACACTGAGCTGCAAGCTGGGGGGACACCTCCTCATGCCTTCCCTCACGCTGGTGACCTCATAGTGTCCTTCCTCACGTCTTAGCGTGATCTTTTGCCATCAACCGACTCCACTCAGGCACTGTTCATTCTCTCGCACGGCAAAAGAACCGAACAGCGCCGCTGCCTCGGTCTTGATCGGGAGCCATGGAAACTTGAGCGGGCATAGGCCGGCTAAGCCGAAAAACCGCACTGTGAACTCCTCCTCCACCTCCTAAGCACAAAATCCAGTGAGTTGCCGCTTTCCCAACCCGAGATTAGCTCGTTGCCGCGGCGACCTAACTTCACAGTGACTTGGGGTGCTCGTGGACAGCCCACACTGGGTACTTTCAAGCCCGAGCAAGGACACCCCCGGACGCGCTGTTGAACCGTGCTGCTCACCTCCAAATCACAAGCAAAGCCGTGGACTACCGAGTGAGAATTCGGGAAAACTTTGCCGGCGGCCACAAAACGACGTTCCTGTATGAAATCTCAAAATTTCCGCTCAATTCTAGTCTTTAGTTCACTAAACTGTGCTCAGATGAGCTAGGCTCGCTGGCGATCCGATCCCCTTCACAACCCTAGCTTGAAACCCCGTGTTAACAGCTAATTTCAAGTTTTTCCCTCGCCGGCCATGGCGGAAACGATCGGGCGCCCGGTGAAACCCTAGTAACCGCCGTTTCCGAGCTACTTTGTGGCCATGTCAAGCTTCCTTACGCGTCACTGATTCTATAGAGCCAATCACTCAGGGTTTTCATGGGCTGAAGTGATGGCTCATCGGCGCAGAAGCTTCACCGAGGTCTGTGCACGCCACTGACCTAGTTCCGAGCGTCGATAGCTTGTGCCGACCCCCTAGATGAGTTGCCCGTCCCAGAAACCCCCGGGCGGCGAGTAGCAGGCCGTGAGGTGGCCGGGAAGTCGGGTCCGGTGAGGTCACCGCCGCGCCGGCGAGGGGGCGAGGCGCGCGGGAAAAAGGGGGCGGGAGGAAGAAGAAGCTTTCGGCCCCACCCGTCAGTGACCGCTAGCAGTAGGCTGGGATTTTCTGTGGCCATTTGATCGTTTGTGGCTACAGCCAATTTGTCTGTGGACCGCGGTGTGGCTGCACCGAGGAGGTGACACGTTACACAGGACCCACGGTCAGAGTTTGAACATTTTCCGGTTTATTTGAATTCCCAAATTCGGTTCAAACTTTAGAACCTCATAACTTGTTCTAGGAAGCTCCAAAATTAGTGATTTAAATTGGGTTGGATTCAGGATGAAAATTTTTATCCAGATATGCAACCTAATTTGTATGAAAATCAATAGATAATTCTGAAAATTTCTTTAAATATTTTCAGCAACAGAATTTTAGAAGGGGTTTGGTTCATCCAAAAATCCTCAAATTTTGCCAAAATATCCCTTAGGATGTTAGGACACTACTGTAAAAGTTTCAGCTCATTTGGAGTTTATTTATTTAGTATAATGCTGATTGCAAATTTCTGTGTTCAAATGAATACAGAAATAATTTTAGAGAAATTCCAAAACTTGGAAATTCAGCTCTGAACAGTCCTTAGCTCCAAAAATCCTAGGAAAATTCATACATACTCCGTGAGCTATGTTTGAAATTTTAGTTCACTTGAATTTTCATGAAAGTGCAATTTTATTCAGAATTAATTTTTTGCCTAAATTCTTAGGAAATTGTTCTGAGTGATCTATTCATTGAAAAATTCCAACTATTGGTCCAGATGACTTTCTTGTGACAAGGAACTCACATGAAAAATTTCAGCTCTATTGGAGCCCTGGATCAGTACTGTTCTGTTCAATCCCATTAGGTGATCAACACACAAGTGATGAAACACACTTATCACTTGATCATAATACCTAAACCCAAACCAATAGCACCAGTGTCATTTTAAATTCTTAAACAGAGTTCCATTTTTAAACTTGTCTTTATAACTTGTTAGCAAAAGTTTTACAATTTAACATATATGCATATTCATAACGTGTAGTGGTTAAACGTGGAAGAGTGGAGGAGAAGTGAAGTTTAGATCAAGGAGCAAGAAGGCCAGTGATTAAGATTCAAGTAATCATCAGCTAACTTCATAATTATCTGGCTTTAATCACCTGCAAAACCAAGGCAAGCTCCGGTTTGCATTTAAGCTATTTTATAAAGTTTTTACTTTGTTCACTACTATGGTTCGAGGTTGTATGTGCATTAGGTCAAGGATGTTTCATACTCCACTTGCATAACCAAAATGATCCCTGGGGTCAAGGGTAGAAAGGGTGTTATCGCTGTAGAATAAGGCCGCGATAAATAGGCTACGACATCCGGTAGAAGATGAGTAGTTAGAATCTACTCGTGAGTTGTAGTTCAGGATTTCATAAGTGTGGTTGGAAGAGAGAGGCAAACTAAAGTTTACAATCTAAAGATGAGACCGGCCAGGAGGGTTAGGCAGCGACAAGACGAGGTCTTGGTCGAGTAGCTCTGCCTGTGTTGGTTAAGGACCGATGCGTGTGCCGCATCCAGGAGCAAGTATTGAGTTGTGTACCGGATGCTTACTGCTATATGGGACCCAGGAAACCGATGTACCAGGTTAACTGGATTGTAGAGGCATACCACATCGTCTCGTTAGACCTATGAGCCTGAGACGGCACGACCGGTTCTACAGTCGAGTGTCCCGCGAAAGGTTGCCACATACGACGTAATGAAGGACGCCAGATTTGGGTCTTCAGAGGCGGGCGTATGTGTCGAGTTATCCGGGTAGTGTTTGATTCGAATCACTGTCCCTCGCGGTTATGAGTACCGCTTGCTCACTGTGCTGTGACGTAGTAATCCACTTGTGTGGAAACAGTTCGCAAAGTTTTAATTGCTGCTATGATTATTGTAAATTGAATGAAAACCCTGTTTGAAGTAGAGATGGGGCAAACTAAAGTTATTTTTCCACCTTTGGACAAGTAAAATTGGAATGAAGGGTTTCTTGTTTGATTGTGGAGTTCCAATGTTGCTGGGCGCAAGGTCACTACTATTATGGATAAAATCTGAAAGTTAAGGATGAACTCGTAGGCGAGTCTTTGTGCAACTTATATGTTTAGGTCGTAAGTCCCTTTCATGTAGAGTTGCATGTCTTAGGAGAGACGGTTAAGTCTTGCTGAGCCTTTGTGCTCACTCTTGCTATATGAGTGGTTTTGCAGGTTAAGACGATGCTCATAAAGAAGGTTGTCCAGTGAGACTCGGAAACGTCCGAGTTGGGTAACACATGGAGGACCTAGCCGCTGCCATGTCTTCGTGTTGCTAGCGAGAGGAGTCCGCGGGCTGGACCTCTTCTCGAGTGCTTCTTAGATATTTGTCTTGAGCTGTTTATAGACTTCCGCTGTAGCTAATTTATGTAAATTATTTATAAAGAACATTTGTAAGCTTCCGCTTTAATTTATGTAATACAGTTTTCCTTATATGTGTGCTGTTGGGTGCCGCATAACACGGCACCACCCAATGTGATTCCCGGGCGAGCCGCACGGCCCCGTGGTTGGGAACGGGCCCTCTCAAACTCCCCACTTGACATGTCAATCCTACATCCACTCTCCTCCAAATGTCCCAAACTAATGATGTTGCTTCTGAGTTTAGGAATGTAATATACCTCTGTGAGCACCTTGTGTTCCTCGTTCTTACACTTCATCATGACCGAGCCAATTCCACAAATTTCAACAACAGAATTATCCCTGAAGTGAACAGAACCCTTCATGGACTCATCAAGCGATACCAGCGCCGACTTGACAACCCGTCATATGGTTGCTTGCTCCAGAGTCAAGGTACCACAGTTCATCTTCACATTCCACCGGAAACACTCGTTCCTCATTGAGGTTTACTCTCTGCACAGGAACACTTGACACAAGACATGACGTGGAGAGAAGTGAAGGCTGATCAACCTCTTTCTTTGCCAGATTTGCAGTTTCATGTCGAGGTCGATGAGGTTTGTGACATTCTTTGACCCAATGCCCATATATACCATAATTGTGACACTTGCCTTTCTTGCGTGCACAACCTCCACCGGGTGTTGATCTTCAACCATCTTGCGATGCACCACCGTCGCGTGTGCCATCGGTACGTGCACCTTCCTTGGTCTTGGTCTGAGGTTGGCCGCTGCTCTTGTTACTGCTCGAGCCACCTTGACGCTGGTGTTGCCTCGCCTCCCATTCTTCCTCAGTGAGAAGCAAACGACCTGCCCTGTCGACAAGTTCACCGTGTCATCTCGGTCTTCAGCCACACGTAACCTCCCGACCAACTCTTCTATCGTCAGCATCTTCAGATCGAGGAACTTCTCGATCGAGACGGCGATCTGGTTGAATCTTGGCGGTAGTACGTGCAAGAACTTCTTGATCACCCGAGCGTCTTCAATCTTTTCACCGAGCTCGCCGCGGTTTGCCACCAAGGTGCTGATCCTCATGGCGAAATTATCGATAGATTCGCCATCCTTGAAGGTAATAACTTCAAATTCTTTGAGAAATTTCTGAGCACTTGCCTCTTGAACTCGATCTGCCCCCATACGCATGGACTTGATTGAAGCCCACGCCTCCTTGGCGGTCTTCTTCTTGGCCAGCTTTGTGTGCATATCCGATGGAATGGCTCAGAGAAGAGCTGCCAGTGCCAGCCGATCGTCGCGTCGCTCGACGGTGTCCCTCTCAATCGCCTCCCAGAGACCTTGCGCCTCAAGGTTCACTTGCATCACCAGGGACCATGGCGTGTAGTTCGTGCGTGTCAACACGGGATATGCCAACGATCCAGAGGACTCCTTCACAATCATGACGTCTCGTGAGGTACTGCTGTTGCCGATAGTCGCTTGCGCCTTCGGTGGAGTCCCATCCGTGAACGCAGCTCTGATGCCACTTGTTGGCGCAGCTTCTTGTTGGAATATCGATCAACACTCACAACTTGCACATGATGATGCTTGGGCAGGCGATAGTTTTTTCTTGGATGAAGAGGGGGAAACAAACATGCACGCATGGGAGTTTATTGGGCGGCTGCACACGAACGCGCTCACCTCGCCCTTTTCTGTTTTTTCATATAACTGAACCAAAGGACAAACTGGTGTTACATGCAGGACTCCCGCCATGCACTCACACGTTCAGATCACGATCCAACGTGCCGTGCGACTAGGAATGCAAATGCTGACTATGTGTGCATGCAGCTAAAACTGAACGAAACTTATTCCCTACTTAGCTCCTATGCAGTGATCATGGAAACACAAAAGAGAGACTAACATGCAGACGTGCAATCTTGTACCCCGGTGCAGGGATTATTCAACAATTTGCTCTGCCCTGTTTTCTGGACAGTTTCAACTCTACTACATTTTTCGATTGGTTAAGGGATAAAACATCTCTGGACATCAATAGAAAAGTTTTAAAGCTCTTCCAAAGCTTTCCATAAATGTATCATATGACCCTATCATCGAAAGAACTCAACCTCTAACCTCTGTTTAACTTCAGCCTTATTTCAGCTGAAAACAGAGGACTCTGTCCTTAATATCCTATAAGTTGAAAACTTGTTAACTTTGAACATCCTGATTAAGGGAAGAGTTTATATCAAAGTTTTAGTGCTCTGGATTAAAATCTTCAAGTTTTACAATGATGTTAATCATTTAGTGGGTGTGACGTTGAAGCTTCACCAGTTCATGCGGGTACTACGTTCCCCACAAAGAAAAACCTATACCGGACTTAGCCGGCTTCATTAGTTCAATGGCACTGAACATCTCTCGCACACGGATGCTACTCGTCTACCAATTCGTGGTTAGACTACCTGCAAATAACTCATACAATTGTCGGGCTCAGCTGCACACCGAACCCGGTCCCAATACAGTCCATACACCCGCGCTTCATCACTCGCACGGGTGTTCTCAAGCCAAACACGCCTTGAGCTACGTGTTCACATTACTAACCACGTGACGGGGTCTCCCAAACTTGCCCGTAGCACTCCAGAGAAGGGTGTTGCTCGAATACCCCAAACGACATGAAGAGTCGTAGAGGATACTAAAGCTGGTCGGATTACCTGCTACCCGTGAGGCTCCACCCTTTAGCTTGTGCGCACTGGTGGACAACGCTTACATGCACCCCCCAAAACATATGACATCCCGAGATGCATGATTTTTCGACATAAGCAAATAGGTTACTATTGTCACTTTCTATACACTAATAACATCCTTATATGGGCTACTAACCCATTCCTCACCGAGTTTTTGAAAAGATGACCTTTTTAGTGCTTTAAACCTCAAGCGAGCTCTGATACCACGCTGCGAGGGCCTCACGGCCTCGACGAGCCAGGATCATGCTGAGGGATGCTGCGTTGTACAACACCGAATAACACACATAAAAGATACAAAGCAGAAGCAAAGTTTTATTACATAAAAGAGTTTAAAGACATGTTTACAACAAAATATGTTCAGTCCACACTCACGGGTGTAGACTAAGCACGGAGTTCACGTTCAGCCCTAGAACGTGTTTCCTCTAGCACGCACATACACTAACACGGCAGCGTGCACGACTCCCATTCGACGGGGTTGCCCTCTTGGGGTTCCGTCTCCTCCTCGGGAGTCTCCTCCTTATAACACCCTGCAAAAGCTTCAAACACAAGCAGTGAGCACGATGGCTCAGCAAGTCTGACCCGTCTTTCCTATACATGAAACTTCTACATGCTGAATTACATTGTAAATGGGAAAGTAAGTTGCAAAGGACTCGCCTAAGTAGTTGAACCTTACTTTCAAGTTTTAGCAGCAAGTTGTGGAGAAACTCATGCTAAGGCACATAAGAGAGCTGCAATCAAACAAGAAACACATTTCTCTCATGTGCTTTGCCCAAGGTTGAAAAGAACTTTAATTAGCTCTAAACTACAGCACTTTATTAGCAATCAAGGTCCATCCTTCAAATCAGCAAACTTTTAACATGAATCTAGCATGTTCTTTCTACGTCACGGTATAGTGAACAAGTGGTACTCACTGACCGTGAAGGACGGTGATTATAATCGATTTACACCTGTAGGGTTACCCGAATAACCTGTCACGTACGCCCGTACTCGATGCTGCCTACAGCAACCATCACGGATGTCGTACGCAACCACCTTTCATCCATCAGCCAAATGTTGAGCCGGTCCAATTGTCCCGAGCAAGAGGTCTCTGCGCGTGCATCCGCAGTGCCGCCAGCCGATTTACACCTCAAGCCCTCAACCTACCCTCTGAACGACCAGCTATGCCTCAACACCCAGCTACCTGAATTACATCGGTTTCCCGGGTCCCATATATCCAGTAGGTCTTCAGTACTGTTCTAGCTTGTTCAACAGGCCCGCACACGGCTCGGTCCTCAATCGACACAAGCGGAGCTATGGCACCCAGGCCCCAAAGTTATGCTGCCCTTACTCTCCGCTCGGCCTCATTTTTCTTGCCATGTGTTCCATTTGCTATCTTTACCCGAGTAGTGTGCCTCTAGCCTATTCTCGCGAGCAGTTCCAACTACTCGACTTGTACCAAATCTTACACTATCTTAGCATTGCAGTAGCTAATCAAGGTTTAAAAACCTAAGCCCAAACCAGCGTTATCTTGGCTATGCATTTGAGTTTTCAAACAAGACTCTAATGCTTAAGTAAGGTGGATACTCAAAGTAAGTTCTCAAAACAGTAAAATTTTATAAAACGGTTAATACAAACCGGAGCTTGCCTTGCTGCTGTTGTTCATATGCTATCTGTTCCTCTGGAGTTATGAAGTCTAAGACTTCTGGCTCCTCCTCAACCTTAGCGACTACATGAGATAAACATATGTATATGTCAATTTGAATGCATTTGAAGTTGAATTTGTGAAGACCATAAGTACTGCTAGACATGCCCAATGAGTCTAAAATTTTTGCTATGGTTTGGACACAACCTAAATAGAGACTTGGCCAAGTTTCATTTGCAGCAAAGCTCATATGAGCCCTCCACAAATAATTGTATATTTGGCCTTAATTGGAGCTCTTAGGGTGTCCTAGGGATTTTCATGGAGCAATCAATGACTTTCTGAAAACTAGATTTTTGTAGGGTTCTAATGGAGTTGGCTTCACTTAATTTGAAGACTCCTAGCCAAAGAAAGGAGCTAAACAAAAATATTTTCAGATTTTCTCTAGAACAGTTTTATTAATCACACCATTAGGTGGATCAAATGAGCTCAAATGGATCTGAAATTTTTATATTAGTTCAGGGATATTGTGGTTAACATCCTAGCCAAATTTCAGAATTTTCCTCCAAAGTGTTCTCCAGTTAAAATTCTAAAATTTTTAAAATTTGAAGAGTTAATTCTGGAGAAATAAGGATTTTCATGAAGTGAAACTTGATTTGTTGGAAAGTACCCAAAGAGCTGAATCCAAAAAAAATTGGTTCACTCGATTTGGAGTTTCCGAGCCAATGTTATGTGGGAATGAAGTTTCAACTAGAATCTGAAATTCGGGGAAATGTTTAAATTGCTGCGCGTTGGACCGGTGCTACGTGTCGGCTTCTCAGCGGCTGACACACGGGGCCACGGAGTTTTTCGCACGCAGCCACAAACAATCCAGAGCCACAGCTGATCCCCGGTTTAAATATCTGCTCACTGACGCGTGGGACCGGGTGCTTCTTCAACCTCCCGACATCCCGCGCTCGGCCGCCGCCCCCCTCGCCGGAGTGCTCGCCGGAGGGGCTCTTCCGTGCGCCAAACTCCAAGATTTTCGCCGCCTCTGCCTAATCCCACACGGGGAACGTGGTTCTGGACTTAGCTCGACATGGTAACAACCGGAACATGGCCGGCAACGAGCGGCGGCTTCGGAAGAACTTCGGCCGTGTCGGCCGGGCTTCCTAGCACCCCAAATTATCGAGAAAAAGGTCGTAGAACATCAGTGCACCCTAGGGAAGGTCGTCATGAACTCAAAGGAGCTCGGAAACGGCTGCAACTATGATGTTACCGTGCGACCTAAGTCAGAAATCGGAAATCCTAGCAAAACTCGAAGAACAGTGGCTACACCCGACGGTTCTCCAAAGTTTTGGATCCTATAGGCTCGCACGGATGTCTAGAAGTAGTTCTCTAAGTTAGGTGATAAGTGGTGTGGTGTGTAGCACGAATTTTGCGAAGTGGTCCGGCGGCGTCTTTTGTACACCGACGCAAAACCATGAAATTCCGGCGACGGCAGCTCCTTTCACGCCGACGGAGCTTGCGGTAATAAAAGAGGGAACTATGATGAACCTCTTTGCTGTTCACAGCTCGGGGAAAGGTGGGCTGTGGTGGCCGGACAAGTTGTTCCCGTGGCGGCGGCTCGGATTGAACCGATGAAGAAGAAATGGCGCAGTGGAGCTCGGAGAAGGTCGGTCACGGTCTGGAACCGGTGCGAGAACGTTGAGCAATGATCGGCAAACTCGGTTGTGGCCTCAGCTCGGAGTGACAGCAACTGGTTCGACCGGGCGAAGGTGGAACCGAGAGCTCGGGTGAGCTGCGATGTGTAGTGGGGTTTCTGTGCGGAAGAACGTCGGGACACTGGTGAGATGGGACTGGGAAGGCTCGGGCGCGAGGATAAGAGAGCAGAGAGGCGGCTCGGTGGCCAGAGGCGGCAAGCAGCTGCTGTCCTGCCGTCTACTGCCATGACGCCCGCTCTGCCGAGCGCAAGAAACTGAGCTCGGTTGATTCAGTCGGTTTGATCACTTGTGAGGCTGACAGTGGGTCCCACCTCCTGGTTTTAACCTCTAAAATTCAATTTTCCTACTGCTCTAAACAGTAGTGACCCTAATACCCTTTGCAATTTGAATTGTCAACCAAATGCCCATTTGAAATTAGTAGAATTCAAATTGAGAAGTGTTTGACTATATTCACAGCACATATGCAGTTTGAAATTCAAATTGGATTTGAATTTGCTTAAATTAGCTCATGTCAAGATCAACTCCAAATGGAGTGAAAATTGGTGTGTGAGCTTACAAAAATGTACTGAGTGTGAATATGAATCCCACTTTTGAATTCATGGGATGAAAGGAGTTTGAATTTGAATTTAAGTTCAAACTAGCCTTTTCCTAGTTGTACCCAAAAACACCTCGAAAGGTTTTGAATTTGGGTGAAACTTGGCATGAGCATCCCGAGCAAAGTGTAGGAGTTTTTTTTCATATGCTCAGCCCCTATATGATGCATGTGGGAAATACCACTTTTGCATTTTGTGAGTTTATCCTCTAATGACCATGTTGATGGTGTTTACATGCTCTTTAAATGTGTTCATAAGTTTTCCTCCAATGAGGTGTGTGTGGTGTGATGAACACTTTGAATGTGTGCAAAAACTTAGGCCCTTACAGGGAGATACCTCCCAACAGCCTCCCGGGGATTCCTCGGGACAGCAACATCAGCAACAGCAACAACGGCCACCACCACCGCCAACGGTTACATTGGCCGACATCGTTGCGGCCATGGTGGGCTCTCATCAGCAGCACATGGAGTTGCTGCAAACTTTAATTGCAAATACGTCTCGACCAGAGAGGCGTCAAGACCAAGAGGAGCGCCAACAAAGCTCCTACTCTGACTTTCTGGCTACTCATCCCCCAGTATTCTCAAGGGCGGATGAACCTGTGACGCCCTCAATTATGTGGAAAACCACGGAACCGAGAACTAATGCGTATGTGTGCCCAGGATGTTCATCACACATACACATATATTCCACAAACTGAATTCAGAATATATATAACCACGAATAACAGAGTTTATTACAATAGCTCATGAGTCTTGGACTCATGCTCACAGCGGAAGTCTTTATTTCTATGCAGCGGAAGTCTTTATTCTAATGCGGAAGCAATTTTAACTAATGCGGAAGCAAATCTAAGCAGCAATGTCTCCATCTCTATTCCATCCCCACAGGCAAGGTTGAGAACAGATCACACGCCTAATGCTCTATTTGGTCTTCAGAGTAGTCTTCTCCTGTTGCTGATGATGAAATAATAATGCAAGTTTGAGTACAATGATGTACTCAGCAAGTGCGGGAAAATATGATATGTAGTCTCAGAACAAGGTAGGTATAAAAAAGGCTCATTTGCAAAAAAGCAAAGTTATTTATCAAAAGCACGATAAAACAACGACTTATCTTTAAGTGAATGTAATCCCAACATGTATTAAAATACCAATCATACCTCCGTCGTGTTCATAACCAGTCATCACTCAACCTCATTCTCGCTCACGTCCTCGTATTCGCTACCATCTCACGAATACCATCTTGTATTCGCTACCATTTCATCTCATAAAACAACTTCGTCTCCCACCGAGACCAACCTTGTTGCCACGACTCAACAGTCATGCAACCCATCTTATCACCCGGACTCAACAGTCCCAAAACCAAACCATAACCAAAACATCCAAACCATAACCAGTAACCATCCCAACTAATCATGGCAGTTGGCTAGGCGCTCGTGACCGTAAGCTCGGCTATCATGATAGTTTTAAGAACTCTGCAGAGTTTGCACCTCTTTACCCACAAGTTTGTGATTTCATCACCCATCGGCGACTGCAGAACCTCCATTATACCAGTACACAACCGTCGGTGTATGGCCAAGAGATCACAAAATAGCCTTTACAAAGGGGTTACTAGATGTATGGACTCACTAAGGTTTCACCGGCAGGCTAGAATCTCCAAATCTCCCACCCACTGGTCCCCTCTTGTTCCATGCAGTTCCCAGGGCAGTCCTCACTCGACTCCCATTCCCCGTGCCTTCCACAGTCCATAACAATCTAGCAACTTACCTAATTACTCAACTAAGCCGCACCCATACTTGGCCTTGTGGTGGCACTGTTATCCTGGCATGTGCATGCATGAACCGGTCCTTAGATCTATTGCAAGTAAACAACCATCTCATGCTACCTCATTCACAAACCCGGTGTTGCCTAGATCTCCCTCCGATCCATGTACATTATTAACATTAGTTTCTCATTATCATTATGAGTGTAGTTAGCTAGACACATCTATCTCGCTTCCCAATCCCATGGACTCAGCGAAGCATAAAAGTAAAAACCATGCCCGACTCATAAACTTCCCAAGCGACAAGGGTGGTTTAACCAAAGCTAGTAAACTCCTATAAAAGGATTTCGCATCATGTTTGACTCAGAACACACACCTTTTCGCAAAACAAAACAGTTTTACTCAAAAACATAGGATCAATATGGTCAAGGAGCACTTGCCTTGTTCTTGCGGTTCTGGTGGCTCTTGGATCTCGAAGCCTTGTTGTTGCAGCTCGTCGTAGACAGCTCCCTGAGCTTGTCCTTCTATACAGGATCACGCACATACAAGATTCATAACAATCAATACCATGCACAAACTTTAAACTAGATGCGATGATGCATATGCATGCTATCCTACGATCAGTTTTTATTAGATCGGTTTTGTACGTGTTCTTGCATGGCTTGTATGGTTTTATGATGAACAGGGGTGTTCGGATCAGATGTGGCGATGACCTTGTCTTAAGATCAACCCGATCAACTAGTGATCTGTCCACGAGAAAGCTTCTGTTCGAAAGGAATCGAAGAACAGATGCAAAGAAAACACAACGATGTTATAAGGTGGTATTGGAGACCTACCTTACGTTCTTCTCGGTCTTCGGGTCCTTCTCAGATCGTTGGGCTCTCTTCCGGCGATCTTCCTTGCTGAACTCCGGCGATGGCTTTCTCGGTGAGTTGGGGGCTAGGGCTCTAAGTCGTCGGCTCAGGAGTTGGAAAAGAAGTTCGTGGTTTCGGCCAGAGGTTCTGGGTTCTATTTATAATCGGGAGAAGAAGAGTCCTATTCTGATTGGATTTCGAATAAGAGTCCTATTCAGATTGTCGTTGAATCCTAACAACTTATCTCGAGTTGATTTGGTGCGGTATTATTGTGGAATTCAGGTCTGTTTCTTCTCCGTACCGATATTTATACGCGTACAGAATCAAAAACCGCTCTAGAACTCGTTACCTTCTCGGTGATGAGCTCCGGAAGCTCCACGTGTCCATCGGGCCTGGTGTCTACTTTTCCGCAGAGACGAGCTCCGGTGGTGCTGCGTGTCAAGCGAGCAAGACCTCCCTTCTCCTTTGGAGGTGAGCTCCGCGTGCGCCACGTATCCTGGCGGTCGAGACCTCCTCTCTTATTCGTAGGTGGCTCCGCACACGCCACGTGTCAGTGCCGGACCTTTCCTCTCTTTGGAGGTAGCTCCAGCGCCAGACTTCCTTTCTTCTCAGAGACGAGCTCCGAGGTTAACACGTGTCCAACAGTGATGGACCTCCCAGAGATAAGCTCCGGTGACGACACGTGTTCGATAGAACCGGACCTTTCAGAGATGAGCTCCGAGATCGACACGTATCCCGCGGGACTGGTCCTCTGATTTCCGTGGTGACTAGCTCTGAAGGTGACATGCGTCCTGCGGAAAATGCCTTTGCTTCTTCCGCAGAGGCTAGCTCCGGGGGCAACACGTGTCCCACAGGGTCGGACCTCTCCCCCTTTGCGGAGACGAGCCCCGAGCCTGCCACGTAGCCAGTTTAGCGGCGGACCTCTCCCCACTTCGCAGGGATGAGCTCCGAACACGCTACGTGGCCAGCGGGCCGCGGTAAGTTGTCTTCGGCGCTCTCGGTGAACTGGATTCGGCTCTTATTGGCTACCTTTTTGATATTTTTCTTTGTTCTTACTTCCTTTAAAATGTTTTCTCTTCATGAAACGTGAATATATGCAGAAACCAGAATTGAGGGTGTCACAGAACCCCTCAATATGGACAACTGGCTCCGCACGATGTAGATGAAATTCGGGCTGCTCCAAGTGAGTGAGCAGCACAAGACTCAGTTCGCGGCCCAGCACCTTCAAGGGTCCGCGAGCGCTTGGTGGGCAAACTTCTGTGCCTCACAACCCACTGAGCGAGTGCTGACCTGGGCGGAGTTCCGGACGGCATTCAGGGCCTATCACATACCAACGGTTCTAATGAAAAGGAAGACGCAGGAGTTCCTTTGCATGCAGCAAGGCAGCAGGAACGTGCTAGAATACTTCAGGGCGTTCAATGATCTCGCGCTCTACACCTCCTATCACACCGATACCGACGAGAAACGGCGTGATCACTTTTACCAGGGGATTAATCTGCTCCTGAAGGACACGCTGGCAATGTTCAATTGCGGCAGCCTCAATGACATTATTGATGTTGTGATTGTGCAAGAGGACTCCGGCAAGGAGTTAGTGGCGGCAGAGAAGAAGCGAAGCGTGCCGCAGAGCAGTGGAGAGGGATGTGGTCCTTCTCAAAAATACCGGATGGTGTACCGCTCACCGTCGGGTCAATGCTGGCAGCCACCACAGCGGGCGATGCAATTCCGCAGTCGGCCATACTCTCCACCGGCGTTCCGGCCAGCATTACCAGCACCACCTCTGCAGCAAAAACAGCAGCAGCAGGCGATGCCGCATGCGTTTGCACCTCAGCAGTGCATGCCGGGATTTCGTCCTTCAAGCACAGGCCAGTCGTCAACCGCATGCTACAAATGCGGTCGCCCCGGGCACTTCGCCAACAACTGCCCCGAGAGGCAAGGCGGAAGAGTGGCACCACAGTTTTCGGGGAGGAATCAGCCCCGGAATCCCATTAATGTGCGGCGGGCAAATCCTAAGCCCGGAACCGTCCACCAACTCGCCATATAGGACATGCCGGAGGGAGAGCCAATCCTTGCGGGTATGTTCCAACTCCACCAGCATCCCGCCATAGTGTTATTTGATTTAGGCGCCACACATAGTTCAGTAGCCAAGATTTTATTGCTAAATACAGCTTTCAAATACTACCACCGAAAGTTCTTACTTGATTTGTTCACCGGGTGGGAAAATTTCAGCAAGCATGATGGTCCCAAAAGCGCCATTATGCTTAGGGGGTAGAGTATATCCTACGTCTCTCATAGTTTTAGAGGGACAAAAGGTTGAAATCATCCTAGGGATGTCGTGGTTAACCCGCCACGGTGCTGTTTTAGACACCGTCCTCCGAGTCGTGCATTTGCACTCAGAAGTGCACGAGTCTCACTCATTATTTCTGGACAGTCCAGAAATAAAGCTTCCAAGTGTATACCAATCCACCACCATCAGACTGGAAGACATTCCAGTAGTCTGTGAGTTCCCTGACGTGTTCCCGGATGATCTACCGGGGATGCCGCCCGACAGAGAGGTGGAGTTCGAGATTGGACTTACACCGGAAACTATGCCGATGTCCCGAAGGCCGTACAAGATGGCACCAAAGGAGTTGGCAGAATTGAAAACGCAGTTGATGGACGTGCTGGAGAAGGGTTTTATTAGGCCAAGCTCCTCGCCATGGGGTTGTTCAGCATTATTTGTGAAGAAGATGGATGAGACGTTACGGCTTTGCGTGGACTATCGTCCACTAAACGCCATGACTATCAAGGATAAGTACCCGTTGCCACGGATCGACATGTTGTTTGATCAGTTGGTCGATGCAAATATCTTTTCCAAGATGGACTTAAGATCCGGATACCATCAGATTAAGATACGGGCTGAGGATATACCGAAGACGGCTTTCTCGATGAGGTATGGGCTTTATGAGTACCTGGTCATGTCCTTTAGCCTCACCAATGCTCCAGCTTATTTCATGTACTTGATGAACTCGGTATTCATGTCGGAGCTGGACAAGTTTGTCGTGGTCTTCATCGATGACATATTGGTATATTCCAAGTCGGAGGAAGAACACACGAAGCATCTGCGTATAGTATTGCAATGGCTGCGGGATCACAAACTATACGCGAAATTCAGCAAGTGTGAATTCTGAATATCGCAAGTGCCTTTTCTCGGGCATATTATCTCAGCGGAGGGCATCGCTGTAGACCCAAGTAAGATCACACAAGTGCTGAATTCGATGTCCTCGAGAATTGTTCACGAGGTACGGAGTTTCCTCGGACTCGCGGGATATTATCGGAGGTTCATTCCAAACTTCTCAAAGATTGCCAAGCCTATGACCGAACTGCTGAAGAAGGCTACCAAATATGTTTGGAGTCCAGCATGTGAAGCAGCGTTCAAGGCATTAGTGAAGCACACCTAACATCAACATCGGTTTTGGCACAGCCAGACACGACAAAACTGTTCGATGTGTACTGCGATGCATCCGGCATTGGGCTCGAATGTGTGCTGATGCAAGACTGAAGGGGGTCGCGTATGGCTCACGGCAGCTCAGGAATCATGAGCAAAACTACCCAACTCATGACTTAGAGCTCGCTGCCATGGTACTCGCACTCAAAATGTGGAGGCACTATCTACTCGGTAACCTCGTACATTTATATACCAACCACAAAAGCCTCAAGTACATATTCACTCAGAAGGAGCTGAACATGAGGCAGCTAAGATGGTTGGAGTTGATAAAGGATTACGAAATAGAGATCCATTATCACCCCGGCAAGGCAAACGTAGTGGCGGATGCGCTGAGTCGCAAGTCACACGTCAACAATCTGACCATCACACAGTTGGAATAGAGCGAGCCACCATTGCATGTGATTCCACATGGAGCTCTCTACAACCTAGCTCTTATCCCCACCATCCGTGAAGAGATAGTGGCAGCTCAGAAAAATGATAAGGGCATGTCGCATTTTCGGAGACGTGTAGACAGTGGGGAGCTGAAGTGTTTCCAGAAAGACGGAGACGGCGTCCTATGGTTCAAGGACCAGATCGTCGTACCTCGTAATCTGGAGTTACAGAAGAACATCTTTGATGAGGCTCACTTGTCAAAGTTTTCTATTCACCCCGGCAGTAATAAGATGTATCAAGAACTCAGAAGCAAGTTTTGGTGGACACGGATGAAGCGGGAGATCGCGAAGTACGTGTCTGAGTGTGATACATGCCAAAGGGTGAAGGCAGACCATATGAGAAAACCGGTACTGCTACAACCACTGGGCGTTCCTGCCTGGAAATGGGAGGATGTGAGCATGGACTTCATCGTCGGTTTGCCCACCACATTTTAGAAATATGATTCCGTGTGGGTGATCATCGACCGGCTCACCAAACTTGCTCATTTTATCCCGGTCAACACCAACTACAACGCCAAGAAGTATGCTGAATTATACATCTCACGGATCTTGTGCTTATACGGCGTACCCCATACCATTATTTTAGATCGGGGCACTTTATTTGTGTCTCGTTTTTTGGAGCAGTTGCATGCTTCTTTGGGGACGAAGCTGATCCATAGTTCAGCATACCACCCGCAGACAGATGGGCAAACCGAGCGGGTAAATCAGATTTTAGAAGATATGCTACGAGCTTGTGCTATCAACCACGGTAAGAATTGGGATGATCAGTTACCGTTGGCCGAGTTCTCGTACAACAATGGGTATCAAGCCAGCATCAAGATGGCGCCTTACGAGGCGCTATATGGGAGAAAATGCCGCACACCCCTGAACTGGTGTGAATCTGGCGAAAGGGTCACCTTCGGGATTGATATTGTCAATAATGCGGAAGAAAAGGTTCGGCTGATTCAAGCGAACTTAAAAGCCGCCCAATCCCGACAAAAACAGTATGCATACCGGAGAAGACGCCCGTTACAATTCGACCTCGGGGATCATGTGTATCTACGTGTGTCTCCAATGAAGGGCGTGAACAGATTTGGGGTGAGAGGAAAGTTGGCACCCCGATTCATCAGTCCATTCCAGATTGTGGAAAGATGTGGATCAATTGCATACCGGCTGGAATTACCAGCGACACTCTCCAGTGTGCACGACGTCTTTCACATTTCTCAGCTGAGCAATTGTATTAAGCTATCAACTACCGTTCAGCTAGGGGATATTGAAGAACTGAAACCGGATCTCACTTATCGGGAGGAACTGGTTCAGATAATTGATGAAAAGGCCCGAACCACACACAACCGTACGCTGTGGTTCTACAAAGTTCTATGGAGTAATCACTCCGTAGATGAAGCGACATGGGAGAGCGAAGGCTTTCTTCGCGCTAACTACCCTGACTTTTTAACGTCGCACCTACGGTAATTTTCCACCGTCCTCTCTCTCATTTTAACCTTATAATCTCGGGACAAGATTCTTTTAAGGGGGGATGTAAGGGCTCAAGTTTTGCATAAACTCAAAGTGTTCATCACACCCCACAACCCTCATTTGAGGAAGTTTTATGAACATCTTTGAAGAGCATGTAAACACCATCAACATAGTCATTAGATGAAAAACTCACAAAATGCAAAAGTGGTATTTCCCACATGCATCACATAGGGGCTGAGCATATGACAAACTCCTAAACTTTGCAAGAAATTCTCATGCCAAATTTCACCCAAATCCAAAACCTTTTTGATGTATTTTTGGGTATAATCGAAAGAGGTTAGTTTGAACTTAAATTTAAATTCAAACTCCTTTCAACCCATGAATTCAAAAGTGGGGCGCGAGGAGTTGTCCGGCGTGTGCACCGTGCTTCAAGGGTCACGTAGGAAGAAACCGCGTCGAGAATTAGGCAGTAATGGCCGAGAATGAGCCGCGCCACCGCCGCTGTGTGTTGCGCGCTCGGGTGCCGGCGGGAGGTTGAAGAAGGCACTGTGCATGGGACCCACGTGCAGTGTTTTAAACATTTCCCCGATTTTCAGATTTAGTTCAACTTCAAACCCACATAACTTCGGCTAGAAAACTCCAAATCGAGTGAAACAAATTTTGCTGGATTCATCTCTCTGAGTACTTTCCAAAAAATCAAGTTTCGCTTCATGAAAATCCTTATTTCTCCAGAATTAATTCTTCAAATTTTATACTGTTTATAATTTTAACTGGATAAAATTTTGGTGGAAAATTCTGAAATTTGGCCAGAATGTTAATCATAATATCCCTTAGCTACCATAAAATTTCAGATCCATTTTAGCTCATTTGATCAACCTAATGGTGTGATTAATGAAACTGTTCCAGAGAAAATGAAAAATGTCCAGAAACATTTTTCAGATTTTCTCTGAACTTGTTTAGCTCATATATTTGGCTAGGAATCTTCAAATTAGGTGAAACCAATTCCATTAGAACCCTCTAAAAATATAGTTCCCATAAAGTCATGGCTTGCTCCATGAAAATCCCTAGAACACCCTAAGAGCTCCAATTAAGGCCAAATACACAATTATTTGTGAAGGGCTCAAATGAGCTTTGCTGCAAGTGAAATTTGTTCAAGTCTGTGTTTAGATTGTATACAAACCACAGTAGTCATTGGGCCTGTCTAGCAATACTTATAGTCTTAACAAATTCAACTTCAAATTCAAATGCATTCAAATTGACATACATATGTTTATCTCATGTAGTCGCTAAGGTTGAGGAGGAGCCAGAAGTCTTAGACTTCATAACTCTGGAGGAACAGCTAGCATACGACCAACAGCAGCAAGGCAAGCTCCGGTTTGCATTAGCCTTTTATAAACTTTATTGTTTTGAGAACTTACATTGAGTATCCACCTTATTTATGCATTAGAGTCTTGTTTGAAAACCCAAATGCATAGCCATGAAAACCAGGGATTTTGGGCTTAGGTTTTTAAACCTCGATTAGCTACTGCAATGCTAAGATAGTGTAGGATTCGGTACAAGTCGAGTAGTTGGAACTGCTCGCGAGAATAGGCTAGAGGCACACCACTCGGTTAGAGATAGCAAATGGAACACATGGCAAGAAAAATAAGACCGACCGGAGAGTAAGGGCAGCAGGACTTTGGGGCCTGGGTGCCATAGCTCCGCTTGTGTTGATTAAGGACCGAGCTGTGTGCAGGCCTGTTGAACAAGCTAAAACAGTACTGAAGGCCTACCGGATATATGGGAACCGGGAAACCGATGTAATTCAGGTAGCTAGGTGTTGAGGCATTGCTTGTCGTCCAGAGGGTAGGTTGAGAGCTTGAGGTGTAAATCGGCTGGCGGCACTGTGGATGTGCGTGCAGAGACCTCTTGCTCGGGACGATAGGACCGTTTCATCATTTGGCTGACAGATGAAAGGTGGTTGCGTACGACGTCCGTGATGGTTGCAGTAGGCAACATCGAGTACGAGCGTACGTGACGGGTTATTCGGGTAACCCTGCAGGTGTAAATCGATTATAATCGCCATCCCTCACGGTCAGTGAGTATCACTTGTTCACTGTATCATGACGTAGAAAGAACAGGGTAGAGTCATGTTAAAAGTTGCTGATTGAAAGCTATACCTTGGTTGCTAATGAATTGTTGTAGTTTAGAGCAAACTAAAGTTCTTTTCAACCTTGGGAAAAGCACATGAGAGAAATGTGTTTCTTATTTGATTGCAGCTCTCTTATGTGTCTTAGCGTGAGGTTCTCCACAACTTGCTGCTAAAACTTGAAAGTAAGGTTCAACTATTTAGGCGTGTCCTTTGCAACTTACTTTCCTATTACACATTGCAATTCTAGCATGTAGAGTTACATGTTTAGGGGAGACGGATCAGACTTGCTGAGCCATCGTGCTCACTGCTTGTGTTTGAAACTTTTGTAGGGTGTTATGAGGAGGAGACTCCCAAGGAGGAGATGGACCCCCAAGAGGGCAACCCCGTCGAATGGGAGTCATGCACGCCGATGTGTTAGTGTGCGTGTGTGCTAGAGGGAACACGTTCACGGGCTGAACGTGAACTCTGTGCTTAGTCTATGTCCGGAAGTGTAGACCAAACATATTTTGTTGTAAACATATCTATAAACTCTTTTATGTAATAAAACTTTACTTCCACTTTGTACCTTTTATGTGTGTTATCCGGTGCTGTGCAACACAACACCCCTCAGCGTGATCCGGGCTCATCGAGGCCGTGAGGCCCTCGCAACAATCCCTCGCGAAGTGTCCTTAACAACCACAAGTGTAGCAAGAAGAAAATCCCGGTCTTGCACTTTGTGGTCCCGATGATGGGGGACAAAACCTTGTGGAGCTTGCGGTGGATATGGCTGAGGTGCTGATTGTGGCTGCTGCAGTAAAGGCGATGATTTCCCCATTGAGGCACAGAGACGTACCTCTGACCGGTAGGTCTGGTAACAGCCAGATGGTATTTTGACGGGCCTTGACTTGATGACCCCGTCATGACCCTCTTCTACTTCTTTTCTTCCTTATGGGTACGGATGGCATCTTCTATCATAATAGCTGAGCTCAGGAGTTCAGTAAAATTCATGGAACGGTTGAGAGCCAACCGTTCTTGCGGCTTTGTACTCAACCCATTGAAGAAGCAATCCTTCCTCTTCTCATCCGTGTCCACATGGTAAGTAGCATACTGAGACAAGTGGTTGAATTTGTGGGAATAGTCATGGACGGAGATACTCCCTTGCTGCAAATTTAAGAACTCCGTAAGCTTCCTTGTCATGAGTCCGGCAGGGATGTGTTGCGCACAGAAAGCTGTCTTGAATTCTTCCCACGAAACTTGATGTACCGCAGTGATAGTAGCTTGGTAATTTTCCCACCAAGGTCCAGCCGATCCACGGAGTTGTTGTGCGGCAATCTGAGCCTTCTGATGATTCACACAAGTGATAAGCCCAAACTTGGACTCAATAGTACAAAGCCAGTGATCCGCCTCGAGAGGATCCACCGTGTCATGGAAGAGAGGTGGGTGTGTGGCCAAGAAATCCGCATACGTAGCTTGTTGTGGCTGCTGGCCTTGACGAGAAGTTCCTGCACCCATGGTGTTTTGAACAAGCAACCTCATCAACTCCGTCTGCTCGTGTCGAGATTCTAAGATGGACGCGATGACTGCAGCCAACGTGGGAGGAGGTGGTGGAGATCCTTCCACGTTGGGGTTCTCGGGTTCATTGTTGTTTCGCGTACGCACCGTTCTGACACACAAAAATTAGAGCACCGTTAGTTGAAACTTATCACAAGGATTAACAAGTTCCACAACATAACATGGTGCAAATGAAAATTAAAATTCAGATCTGAACAATGAAAGAAAACAACGGTTTTCATTCCTCAAATACGGCCATTGATGAGAACCGTCACACAATGATGTTTGGTTATAAAAGAGGAGTCACAAAATTAATTGCCTAAGGGAAATGAAGTTAATTCTCATATTAGGGCTGCATACATTCGTGACACACTATCTTGACTTGCATACATTATTTATTCATTCCTAAGCGACGTGAGAGCTATATACATAACTTGACTACTAAAGTTACTAGGGCAGCTGTGGTGGAACATGGCTATCAGCATCCTAATTGATGTCCTCATCCATAGGAGAAGGTGGGGCCTCATAGTCAAGTCCAGACGCCGCTTCCTCTTCTCCTTCCTCTCCTCCTACCTCTTCTCCTTCTGGTGGGACAACCGCGAGATTGAGCTGTAGCAGAAGTTGCTCGATCTCTTGGTGAGCTTGACCTAATTCTTCCTCGAGTTCATTGATAGCATCATGCTGATTTTGGATGGTGTCATCGGACTCAAGCAAAGCGGATTGCTGATTTTTGATGGTGGCATTGGCCGCAATCAACTCATCATTAGTATCAATAAGCTGCTGATCCAACCATCCAGCCGTCTCAAAAACATCTTGAAACTCATCTTGGAGGTCAGTTTTACTCACCTAAAGCTCTTGGAGTTGCTGATTTAGGGTGAGGATGTGGTCCTCACGCTCAGCAAGTTTCGCTAAAATCTTCTGGAGCTGCTGATCTAAGGCTAGAGCTTGCTCCTCGAGCTCCGCAATGTGTGCATCCTTAGCATGTATCTCCTCCGCATTCTCCTTACCACCCATCTGCGGGAAGGTTTGGAAAACAATGACAAACCATCCCTGCATTTAACTCCTAAACTTTTGTCAAAGAACAAAAATTCAGAGCCTAGGTAGCTTATAAAATATACCAACCATAACAAAAAAAAGACTAGCTCGATGGATGGTTTTTGTCCTATAATGACAACCATTGAAAAAGCTAAGATAAAAATTATTTGGAGCTGAAACCGGGCAAAATATTGAATACCAAACTTGTAGAGGACCTTTATAGCCTTCCAGCTAATATTTATTTGCCTCAATCAGATTAACAGAACAGTTTGTATGGCAGTCTCAAGTGGTAGTCAGAGTGCTGAAACCTGGTTCAGTAACAGAACAATATTAAGTTTATCGGAGCAGTTTAAAACTATTTAAGGGCATGATTTGGACACGTGACCATGGTACATCTTATAGAATAGGACATAATAGAATTAAATTATATTGATTTTTAAAGTTGATATTGTGAGCACTGTTTTAAGATTTAAATGGATTTCAATGAGAATGCATGCAATGATTTGATTCGACCTACACGTCATCACCATAAATAAAAAATTAGGTCAGATATATTGGCCATACGTTAATCCAGTGGCAACACATTCTCTCGTGACATAGTTAGTCATTTTTTAACGTGCTAAGTAATGTGGTTAGCATACCTGCAGAAAATTCCTCACACATCGCTACAGGAATCGCAACAATAGACAACGGCCAGATTTACTGACGACGGGGCTGTCGTCAATAGACTTATTGACGACGGCCAGAAAACACTGTCATCAATTAAGCCGTTATTGACGACGGTTAACCTAGGCCGTCGTTTATAAGTTCTCGGGACTTATAGATGACGGTACACCATCGGCAATTAAAGCCCGGGGTTTATAGACGACGGTGTTAGTGCACCGTCGTCTATAAGGCCCGATATACTCAGCGCCGCGGCTCTCTCTCCCACTCGCGCACCCGCTCTATCTCACGACTCCACCGCCGCCGGAAGCCGACCGCCGACCGCGGCCGGAGCCGACGCCGACGGAGCCGATCGCCGACCTCGCCGTCGCTGCTGACCAACAAGTACGCCACCTCCCTCCCCCCTCCCCTCCTCCACCACAGCGCTGGCCACCGATGCCCCGCCGGCCGTCGCCGCCCGTACGCCCCCGCCGGCCGCCTCCGCCCTGCCCCTCCCCCTCCGGCCCTCCCCCCGCCCCCCTGCGGCCGAGCCACGGCCGGCGGCCGCCTCTGTCCCCTCCCCCTAGCTCCGGTGACCTTTTTTCTGTTTGTTATGCTTGCACCTTCATTTAGCACAAAATTGTTATTGCATGTTCTCTTCATATTAATTTGCTTGTAACATCTCCACAGCCTACTTTTGATGAAAATTTTGTTACAGTATAAAAATGAATAATGAATATACATAGATATTAATGAAGGATATTAAGAGAGTTTGCAGTACAAATTATGTGCAATTGCAAACTTTTTTATAATATCCCTCATGGAAAAGCAATTACAACAGTTGAATTTTCTTCTGTGAGAGCTGAACACCGTGGCAGACATGGAGCTGTGCCCCTGCTTCTCACGATGGCTGTTCCATCCTCAATGTTTGCTGCTCGATAAAGAGCAGTGGCTGCACAACTCAATTGCCATTCCTACTCTGCCTTGCACGAGTAAATCAATAGCACACGTTTCTCCCTCGCGCGTTCACCCAAGAAACAAGACACTGTGCCGCTGATCTCTGCTCTCGTCGATGATCATCTTCTGGAGACTTTGGCGCCCAGCTGAGCCACACAACCGCTGCGCCGATGACTCCTTGATGTCCTCGACCCATCACTAGCCCATGCCCGGCCTCCATCTGATGCTACCGAGTCAATTCTACCTCTACAAGACAAAGCCACGCCGGCCTCCCTGTTCAACATCGTCTGGCCGGCTCAAAGCGTCTCCGGCACGACCAACATGACCCTAAGGTGTGCCACGACGTGTAGATACTCATTCCAGACCCCTCTTGCTCGTTCCCACCGCCGGCTAGCAGGAATTCGTGATTTGGTACCGGTGTACGTGAAGAATCGAGCGTGCTTGAATCTGGAAATCCATCCAAATGGCTTGATCATCTCTCGAGCGGCTGAAACCACAGAAACCTCGAACCCTAGCGACTCCCCATGCCGAATCCCTAAGCAATCCAGCCACCATACGAGTGAGGCAACGAGAAATTGCTGCCGCCAGCAAAAACAGTTCGGTTCATCCTTGAGCAACCACTTGCCACCATTTGCCGCTCTGTTAAGGTTTGGTTTCACAAGCTACACGTACTAGGGATGCATTCCGGAAACGTAGCTCATTGATTTAGGCTCGGGAAGGCAGTGTTCACCGCCGGCGCCGTGCTACCGACCGCCTCCACCTAGGGTGACCGGTTTCCGGCCGTTTTCACGCGGTGAGACCTTGCCCGGCAGCTGCGCTACGTTCCAAAGATCGTGTAGAGCGCAACCGGAGCAAAAATGGTTGAGAAACGGGGGAGAACGGAGTGTGCCAACCCTCTGTTCTGAAGTGCGCGGGGCTCTGTCAGGAGGTAGAAGAAGACTGAACCGTGGGTCCTACTGTCAGCCGTGGGAGAGATTTTTCTGTGGAAAAATTAATTCCAGAAAATGGCCAACCTTTGCAAGCCCATAATTTGTTGTAGGAAACTCCAAAATGGGTGAAACAATTTTTTTCTGGAATCCTTAGAAGGAGGACTTTGCAGAGAAACAAATTTCTTGATGAAAATGCCATATTTTCTGTGGAATTCTTTTTAGTAAATCCTTTAGGGATTGATTCAAGGAAGGATTCTTTATGAAACATTCCCAATTTCGGGCAGCAAATCCTTTTCCTAGTTCCTGATATCCAGTAAAAATCTTAGGATTTTTGGAGCTGATTAAGGTGTCTTAATCAGGAGGTTATCTAAGGGTTAAATAAATTAGCTAAAAAATCACAGAGTTTATTTCCAGAAAAATAGTTCCAACTTCAAATGACCATAACTTTGTGTAGAGAAGTCCAAAAATTCTCAAACAAATTTTTTTGGATTCTTCTCAATCCATACTTTGGATAAATGCAAAGAAGTTGTTCTGAAGTTGCCTTGAAATTTCTCTAAAAATTCCTCAAACCTAAATATTTGGGAATTAATTCCAGGAGATCCCTGTAATGAAATTTTCTCAATTTGGCAAGAAGATCCTTCATAACACTAGTGATCCCCTGTAAATTTTGAGCTTCATTTGATTACATTTGCTGGGCCAAACTCTGATCCAAAGTTCAACCTTCACTGGAAATTACAAAGTTAAACAGAAACTTTTTCAGCAATTTGCCCCAACTTCAAAAATTCATTTCTCCCTGTATACAACTCGAAAATTTATGAAACAATTTTTTGATAGGACCAGGAAGACATCCTATATATAGATCTTACAATTTTAGCTATGTCAAAACTTCAGATTTGGGATCAAAATTCAGAAAAGCCATGTACTTGTGGGAATTTTGGAGACCACAAGCTTCCATGAGACTTCCATAAATTTTGCTCAGATCATCATCATAGAATCTAGTCTCCACTGGAAAAATTCCAAAGCCAATTAAGAAACCTTAATAGCAGTAACTATTAGTAGAAGCTTGCTTCTTATAAATCATTATCACTTATACATATATTTTGTTGCATCTCGTATAGTGACTGAAGTCGAGGACACTCCGGAAGCCTTGGAGATTCTCCCTCCATGGTCAACAAGTTCCTTATAGACGACGGTCACCTAGCACCGTCGTCAAAAACGGCACATATAACCCGTGCGGGAGCCGGGAGGCGGCGAGCCGCCTCCCGACTCGCGCCTCTGTGCATCGCCGCCGGCCGTCCCCGTCGCCCGTCCCCGGCCCGAGCCTTGTACAAACATATCGAAGAAAAAATATTAGTTTGCATGATGTGCATTATGTCCGATATGAAGAGAATGGAGATGATGGGGCGCATTTGAGAAGGGGGAAGAATCATGGTTGGCGCGTGGGAGGTCACACTCGTCGACGCATTATGAAGGAGGTGATGAACGAGTATCATCACAAGCCCCGCCCTGCCGCGCCGAACGACCTTAGTTGATTAATTGTTTAATTAGTATTGATTATTGTTTAATTAATACTTTGATTGATTGCGTGATTAGTTACTATATGTAAATAAATGGGTTTCGGCCCGGTCCGGCCTGACACGACCCATTTAGGGTCTGTCACGGCCCATTTAGTGGTAATGTATTAGTCGAGATAGGCACGGAGGACGGCAAGCTCCCGCGCGTGGACGGCGGGCCCCGACAGTGCAGTTTCATCTTTGACCCACTTACGATGGGGCATAACGTACGACGGCTAACCCTAAAGGCGCTGTAAGATAATGGCAGGCCCCAGCGGGGCATAACCTAGGACGGCTGACCCACTTCTTTGTCTCTCTCTCGTTCTTTCCTCTCTCTCTTTTAAATGGCTCAAAAATGAAAGATTGACGTAAACCTATACAACATGCGTCACCCGTTTCGAATCGGCCCGTCTCACATGTGTTACGCATGTGAGGCGTGTACGTTCGGAATTGTCCCTTATTGGGCAGCCTGGGAGTGACCGAGGGGGCGTGGCTTGTGATGAGACGCGGGTTTAGATCTAGATGAGATTCCGACGGCATAACCCTGTTGTTCTCTGCTGCACCATTTTCGGGCGTGCAGTGGAGAACAGCGGGGTTTTGCTGCCGAAATTTCATTCGGATCCAGACCACGTGTCTCATCATGAGCACGCTTCGCTCGGTCACTCTTGGGTGGGTTTAGGACCTATCCTTTCCAATAGATGTAGGGCCGTGACATAAATAAATTATAAAGTAACTATAATTTCCTTCACATTAAACTGCAGATTCAAACATGGGTGAGGACCGTAGTTGGATGTATACCGGTTGGAAGAACCGTTCTGGTGGTCACTCGGATGAGTGGTTCGCCAAGACAGATGCTTTTGTAGATCGAGCTTTTTCATTGTCAATGATCGATAAGGTGCGGTGCCCATGTACGAAATGTCAGGGTGCAAAGTGTTGGGACAAAGTGAATTTGGCGTTTCACTTGTGTCGATACGGTTTCATGCAAGATTATGAGGTGTGGACCTTTCACGGTAAGACATCTTCTCAACCCTTACAAGTTTCAGATGAGGATGACAACACGGGGGTCGATAGGATGGACGAGATGCTTGATGCCATAAATCCTGAATTGATGGAGGATCCTCCTACAACGGAGGTTGAAGCGTTTTTCACGCTTGTCAAAGCTTCAGAAGAGCCGTTGCATGAACACACCGAAGTGACGCTCCTTACTTTCATGACTAGATTTATGGCCATTAAGTCTAAGTATTTCTTCTCCAATAACTGCTACATGATCTCATCAAATTGATCAGCGATATCCTTCCACAACCACATAAAGTTCCTAAAGATATGTATTAGTCTAAGAAGTTGATTTCTGGTCTGGGTATGAAATATGAGAAGATTGATATGTGTCTAGACAATTGCATGCTTTTTTGGAGAGAGCATGCCAACGAGAACAAGTGCTTAAAATATGGTAAAGCGAGATTTGTCAAAGTTGTTAATGACGACGGTTCAAAAGTAATGACTCAAGTCGCACAGAAGCAGCTTCGCTACTTTCCTGTCACACCTAGGTTCAAGCGTTTGTTTCTATCTAAAAAAACAGCTAGACACATGATGTGGCATAAAGAAGGTGTACGTGAGAACAACGGCATGATGGTGCACCCGTCGGACGGTGAGGCATGGAAGGCGCTTGACCGCTTCGATCCAGATTTCACCAATGACGCGAGAAATATTCGCTTTGGGTTGGCGACAGATGGCTTCTCACCGTTTAGTACAAACACCACACCATACTCTTGTTGGCCCGTGTTCGCTATTCCGTACAACTTACCACCATCTCTTTGTATGAAGTATGAGTTCATGTTCCTATGCCTTATTTTACTTGGACCGAATCATCCTGGTTCACGACTGAACGTGATGATACAGCCATTGATTGAAGAGTTGAAAATGTTATGGACAGGAGTCGAAGCGTACGACTGTTATAGAAAACAGAAATTCAACCTTCGAGCTGCGTACTTGTGGTCTGTTCATGATTTTCTAGCTTACGGCATGTTTTCTGACTGGAGCACTCATGGTCGATTGACATGTCCAATATGTGCTTCCGACACATATTGTTTTCGTCTAAGTCATGGTGGCAAGATATGCTACTTTGATTGTCATAGACGTTGGTTACCGCCAAAGCACGTGTTTAGGCAACAGAGAAATGCCTTCAGGAAGGGTACCATTGTAAAAAAGGGACCACTACAACATCTGAACGGGTCAGAAATTGTTGAACAACTCAACAATCTAGTGCCAGATGAAGGTCGTCCTGGATATTTTGTTGGTTACGGAGAGGATCACAATTGGACTCATATATGTGCACTATGGGAGTTACCGTATATGAAGTCTTTAATTCTAATGCATAACATTGATGTCATGCACCAGGAACGTAACATGGGTGAATGCATCATAAGCATGTGCTTGGATATGACGGGCAAAACAAAAGACAATATAAAAGCTCGGAAGGATTTGGCAGAGGTTTGTAACCGACCAAGTCTTGAGCTCTCCGAAGCTGGTGGCAAACCACGAGCTTCTTTCTACCTTCGACCAAAAGAAAATAAAGAAGTCTTCAAGTGGTTGAAACAGTTGAAGTTCCCAGACGGTTATGCTGCTAGCCTGAGAAGAGCCGTTGATGTTAAGACTGGAAATCTCACTGGTTTGAAGAGTCATGATTATCACATAATCATGGAAAGACTTCTGCCGGTTATGTTTCGAGGCTATCTTGACGATGAGGTGTGGAAGGTGTTAGCCGAGCTTAGCTATTTTTATAGACAGCTTTGTGCTAAAGAAATCAAAAGGGAGATGATGGAGAAGTTGGAAAAAGAGATACCCGTGCTTTTATTTAAGATGGAAAAAGTATTTCCTCCAGGGTTCTTCAATCCAATGCAACACCTTCTAATCTATCTTCCATAAGAAGCTAAAGTAGGCGGCCCTGTTCAATATAGGTGGATGTACCACATTGAAAGAGCACTTAGATGTCTGAAACCGATGGTTCGTAATAGGGAAAGGGTTGAAGGATTCATCGCCGAAGCATTTACACTTTAGGAGATAGGATACTTTTCAAGTCTCTACTTTGCAGAAGAACACAATGTTAATGCATCGGTGTTGCGGTACAATATGGCTGAAGCAACCTCTTGTAGCAAACTCTCACTTTTTCAAATGAGAGGCACCACTGTTGGTAGTGGCACGAGCTATGATGCTTCAACAGATGAAAAGACAGTTGCTTTGTTATACATGTACGCTAACATAGATGGGATGGACAATTTTTTTCAGTAAGTGGATGAAATTGACGACAGCTGCTTTCACTGTTCAACATCTATACTAATTTGCGTGGTGTGTTATACATCTATGCTAATAATTCTGTTTTGTCCTTATTTAGTGAGTTTGATCGACAAAATTGGAAGTCTAAGCAGCAACCTACTAGCAAGAAAATACAAACAATGCGACATTATGGAGTAAATGGAGGACCTAACTTCCAAACCTGGTTTCGAAACCATGTAACGTTTTCCTTGTCTTGTTCCGCTTAGTAATTATGTTCATAGCATAAAATAGTCTTCTTACTTCATATGTTGGACAGTGCAAGACACAAGCCGGTGTTCATGAAGATTTGCGACAACTGTCCGACAGATCCATTAAAGTTAAACTCTTTGGTCGATATGATGTCAATGGGTTCCGATTTCGTTCAACTCAATTTGAAGCTCAACGTCCTCTAAGGGCAACATCAAACACTGGAGTTGTGACGAGCGCAGCCGATGTCGAAGGACGTGAAACTAATTTCTATGGGATCATAAACAAAATCCTAGAATTCAGTTTTGCCGGGAGTAAAGACCTTAAAGTAGTCTTCTTTGACTGCGATTGGTTTGATAATACCAATGGAACTCGAGAAAACCAATTTGGCATGGTAGAAGTCAAACACAAGGACCGACTACATGGCTACGACACCTTTGTCCTTGCACACCAAGTCGAACAAGTGTACTATCTACAATATCCATGCGAAAAGCTTAGTGCATGGTGGGTTGTGCAAATGGTGAATCCTCGTGAGCGGTTATATACACCGGACAATACTGGTTACCTTGATGAGACTGATGTTGTTTACCAAGAAGAAGAGTTGTCGGATTCTTTTATCGTTGAGCCTGGTCTACGACTCGATGAATTAGTTGGAGATGCACAAGATGTACAGACTCATAATGTGAAAAAATGAAAACGGCAAACAACCACGACAGAAGATCATTGGTTCGGTTTACGAAGTAGAGTACATGATCGTGATACTGATGAATTTTGAAATTGAGTACAAGTAACGTTTCCTTCATCTCTTCTTTCGTCTTCTATATTTACCTTTAAATTCATTATCAAATTTCATTTCATCAAGATGTCGTCGAGTAGTAGACAACAGGGGACGCGGGGCTTTCTGCCCCCGAGAGCAGACTCCGTTTTGCAGGGCTGTCAATCTAGCAATGGTAGACTGTCTCAGCTGTTGGGCCTCGACAGAGGCCAGGGGTCACGAGAGCGGTCACGACAGGTAAATAATATTAAATTACATAAATTATATAAGTAACTTCTTAAATCTATATTACCAATCTTCAAATTTTTAGGACGACTCCACGTCTGAGGAGACAGAGGCTAGGGGTCCTCTTCAGACACCACAGGTTTCGGAGCCTGTTCCAGATCCTGCTTCGGATCCTCTTCAGGTTCCGGCACCGCAGGCTTCAGACCCTGCTTCAGAGCCTTCGACAGAGCCTGATGTGGAGCCGGCTCCACATTGGCGTTATTGGAGATCGGATTCCTGCACGGCCACAAGATCGGGTCGTTATTCGTCCGGTTGGCGATAGGTAAGTAAATCTATAACAAATCAATTTAGATATTTTAACACTTATATATGTACTAATTGAGAATCGTGTATTAGGTCTTGGTCCGATGACTCGTTCACGGGATAAGGACGCCACCGCTAGGTCAACGCTGTCCTGGGCCAGCTCATCCGTTGTCACTACCCCGGTCTAGTGAACGGATGGGCTGCTACGTCTTGGGACGATTATGCTACGGCCCAGGACATTACCTACGGCAACCACCAGGAGCATGTGCGGCATGAATTCATGGTAAGTAAATCGTCTATTCGTTAAATGCGAACCTATTATATGTTAAATACATTAACTTGTATATTTCTTCTTGTAGAAATATTACCGTTTGGGGGACGAGGCCCAGCTGGATCACGCTCGCCTGGTCTTCAACAACAACGCTAGGAAGCTCCTGACGCAGTCGATATCAACGGCTCGCATTCAAGCTACGAAGGCGTACTATAAGTTGCATCTAGACGAGGGTGAGCCGGGGCAGTTTAGGGATGTGGCGGACAAGTACTTGACGGAGGCACAGTACGCAGAGGTAAAATCTTTATTTTACTTTGCTTCATTATCCAATTTTGATCAATGTTTTCATCCAATAACAAATGTGTGCAGGTCAGCGTACCGTGGCTTGAGTCCTGTCCGGACGCCTACAGTTCCCTGTGTGCTCGTTGGGCGAGCCAGAGCTTCCAAGGCGTGTCGATGACCCGCCGACAGAGTCGAGGGACGGACGGGAAACACCGTCCTGGCGGGGACGGCTACGTACGCCTTGCTAAACGGATGGTAAGTGATACTCGAATTTTATTCTAGTTAATTTCTATCGCTATCATTGTGCTAACACGTGTAGATAGGAGCGCGAGATCGGTCAGGAGCCGACCGCTATCTAAGTGTGGAGGAGGGGTCACATGGGAAGTGACCCCTCGCAGCCTGATCAACTGTCTTCTCAGATGGCGACGGAGACGTTGGTGAGTACTTTAGTTGACTTAATTGTATTCTCTTTAAAACTTCTGATCACTTTAATTTTCTGTATTTTTAGGAAAAGTATGGGGAGGAACTGCGGAGGCTTAGAGGCGACGATTATGATTGGCAGAACTCGCCGATCGTACCTGAAGCCACCTATGCAAGTGGTGGCGGTAAACCTCACGGCCAGTGAGTTCTGTTGTTTTTCATTTATTTTCATTAAATTCGAGACACAAAAATTTAATACTCTTACTTTGTTGTGTAGGTTGGCCATCTTCGATGGAGTAGTCGACTCGAGGGAGGCGCGGTCTTCCTCGAGGGCCTCTTCATCGTAGGGTGGATCTAGCAGGCGTGGCAGCGGAGATCTGGAGCTCTAGAGTGTCCAGGAGGAGCTCCAGAGGATGCAGGAAGCGTTGAGGCTCACGAACGAGAGGCAGGCAGCCGAGCTCCGGGCTAGGGATGAGTATCAATACTCGTACATGCTACAGTTGCAAGCTGCCATGCAGGTAAGTTCAGATCGTTATACTCAACGTTTCTAATATATGAATGACATGTATAATAATTTACTTCATATTTGCAGGCTATGGCCGCAGCACAGCCGACTGTCTTTCCTCAGTGGGCGCCGCCACCGATACAGCTACCACAGGGGCCGACGTCAAGAGCACAGGTATGAAATTTCTCATAATAGCTGCGACTAGTTAAACTTGCTCAAATTTAGTTGAATTTGATCAAACTTACTCAAACTTAGGGAAAACTAGTTAAACATCCTCAAACTAAGTAAAATATGGTACAACTTACTCAACCATAGTCAAATATGAGCAAACTTACTCAAACATAGCCAAAATTAGTTGAATTAGCTCAAACACAAACACTACTAGTCCATACTTCTCAAACTTAGTAAAATATGAGCAAACTTACTCAAACATAGCAAAATTTAGCTAACTTGCTCAATTCTAACTTGTAATGAGTTTATTTAGTCATATACACATTTGTGAACTTCTAATTTGTCTAACTATACATGTACATCACAGGGATCGGCGACGCGGGCTCAGGAAACTCCATCCCCTCAGCAACCGGGCGTTTGGACTAGCGCGCGACGACTTCCTGGACTCCGCTGGCAGCGGTCAGGGTAGCGTAGGGTAGTGTGGCGTGCGTATAGTGTTTTTGTGCCTGCCTGTGATGTATTTTGATTGCCTGTGATCTAGCCATCGAGCCAGGGCTGGCCTCAAAGCCAAGGCAGGATTTTCTGTTTTTTTTTAAAAAAATTGCAAAGCTTATTGACGACGGTTTCTGGTACTTGGCCATCGTCAATAAACCATTGTTATTGACGACGGCAAAGTACCAGAAACCGTCGTCAATAAGCCATTGTTATTGACGACGGTTCAGACGTACTGCCGTCAATAAGTTGGCTTATTGACGACAACCAATCCCAGGCCGTCGTCAATAAGCTGCTGTAGCTTATTGACGGCAGCCAACTTTAGCTGAGCAGAACCCTGACCGTCGTCAATAAGCTGCTGTAGCTTATTGACGACAGCCAACTCTAGATGTCGTCAATAAGCGTATTGACGATGGTAACCGTCGTCAATAAGCTTATTGACGACTAATAATTGACGACATCCATAAACAGTCGTCTATAACTGTTTGCCGTCGTCAATAAGTTATTGACGATGGTACTGTGCTTATTGGCGACGGTTCTTGGCCGTCGTCTATTGTCGGGATTCCTGTAGTGCATACACATACATCACAGATGGTATAATATCATAGAAAAATAAAACTTACCTTCTTATCCGAGTGTCGGTGCGTCGTTACATAATTGTAAAAATGCATAAAGTAAAAACAATAAAATAAAAGTTAGCTTGCCACCTAGATTACATACTAACATCCCTATATAGGCTGCACTAATATGTGTCCTCACCGTAAAAATAGTTTTCAATAATAGGCCTATTTAATGTTGTACCAATCCCGATCCGGCTCTGATGCTAGTTGTGACAGAACCGTCCGAATTGCGGGACGACTCGTCATTTCAGAATCATCGGGTGTCAATTTAGCAAGCAAATGACCAATAGTACAACATAGGCAAGGTACTATATTACATGAATATAGTTAAGGTCTTGCAATAGTTCAAGTCCATAGTGTCATATGACATCAAAATAAAGAAAATTTATACAAAATATACGGAAGCATTCTCGCACTCAACGCCATTAGCCTAATTTGAAGCATGCCATCCCATAGACACGCTTCATCCTTCACGGGTCGTGCGATGGAGAGGCGGGAACCCAATCGATCATCCCTTCTGACGGGGGTTCACCCTCCCACACCTTGCCACAACAATCACAAAAGCCTCCTTGATAATCATCTACAACAAAAATTTAATCCATGAAGCCTGAGCAACTAATACTCAACAAGACTTACCATCATATTGTTTTTCGGTTCTCCATAACCGATTCTAGACCATGCAAGGCTCATGGGGCTGATTTTTATTTGCTGAAACAGCACTAGGATATGGATCATTATCTTCATGTTTTGGCAAAGTTATGTTGGTTCATTAGGAACATAAAGGTGTGCCAACCTATACTAATTCACGCATGGTTTGCATATAATATTAAAACAATTCAGCATCATATAAATAATTCATTTTCTTATTTCTTACTACGATATGATGAGATCACAAGTGTACTCATTAACCGTGAGGAACGGTAATTTAAATTGATTTATATCCTACTGGAGAAACCCAGTCACACGTCAGGTATGCCCTCCTGTGGAGTCGTACATGACAACCTTTCACAACAACACAATTAGAGTTGATTCAAATCTCCTCTCCCAGTCACCATAGCCATGCTCTCCCACATGAACCCAAAGAGGCGAGTTTAATGTCCAACAATCATTGTCATTGAGTTACATCGATTTGCTAGTTCCCATATAACTCGTATGTGATTAGTACAATTCAAATTTGATCAACTAAGTCACATTCGATTTAGTCCTCAACCGACACAAGCAAAGCTACCACACACAGGACCCATGTCTTGTTGCACACTAACTCCTCTTTGCTCAGTCTCCATTTAAATACCATGAACAAACCTATAAGTAATAATGAGATAATATTTCAAGCACCCTACAACTCGGGAACGGATTCTAATCCGCTCTACTTCTACCGATAGCTAGGAAAGTTAAGTATAGCGTAACGAGGCATTAATATCAATATAAAATAGCACATAATAGGATTATTCTGGGTTACATGCAGCTGGAGTTTATACGTAATGCACAATACACGACCTACAATCATGTGATACTAAAAGGAATTTTTTGAAATACTTGGGAGTGCACCGGGGCTTGCCTTGAACTTGTGGATTGGGAGCACATTCAAAAGAAAGGGTTGAGTTAGTCTCCAAAGTCGCCGCAGCACCTTCAATCACCATGTTGCCACCGTCGTTTCCTATGTTGAAATACATTGCAATGCACATATGATTATGCAATGTGATAGAAATTAAAGTGTTATGAAGATAAGTTTAATATTATGGTATTGTAATTAATTTACAACATATTTTCAGAGGGTAATAGCGTAACCAATTTAAATTTTTTAGTTGGACGTACCCTTTCCTTGTAAAAGATAATATCTTCTATTTCAATAATAATTGATATGACAATAACAGCATATAGTAGAACTTTATGTGAACGTCGAGCAATGCAGAATTATTACCAGATCAATGTCAGGGTCAGAGGTCCTATTTTGGTGTTTACATAACGACATAATCTAAAATAATTTCTATCACACTAGACCAATGATTAACAAAACAACTAATAATTGAAATATATCTTCAAAATAACTGTGACATTTATGCTACGAGAATGATCTTACAAGTTTTAATGTAGGTTACTACATTGTTCAGGAAGGTATTGACAAAATTTCAGTGTTTTTCATGCAATAAATAATTTATCATGATTAAAATGAGGAAAGGTACTATTAAATTAGTTTCTAATTAACCACACAGAATCATGGAGCTAAATTTGGTCTGAAAATAGGTATACTACAGGTGAACATGTGTGCAAAATATTATTATTTTTGGAGATATATATATATATATAGGGTAAAGATTTTTTTAATATGAATCATCTAAAATTAATAATAATTCCACACTACATGAACATGTTTATTTTTGCGTTCTATTGTGTATATCTTATTAATAGGGACCTAACAAAACTTTTTTCACATTTTTCTGACTTTTCTACAGTTTACTATGTATTTTACAAGTAGTAGCTAATTCTGAAATAAAGAAAAACGTGGGAAAATGAAAAACAGCTCTCGGCTGCTGGTGGGCTGCCCACGCCAGGCCCAGCCAGCACACAGGAGCTGAGCAGGAGCTCAAGCTCCTGGCCATGGCGGCCATGGCCGGAGGGCTCGGCGGAGTTTGCTCCGAGCGGCGGTGTGGTCAACGGATGAGATGAAAATGAAGAGCGTGGTGAGGACATCCTATGAGCTCCCATACAGCTTCAAAGGCCGAAGCTCGCCGGCGGCGAGGTGGTTTTTGGACGGACATCGGCGAGCTCTTGCGCGCGAAGCCAGAGGAATAGCGTGGGGGAGAGGAGCAGGGGCCCAGCCCCCCCCCCCCCCCGGTGGTGCTTGTCGTGCAAGCTGCCTAATGAAGAAGAAGACTCTTGTTTGACTTACAAGTAGGCCCGACTGGTGTTTTTTTTTTCTGTGTTGTCTCTTATAATTTTCAGGTAGGCTTTGGGTTTTCTGTTCTGCCCACCAATATGTAAGTAGACCTTCACCAGAACTAATAAAAAGAAAACAGGAACGCTAATTTTTAAACATCTAAAATTAACATCTCTTTTCGCCGGCCACGTGGTGCTTGCCGTGCAAGCTGCCTAATGAAGAAGAAGACTCTTGTTTGACTTACAAGTGGGCCAGACTGGTGCTTTGTTTTTTCTGTGCTGTCTCTTATAATTTTCGGGTACGTTGTTCGGCTTCGGGTTTTCTGTTCTGCCCACCATTAATATGTAAGTAGACCTTCTCCAGAACTAATAAAAAGAAAACAGGAATGCTATTTTTTAAACGTCTAAAATTAACATATCTTTTAAACCTACGTGCTAAGTTGTTAGATTGTTCTAAGATCATGCACCTGATGTATTTTATTTTTTCTGTTTGTAGTATTATGTACTGACTATATAAAAAATTATTAATGTATTGACCATATAAAAATTATTATTTATTAACTATAGAAACATTGTAAATTGTATCCGTTCAATCTAAATGCGACGACTCATGATGATAGGGTGAAAGAATATGCTAATTTCATACATCTGAATATTAACAACGCCTAAAAGAAAATACAATCAACATCAAGAATCCGGATCTTTCATCGGGGCCACCATAACACAAGCATGGTAATCATTCCCTAGATACAAATGCATGGTATAGTCATTGAGAGCGAGACAGACTATTATATTATTCCAGTTTATTTGCAAAGCCCCATGGTAAATTGTAATTCCTAGGAAGCACGAACATCACGAGGAGCCGCTTCTCTTCCATATCAGGAAACGACTCAACTAATCCCTAACAAACTGGCGTATCCGACGGGCTAGTGAATATTATGGTTTGTTTCGCGGGGAAACAACACACAAATTTAGAACATGCATATTTGACCTGGCTCTGCTTTGTAGTAGAGTAACTATACTCCAAAACTCTAAAACGGAGCTGCTTGTTGGGAGTTAAAGTTATATTGTACGCATTGCCATCTCTAGAAAGAAAGGAAGGGCGCTGGTGAGAAAAAGAACAAAACGTTTTTTTAACATATGGTAGTAGCAGGTAAACACATCTGAACTCCATGTCTAAGTTATTTTTGATGATTTTTGGAGTTACAAAAGTGATACTTCAACAAAATAAACTAAAACTCCATCAACCCATGAAGTTAGATTGGTGCATAAATTTTTAAAGTTGAGGTATTTGACTGGCTTCTGTCGGCTCTGAACCAGAGTTTAGAGCATGTAGTGGATTTTTTCAGATTAACCCTAATTACAGTTTGTAGCTTTTGCTCACCGGAATCACGCAAACGACATGGGCTGTGGAGGCCCATTAAATGAGAGTGGTGATGTTGGCCCGTGGCAGGACGACAGGCTGAGTCGATTGGGTAGGACCTGGTCCTACCATTTGCGGAATTTTCTTTATTTTTGGCACCCTACAAAACTCTTTAATATTAATAGTATCTAGAAAAAAATTATCGAAATAGACACCTGTCGTCCACGGGGTGGACGATTTGTCCACGTGGACAACTGTCTACTGGTGGTTCATATCACTTACGACCACCCACCAAGTAGTCGGGACGCACCGATCTAATATTTTCCACTTCTATCCTACCACGACCTCTGCTCGCCATTGTTTCAGTTCTCTCTTCGCTCACTCTCAGTTCATAATGGTGACTCTTGCGGAGTTGCGACTTTTATAGGGCGACTGTCGTCCACCTCGTGGACGACTCGTTTACTGGACGAGTCATCAACGTCGTGGACGAATCGTCCAACTCGTGGACGATTTTGAATCCTTCATCAGGAACACTTTGCTTATTTGTTGTTTGGTCTTTTGGTTTTAAAAGAGTTAATATTAAGGACACAAAGTAACGTGCAAAAAGTAGACATATAAATTAATTATCTTAAAAGATAGAGTGGAATAAAAATAAAAAATAAATGACACAGTACATCAACGCCTAGCACGCTTTCTACGTCCCCCCCTAGCAGCCCTAGGCCTAGAAGCTCCTGTCGGGGTTGCGTCCTGCACCGGCTGCGTCAGCTCCGGAGCTCCTTGCGTCTGAGGAAGCGTGTTCGTCATAGCATCGGCGACATATGCTTCCCAGTCGAAGGAGACTGCCAAATCCTGCTGCGTCGCATCAGAAACGTAAGACGGGTCCTTGAATCCTATAAAAATTATTATTTGTCATATTTATAAATAAATATTAATATTAATAATATGAATTAAACTAACACGTACCACTGCACCAGTTGGATGTCCCAACAATGTCATCGGGACGCGTAGGACGAACGTACCACGTTGAAGGCACTACATGGAAAATAGTCTACATTAATACGTTCAACATATTAGTAAAAATGAAAAGTCTTTCTATGTCGTACCTGGTGTCTGAACGGACGCTTGAGGTGGAACAGTCATCACTGATGCGAAGAACGGCTGCTGTACGGAGGAGTCTTGACAACAAGACTCTGTGCACGACAGAGATATGTTCTTCATGGCGTCGGCGATGTACTTATGCATTTTCTTCCAGACCATTGCGTTCTCATGTGCCGGGATGTGCAAGCCCAGCTCCACCCTTTCGACCATCGCCCTCGCATAGATCTCGCCCCTCCAAAGCATCTCAAACTGCAAACAGAAAAATATAAATAATATTAATTATAAGAAAACTTACGCAACTCTGAAAAGAGTAATACGAAACTTACCGCAACTAAAGTGTTACGACCTCTGTGTCGAGGGTAAGTGCCGGCAGTCGACGCGACGTGTGCCTCCGGCTCTGCTGGGACGTACGATACTTGCGTACGTGTACGGGAGACGTACCATCGTAGGTACTCCTCGTAGGACTTCGCGGCGAACGGGAACACATCCACGATTATGTGCTGAGGTGCCTCTACCCGTTGCTATACCCAAGCCTCCATACGAGGCCAGAAAATGGGTGTAGAGAAACCTTTCTGTATGTGCCTATGAGCAAAATATAACGTTAGTCAGAGATTAAAACTTATGTAAGTTAAATATAGAAATAAAGAAAACTAGTTACGTGTGTGCAGTAGGCGGAACTAGGAGGCCCCTAGGAATTGGGAAGACGTGCAGATGTCATACACGAGAGCTTTCCGTGTCCACCACACGTCCGCATATCTCGTGCACAATGACGACAAGCCAGCGGGTGCACGACGCTCCATAGCCTCGTACGAAAATGGAGTCCATACGACGCCGCTGTCCGCCTGTAGGCGTTGAAACGACATCGTAGACTCCGGGTAACCCCTGTGCACCGTGTCGTCAGCCCAAGTACACTGCAAATCAAAAAATATTATAACGAAACGATAGCTATGTTAAGAATGAATATATACGTATTACAAGTCAACATACCCTGCGTCGAGTCCACAATATGCCCATCATTGGCCTGTCCTCCTCGGTGTTCCCGTACAAGGCGTCGGCGTAGGGGTGACCTTCACCCTAGGTCGACCTATCGTGAACTGCTCGTACACACAGAGGATCAACAACAAAGGACACCCAGACAGTATGCTATCCGCCGTCACCTATGAACAACAGAAATATTAAAAGTCACGTCATTAGGGCATGTCAATTTAAGAAATATTTAAATAATTGTTGTTAGTAACTTACCTTTATACATGCTGTACAAAGACCTAGATACATAGACGCTAGCACAGCTGAGCCCCAACTGTACTGCGGAACTGCATGAGGGGGTCTGCCCGCTATCTCTCTAGCGAAGTAGATAAGGCACTTGTCGACCGTGTCTCCGTGTGAGTTGGTGAACGGGATCCACCCGAAAATCCGCAGAAGGTACGCCTCCAGGTGTCTAGAGATAATGTACTCATCCGCGTCCGGGTGGATGTTCTCGGGCTGAAAGGAACAAAAAAATATGTATTATTACAATTATTACTCATGAAGGCATATTATACATAAAATCCAACTAAACTTACCTCGTACTGCTGCAACAAAGTCTTCGGCGGACCATGCTCTTGTTTGTCTTTGATCGGTCTCACCGGACCGTGCCTCTGAGTGTACCTCGGGTGTAGTATGACGCTAGCGAAAACGGGCATGTAGGTCCTCACGCCAGTCGTCCGAGAAGTCTGACCTACAAACGGCCTGCCCTGCGAGCGGAAGGCCTAACAAATACAACACGTCCTGGAGCATGACAGTCATCTCCCCACAAGGCATGTGGAAAGTGTGTGTCTCCGGTCTCCATCGGTCGACCAACACAGCAAGTAGGGAATGGTTGTAGGTTAGTCGTGTGGACTTTTCTTTAGATCATTCCATTACCTGGGGCTCCAACATCCTACACAGCGGTAGGAGCCCCGCTGCACTCAACCTGCAATACACAATATCAAATTAATACCAAATAATCTAATAATATTTTAACTATTTAATTATAAACATTCGTACATGTTAATACACCTATCGTCCAGGTGTAACAACGTCTTCGACACCCTTGGCCTCAACGTGGTAAGTTTGACTCCTCAAACACTGCTCAAGTACGAGCAGTGTCGACATCGAACTGAGCGTCCAAGAGCTCGTTAGTGCCACTATCACCTGTAGCCATGGCTGCAAGTTTAAAATATATTAAATTGTAGTCATTCATACGTAGGGTTCATCAGTTGCTGGTAAATAAAATAATTTTTGTAGGTATGAAAAAATATGAACATATGTAACTTCTTAACCAATGTTATTGTTCTTAAACAACAAAATCCGTAATACATGATGAGGTTACATCGAAAAGATTGCCATGAAGAAATCTGACTAAAAACAAATTATTGATCATCCCACCAAGAGTGACGACCACGAGGACGTTTTCCATCATGCGGATTTCCTGAAGGTCCCGCTTCTGCTGCTCCCGTAACATTACGCCGAACGCAATTCTTGTAACTATGGCCAACTTCGTTATAGTTGCTACATCTCACTTGTTGCCACGATGAGCACTCGTCCATATCATTTCTTATACGTCTCGTTTTACGCCGGCCACGAGTCTGCTTCAACCTCAGATAATCAGAGCCTCTTTCAAATTCTGGTCCAGAATCATTGATGAATGCACCAAAAATCCAGTAACCAAATATCTCCGCGTGTCAGGTTGTGTGCAAAGTCTCTTTAAAAAGTACTGTGACACATATATAGTTGGAGATAATTGACTCCAACTGCAGGCAGCAATGACATGAGAACGAGGCCTATGTAGGAGCTTTGGCTTCATACATGTACATATGGTCAAGTTCTCACGAAGAACACACTCATGCACAGTCCGTTCACTCGTGGCACAACGTCTGCCTCTGTCTCTGCATGTGATCTCAAACATGTTCTGCAAAGTTCCAGTTTGTTTGACACTATGTAAGTCAGCCTTTTTAATCTTCTCGTCCATGTAGCCACAAAAAAAAATTGAGAATACTAAATTAGGATCAGCCATCAATAGAGAAGCTTTTGCAAAACGCTCACGAAAGTACTTCACCGTTCCATTCAAGATTCGTCAACAGTACCAATCAGTGGTAAAACTCTTGACTTATGTAGGACAAAGTTGTAGACCTATACGAAACTTGCATTAATTTGTAGTACTACTAATTTTAATAATAATTAAAAGTTGTAGAACTATACAAAACTTAAATTAATTTGTAATACTACTAATTTTATGAATAAGTAAAAGTAACACAAATAGTTACATACCTTGGCTAAATTAGTTGTCATAATTCCATACCTAGTACCGTGTGTGTCATATAACAATGACTATTTCTCATTCGGATCATTATGAATCCAATGTGAGAAACATATTATAGATGATCCAACCTTACGAGATATAGTATGTTCGGTTAAAGGAACGATGGAGAGTGGTTCAGAGGTGTCTTCATTACTATCCCGTCCATGTACCTCCTCGGTTTGTTTCTTTGTTATCTCATCAAGACGACGCCACAAAGCATTGAACTTCCTCTCTTGATTCTGACTACAGAGACACTTAAACATGTTCATCAGTTGTTTGTTCTTGAAGTGACTGTAAAAATTTGTACCCAAGTGCCTCATACACCACCTTGATTCTATATCCGGGCAAACTGGTGGGAGACAGCTCTCTGCGCAGCCGTATTTTATATCTGTTATTGCCTTCAACAAACCAACATGATGATCATGTATGACACATACATTTTCTGGGCCTTGCACTACATCAACTCTAACCCGTTTCAGAAACCAGTACCAACTGTCAGCATTTTCACTCTCCACAAATTCAAAGCCACGGGTAAAATTTGATTATCACCATCAACTCCAATAGCTATTAGAATTTGATCGTTGTACTTTTCGGTTAGGAAAGTACCATCCATACACAGAATAGGCCTACAATATCAAAATGTGTTTATGCATTGACCTAGTGAAAAGAATGCATAGTGAAGAATAAGTTTCCCAGTAAGCCCGGGGTTTGGAACATCCACGATATCAACAGCTGTGCCAACATTTCAACTTCTTATTGTATGAAGTAACTTTGGAAGATTATCATAAGATGCTTCATAAGTACCAAATCATGCCTCAATAACCTTCTGTTTCGCCTTCCAAGCTTTGGAGTAGCTTATTGTATAATTAAAATTTTGCTCAATTATGTTGATAATAGATTTAGTCTCAAAAGAAATATTATCAACCACATGAGCATACATGTGATTTACAACAAACTGCGATGTAAGAGCAGTATTGCATTTCTCAAAATGTTGCAACTCGCACGCATGACCAATCACAATAGAACACTTCCAAGAGCCACTCCATTTCTCTGCATATTCTTGAACACGAAATGGACAACTTGTTGATAAGCATCGGAGATCATAAAGTTTCTTAGTGGATCGAGAAATCTTAAATAATCTCTTTACTGAAAGGAATCAGTATTTAATAGCATCTTGTAATGCTTCTTTACTTTTGAAAAGAGACTTCGCTGTTATAATATGTGGTCCTTCTGTCCAAATGTTCTAAATACATTCCAAAAGCAAATAAGGATGGAATATCCCACATAGAAAAATTAGAGAGCAATACCAATTTATTAGTGGAACTCTTTTTCATTTGTGGAATACATGAGAGAAGCATGGGCTAGAGTCATACATAAATCACAAGCATGCGTGCACGTATTTGTGTATTTTCTCGTGATTGTTGCACGACTTGTGACATGCCTACTGACGTGAAAATTCTCCTCTTTCTTTGATGAGCCTGACACATTGTTGTAGCAACTATTATCACACTGCAAGAATTTGAACGGCGAAGCAATTAGAAAACGAGCGCACACATCATTAGTTTTTCGCACAAGCGTTTTCAAAAAGAAAAAGAAACTCTTGTTCAAATCTCATGACCAGGTTTCGTATATGTTACTCGTTAATCTATGCACTTATCGAGTTGACTAATAAGCTGTACAGCTAATAGCCAATTATGCATGTATACTGATGATCAATCACTGATGTCATAGTTATACTATTTCGTCAGGAATCAAGAATCTCATGTGTGCCCAGCCGCCGCCCACCCGCCTCTCAGCTTCCTGCCGCCCCAGCCCTGCAGCCGCCGCCCACCCGCCTCTCAGCTTCCTGCCGCCCCAGCCCTGCAGCCGCCGCCCACCTGCCGCCCGGCCGCCGCCCAGCGCCCAGCTGCCACCCAGCAGCCGCCGCCCACCCGCCGCCCACCCGCCGCCCAGCACCCGCCGCCCACCCGCCTCCCAGCTTCCTGCAGCAACCGCCCAGCCGCCTCCACCCGACCTGCAGCCGCCGACCAACCGCCACCCACAGGATTCGATCCAGGAGCCGGGCGCGAGAGGATGCAACGAGGGAGAGAATCAGGGTTGGGAGATCGTACCTCGCACGAGTGCTGCGGTGTCTCCGAGTCTCTGCAGCCACTGGGAGAGAGGAAAGAGAGGAACAGGGCCCGGTGGCAAAAGCAGGTAATATTCCCGAAGGTTGAAGCCCACGTATGAATCAGGGGACCGATTCTCTCTGCAGAACACCTTTTCGGTGGTTCGAACTCCCCAGTTCAATTTTTGGAATCGTTTCAGTTGGTTTCAGTATAGAAACATTTCACGTTTTCGCTGTTTGGTACGGTTCCAACAGATTCAGGTGAGAAACATAAGCGTTTCTACTAGCCAAACGCCCCTAATGCAACTTTAATTTATCAGAATTTATTGTGTTTAATTTTACGAGTCATTTTTTGAAGAGAAATTATGTTTCAGTTTCTACAGTCTAATTCTACTGCAATAGATACAGTTTTATTGTTGTCAGTTATTAGAGCATAATTGTTTTGCTTGAATATAGATAATTACCTTTAGTTACTATTCCGTCTTTAAATAGAGAGTGAACCTTCATGCTGAGATAGAATATAAAATATCTATTCTACGGTTTTGTACGTCTACTCCGGACCTCTCCATCCCTCTCACCAGCGTGTCTCTAAAGGGAGAGTAGTGTCTCCGGAACCTCACCCCGTTGAAAAATCTGTATGGATTAGGACGAATCAAGTTTTTGGGTAGCATTTGCATGACTACTCAACAGAAGATTTGCGTCCTTCTACGGCCTTCTTCTCCTCCGCAACTTATCAACTTTCAAGTCGGAGACATTTTCACTATAAGTGAAGATGAGTTTTCTATGCACGAATGAGATAGATATAATCTTCTTTAAATGTATATTATTGCTCATGTTTTGTGGGCTATCTATTATGCGTATTGTTACAGTTTTAGGAATCCATTTTATCTCTAAAATGTATTGTTCACTAATAATAAAAAAAACTGATAGACTCAAGTTCACCTTCTTCTCTAAAGTATGGTCGCAAATCTGAAATGTTAAATGTGGGACTAACTACAAAATCGGGAGGCAACTCGAGCTTATATGCATTGTCATTAATATTTTCTACAATCTTAAAAGGACCAACAGCTCGTGGCATAAGTTTGAATTCTCTCAAGTGAGGGCATCGTTCTTTTATCAAACTTAACCACACCCAATCCCCCGGTACAAGTTTTACTTCTTTTCTACCTTTACTACCAATAATTCTATACTTCTCATTCGTCCTTTCAATACTTCTCTTTCTAGTTCCATGCATCTTAAGAATGAATTCAGATTGTTGTGTACCATCCAGATTTATAGTTTCAGAAGGCAAAGGTAATAAATCAATAGGAGCACGGGGATGTAAACCATACAGTACCTGGAATGGACGTACCTTTGTAGTCGAGTGAACGGAACTGTTGTAAGCAAATTCAATATGTGGTAAACACTCCTACCAATCCTTTAAATTTGCTTTCAAAACAGCCTGCAACATAGTTGATAAAGTACAATTAACTACCTCAGTTTGTCCATCGGTTTGTGGGTGACATGTAGTTGAACAGAAGCTTGGTTCCCAATCTATACCACAAAGTTCTCCAAAAATGACTTAAAAATTTTGCATCACGATCAGAAATAATGGTATTTGGCACACCATGTAAACATACAATATCTGTCATAAACAAATCAGCAATGTGTGAGGCATTATCATTCTTATGACAAGGTATAAAACTTCCAATTTTGGAGAAACAATCAAGAACCACCAAAATATTATCCCTCCTCCTCTTAGTGCTAGGCAATCCCAAAACGAAATCCATGGAAATATCCTCCCAAGGTGCACTAGGAACAGGAAGAGGCCTACAAAGAACATGTGGGTTAAGTCGAGACATGACTTTATTGCAAGTAGTACATCGTGACACGTAGCTCTCGACATCACACCTCATCTTTGGCCAAAAGAAGTGTGTGGCCGGCACGTCTAAAGTTTTCTTCACGCTGAAATGACCCATCAAACCTCCTCCATGTGCCTCCTGCAAAAGCATTAGGCGAACGGAGCTAGCTAGAATGCATAGCTTGTTAGCATGATAGAGGAGACCTTCCTGCAGCACATATTTATTCCAAGTTCTTCCTTCTCTAATTTTCAAAAACATCTTTGAAGTCTAATTCAGTAGGATATAATGGTTTTATTGTTTCTAAACCAAAGATTTATGATCAAGTTGGGACAACATGGTATATCTTCTAGATAATGCATCTGCAATGACATTTTCATTCCTTTCATTATGCTTAATGGTATAAGGAAATAACTCTATGAACTCAATTCATTTAGCATGTCGTTTATTCAGATTGGTTTGACACTTAAGATACTTCAAAGATCCATGATCATAATGTATAACAAACTCCTTAGACCAAAAACAAAGTTGCCAAGTTTATAAAACTTGCACTCAGGCATACAATTCCTTATCATAAGTAGAATAACTCAGAGAAAGACCATGCAGATTTTCACTAAAAAATGCAACGGGTTTACCTCCTTGTATAATAACTCCTCTAATAGCAATGCAGCTTGCATCCCATTCTAGCTCAAGTGTCTTATAAAAATCAGAAAGTTGCAGCAATGGTGCTTGTGTAAGCTTTGATTTGAAAACATCAAAAGATTGTTGCTGCTGTTCAAACCATGTAAACGGCACTTCCTTCTTCGTTAGTTCATGGAGAGGTGCTGCAATGGTGCTGAAATCCCACACAAAGCGGCGATAAAAACCTGCAAGACCAAGAAAACAATGCACTTTGTGATGGTCGTTGGAGTTGGCCAGCTAGTAATTGCCACAATTTTTGCCTTATCCACCTTAATTCCCTATGATGAGACAACATATACAAGAAAGGAGACTCGATTACTGAAAAAGGCGCACTTTTCGAGGTTACCAAACAAACGTGCATCTTTCGAGATAATAAAAACAACACGCAGATGATCAAGGTGTTCGTCATATGATCTGATGTAAATGAGGATATTATCAAAGTAAACCACCACAAATTTTCCAATAAAAGCACGTAAAACCTCGTTCATTAATCGCATAAAAGTTATAGGTGCATTAGTTAACCCGAAAGGCATAACTAACCACTCACAAAGTCCAAAGTTGGTTTTAAATGCAGTCTTCCATTTATCTCCTAAAGCCATTCTTATTTGGTGGTAACCACTACGCAAGTCTACTTTTTTAAGAATAACAGCACCACTCAATTCATCAAGCATGTCATCTAAGCGAGGAATAGGATAATGATATCGAATGGTGCTGTTATTAATTGCTTTACAATCAACAGACATGCGCCAGCTACCATGTTTCTTAGGAACAAAAAATAACAGGAATGGAACAAGGGTTAAAGCTTTCACGAATGTACCCTCGGTCCAAAAGATCTTGAACTTATCGATGAATTTCCCTTGTCTCTTCTGGATTTGCCCTGTACAATGCTTGATTTGGCAAACTTGTTCCTAGAATCAAACCATTTTTATGTTCGATTCCCATCATTTGCGGTAACCCTGGGTGTATCTCGGGGTGGGGAAACATCTGCAAACTCCTGCAAAAAGTTAGCAACAGCAGGGGGTGATGCAATAGACAATTCATGAATTGAAAACCTGGTTTTTTGCATACTAAAGCATAGCACATACCCTTAGTCTCAAATAAATCAGCAAGGTCGGATTTAGTCGTGAGCAAGGAAGGCAATTTTAACTTAATTACATGCTATTTTTCAGAGTCTAAAGACTTTGTCGCCTTATCATCACGTGTTTTACTTTTCTCAAATTGCACAATTTCCGCAGGAGTCAAAGGAAGCAACGTGATTTTATTTTCTTTATGCATGAGAGTATATTTATTAATTCTACCATGATGAGTAGCAACCGTATTAAATTCCCAAGGACGTCTCAACAAAAAAGAACAAACATCCATAGGGACGACAAATAAATCAGCAAAGTCATGGTAATAACTGTCGGTATCCTGCAGACCGGGTACCCCCGCGTAGTGGATAAAAGACATCTTGGGCCTCGCCTCCCTGCTGAGGCGGGCCCCAGCGTAATCCACGTGCCCTTGGCCCCATGGTCAGCCCTGCGGCTGCCACGTGCACATGAACTCCAGAGCTGACACCTGCCCTGGGCTTCGGCCCGAGCCTCCCCGCTGAGGTGAGGTCCGGGGCTGCCACGTGTCCCCTGGCTCTGAGCCTCCTCCCCGCTGAGGTAAGGTCCGGGGCTGCCACGTGTCCTCTTGCTCCGAGACGCCTCCTCGCCGAGGACAGCTCCGGTGCAGACACAAGCCCTAGGCTCCGGCCCGAGCCTCCCCGCTGAGGTGAGGTCCGGGGCTGCCATGTATCCCCTGGCTCCGAGCCGCCTCCCCGCTGAGGACAGCTCCGGTGCAGACACGTGCCCTGGGCTCCGAGCCGAGCCTCCCTGCTGAGGTGAGGTCCGTAGCTGCCATGTGTGCCCTAGCTCCGAACCCGTCGATAAGAGCTCCAGAGCCGCCATGTGCCACACGATCCGTCGTGGGCCGTGGGTCAACGAAGTCGAGAAGGAAATGCGCTGTCAGGATTTGCATTCAAGGCTCACGCCTTCCCTAGAAGCATGGCGTACTGTGCATGCCTCCTTCCCTTGCCCGTTCGCTATTATGGTGACAAGACAGGACGGCAAGGCGTGACAGCAGTATAGTGCCGCCCAACTGAACGAAGCCGCCCAAGCAGGGCGAGAAGACGCGGCAACAAGACGGCGTCTTCATCATCACCTGACACATGGTCAAGGGCGATCAGCGCACCGAACGGGTGTACTTAACTCTCCCGCCAGCTACTCTACTCATAGGACGAAGCCCTAGATCGTGTATAGGGTTCACTTAGCTCTGGGGCCACCCGTCGGGCCCTAGGCCTCATTGTAACCACCATGTCCTTGAGCTATAAAAGGACCGGGGTGACCACCCTGCTGAGGGTTCCACGATTTCGCATCCTACATTCCACAACGCCATGCACACAAGCTCAAGCAATAGAACAAGCACTCCCGTGGATGTAGGGTATTACGCTCCGGCGGCCCGAACCACGTAAATCTTGGTGTTCATCCGCTCTCTCGAGCCCAGGTCGCGTAGGGCGCCAAGCCCCCTCCGGAAAAAATGAACCTGGTGGGCTGCTTCCGAGCAGGTTGGGAGGACTGTCGCAGCTCACACTCCGACATTTGGCACGCCAGGTAGGGGGGGGGGCTTTCCACGCTCTCCACGCGACCATGGTGAACATCACTTCTCATGGCAAGCCTTCTTGCCCAGCTCGCCGTTGTCTCCAGACGTGAGACAACGAGGCTACCTCTCACTCCAGGGCGGGCAGGTCTGGCCAGGCCGGCGGTCAGACGACCGGCGTGCCACAGGCGCTCCCAGCACCAAAATCCGGCCGAACCGGCGACCAGAACGCTGAGCCCCTGAGGCGCCCGTGGTGCCCAGGTCGGGACGGGCCGGCAACCGCACAGATGGTGTGCCATCGGCGCTCACACCACCAGCTGCCACTTCCTCTCAGCCACCCTCTGCTTCGGAAGTGACGACAGCACCGCCACGGCCGAGCCCAGAAAGCATACTAGATGCAGCACGCGCTCTGCTCCACATCCCTCCGGGTGAGGGTGCCACCCCCGAGGTGGTAGAACAGTGGCGACATGATGTCGACCATCTTGTCACCGTGGCCATGAACTCTCCTGCCTACAGGAGGCAGCGGGCCGAACCCTCACTGGCCCAGTCGCGTACGCCGACGGTGGCCCATGAGGTATCAGTCCCACGCGCGGCAGATGCAGCCAACCTCAGGGTCAAGCTGAAGCGCTGACTCACAAGCGAAGATGGCCGCACCACCATTGGGCGACACTGCAAGAGGCGTCACAACCTCGAAGGAGAGTACCGCTCTCCAAGCGCCGTACCGGCGGGCCGCGCTCTGCCTACTCCTGTCTCCCCGGGGGCAGTAGGGGGCTGCATGGCGCTAGCCCTGCACCTGCGTATGGTGGTCTGGCCACTCAAGTTCCGGCCCCACCTACCAGAAAAATACGACGGGACAGTCAATTCCGCGGAGTTCCTGCAGATCTACTCCACCTCCATCCTAGCTGCAGAAGGGGATGAGGCCATCATGGCCAACTACTTCCCCGTGGCCCTGACCTGCACAACATGGTCATGGCTTATGAACCTTCCCCCAGGATCCATCAAGTCCTGGAAAGAGTTGTGCTGGAGATTCACGGCCACCTTCGGGAGTTCCTACACGCGCCTCAGCACCGAGCTTAACCTCCATGTCATGCGTCAGCATGATGGGGAGTCACTGCTGTCCTTCATCCAGTGGTTCTCCCAGATCAAGAACACCATCCCCCCGCATCTCCAACGCCTACATCGTCATCGCCTTCCGGCAAGGTGTCCGCGACAAGAAGATGCTCGAGAAGTTAGCTATGCACGACGTGCAAGACGTCTCAGAGCTCTTCAGCCTGGCCGACAAATGTGCCAGGGCGGCGGAAGGCCGAGACTGGCACTTGCGACCTGCCTCCGTGGCGGGGAGTGCCGGAGAAGCTGCAGCTCCGCGCAGCTGCAAGAAGAACAAGGCCAGAGGCAGGAACAAGCCTCTGGCCGGGGTGTCCACCGCCACCATGGCAGTGGCCGGTGGGGGCCAAGCCCCGTGCTCCGACAAGCGCCCGCGACAGTCGTCTACCAACGACGAGAGCCAGTGGTGCCCGATGCACAACACCAGCAGCCACGGTTATAACGACTGCCACGAGACCAAGAAGCTTGTGGAACGCTTCCGTGAGCTGCAACAACAGCGGCAGCGCCAAGGAGGTGTACCCTCCCGCCAACGGGAGGGAAACAAAAGGCCGAACCCGAGGCCAACGCTGAGCAGGAGATGGAGTATCAAGACGTCCAGAGGGCATTGAAAGCCGTCTGCGGACACTCCGACTCAAGTGCCGACAGCTAGCGACGTAAGGCTCTCCACGTCTAGCCAGACGTTCCCCCTCCCCCCTGTCGTGCGACAAGGGAAACACTCTCTTACACTGGTGTAGGGGGCAAGGCCGCCCTCTCCCCAGAACACACCAAGGGCTCACCCGACGTCCAGACATACGACGAAGCCACGCAGGACGATCACCTGCATAAGGAAATCGACCTCGTCGACGAGGCAACATGGCTAGAGGTTGCTCGAAATGCGCTATATCGCAAAACGCTCTGGCAATGGTACGCGCAGAGTAGACAGCCTAAGGTAGAGCCACCTGGTGCCTTAGTTAATACTTTCTCGAAGAGGGGTGACAAACCCTCCCCCAGCTGGGGGGGGGGGGGTCCCTCCCGACCAGCACAAGTATGACGCTCCAGGTGCACCCGCTTAGCCACAAGGGATGGGTACCTCTACCCAGACCGCAGAACATAGAACACCTATGTAAGTTCTGCCCTTAGCGCAGTGGTAGGATATTTTTTTCTCTTTCTTTATAAAGGTGTCATGGTGTCTAGGAACAGCGCTTAGAACAGCTAAGCCCCGGAGTGATCCTGCTACTCTTGTCATCCAGGGAGGGTCGCTGCCTTCTTACACGGCCTGTTTTCTCATATCACCCAAAGGAAGTCTGAAATAAGAAAAAATTATTCTACCCTGCGTACCTTTTTTAGAATTTGTGCTAGCTCATACATATCAGCTGTAAACGGCATGTCCGGAGCTTGTTCTACACACTTGTCCTAGGTCTCGTGCCACTGGAAGATCTCCTTGCTGAAAGGTTAACGCCCGCGGGGAGATCCAGAGTGTGTAGCTGTGGGGACCACCCCGTGGTTCGCCCACTCCGGTAACGCAGAGGGTGGTGCCGTGCGACGCGGCACCCAACAGCACACAAGAAAAGATTAAGAACGACATACAAACTTTTATTTGACATAAAAACACAGCGGAAGTCTTTTACAAACTTATTTATACATTGAAAGTATTATACATAACTAGTCTCTCATCATTACTAAGCGAAAATGCAGCCGTCCAGCCCGGGGATGCTACACACTAGCAACACTCACACCACGATCATGGCGGCGTGCAGGGCTCTAGCTCGGCCGTGCACCCCGACGGGGGCATCGCCTCGTCCTCGAACCCCTCCTCATAACTCTCACCTGCACACAGCTCAAATATTGCAACCGTGAGCACGATGGCTCAGCAAGGCTTAACCGACAACCCTAGTCATGGAACTCTACATGCAGGGATGTGTAATATAGGAAAAAGACTTTGCAATAAGGACACGTCTACATGTTAATCCTTACTTTCAGTTTTATAGCAGCAGTTTAATGAGCCTTAGGCAGCCCTCACATCAGAAGTCCACAATCAAACAAGAAACGCTTTCCTCCGATGTGGTGATGCCCAAAGTGGAAGATAAACTTAATGAGCTCTACATCTACAGAATACATGGTTTCAAGACATTAATAGTTTAACACAGCATAATATCATTCCTCTGGCTTCTTTCACTTCTTACTACGTCACAGAACAGTGAACAAGCGGTACTCAAATAACCGCGAGGGACCGTGATTGCAATGTGAAGACACCCATACAACACTTCACATACACCCACATTCAAAAGTATTGTGCCACACACCTTCCTACTCTGTTGTATGCAACAACCTTTCAAAGGAAACTCAAATGCCGAACCGGTTCATCCATAACGGGCAGGAGGTCCTCGCGTGGAGCGTGTTTGTGCCCACCGGCAGATTTACACCTTGCTACCCTCAACCCACTCCTATAAAACGGTTGGGTAAGCCTCGGCACCCAAGTTAACCAATTACATTGGTTTCCTGCTTATGTCAGTATGCCATCCGGTACTGTTCGATACTTGTCCAGCAGGCCCGCACACGACTCGGTCCACAATCGACACCAACAGGGTTACGCACGTGAGACCTCCGCTCACTGCATCCTATCCCCCCCCCCCCCCCCCCCCCCGCTGGGTCTCAATTTCACATTCTTAGTCCATTCTCTACTTTTTTTTTTCAAACCGTGTGATAAAATCTTACCTCGCGAGTAGATTCGAACTACTCGGCTTCTAGCGAGATCCTAAGAACATTAGCATATGACATTCTCTACTCATCGAGTTTGTAAACAACCCAACCCTTCATAGGATTTAAAGTCATGCAAGTGGGGTTTCAAACACCTTAACTCTAATGCAACCATTCAACCTAGACATAAGTTATATAAATGAAAAACTTTGTAAAAGGTAAATAAATGCAAACCGAGGCTTGCCTGGTTGCGAGTCAAAGTGTGACATCCTGGCTCCCGGCTTAATAGGATTGATAGAGTACTCATACCATCAAGGTATACCTTCTTTTCCGGAAGCCCACCCGCAAAGGACTCCGGTGTTAAGTGTGCTTGGCCCGGAGAAATTTGGGGATGCGTGACCGACCTGGAAGTTCTTCCCGAGTGCGCACGAGTGAGGACAAAGTGCACGAAAAAGACTAGTGCTGGAATGTGGGGCTAGTCTATGATCCTAGAGAACCACCACAAATGGTATCAGAGTCGAGCCTCGCAGTTTCACGGGTGCGTACGGGTCGGTGAGAAGGATACGGTACCGTACGGGTCAGGGACGTGGGTACGTATGCATGACACGTGGGTCCTCTGTATGGGACACGGTATGGTACGTATGCTGCTAACAGGACGTACAGTATGCATATGCCGGTACTGAACGTATAGACGTGGCTAAGAGGAGACGTTCCTGTCTTGGCGTTGACTGACAAGGACGTCAGTCTTCTAAGGGGGTGGATTATGACATCATGGCTTCCGGCTTAATAGGATTGATAAAGTACTCATACCATCAAGGTATACCTTATTTTCTGGAAGCCCACCCGCAAAGGACTCCAGGGTTAAGCGTGCTTGGCCCAGAGAAATTTGGGGATGGGTGATCGACCGGGAAGTTCTTCCACACAGAAAAGACTAGTGCTGGTATGTGGGGCTAGTCTATGATCCTAGAGTTTTGCCACACAAAGGAGAAGTTAGCGTCAGGTGGGAGGACATCCAATGACTCTGGTGTGTCCTCAACTTTGGTCACTATATGAAATGTAGCAAAATATATGTATAAGTGCTAGTGAAGTATAAGAATTTCACTTCTATTCATATCTACTGCTATTTAGGTTACTTAATTGGCTTTGGGATTTTTCCAGTGGATACTAGATTCTATAAAGATGATCTGAGCAAAATTTGGAGAAATTTCATTGAATCTTGTGGTCTCCGAAATTCCCACAAGTACAAGGCTTCTCAGAATTTTGATCTCAAATCTGAAATTTTGACATGGCTAAAAGTGGAAGATCTAATTAGAGGAGGTTTCCCTGAGTCTAACAAAATTTGTTTCACCATTTTTGGAGCTACCTACAGTGAGAAATGAATTTTTGAAGTTGGACAGGATTTCTGCTAAGTTTCTGTTTAGAATTTGAATTTTCAAATAAAGTCTGAACTTTGGAAGACAATTTAGCCTAGCAAATTAACTCCAATGAAGCTCAAATTTTTTACAGGAGATTACTAATATTATGAAGAATCTTCTGCCCAAATTTGGGAATTTTTCATAGAGAATCCTACCAGAAATTAATTCCTAAAGCATTTAATAAAAATAACTCCACAGAAAATATTGGGCATTTCATAGCAAACAATTTATTCATCTGTGAAGTAATCCTTATGGATTCCAGCAAAGTTGGTCTCAACCTTTTTGGAGTTTTCTAAACAAAGTTATGGGCTTGCAAAGATTGGTCAATTTCTGGATTTAATTCTCCAAAGAAAATTCAAACGTGGGCCCCTCCTGGCAGGCTCTTCTTCAACCTCCTGACAGACACTCGCAGGCACCAAAAACTGGATCATGGCGCGCGCCGTTCTCCCTCGTTTCTCAACCAAATCGGCTCCTGTTTCTCTCTACACCATCCTTACATCGAGACCTAGCAGCCGGGCAAGGTCTCACCTCATGACAACAACCCGAAACATGTCGGCATCGGTGGGGCGGCTCGGTGGCGCGGCCTCGATGCATTCCGGCGTGTCCCTTGCCTCTTCCGATAAGCTAAGGTGCCGTACACCATCCCTAGATGTCGTAGAACAAGATGCTAACCCTAACCCAAGGCGAAAACGTCCGCAAATGGGAGCTCGACGGTGAACCGAACCGTTTTGGCTGCTGGCAGCGAATTTTCGTCGCCCGGGGTGGAGAAGGGACGGTTTGCTTCATGTCGGCATGTGAGGGTGCTAGTGTAGCTAGTTTCTGTGTCTAGGACCGGAGAACCGATGATCAAACGTGTGGAGAGAATTTCCCGAATTTGCTAACGTCGGGTCTTCACGTGCGCCGGCGGTAAAGCCCGAATTCCGGCTAGTCGGCAATAGTAAAGAGCAAAAGGACCCCGGGAGAGGCAGCTACACCTCGTGGTGCACCTTAAAGTCGCTTGGCTTGATCTGGAGGGGCGCGGGAGTGGCCAGGTGATGTGGAACCAAGAAGGGCGGCTTTGCTCTGTTTTCTTCCAGCGAGGAACGGCTCGGGCACGGCGAGGGAAGGTCGGGGACGAGCTGAGGAGCGGCGAAATTCGTCGAGGAGTCGCCGGCGCAGCTCCTAGGGGGATCAACCGGCGCTAGGGAGGACCTGAGGCTTCTGAATGGTGAGCACCGAGGTGGCTCAGTGTGTTTCTCGTGAGCGCCCAAGAGGCTGAGGAAGACTTCCGTTGGAGGCAGAGAAGAGAAGAAGTTCAATTGTGCTGCTTCTTTAGCTCTTGATCACCCACGCACGAGTTGCCTTCGGGACCAAATTGATGCAAGCAGCTCGGTGGAGCATCGGGCGGGGGTTCAGCTAGGAGCTGGCGCACGCTGGTGATCAATCGAGGGAAAACAGAGAAGTTGCTTCTGTGGGTGGCTGACTAGTGGGCCCCTCCCACCTAATTCTCCATTGATATTTTCCCTTTTGTCTCCAAATTAACTCCTTTGCTTCCTCCCAAAGTCATGGTTTAAAATGTTGAATTTAACTGAATTCATTTGAATTCTAGGGTGGAACTTGAATTGAGTTTGGGCATTTGAATTATAATTGGAATTTGAATCTCCCTCCTTCCATTACTCCAAAAGCATAGCAAACCAACTCAAATAATTTTGAATTTTTGAATGGATGCTAATTCAAATGTGGAGAACACATTTGTGGAACCAAATTAGCAAATTGAGGAAGTTCGGATTTGAAACTGAAATTTAAATTCAGATTCGAGGGCTTCCTCTTTTAATCCCAAACAAATAGTATAACCCCTCCAAATGAGCTGAAATTTTGGAGGTTGAATATTTGAAATATGAAGACCCATGTTATGAATTTAGATCTCCATGTTGGGAAGTTTTGGGGAAGTTTGAATCCTCCCTTTGAACTCACACCGTTATAGTTCAAAGTTTTAATTCCCCTCATTTTTCCTAAGTATGAATGTACTGAACTTCTTGCTACCACTTTTTGGGGATTTTACAGTAGCCTGCTAGGCCTAGTTCTGTACCCCTAGCGTGCACATCCTGCCTCCCCTGCGCTACAACTGAGTACTTGGGGGCCAGACAGAACACGCCTACACGGACAAGAGAAGTAACCAAACCCCGGACATTGCCCCATACTTTTTGTGCTTTCTTTCCATACCGCTCCGGCCGTGTGGCCAGTCATTTTTCCTTGTGTCCAATCGTAGAAAGGGTTGTGCTATCCTTGTACAGGCGGGTCTGCTTAAAGTACCTGTGGTGTACTCGGGGTCCTGTGGTTGTCTCGTTGCTCGGGTCCCTATGGCGCCGAATGGTCCCTCCCCAAAAAGCTTACGCCAGCGGGAGGTCCAGTGGCGTAGCCTACTATACCTGGTTCCGTACCCTTAGCGTGTGTACCCTGCCTCCCCAGAGCTACAGCTCGGTACCGGGGAGCCAGACGGCTCATACCCCCAAGCAAAGTCTTGATCGTAACATAGGGATCTTTTGTTGTATCATTTCCTGGGGTTCTTATGGCGCCTAATGGCCCTCCCCCGAAAAGCTTACACCAGAGGGAGGTCCAGGCGTAGCCTGCTATGCCTGGTTGTGTACCCTAAGCGTGTGTACCCTGCCTCTCCAGCGCTACAGCTTGGTACCAGAGAACCGGATGGCTCATACCCCTGGGCAAGGCTTTAACCATAGCCCGGATGACCCACATCGAATTACCCAAGCCCCGCAGCTTAACTGAGGATAGTAAGCCACAGCAAAGCTACCAAACAAGGAAGAGTGTCCAGAGAGCACGACTACTCCTTCTTTCTGCCATGGCTGCAGGTCCGCACAGGTCCTTGGAGTTTCGGACCTCCCATGGGGCCCGATGCTGTCCTGCCTCATCCAGTGGTAGGTGCGCCCCAACACAAGGGCAACGCCTACCAAGGGGCCATCACGGTGAACCACGCGGGCAGGATGTCGGACCACTGCAGCAGCGAGCAGAAGACTCGGAGCACTAGCTACGACAAGCTGAAGACAAGGGCCAAACTCCCCACGTGTCCTTACACTGCTGGGGACCCGGAAGGAGTGGTAGCCACACTACCGGAGTGCCCTAGGTCCTTATGCTGCTAACGACCCGAAGGAGCAAGCTCGAGACCTCGGCAAAGAGCTATCGACGCTGAATAAGTCATTCCGGACCTTTGTGCCGCCAAGGGTCTGAAGTAAACATCAACAACATAAGACTTGAAATAAAAAGTCTTCGACAACAGCAGAGCTCTGGCATACACAGGAGGATACAAGGCAAGCGGGAGTCCTAGGAGCTATCGTAGAACCTAGTGGAATGAATCAAGCGAGAGTACCTAGACCTGTTGATCAAACTAGAGCTAGTATTTCAAAAAAAAATCGTATAGAAAGTAAAGTGAAGTTCAGTTCCATGTCGGTATATTCATCGGTATCTTCCAGAATTAAAGAAAGTAGGACTATTTCCAGATAAAGTTGTTAGAGCAAGGTCCTGTAAAGAGGAAACCTGTGAAATTAATAATTTCCTTTTTAATAGAAAAATTTCATATAAGGATAAAAATCTGGTTTTTAGATAAATGCTTATCATTTATAGCCCCTCAGGGTTATAAATGCTATGAAAATAGAGCCTATTTAGACGGGGAAATTCTGAGGAAGAGAAGAGGGTGGGTTGGGTTGAAAAAACAAAACCTGAAAACGAGGCCGAGGAAGAGAAGGAGGACGATGGATTAACTGAAAAGCAGAGGCTATGGGTAAATAAAATAAAACAAATAATAATATAATATGTTACAATAATTTTCTAAAAAGACATACATCAAGAGAAGGTTCTCGCGTTGGAAGCTCTTTGATGAAGCACAAAAATCGTGAATTTAACTCAGTTCGGAGGAACTAAAGGGTCGACTCCCGTATCATTTGTGAAAACCAGGCAAGCCTTTTTCCTAAGTCCAATACGAGCTCCTTGGCCAGTACGAGCTCCCGCGCTGGAACCTAGCAGCTACAAGTCAGGTGGCTTCCTCCACGGAAGACTTCGTCGCCCCCGATAGCTCTGCGTTGTGGCCCTGCACCACAGGTTCTAGGGAGATGTTGGGGTCGCAGCTCCGAAGGCAAGTAAGCACATGACATGCCACCATCTGATCCAGAGCTTTGCCTTCGGCCTCCAGATGCTCCCCCACGACATTCTCCAGCGTCAGGAGCTTCTCTCCAGCTGAGTCCAGGGCAAGGAGCATCTGGCTCACCTCCTGGACCGACCCTCCGGGGCGCAAGGGGCCGAAGCTGAAGGGTTCTAGGGCCGCCTCTGCGCGGCTGAGGAAGTCCCACACCTTCTCTGCCTCCGCGTCACGAGAAGCCCGGAGATCTTCAACCTCCTTGACGGAAGAAGCCAGCTCCCCCACTGAACTCCTCACCAGCTCCTGTTCCGAGCGGCTAGCACCTGCTCCAGAGCAACCATGGCCTGCTCCCTAGTGGCCATCCGCGCAGCCTGCTCCTCCAAGTATGAATCCCTGGACGCAGCGGAGACCTCCTGGTCATGGACTCCCTAAAGCCGCTCCTCCAAGCGCATGTGCTCCGCCTCATAGGCAGCCAGACAGTCAAAGATCTCCCTCTCCCTTGAGTCCGTCACCTCCTCCCGACAAACGAATCTCTCTCGGAGCTCCGTCAGAGCCGCGAGACGTGCATCGACGGAGGCATGGAGGCTCTTGGCCTCAGCCTGGAGGTTCGCCGCATTCCTTTGGAGGGCTGCGACGGCAGCATCTGTCTCCTCCAGCACCTCCTCCCGAGCCTCAAGTCGCTCCTCCCGAACCCGGGCCTTCTCCCTGGCGGACTGGGCCCGCGCCTTCAGTAGGTTGTCCCAGTCCTGGAGGCACTCCGGCTCGGACCTCAGTTCGGCCCACTCTTGATCGAGTGTGTTACAGACCGAAATCCGTATGTCCAGGATCTCAGAGGGTGGTGCCGCACGATGCGACACCCGACAGCACACATCATAAGGTACCATGGTATTACATTGAAAACATACTGAATATGTACAAAGTAGTACAAACCTTCAGTTTACATCTATTTACAGAGTCTACTACAGCGGAAGACAATTTATACAACTCACGCCCACCTAACTAGCAAAAGTCGGTTGTCCAGCCCTACGGACAACCCACACTAGCTGCACTCATCTTCAGCACGTCACGTACGGCTCCCACTCAGCCGTAGTCCCCGACAGAGGGTAGCCCTCGCCGGTGGACTCGTACTCTGAGTCCATGGGGTATTCCTCACCTGCAAACACTCATAACAGCAACCGTGAGCACGATGGCTCAGCAAGTCTTAACCGACTCTCCTACGCATGAAACTCTACATGCAGGTCGTACTCAAATATAGGATGATAATTTGCAGCAAACGGACACGCATACAAGTTCATCCTTAGTTCATCTTTTAGCCACAAATTAACGGTTTAGGAATCTGAAATTTAGTGAGCAATATTTAGTGGCATACATGTAGCAATACAAGTTTTTCATAACAGCAATATTGAATCACAGCATTCCATATGTTAAACTACATCACGACTCAGTGACCAAGTGGTACTCATCACCGCGAGGGACGGTGAATCGACTCGATATACACCTGCAGGGATACCCGAAGAGCACGTCATGTACGCCCACCCGTGGAGCTGCACAGCATGCTCACTCGATGCCGTACGGGACAACCTTTCACCAAACAGCCCAAACGTCGAACCGGTCGCACCCAAACGGACAGGAGGTTCCCTACACGTAGCATTTCTCTATGCCCGTTAGTGGATTTCCACCTTGCTGCCCTCAACCTACACCTATAAATCGGTGTGTTTTGCCTCGACGCCCAGAGGTAGATGTTACATCAGTTTATCGGAGCCCATATATCTGATATGCCCTCGGTACATTTAAACTTGATCAGCGTGGGCCGCACAAGGATCGGTCCTCAATCGATACGGACAGGGCTACGCCCACAAGACTTCCTCTTGCTGCGTCCTAGCCCCTGCCTAGTATCATTTTGTTCTTACTAAAGTTGTCTCACATCTCGAATTAATCCCGTGTGTCCCGACCTATGCTCGCGAGTAGATTCCAACTTCTTGACTTGTACCGAAATCTATAACCATTTAGCACAGCATGAACTACTCGAGGACTTAGACACTACCCTCACTCTTTTTGGAACAATCTGGTCATGCATTTGGGGTTTCATCCACCCTACACCTAATGCACACACATACGTCACGCTAAGTGTATATAAAGCAAAACTTTATAAAACTTGTTAAATGCAAACCTGGGTTTGCCTTGTTGCTGCTGGTCTAATAGTATATAATCCAGTTAGAGTCTTCTCTCCCTTGAAGCTTGATCAACTGATTCACTTCCATGAACTCACTAAGTCAAACTCCATCGTCGACTGCCTTTGTTGTAAGCATATCGACATGTATATGTACAAGTTTCATAATGCAATCTAGATAATTTAAAACTTAAACTTGTTAAGAACAGAGGATGGTGTAGGAGTGCTAATAAGGGATGTTTTGCCTCTGTTGTGCAGAGAAAATAAGGAGAGAAACAATTCTACACTTAGGAGTTCAATTATAACATGTGCTATGTTTCCTAGTGGATATATGAGATGACTGAACATATTTGGAAGAAACTAAAGATCCTGAACTCTAATGGCTTTGAAATTTTTACAGAACTTCCTATCTTACACAGGGACTTAGCTTGCCAAATTGCAGCTAAAGTGAATGGAATTGGGTCTCCATTAATTCCCACAAGATTTCCTATGTAATTCTCATATACATAAGAATGGAAACCGAATACAATGAGTTCAAAGGCTCAACTTGAGCTGAAACTTTACATGTGAGTTTATGTTCACAAGAAAGTACTTTGGTCCAAAATTCAGGACTTTTCATTGAGTAGTTCCTCCATAATAATTCTATAAGCAGTTATGCTACAAGGAATTAATTCTGAAGTAATGTGCATTTTCATGCCCAATCAAGTGAACTACTCTTTCAAGTATGGTTCAGAGAGCATGTATGAATTTTCCTATAATTTTTGGAGCTAAAGATTGCCCCGAACTGATTTTACCAAGTAAGATCATTTTCTGAAAAAGTTTCTGGACAATTTTGAGTACAGCAGATTGTACTCTGGAAATTCCTACTCAAATCAACTCCAAATAAGCTGAAACTTTTCTGAAAGTTCAAAAATATCTTAAAGAATATCGTGAAAAATTTTGGGGATTTTTAGCTTGCCCAAACTCCCTCCATAATGCTTTTACAGAAAATTTTAAACGAATTATCCATAATTTATTATTGAATTTCTTACAAATTGGGGTTCATATTTGTATATATCTTTGTAAAATGAATCCAACCCAATTTGAATCACTCAATTTGGATTTTCCTACATCAATAAATTTGGAGCTAAATCTGGAATTGTTTTTCTATTGCAAACTCGAGCTGGGCCGACGATTTAAACTGCAGCCACTCAGATTGGAGCCACACCGGGCTACACCGTTTTGGTACGCAGCCACAGGGAGAGCCACAGTCGATCCAAACTTTTAAAATTCGGTCGCTGACAGCTGGGCCCGACCGATTCTTCTTCCTCCTCCAGCCCTTTCCCACACCCGCGCCCTCCCCCACGCTGGACAGAGGTGGTGCCTCGCCGGAGGGAGGTTCCTGGTCGCCACCCGGCCGGAGGCTCGCCGCCTGTGGGTTTGCAGCTACGGGGAATCGTTTGGCGGGGTCGGCATTAGCTGTTGATGACCGGATTTAGGTCGGCGGCGGGCGGCGGCTTTGGTGAAGCTTCGGCGCCGATGACCGGTCGCCCTAGCCCACCAAAAGTTTGTGGAATTGGCTCTAAAGCATCAGTAGACCTTGAGGAAGATCGGCAAGCAAGCAACTACCCTTGGGAAAGGCGTCTAATAGGGTTTCATCTTGCACCCGAGGCGTGCCGCCATGATTGAGCTCCGAAAACCTCAAATTAGCTCGTGTACAATCGATTTCTAGCTAGGGTTGTGAAGGAAAATCGACCGCTAGCCCATCTAGTTCACGTGTGCATGATTTGGAGGCCTACAAGCAAGAATTACGATCGAATTTTGAGGAATTCTCACCCGGGATCACTTTGCATGCGCCGAGAGCAAATCGTCGAATTGGAGCTCGATGATCCACGGTGTGCTCTGAGGTTTGGAGAGGAGTAGTCCGGGTAGACGGCACGTCCGCGAGGGTAACTGCTCAAGCATGAACACCTCCGTGTGAAGCTGTCCACGTGAGCCGAGATACGGTAGTTTCTCGGTCACCGCCAAGAACTGCCGAGCTAGGGTTAGGAGGGTCGAAACTCGAACGCTTTTGCGCAGAGGAGGTAGAGAACGATCACCTAGTGCCATTTTGCGGTTCGGAGGGGTGCTGTGCGCTTGGTTTCACGTTTTCCCGGTTGAAACCAAGGCGGCGGCGGTGAGCTACGGTGTTTTGGCTCGAGGGAGAAGCAAAGGATGGGTTGAGTCGGTGTACAAGCTGAAGATCGCTAGGAAGGTGAAGCACACGCCCGAGCTGCTCTCCAGTGCAGGGGAGTTCACGAGTGCGTGCCTCAGTTTGCCGCTAGGTGGCGCTCTGTGAGCCCTCAAGCTGTTTGAGTGGAACAGCAACAGAGTCTTCGGTGGCTTTAGTGAGAAACAGAGAACAGAGAATTTGCTTAGGGTGCAAGTCACAGTTTTGGCTCAATGACATGTGGGGCCCACCTTCCCCCTTATCCCCTCAAATTTTCTCAAAGATGGCAATTGACTCCATTCCATTGTGGGACATTTGAATCCGATCTGAATTTGAATAATTTGACAAGTTTTATCCAAATTCACATTTAATTTGAATTCCTATGCAATTTAAAGTCCATTTGAAAAATGGGTAGCAAAACAAAACATTTCCAAAATTCATGAAACTTTGCAGACCCACTAATTTTGACCTAAAGACTTCAAATGTGAAATCTGATTTTTGTTTTGGCTGCTGCAAATGAGGTTTTGACCACAACAGTTTGCATTCCTATTTGTTGCCGAAATTTGAGTTGAACAATTTGAGTTCACACTCTGAATTTTTATTCCCCCTTGCACATGAGAGCTTACACATGGGTTTTAACTTAACTTTGTCCCCCCCCCCCAAACACTCAATTGATCCTAGGCTACAGTGGTGGGACACTCATATGTGTCATCACATGTGGAAAAATTTAAACAAGTCCCAATTTTTACAAACTTGAAACCAAGTGGTGTTTCCAACTTCAGTTCATTTGTATTCAAAATTTTGGGACCTTTACAGAGTGTGTCCTGCATCTGGTCCAGACTAGAGCAGACGGCTCTTGCGGCCCTGGGGACCGGGATAGCCTTCAGCATCGTTAGGCGAGGTACTGCCTCGACACCCTCTGGCTCTTCGCCCACTGGAGGGGTTTCCATCATGGCAACTTGCGAAGGGAGAGGAGGAGGGCTAGCAGCCCACCCAGCAGCAGGTGCATTGCTACCAGAGGCGTCCGCGCCTGCCGGTTGGTCGGCCTCAGGGGCCCGGGTGCCAAAATCTGGAGCTGCCCCAGGCACAGGCTCAGGCACTGCCGCCGGTGTTGGAGCTTCGGCGGACAGGGAGCTCCGGCTCCCGGACTGCTGTGGTGGAGGAGGAGCAGAGGTGCTATGCTGAGGATCCCTACAAATAAAAGCACCAAGCATCAACTACGCCATCCAGCGGCTCAATACACAGCCCTGCGAGGTTGAGCCGTACCTGGAGGCCTGGAAGTTCCACTCCGCGCGGAGCTTCTTGTGCGGGCACGAGCCACTCGCCCCCACCGACATAAAGGTCACCTCCGCTGGCTTAGGAGCTGGCGGAGCCTCGGGGGTCTTCATTGACGAAGACACCACATCAGGAGCCTTCCCTGCCAAGGACCTCGACGCCAAAAATGCGCCCTGAGCTAGGGCGGCTCTTGACGGCTGAGGAGCCGACGACGTTGCTGGGGTCTGCCTTGAAGCTCCAGCAGCACCAGACGCCCTTCCCGTGGCCGCCGGGACTGCTCCGGCAGGGGCAGATCCAGAGCTGCGCCCGGCGCGGGGTCACGGGAAGCCTGGGAACCCCTCGCCTGGGGGCCGGAGATGAAGCTTCCATCAGGACGGACAAGCATCCTCTTTGACGCCTTGCCTGGCTCTGGGGCATCTTTGGGTGGCTGGCGAGGGCGCGCCGCAGGCTCAGGCCTCCCCGCCAACTCCTTCCCGATGCTTGGGAGTGAGTCCGGTGTATGCCCTGCCTGACCACTAGCGCCGTCTGCTCCAGGGATCTCGATGCCCCGTGAGGGATCCCCAATCTGCCGCACTGCGACATTGATATCGTCCAGCGTCGGCAGTTCCCTCAGCAGCCTCGGCCGCACCTGCGGGTTGAGGTAGACGGGTTGGCAGCTTGCCGGCGGGGTGATAGAGTTGTTGGTAATCGGGTCACAGGAGAGCTTCTGCAGCATCACCCCCAACATCTTCTAATCCGGCGACGACCCTACTCCGCACTCTAACTGGGTCATGTTGCCCTCCCCGGTGTACTGCCAAGAGGCCCGGACACGCTGCTGGAGAGAAGCGATCCGGCGGGACAGGAAGTCAGCCAGAACCATCAGCGAGGCCAGGCCTTCTTCTGCCATGTACCTGATCCTCTCCAGCACCGGCGTGTAGGGGTCCAGCAGGTCGGGGATCTCATCTCCAGCGGCCACCTCGGTCATTGGCGGGCCACTCGGCAGCTCCAGGCGGTCGTGGACGTCAATCTAGGCAATCACCTAGTCCTCCCTCCAGTGCTCCCACTTCCCGAGAGTGAAGGGCGCGATGTAGGGCGCGGAGTGCCTCCCTCGGTGCTGGAAGTAATAAGCCCCCAGTTGGCTTGTTCTTCTCCCCGAGGCCCTCAAGGAGAAGAACACCCTGAAGAGCCGCACCGGAGGCCGTACGCATATGAACATCTCACAGAAGTGGACGAAGACGGCCACTAGAGCGAGGGCGTGCGGTGTGAGGTGCTGCAGCTGGAGCCCATACACCTCCAGCAGGGTGAGGAGGAAGGACGACGCCGGAAGCGCGAACCCGGACAAGACATACGAGGTGAAGAGTACCACCTCGCCGGGTCGCATGTCGGTCAGCGGGACCCTCCCGTGGAGGATCTTACCGTCGAAGGTGGCCAATTGCCAGCCGAGCAGGCGCCTCACGACAGCGATGTCGCCATCGCTCCTAAGCCTAGATGAACGGAGGTTGGAAGACATGTTGGCGAGGAAAGGTTGTCATCACTGGGGAGCAGAGGCTTCGAGCGCGTCGGAGGAAGGCGAAGATTGCAAAAGGCAGACGGGAATCGTCCTTCTCCGGAAGGATTCCCTTTATACGTCTGCAACCTCTGGCAGGGCAATAGGCATGACGTTTGGGTTTCCACTGTGCCACGCCACGGGTTACCTGCCTCCCCAACGATGAGTAGGACCCCAGTCCACCCGTCAGACACTAGGGGCCAGGGGGTAACTCCTTGGGAACGTCCGGCGGTTCCTGGGAGAAGCGGTGCGGTGGAACTGCAGCGGTCAACCAAAAGGCTGCTGCAGTAAATGCCCCGGCGCAACGCCTCGAGCATGTAGCCACGACCCACCAGTCAAGAGCGAGCACACATCCACTACACCAAGGACGTGCAACCTTTTTGTCTCCCAGGTACAACCACTCGTCCACTGCGCGAAAACCTCACCGCCGCTTCGATTTCCAAAGCACAGGTTCAAAACCACCATGCGGGGGAGATGGGGGCCCATCTGCAGGCTCGATGCCTCCCCCGAGATGGGCACGGGGGCCACTAGCGGTATCCTGCAGATTGGGTACCCCGCATAGTGGGTAAAAGACAGCCTAGGCCCCACCTCCCCGCTGAAGTGGGCCCCAGCGTAAGCCACATGCCCTTGGCCCCATGGTCAGCCCTGGGGCTGCCACGTGCACATGAACTCCGGAGCTGACACGTGCCCTGGACTCCGGTCCGAGCCTCCCTTCTGAGGTGAGGTTCGGGGCTGCCACGTGTCCCCTGGCTTCGAGCCACCTCCCCGTTGAGGTAATGTCCGAGGTTGCCACATGTCCTCTGGCTCTAAGACGCCTCCCCGCTGAGGACAGCTTCGGTGTAGACACGTGCTCTAGGCTCCGTCCTGAGCCTCCCCGCCGAGGTAATGTCCGAGGCTGCCACGTGTACTCTGGCTCTGAGACACCTCCGCGCTGAGGACGGCTCTGGTGCAGACACGTGCCCTGGGCTCTGAGCCTCCCTACTGAGGTGAGGTCCGGAGCTGCCACGTGTCCCCTGGCTCCGAGCCCGTCGATAAGAGCTACAGAGCTGCCACGTGCCCCGTGATCCATCGTGGGCCGTGGGTCGATGAAGTCGATAAGGAAGTGCGCTGTTAGGCTTCGCATTCAATGCTCACGCCTTCCCCAGAAGCATGGTGCACTGCGCACACCTCCGTCCCATGCCTGTTTGCCATTACGGTGACAAGACAGGATGGCAAGACATGACAGCAGTACATGCCTCCCAACGGCACGAAGCCGCCCAAGCAGGGCAAGAAGACGTGGCGACAAGATGGCGTCTTCATCATCACCTTATACACGGTCAGGGGCACTCAGTGCGCCGGACGACAGGACTTTACTCTCCCATGGGCTACTCTACTCAGAGGTTGAAGCCCTAAATCATTTATAGGATTCACTTAGCTCTAGGGCCACCTGTCGGGCCTGAGGCCTCATTGTAACCACCCTGACCTTGAGTTATAAAAGGACCGGGGTGACCACATTGCTGAGGGTTCCCCGATTTCGCATCCCAGATCCCACAACGTACAAGCACACAAGCTCAAGCAATAGAACAAGCACTCCCGTGGATGTAGGGTATTACGCTCCGGTGGCCCAAACCACGTAAATCTTGGTGTGCATCCGCTCTCTTGAGCCCAGGTCGGGTAGGACGCCAAGCCCCCTCCGGAAAGAAAGAACCTCATCGGCTTTCTCCGAGCAGGCCGGGAAGAGTGTCACAGCTCACACTCTGACAATAACCAATAAAAAATGTACTCTCGCTGTTTATGTTACCCGAACCTTACCGCTGTTGTTGAACCATTGAATGTGGTAAGGATGAGGGTGTGTTCTTGATGACAATCCAAGTTTCTTGACTAAAGTCCATGTTCACCAAGTTATTGCAGCTTCCTCCATCAATTATAGTGTGTACACGACAGTCCTTAACGATGAGGAACATGTGAAAGAGATTATGCCGTTGTAGATTGTCGTCCATCTCAACTTTGGAGCTCAAATCATGCTGCCCAATTATGCTCCTATAGTTCTCCGTCGCTGTTGTACCAAGTGTAAGGGCCTCAGTTTTTGACACATATTTGCAGTGTTCATCACCACACCACACACCTCATTTGAGGAAGGATGATGAACACAAATGAAGAGCAAGTAACAATTATCAACATGCTCATTAGAAAACAAACTCACATATTGCAAAAGTGGTATTTCCCATATGTGATATAGATGGGCTGGACATATGAGAACTCCTACACATTGCTAAGGATGTCCATGCCAAGTTTCACCCAAATCCCAAACCTTTTTGAGGTCATTTTGGATATAGATAGAAAGAGGGCAGTTTGAAACCACATTCAAATTCAAACTGTTTTTATCCCATGAATTTAAAAGTGGGAGGCATATTCTTATTCAGCACATTTTTGGTGAGCTCACACACCAATTTTCACTCCATTTGGAGTTGATCTTGGCATGAGCTAAGTGGGACAAATTCAAACTTTATTTGAATTCAAAACCGGACTTGTGCTGAAATTCACTCAAACCAAACCCAATTTGAGTTCTACTCAGTTCAAATGGCTCATGGGTGAATAATTTGAATCACCAGGGGTATTATGGGGCTCAGTGTTTACTACAGTGATTAGGAGTAAATTTCAGAGGTTAAAACCCCGGGTGGGACCCACATGTCATAGAGGGAAGAAGGAGAAACTTGCAACCAAAGTCAGAGTCTCGGTGGGAAATTCCACCGAGCAGCTGTCGGCTGTGCCACCGAGCAGCTACCGGCGCCACAAGCTGCTTCCCCCTCCGCGCGCTGGCGCCCAGGGCGGCTTGCTCGCGCCCCCATGCGACCGGCACCGCCTTCACTGAGCAGGAGTCGGCCGGCTTTATCTTCTCGCGGGCAAAAACCGAGCAGCGGCATTGTTTCTCGCCGCAGCTCTCTGCTCAATCGGGAAAACCAGCAAAACAATCTCCTTTGTTCCTAAGCTGCTAGACAGCCACCGGAGGTCGCGCACCACCCTCCCAATGCCTGGACCACCGGGTTTCGGCCCCTGTTCCCGTGACCAACGACGACCGCCGCAGTTTAGCTGAAGGACGGCGATCGGTCTCACGCGGGCAGCACGCTGCAACCACTTCCACGGCCGAGCAAGGGCGGCAACAGGAGCGCACGGACTCCACACTGCTTCCACCTGAAGCTCAAGCCACGCCGTGAACTCTCGCCGGCAAATTCTCAGTTTTTGCTCTGGCAACCTTAAATTGAGCTTCCGGTACGGTTTCTTTAAATTCACGCTCCATGATCTTTCGGAGGTCGTCAAATCTTGCACATAGACGCTGGACTAGCCGGCGATCAAGTTCTTTTCTACATCCATAGCGTGAAACTGTCTAGGAGTGTCGAATTTCGAGCTCGATCGAGGGCGGTCATGGCGGGCACGATCGGTCACACGGTGCCGACCGACTTACCGCCATCCCTGAACCCTTTTGGACACCTTGTCGAGCTTCCTAGAGGTACACTGATGCTGTAGGACCGTTTGTTCGAGGTGTTGGCGGGTTAGAACCCACGGTCGACGGTGCCGAACCTCAACCGAGGCCGCGGCACGTCGCCGAGCTATTTCCGGTCACCCCCAGCCCGATCTGACACCACCGACGTGTTCCTCAACGTCGACAACCCCCTGGCGGCGAGTTTCAAACCATGGGAGGTCCGGCATCGGCGAGCCGGCGAGCCCCGAGTCTGCTCCGGCGAGGTCGGCGGCGCGGGCGCGAGAGAACGGCGGGAGGAAGATGAAGCCGGCTGGCCCACGTGTCAGCGGCTGAAGAATTTAAATCGGGATCGGGTGTGGCCGGGGATCGGCCGTGCTGGCATGCAATACCCTGTGAGCTCTGGTGTGCCGGACACCTCCACGCTCAACACGTGTGGTATCCCCGGTGTGCCGGACGCCTCCGCGCTCGACACGTGTCCCCACGGCCCCGAGAGTTTAAACTTTTCCCCGATTTTCAGAATCCTTTCAAACTTCAAATCCTCATAACTTTGGCTAGAAAGCTCCAAATTGAGTGAACCAAATTTTGCTGGATTCAGCTCTCTGAGTACTTTCCAGCAAATCAAGTTTCACTTCATGAAATTCCTTAATTCTCCAGAATTAAATCCTCAAAATTTAAACTGTTAAGAATTTTAACTGGAGAATCCTTTGGAGGAAAATCCTGAATTTTTTCTGGGATGTTCACCAAAATATCCCTGAACTACCATAAAAATTTCAGATCCCTTTGAGCTCATTAGATCCACCTAATGGTGTGATTAGTGAAACTGTTCCAGAGAAAATAGAAAATGTTCAGAAACATTTTCTGAATTTTCTCTGAAATTGTTTAGCTCATATCTTTAGCTAGGAACCTTCCAAATTAAGTGAGACCAATTCCATTAGAACCCTCTGAAAAGCTAGTTTTCAGAAAGGCATAGTTTGTTTCATGGAAATCCTTAGAACACCCTAAAAGCCTTCAATTTAGGTCAAGTACATAATTAATTGTGGAGGGCTCAAATGAGCTTTGCTGCAACTAAAACTTGACCAAGTCTCTGTTTAGGTTGTAACCAAGCCACAATAAAAGTTTCACAATCATTAGGTCTGTCCAGCAAAGGTTATAGACTTCACAACTTCAGACTTAATACAAATGCAATAAATTAATACATGCATTGTTTCTATCATGTAGTCGCTAAGGTCGAGGAGGAACCCGAAGCCCTAGACTTCGTTACTCCGGAGGAACAGCTAGCCTACGACCAAGAGCAGCAAGGCAAGCTCCGGTTTGCATTAACCTTTTTACAAATTTTTATTGTTTTGAGCACATACTTGGTTCCTTTATTCTGTGCATTAGAGTCTTGTTTGGAAGCCCCACTGCATAGCCAAGAGAACTATGGGTTGGGTTTAGGATTGCAAACCCCGTTAGCTACTGCATTGCTAGGATAGAGTAGGATTCGTTACAAGTCGAGTAGTTGGAACTACTCGCGAGAATAGGCTAGAGGCACATTGCTCGGGTAGAGATAGCACATGATACACATGGCAAGAAAATGAGACCGAGCGGAGAGTAAGGGCAGCAGGACTTTGGGGCCTGTGTGCTGTAGCTCCGCTTGTGTCGATTGAGGACCGAGCCGTGTGCGGGCCTGTTGAACAAGCTAGAACAGTACCGAAGACCTACCGGCTATATGGGAACCGGGAAACTGATGTAACTCGGGTAGCTGGTTATTGAGGCATTGCCCGTCGTTCAGAGGGTAGGTTGAGAGCTTGAGGTGTAAATCGGCTGGCGGCACGGAGATGCGCATGCAGAGACCTCTTGCTCGGGACGATGGGACCGGTTCAATATTTGTCTAACGGGTGAAAGGTAGTCGCGTACGGCGTCCGTGATGGTTGTTGTAGGCAACATCGAGTACGGGCGTACGTGACGGGTTGTTCGGGTAACCCTGCAGGTGTAAATCGATTATAATCGCCGTCCCTCGCGGTCAGTGAGTACCACTTGTTCACTCTACCGTGATGTAGAAAGAAAAGGCTAGTTACATGTTCAAATGTTGCTGATTGAAAGATGGACTTGATTGCTAATGACTTGCTGTAGTTTAGAGCTAACTAAAGTTCATTTCAACTTTGGGCAAAGTACATGAGAGAAATGTGTTTCTTGTTTGATTGCGGCTCTCTCATGTACCTTAGCGTAAGGTTCTCCACAACCTGCTGCTAAAACATGAAAGTAAGGTTCTACTAATTAGGCGAGTCCTTGCAATTGATTTTTACCTCATGTAACCCATTACCCTCACGTAGAAGTTCGATGTTTAGGTGAGAAGGGTCAGACTTGCTGAGCCTTCGTGCTCACTGCTTGTGTTTGAAGCTTTTGCAGGGTTCTATGAGGAAGGGACTCCCGAAGAGGAGACGGAACCCCAGGAGGGGAACCCCGTCGAGTGGGAGTCGTGCACGCCGCAGAGTTAGTGTGCGTGTGTGCTAGCAAGGGCACATTCAAGGGCTGAACGTGCACTTGATGCTTAGTCTACGCCCGCGAGTGTAGACTGAACTTATTTTGATGTAAACATGTTCATAACTTGTTTATGTAATAAAATTTCGCTTCCGCTTTGTACCTTTGACGTGTGTTATACGGTGCTGTGCAACGCAGCACCCCTCAGCATGATCCTGGCTCGACAAGACCAATTGGGGTCGTGTCAGCGTGGTATCAGAGCTCGCTTGAGGTTTAACACAGTACAAAGGTCTTCTTTTTCAAAAATCCAGTGAGGAACGAGTTAGTAGCCCATATAAGGATGTTATTAGCATATAGAAAGTGGCATATTAACATATTTGTTATGTCGGAAAATCGTGCATCTCGGGACGTTCATGTCTTGGGGGGTGCACGTAAGCGCTGTCCACCAGTGCGCACAAGCTGAAGGGTGGAGCCCCACGGGTGGCAGGTAACCCGACCCGCTTTGATATCCTCTACGACTCTTCATGTCGTTTGGGGTATTCGAGCAACGTCTGTCCCTGGCGTGCGTGGTGCAACTTGGGAGACCCCGTCACGTGGTCTAAAACGTGAACACGTAACTCAAGGCATGGTTGGCTTGAGAACATCCGGGCGAGTGATGACGGCCGGGTGTACTAACTGTATGGATTCCGGGCTCGGTGTGCAGCCGAGTCTGATGATTGTTTGAGTTTCTGCAGGTAGCCTGACCACGAAACGGTAGACGTGTAGCATCCGTGTGCAAGTGACGTTTAGTGCCACTGAAATAACGAAGCCGGCTAAGTCCGGTATAGGTTTTTCTTTGTGAGGACGTAGTACCGACATAATCTGGTGACGCATCGATGTCATCCCCAACTAAATGAACAAATTCATTTAAAAACTTGAAGATTTTGATCCAAAGTAGTAAAACTTGATGTAACTCCTTCCCTTGAACAGGATATTCAAAGTTAACAAGTTTTCAACTTATAGGTTGTTAAGGACAGAGCACTCTGTTTTTAGCTGAATCAAGGCTGAAGTTAATCAGAGGTTAGAAGTTGAGTTCTTTCGAGGTTGGGGTCGTATGATACATTTCTGGAAATCTTTGGAAGAACTTTACAACTTTTCTGTTGAGGCCCAGAGGTGTTTCATCCCTTAACCACTCGAAAAATGCAGTAGAGTTGAAACTGTCCAGAAAACAGGACGGAGCAAAGACTCTCTGTAGACTCTCTGTAAATTAAGCATAACTTCCTGCATAAAAATCCAAAAATAGAAAATGAGGTAGTTCTGGAAAGCTTATGAGATGGGTTACAACTTTGTAACAGAAAGTTTTGTCAGATTAGGAACAGAAGTAACTGGGATTCTTGGATCAAATCAGTACCTAAGGCAGGGAGGTGCTGTCCAATTGTTTCCAGAAATTCTGTTAACTTTGACATCTCATAACCTTTGAACCAGGACCGATCTTAGGCCAAGCAAATACTGGATGGAAAGCTATTGAAGTTAGCTTCAACTTTGATGTTGAGCTCCAGAATTAGTTTTGCCTTTAACATGGCCTAAATCAGGTTGAAATGGAAACTGGTCAGGGCTGTCATGGGAACAGCAGATCAGCAGTCAAATTTGTTTAAAATTTGAACTATGTTTCCAAGTTTTATGGGTTCAATGACATGTCTTATGTTATAACTCAATGGTTTACTTTTTAAATAAATATTTGACATTTCTCAAATATATTTTTACAGATGGCAGCAGATAAACAGTTGGAGAACGGGTGGGTAGTTTCCCACTGTTCTGACCGTAGCGGCTACCCGGAAGCATTGTGGCAAATGCTCCAATATTTAGGGTACAATCAGATGCCGCAGTACTTCGCCAAAGAAGATGGCGAAGGGGGGAACAAGACGTGGACGATCCATGTCGAGGTTCCTGCAGGACCTACGCCACCCGGTTGGGTGCCATTCACCGTCACGGTGAGAGGAAGACAACCGGAAGGGATGTGGCAAGTGGCAGCCCGTGACACTATGTCACGTTTCTGCCAACTACACGTGCAGGCTATGGAGGGCACTCCATACGCACTCGTTCCGGTGGAGGGACGAGCTCAGCATGTGTGGGAAGAGAGGTACCTGGAGGCAACAGACCCGAGTTGCCCAAGGTACAACCCCGCGGAGGCAAATCTCAGCCTCCAAATGAGGGTGGGAAACGCTGTGATGGACAGCCAAGCTGTTCATACGGAGCATCTCGCCACCAAGCTCAAGGAGAGCACAAGCCGTGGAGATCATTTCGAGAGTGCTCACAGCGCACTCCGCAATGTGCTCCTTCCGACGATCAAGCGACTGAATGAACAACACAATCAGTTGCGTCGTCTGAAGAAGGCAAAGAAGAAGAGCCGTATTGACATCGCGGCGTTGCAAGAGCTGGTGCAGACCCTAACCCAGCAGAATGAGGACCTTGCTCAAGGGCGGGACGACGCTATCGAGGAAGGCCAAGTCTGGGAAGAGGACTACAACCAAGCTATGGACGAGGTGCATGCTTTGCAGGACCTCGTGCCCCCGGTGTTAGGCGTACCGGTAGTCTTGGGTCTTCCAGCAATGGGAGAACCCGGGATGGGAGAAGAGGTGGTAGACCCAGAGCCACCAGCAGAGGTACCGGAGGAGGACGACCCACAGGAGGTCGAGTTCTACTCCGAGTAGGGGGTTACGGTTGCCAAGTAGGGCAGCTAGGGTAGCGTAACCCAACTTTTGTAATTAGTGGCATGTCGTGTAGACAGTAGCGTATGTATAGGTAGTGACGACATGAGCACGACTTCTCGGAGACCTGAGAATAATGTATCTTGTATAAAGTTTATGCTTTATCAATATATGTGAATGTTGTGCAAATTAATCATGTGTCACTTCCATACCTACTGTTGCTTATGCAATTTTAAGTAAGACATGTGCTAATTGCTGCTGTTTTGAATTTCAGAATGACGCGTACTCGTGCCAACCCTGACGTTGGGGGTACCAGTCAAGGAGGAGAGACCTCCCAACCACCTCCCGAGGACTCCTCGGGACAGCAGCAGCAACAGCAAACACCGCCACCGCCACTGCCAACGGTTACATTGGCCGACATCGTCGCGGCAATGGCGGGCTCGCATCAGCAGCACACAGAGTTGCTGCAGACTCTCATCGCCAATACGTCTCGCCCAGAGAGATGTCAAGATCGTGAGGAGCGTCAACAGAGCTCCTACTCTGACTTCCTGGCGACTCATCCCCCTGTATTCTCAAGGGCAGATGAACCACTTGACGCGGACAACTGGCTCCATGCCATAGAGATGAAGTTCGGGCTGCTCCAAATCAGCGAGCAGCGCAAGACTCAGTTCGCGGTCCAGCAGCTCCAAGGATCCGCGAGCGCGTGGTGGGCCAACTTCTGTGCTTCACAACCCACCGACCGAGTGATGACCTGGACGGAGTTCCGGACGGCCTTCAGGACCTATCATATACCGCCAGGTCTGATGAAGAGGAAGACGCAGGAGTTCTTACACCTGCAACAAGGGAGCCGGAACGCGCTGGAATACTCCAGGGCGTTTAACGATCTCGCGCTATATGCGTCGTATCATGCTGATACCGACGAGAAGCGGCGGGACCACTTTTACCAGGGGCTTAACCCGCTCCTGAAGGACAAATTGGCGATGTTCAATCGCGGCAGCCTCAACGACATCATTGATGCTGCGATTGTTCAGGAGGACTCCGGCAAGGAGTTAGCGGCGGCGGAGAGAAAGCGAAGCGCGCCGCAGAGCAGTGGAGAAGGAGGCGGTCCTTCTCAGAAGTTTTGGATGGTGAATCGCCCACCATCAGGTCCACGCTGGCAACCACCACAGCGGTCGATGCCGTTCCGCAGTCGGCCGTACTCTTCACCGGCATTCCGGCCGGCACTGCCAGCACCACCGCAACCACAACAGCAGCAGCGGGCGATGCCGCGTGTGTTTGCACCTCAGCAACGCATGTCGGGCTTTCGTCCACCGAGTACTCCACCAGCAGCGGCCACATGTTACAAGTGTGGTCGTCCAGGACACTTCGCGAGCAGTTGCCCGGAGAGGCAAGGCGGCGGAGTGGCACCACAGTTTCCAGGGAGGAATCAACCCCGGAACCCTACTAATGCGCGGCGGGCAAACCCTAGGCCCAGCACTGTCCACCAACTTGCCATCGAGGACGTGCCGGAGGGCGAGCCAATCCTTGTGGGTATGTTCCAACTCCACCAGCATTCCGTTATAGTACTGTTTGATTCAGGCGCCACACATAATTTTATTAGCCAAGCTTTCATTGCTAAACACAGTTTGCCAATACTACCCACCGATAGTCCATATTTAATTTGTTCACCGGGGGGGGGGGGGGGAGATTTCAGCAGGCGTAATGGTCTCCAAAGCACCATTATGCTTAGCGGGTAGAGTGTACCCCACGTCTCTCATTATCTTAGAGGGACAGAAGGTCGATGTCATCCTAGGGATGTCGTGGTTAACCCGCCACGGCGCTGTTTTAGACACCGCCCTTCGAGTCGTGCACTTAAACTCAGAGGTGCACGGTTCTCACTCATTATTTCTGGACAGTCCAGAAATAAAACTTTCAAGTGTCTATCAGTCCACAACTATCAGATTGGAAGACATTCCAGTGGTCCGAGAGTTCCCTGATGTATTCCCGGATGATTTACCGGGAATGCCACCCGATAGAGAGGTGGAGTTCAAGATTGAACTTGCACCGGAAACCATGCCAATATCCCGAAGGCCGTACAAGATGGCGCCCAAGGAGTTGGCTGAACTGAAGACTCAGCTCACGGACCTTCTGGAGAAGGGTTTTATTAGGCCGAGCTCCTCGCCATGGGGCTGTTCGGCATTATTTGTCAAGAAGAAGGATGAGACGTTGCGGCTTTGCGTGGACTACCGTCCATTAAATGCCGTAACCATCAAGAACAAGTACCCGTTGCCACGGATCGACATGTTGTTTGATCAGTTGGTCGAAGCAAAGATCTTTTCCAAGATGGATTTAAGATCCGGGTACCATCAGATTAAGATAAGGGCGGAGGACATTCCAAAGACAGCTTTCTCGACAAGGTACGGACTTTATGAGTACCTGGTCATGTCCTTCGGCCTCACCAATGCTCCCGCTCACTTCATGTACCTAATGAACTCGGTATTCATGCCGGAGCTGGACAAGTTTGTCGTGGTCTTCATCGACGACATCCTGGTATATTCCAAGTCGGAGGAAGATCACAAGAAACATTTGCGTATAGTCTTGCAACGGCTGCGGGACCATAAGTTATACGCAAAATTCAGCAAATGCGAGTTTTGGATATCGCAAGTGCCTTTCCTCGGGCATATCATCTCAGCGGAGGGTATCGCTGTGGACCCGAGCAAGATCACTCAAGTGCTGAATTGGAAATCCCCGAGAACTGTTCACGAGGTACGGAGTTTCCTCGGACTCGCGGGATATTATCGGAGGTTCATTCCGAAGTTCTCGAAGATTGCCAAGCCAATGACAGAGCTGCTGAAGAAGGCTACCAAATATGTTTGGAGTCCAGCATGTGAAGCAGCATTCAAGGCTTTAGTCAAGCACCTGACATCAGCACCGGTTTTGGCGCAGCCAGACACAACAAAACCGTTCGATGTGTACTGCGATGCATCCGGCATTGGGCTCGGATATGTCCTGATGCAAGACCGAAGAGTGGTCGCATATGGATCACGGCAGCTTAGGAACCATGAGCAGAATTATCCAACTCACGACTTGGAGCTCGCTGCCGTGGTACTTGCACTAAAAATGTGGAGGCACTACCTACTCGGTAACCTCGTACATTTATATACCGACCACAAAAGCCTCAAGTACATATTCACTCAGAAGGAGCTGAACATGAGGCAACGAAGATGGTTAGAACTGATAAAGGATTACGAGATAGAGATCCATTATCATACGGGCAAGGCAAACGTTGTGGCAGATGCGCTGAGCCGCAAGTCACACGTCAACAATCTGACCATCACACCGTTGGAGGAGAGCGAACCACCACTACGTGTGATTCCATACGGAGCTCTCTACAACCTAGCTTTGATCCCCACCATCCGTGAAGAGATAGCGGCAGCCCAGAAGAATGACAAGGGCATGTCACATTTGCGGAGACGTGTAGATAGTGGGGAGCTGAAATGTTTCCGGAAAGAAGGAGACGGCGTCCTATGGTTCAAGGACCGGATCGTCGTACCCCGTAACCCGGAACTACGGAAGAAGATCTTTGATGAGGCTCACTTATCAAAGCTCTCTATTCACCCCGGCAGCAACAAGATGTATCAAGAACTCAGAAGCAAGTTTTGGTGGACACGGATGAAGCGAGAGACTGCAAAATACGTGTCCGAGTGTGATACATGTCGAAGGGTGAAGGCAGACCACATGCGGAAACCGGGACTGCTACAACCACTGGGCGTTCCTGCCTGGAAGTGGGAGGACGTGAGCATGGATTTCATCGTCGGTTTACCCATCACCTTGCAGAAACATGATTCTGTGTGGGTGATCGTCGATCGGCTCACCAAAGTTGCCCATTTCATCCCGGTCAACACCAACTACAACGCCAAGAAGTACGCTGAACTGTACATCTCACGGATCCTATGCTTATACGGCATACCCCGTACTATCATGTCGGATCAGGGCACTTTATTTGTGTCCCGTTTTTGGGAGCAGCTACACGCTGCCTTGGGGACGAAGCTGATCCGTAGTTCAGCCTACCACCCGCAGACGGATGGGCAAACGGAGCGGGTAAATCAAATCTTAGAAGACATGCTACGAGCTTGCGCTATCAACCACGGCAAGAATTGGGATGATCACTTGCCGTTAGCCGAGTTCTCGTACAACAATAGGTACCAAGCCAGCACCAAGATGGCGCCCTACGAGGCGCTATACGGAAGAAAATGTCGCACACCATTGAACTGGTGTGAGTCTGGCGAAAGGGTTACCTTCGGGATTGACCTTGTCAACAATGCAGAAGAAAAGGTTCGACTGATTCAAGCGAACCTAAAAGCCGCTCAATCCTGACAGAAACAGTATGCGGACCGGAGAAGGCGCCCATTACAATTTGAAGTTGGAGAGCACGTATATCTACGGGTATCTCCAATGAAGGGCGTAAACAGATTTGGGGTGAGAGGAAAGTTGGCACCCCGATTCATCGGTCCATTCCAGATTACCGAAAGATGTGGATCAGTGGCATACCGGTTGAAATTACCAGAAGCACTTTCCGGTGTGCACGACGTCTTTCATATTTCCCAGCTGAGGAAGTGTCTCAAGCTATCAACTACCGTTCAGCTGGAAGACATTGAAGAACTGCAACCGGATCTCACCTATCGGGAGGAACCGGTGCAGATTATTGATGAAAAGGCCCGAACCACACACAACCGTACATTGTGGTTCTACAAGGTTCTATGGAGTAATCACTCTATGGACGAAGCGACATGGGAGAGCGAAGAATTCCTTCGCACTAACTACCCTGAATTTTTCACGTCGCATATCCGGTAATTTTCCACCGTCCTCTCTCTCATTTTCACCTTATAATCTCGGGACGAGATTCTTTTAAGGGGGAGGAATGTAAGGGCCTCAGTTTTTGAAACACATTTGCAGTGTTCATCACCACACCACACACCTCATTTGAGGAAGGATGATGAACACAAATGAAGAGCAAGTAACAATTATCAACATGCTCATTAGAAAACAAACTCACATATTGCAAAAGTGGTATTTCCCATATGTGATATAGATGGGCTGGACATATGAAAACTCCTACACATTGCTAAGGATGTCCATGCCAAGTTTCACCCAAATCCCAAACCTTTTTGAGGTCATTTTGGATATAGATAGAAAGAGGGCAGTTTGAAACCACATTCAAATTCAAACTGTTTTTATCCCATGAATTTAAAAGTGGGAGGCATATTCTTATTCAGAACATTTTTGGTGAGCTCACACACCAATTTTCACTCCATTTGGAGTTGATCTTGGCATGAGATAAGTGGGACAAATTCAAACTTTATTTGAATTCAAAACCGGACTTGTGCTGAAATTCACTCAAACCAAACCCAATTTGAGTTCTACTCAGCTCAAATGGCTCATGGGTGAATAATTTGAATCACCAGGGGTATTATGGGGCTCACTGTTTACTACAGTGATTAGGAGTAAATTTCAGAGGTTAAAACCCCGGGTGGGACCCACATGTCATAGAGGGAAGAAGGAGAAACTTACAACAAAAGTCAGAGTCTCGGTGGGAAATTCTACCGAGCAGCTGTCGGCTGTGCCACCGAGCAGCTACCGGCGCCACCAGCTGCTTCCCCCTCCGCGCTCTGGCGCCCAGGGCGGCCTGCTCGCGCCCCCATGCGACCGGCACCGCCTCCACTGAGCAGGAGTCGGCCGGCTTTATCTTCTCGCGGGCAAAAACCGAGCAGCGGCATTGTTTCTCGCCACAGCTCTCTGCTCAATCGGGAAAACCAGCAAAACAATCTCCTTCGTTCCTAAGCTGCTAGACAGCCACCGGAGGTCGCGCAACACCCTCCCAACGCCTGGACCACCGGGTTTCGGCCCCTGTTCCCGTGACCAACGACGACCGCCGCAGTTTAGCTAAAGGACGGCGATCGGTCTCACGCGGGCAGCACGCTGCAACCACTTCCACGGCCGAGCAAGGGCGGCAACAGGAGCGCACGGACTCCACACTGCTTCCACCTGAAGCTCAAGCCACGCCGTGAACTCTCGCTGGCGAATTCTCAGTTTTTGCTCCGGCAACCTTAAATTGAGCTTCCGGTACGGTTTCTTTAAATTCACGCTCTATGATCTTTCGGAGGTCGTCAAATCTTGCACATAGACGCTGGACTAGCCGGCGATCAAGTTCTTTTCTGCATCCATAGCATGAAACTGTCTAGGAGTGACGAATTTCGAGCTCGATCGAGGACGGTCATGGCGGGCACGATCGGTCACACGGTGCCGACCGACTTACCGCCATCCCTGAACCCTTTTGGACACCTTGTCGAGCTTCCTAGAGGTACACTGATGCTGTAGGACCGTTTGTTCGAGGTGTTGGTGGGTTAGAACCCACGGTCGATGGCGCCGAACCTCAACCGAGGCCGGGGCACGTCGCCGAGCTATTTCCGGTCACCCCCAGCCCGATCTGACACCACCGACGTGTTCCTCAATGTCGACAACCCCCTGGCGGTGAGTTTCAAACCATGGGAGGTCCGGCAGCGGCGAGCCGGCGAGCCCTGAGTCTGCTCCGGCGAGGTCGGCGGCGCGGGCGCGAGAGAATGGCGGGAGGAAGACGAAGCCGGCTGGCCCACGTGTCAGCGGCTGAAGAATTTAAATCGGGATCGGGTGTGGCCGGGGATCGGCCGTGCTGGCATGCAATACCCTGTGAGCTCTGGTGTGCCGGACACCTCCGCGCTCAACACGTGTGGTATCCCCGGTGTGCCGGACACCTCCGTGCTCGACACGTGTCCCCACGGCCCCGAGAGTTTAAACTTTTCCCCGATTCTCAGAATCCTTTCAAACTTCAAATCCTCATAACTTTGGCTAGAAAGCTCCAAATTGAGTGAACCAAATTTTGCTGGATTCCGCTCTCTGAGTACTTTCCAGAAAATCAAGTTTCACTTCATGAAATTCCTTAATTCTCCAGAATTAAATCCTCAAAGTTTAAAATGTTAAGAATTTTAACTGGAGAATCCTTTGGAGGAAAATCCTGAAATTTTGCTGGGATGTTCACCAAAATATTCCTGAACTACCATAAAAATTTCAGATCCATTTGAGCTCATTAGATCCACCTAACGGTGTGATTAGTGAAACTGTTCCAGAGAAAATAGAAAATGTTCAGAAACATTTTCTGAATTTTCTCTGAAATTGTTTAGCTCATATCTTTAGCTAGGAACCTTCCAAATTAAGTGAGACCAATTCCATTAGAACCCTCTGAAAAGCTAGTTTTCAGAAAGGCATAGTTTGTTTCATGGAAATCCTTAGAACACCCTAAAAGCCTTCAATTTAGGTCAAGTACATAATTAATTGTGGAGGGCTCAAATGAGCTTTGCTGCAACTAAAACTTGACCAAGTCTCTGTTTAGGTTGTAACCAAGCCACAATAAAAGTTTCACAATCATTAGGTCTGTCCAGCAAAGGTTATAGACTTCACAACTTCAGACTTAATACAAATGCAATAAATTAATACATGCATTGTTTCTATCATGTAGTCGCTAAGGTCGAGGAGGAACCCGAAGTCCTAGACTTCGTTACTCCGAAGGAACAGCTAGCCTACGACCAAGAGCAGCAAGGCAAGCTCCGGTTTGCATTAACCTTTTTACAAATTTTTATTGTTTTGAGCACATACTTGTTTCCTTTATTCTGTGCATTAGAGTCTTGTTTGGAAGCCCCACTGCATAGCCAAGAGAACCATGGGTTGGGTTTAGGATTGCAAACCCCGTTAGCTACTGCATTGCTAGGATAGAGTAGGATTCGGTACAAGTCGAGTAGTTGGAACTACTCGCGAGAATAGGCTAGAGGCATATTGCTCGGGTAGAGATAGCACATGATACACATGGCAAGAAAATGAGACCGAGCGGAGAGTAAGGGCAGCAGGACTTTGGGGCCTGTGTGCTGTAGCTCCGCTTGTGTCGATTGAGGACCGAGCCGTGTGCGGGCCTGTTGAACAAGCTAGAACAGTACCGAAGACCTACCGGCTATATGGGAACCGGGAAACTGATGTAACTCGGGTAGCTGGTTATTGAGGCATTGCCCGTCGTTCAGAGGGTAGGTTGAGAGCTTGAGGTGTAAATCGGCTGGCGGCACGGAGATGCGCGTGCAGAGACCTCTTGCTCGGGACGATGGGACCGGTTCAATATTTGGCTAACGGGTGAAAGGTAGTCGCGTACGGCGTCCGTGATGGTTGTTGTAGGCAACATCGAGTACGGGCGTACGTGACGGGTTGTTTGGGTAACCCTGCAGGTGTAAATCGATTATAATCACCGTCCCTCGCGGTTAGTGAGTACCACTTGTTCACTGTACCGTGACGTAGAAAGAACAGGCTAGTTACATGTTAAAATGTTGCTGATTGAAAGATGGACTTGATTGCTAATGACTTGCTGTAGTTTAGAGCTAACTAAAGTTCATTTCAACTTTGGGCAAAGTACATGAGAGAAATGCGTTTCTTGTTTGATTGCGGCTCTCTCATGTATCTTAGCGTAAGGTTCTCCACAACCTGCTGCTAAAACTTGAAAGTAAGGTTCTACTAATTAGGCGAGTCCTTGCAATTGATTTTTACCTCATGTAACCCATTACCCTCACGTAGAAGTTCCATGTTTAGGTGAGACGGGTCAGACTTGCTGAGCCTTCGTGCTCACTGCTTGTGTTTGAAGCTTTTGCGGGGTTCTATGAGGAAGGGACTCCCGAAGAGGAGACGGAACCCCAGGAGGGTAACCCCGTCGAGTGGGAGTCGTGCACGCCGCAGAGTTAGTGTGCGTGTGTGCTAGCAAGGGCACGTTCAAGGGCTGAACGTGCACTTGATGCTTAGTCTACGCCCGCGAGTGTAGACTGAACTTATTTTGATGTAAACATGTTCATAACTTGTTTATGTAATAAAATTTCGCTTCCGCTTTGTACCTTTGACGTGTGTTATACGGTGCTGTGCAACGCAGCACCCCTCAGCGTGATCCTGGCTCGACAAGACCAATTGGGGTCGTGTCACCAAGTACCTCTTCGTTGGTGTTGTAGTGTTCGTCACTTGGTCCTGCAACTTTAGTAGCAAGAGAATATTCATCTTTAACATCGAAGTACCATCATATCCACCATCATCGCGTGCTATGTATGCTCGTTTGCCAGGACAGTCTTTCATCGCATGACCAAGTCCCTAGCAGCGGTGCCACTTAATGTCGAAAGTGCGACTTGTGGAGGGAGTGGACGACGTAGGCTTGAATGATGTTGTTTTGCTGCCCTCCGGCGCGTGAGAAAATGGATCAGCAGGTGCATTTTGTTGGCCACTGTTGGATGGTGTAGTGGGTGTACGAAAACTCGGAGAGGGTTCTGTTTTGGATAGTGTAGGCGTCGATCGCGGTGTGAAGGTGTTCCTCGTGCATTGTTGCTGCTGTTGGCAGTCCTGTAATTCTTTTTTTGCCAACATAGCAAGCTGAAACAATCTGTTAATAGTATCATGTTCGTTATAATCAACAATGTCCTGAATTTGACACCTTAACCCTCCCCCCCATAAAAACGAGCTATTTTTATCATCCATGTCCTCTACTACCCCACAGCACAACATACCCTTTTGTAACTCTTGATAGTACTCTACGGACATATTACTTCGGTCTAGGCGATGCAATTTTTTTCGATGGTCCCGCTGAAGAGTAGGAATAAATCAAACACGCATAGCTTCCTTTAATTTATCCCATGTTGGAGGATCAGTTCTAGTTTTAAAAAGTTCATTCCACCATATGTTAGCAAAATCTATAAACTCACTAGTGGTTGACAAACTCTATGTTGTTCAGAAACAAGGTGGGCATTAAATTTTTGTTTTACCGTCATCTCCCAATCAAGATAAGCCTCAGCATCATAAGCACTAGAGAAAGAGGGTATAGTAAATTTAACTTTTGCAAAATGGTTATCCGGAGGAAAATTATAATTTTATTACAATCATTGTAATTATAACAAGTATTACTTCCCATACCTCGACGATAAAGTGGAAGTCGTGGATGATTGTTATGATGGTCCAAATCAGAAGCATCTTCTTCACGTCCTTTAGCGATAGGCAGCCGAGCCTCAAAAGTATCCATCCACACCACAAGAACAGCAACTTGGCGATTCAAGGTCGCCAATGTTTCCTTCTTTGATGCGTGGGTTTTGGTGAATATATCTGTTATCACCCTCATCGTGTCACGTAATTCAGCATGTTGAACACATTCATTGTCTTTGTTTTCTCCTGCCATTGTTAGTAGTAAACAAAAGACAATAAAAAGATGTTATCCCTATCAACTACAAAGGACAATGGTAATGTTAAAGGTGGAAGGAAGCACTCTCTGTCTCTCTCTTAAGCGTCTTACCATGCTCTTACAAGTGTTCTTACCGACACAGCAGGTGATACACGGTGGACGGTGAAAACCCAATGAAGTGTGGGGTGATTGCAAAGGTACCTGTTCTGCTCAAGAGAAAAGTGGAGCTTGGATGACACAATATGGTGGCTAATGATGAGCAAGAATCGTTAACAGCAAAACAATGTTGAATAAGTATTCAATGTAGAAACTGTTGCTGGTTAACAAGTGTTCTAGGCCTAGCACAACACAAGGAAGCAGACAGGCAAATAGAAGATCGGAATGGTATGACCAATCAAATACAACACAAGTGGTATAGCCCAATACTTTAGTAAGGGTGCTCCCTTCACTAATTCTTTTTTCTTCCTTTTTATACTATTTTTTTATATTTTTTGTTTACTCAGGAGCATGAAAATAGAAACACACAGCGGCCTATAGAAAATCAGAAAAATCTTTAAAATTCGTGCTGAAACTTCAGAGCCGGATACCCTATCTTCTGAGGAGAATTTGGCCAAGCAAATTTTGCCGAACACGGCGAAGAGGCGAAAAATCGGATGGGAAATTTTGAGTAGATCAACTTGAAAAAAATTCGCACGAATGCGAAAGTTTTTGCAGTTTTAAGGTAGGTTGTCCGAGTTACTGTTTTTTTTTATATTGACTCTAACTCGGTTTTGAAACAGATCTCAGGGTCAGAAGTGAAAACGACCGAGAATTGACCACGACGATTGATGGTATGGTGTATGATGATTCAAGGTGAATTGGCACAAAGGTTTGTCAATTGTTCTAGGGCTAAAAAAACGGGAGTTCGTGCAAGACGGCTAGCTAGTGCAAACCGATGATCGTGGTGGATCAGTTTGTTGTTTAGGGTTATAGAATAGGTGAGGGATCAGCAAGAAAACAAGGAATAAAAATGATAACAACGACCCAAAATACAAAGCTAAACCAACAACAAGACTCAACCACATGAATGCAAACTCAACAATGCAAACTGAAAATGAAACTGCAAGCACTATGGGCTAGGAAGGGGTAAACACGAGATTATTTTTCTGTGGCTATTTTTGTGGACTCTCGGTATGAAAACAAAACTGATATAATGGAGAATGAAAGTACCTAACGGACAACCTGAAATCTGATATAAGTTGATGAGAAGTTGTGGCCCGATCTTCTGAAAGGTAGGTCGATTGAGTGGAGATCACGACATTGATGATCCGAGGAACTCGAGCAGCCCGAATACATATGCAATCACTACACCACTGGTTTGTTGGTTATCAACCATGCTTCAGACGTTTGACCTCGCCAAGAAGGCTAATCCCTGCAGGTGCAAGCGAGAACGCCAACAAGAATGATGAAGATGCAATCTGAATTGCGAAGTTGGGGTTTCATGAACTGCAGAACGAGGAAACTATTGAATATAAGCAAACCCCCCCCCCCCCCCAAAAAATAGCCGGTGGCTACAGCATTTAAAGGCTAGGGTTTCATCCAAGAGACCGTTAGACACATCCCTAATGGGCTCTCACGAGATACAAGGCCAAAGGCTCAATATGGTGGTGCAGCACCAGACAGAAAATCTGGACTTGATTTGTTTTGATGATTCCTGATTATTTCCGTCTAATTTTGTTGTGGGACCAGATCCATTGGAAATATTATCTTCTCAGCTTTCCGTGCATATGTAGAACGTCAGAAATGGAGTCTGGATGCATCCTTGGCGTCCGTTTGAAGGTGGACTGCTTATGGACTCCGAGTTGGACTCGAGTCCGAGTTGAAAACTGTTTCCATCAACTTGTGGACAACCCTGCTGGTTCTCCTCACCCCCAAATCCTCCTCTCTTTACTTGTTGATCCTCTCCAAGGTTCCTAATAACAATTAAATTATTAAATAATAATCCACTCTCAAATTCACATGATAGGAATTTAGGAACAAGTTCACCTGCTGGTTTAGTAAACATGCTCGTGCTCTTATGATTAGTCCTTATATATCAATATGACTGTACACTGTTGTGATGTCCTCATCATCTATATCCAAAGGTGTCACAAACAACTACCAAATTTTGTTCGCCACTAACAGCAGGTACATATATAGCAAGCAAACCATTTATCAGTGGATCTAATACCTTTACTATGGAAAAGAATGATATACTCCCTCTGTTCCGAATTAAACAATGTTTAGGGCAGCTAATTTAGTTCAAATTGAACTAAACTTTTTTGTCCTAAACGTCATTTATTTCAGAACGGAGGGAGTATATGGCCCTATCGAATCCAATACCCTTAACATGGGAAGGAAGAGATTCCCACTCTAATACCCCTAACATGGGAACAAAGATGGTGAAAGCTCTCTCTCACACACACGCGCGCGCATGCACACACACAACCGACCTGTGGGCCTAAGGATTGCAATGCTTGAGCTGGAAGGAAACCTATCATCATAAGCAGAACGTGAATTATAATGGCTAACCCCCATGTGAGCAAAAAACCACTTTAGCAAGCGGTCCCTGTACCATGCAACGATGTGGGTATTCATGAGGCTCTTCGCCCTCGATCCACCCAAATCTACCTACCAATCTGCTGCCACTATTGCTTCCGCTTGCGTTGCTTCTACCTCATCATACTCCCGTTGCCATTTCTCCTGTAATACGCTTTTCTTAATATCTTAACACGACGACTAAGTCTAACAATCACACACAACGTTTGAAGCATGCACGCGTGTTGATTATTAGCAACTCGGTGAGTTGATTATGAGCTCCAAGGTAAGAGTCAATGGTTACCCGGCGTGCTGTGTCCGAGCTAGCAAGGAGAAGAACCAGCCAATTCAATGCAACGCCAAAGCCAATACGACAGCTAGCAAGGAGGGGCACCCAAACTGTATCAACCCAGATAAGACAGCGGCGCCATGCACCAGCCCATGATCAATGCTTCGACCGACGGATTAACTAATCCGTTGGAACTAATTAAGCATTTCTTACCTTTAAATCATGTCAAACGGTCTACGACTAGGCTACGCTAGGCTAGGCCAGGTTTACCTCCATGGAACAAGCAACCATGCATGCACAAGAGCTTCTAGACGGAGAGAGACAGAGAGAGAGATCAGCTAGGGACGAATATACAATAGTACATATGTATATATTCTTCTTCCCTGTCAAGTCAAGTGATGTAAATGGGTTCCTAACTCCACCCCATTTGTGTGTGTGTGTGTGTGTTCACCTCCCTTTATTCCATTTCTGCGTCTCCTCCTCGACGAGATCCCCAAAAGTTTTGGCTTTGGAATCGTTCTTCTATCACGGGCCCCTCGCCACAAGCTGTGGCTCCGATTCACATTGCTTGTGGTCTAGCTGGTCGAGGTCTATGTGGGCCTCCGTTCCCATGGGAGAGGCGCGCACGGAACGCCGTGGAAATTTCCCTGTGTAACGAGAGGCCCACCACCTACCATGAGACAAATGCTGGTTTTTGGCACCTGTTGTAATAAGGCTTTGGAGGGGTGGAAAATGGAGGGCCCGAAAGGGGACTCTTGTGTACGGGGAATTATTCGTAGGTAGATAGTACTCCGGCCCTCTGTTTTCTTCTATTTAACATTCAGACATGACAATTAATACAAATTTGAATAAACATTGTTCTTTGAATGTCAAGTAGAACAAAACAGAGCGAGTATATAATATGGCACCAACTTTTGTCATGTTTCCAAAGCCGAAAGTTTTCTTCAAAGACTAACGAGAACATTCAAAATGGATCCTTTCTCAAAGAAACCGCCATCGAATTCCCAAGTTTCAGTGTGGTGGGCTACATGCCGAACCGTCAATAACAAGATGCAATATGTGTTGCACTTTGTAGAAAAAATATCTAGGTTCCATTTGTAACAAACAGAACTCCACATGAGATCTATTCCGGCGGCGACTACAGAATTCTGCACTCACATCACATCGTCTTCTACTCAATCTTGAAACGTTTTTTGTGGAGGTGTGGTAGGATAGGCGAAGCAAAAGATGAGCCCAACTTGTCATCACAGATAGTGGCGCGCATACCTTGGACGGCTACAGCTTTTGAGGCAATTTTACCTAGCCCCAAGCATTATCAGTGCCAATCAGATGCAAAGGAGAGCACCGGTAGCAGTGTGGCTTCTTGTCATCAGCTCCAAGGACACATTGATAATCACACGCGATACGGTTAAAGGAGCACTCGTGGTGACCCATGGGATGTTGTTTATTCGCTTTTGTCCTGGAGATTACAACATTCAGCACTAGCTTGGTCGATATCTTGGTGGTTATCTCGAGTCGAGTCTAGTCCAAGAGATTGAACGAGCGGGGAAGATAAAACAAATCTGCTTATGGTTGTAGGTTCTCAACCATCATCAGCCTATATAAATCAATTGCTTAGAAATAAAGATATTCCATCAAGTTAAACACCTCCATTAGTGTGATACCCATGGATAGTCAAGTTCTCTTGAATTAGCTCGATTTTTTAACAAAAAAAAAGAGAGTATCTTGGATTGAGAAAAGAGTTGCATTTGCATCCAGGGTACCGGCCGGTAATTAAAATGGAGATCAAGCTTCTGAAAACGAGCCGTACGAGGAGGGTCCCCGGACATTTACGTCTGCCGGAAAGAATAGAAAAGGTCGTCGTCTCCCGCTGGGCCCGGCTTTCCAACTGTCACACCAGAAAACAAAAAATTGTAGGCTTCGCAACCCAATTAAAATCAATCATTCTCGCCGCCCTGTGCCAAGGCTGACCTGTTCTCTATCAGCATGCCATTAGGGTATTCGCACTCGTGCACCTCTATATCGGACCTCTGAAGGAATAATTTTAGTTTTTTACAGTCAACTCTAAAAGATTCTTACCTTTACAGTTTAATTCTCCGCACTCATTCACCTCTAAATCAGACCTCTATATTAAAAATATAACTATATCACATTTTATATTATTTCATATAATACAACTTATAAAAAATCACCAAAATTACTTTTTGCTTCATTTTTCCTCTCTTTTCTTCATACTTTTTTCTTTTCCCTTTCTTTTTTTCTTTTCCCTCTCATTTTCTCTCTCTTCTTTTTTTCTTTCTTTTTTTTTCTCTATTTTCTTTTTTTTTCTTTTATTTCTTCCTCCTTTCTTTCTCTCTCTTCTTCTTCACTCCCGGCGATACAGGCGCTACAGCGGAGCTGTTTATTTCCAGCTCTTCTGTAGCCATCTGTAATTTAGCGTGTTGCCGGCGGGCGCCGCTGCGGACGCGCGCTACCAGCCGGATCGCTGTATTTGGCGACGATGCGCTGGTAGCGGCGCCCACTGCGGGCAGCCTTAGTTGGATCCAGAATGATGGAAATATTTTCGTAATCAACTGATGATAAAATTATTTTTCTTTTGCCTCAGACTTCAAGTTTATTTGACTAGAATGCGATTAGGATTGCATCTCATTGTTTACCTCTCGCTCGCTTGCTTTTGAAGAAATGCCAATCCCATTTTAGTATTTGGATATACAAGGCATGCATTGTTCTTTTGCAAAACAAAGTAGACAGGGCCTTCGCTCTACAAACTCGAGATATTTGAGAAATTACCAGGAATTTGTGTCAGTGCAACTGACAACTGCTCTGTAGTACTATAAATTGAAACAATACTAGTCAGTAACATAGAAAATATCACTGTTAATTGTACCTGAGTACGTACGGCTTTGCTTCATGCCAGGCTGTACTAATTTGTTGACCAAATTAACAAATGGAGAGGGACTGGAATATGTAAGCAAAGTGGTTTTCACCTGATGCATCGTTGAAACGAAACTGAAGTCCAGGTTTGCTTCATATATACACGTGGCTATTAATCAACCTGCAGTGAAAACGAAAGCGACGCAAGCTGTTTCTTGTTCCATCGTCCAAGAGGAAGTTGATTCGAATATTCATTCCAGAGCGCAAACAGAAAATTGTCAAGTTTTCTTAATTATCACAGTACCTTCCAGGTACATTACTATATTTTTTAGAAAAAAAGGGTGCAAGTGTCCATGGTTGGAAGCAAGAACACCGGCGCTGATCTCAAGTAGTGTGCTGTGTAGTCATGGCCCCGGCCAGTGCCAGGCGATGATGCTGACTCACCGGCACCTCATGAAGTACTCAACATAACTCAAGTAACTTAAATTAGGAGTAACAAATGTATACTATATAAATATAAGGCAGCCACCTGTTGCCATCGAGCTTATAATAAAGCGCAAGTTGGCAAGTGGCCGCTTGCCATGCATGGCCCTCACTTGCAGCAACCGCGTGGCAGCGCGCGAATGGATCGACGCGATGCACAGCCCGCTGGAAGGACAAAGAGAGAATGAGAGAGAGGACCAGAAGAGCATGCAATATTATCTAGGCGTACCTTCTGCTTTTTTGATAATGATAAGGTTCCGACTTTTGTTTTAATAGTAAAGCTACACAGCTAATTATTATAGAGTCCGTAGCACTTCTGTTTGCCTAAATTGAGATGCAATCGTCCTCTTACATGAAGTCAAATATGAATAAAACACAAAGAGTTCAGATGACGACATATGAGGAACAAATTGTATTATTAAATCTTCATCCATGGCCAGTGAAAATTTTCATTATAACCATATCCAACTTATGACATCTCTCCTCGTCTTACATCATGCTTTTCCAGCTGCGCCCATAAGCGAACCAATGAGTTTTCCCCGTAGAGTAACTACATAAAAGTTCAGATTCAAATAAGTAGATTAAGCTCTTTTATCTGTTCTGGGGGCGTTTCAGAGCAACTCTAATGGTCTCCCGGTATCCCTCTCCCGATATGGTGCTATTAGGAGCCTCCCAAAACCAATTTCATATATTTGGAGTGCATGCTACAATAGTATTCCAATGAGAGTGACTCAATAATTCATTATGTTTACAAGGACCCACACGTTAGTGGCATACATCCCTTCTTCTCCCTCCATCCTCCTTTGTTTCTCTTCTCTCCCACTCAACCCCTCTCCTAAACGGAGCACCTTGTGGACCATTGTCGAAGTGTTCGCTACGACACTTCCCCCGGTCTGCTCGGAAGCAGCCCGCGGAAGTTCTTTTTTTGGAGAGGCAAGTGGATCTCGAAGGTCGGAGCGCGATGGTGAGGAGGGACACGAGGATTTACGTGGTTCGGGCCGACGGAGCGTAATACCCAACGTCCACGGGTGTGCCTGTTGCATTGCTTGCGCGTATGAGTGTGTGAGAGAGTCGGGGTTCAGAACCCTTTGCTCGGAGGCTGCCCCGATCCTTTTATAGCTCAAGGACGGGGCAGTTACAATGTGGCCCGGGGCCCGACAGGTGGCCCTACGGCTATTCGTGCCCTATACATGAGTTAGGCATTTATAGCTATACACATTTTCGCTTTCGAGGGAGTTAAGACGTGCTGTCTGATACGTCGGGCGCCTCTAATCGGGTAGCAGGTGATGATGAAGTACCTGTCTTGTAGCCGCATCCCCTCGCTCTGCTAGGCAGCCCTGCGCCGCTGGGCGGCACTGTTGTGTCGTCACGCCTTGCCGCCCTATCTTTCACCGTAATGGTGAACAGATGAAGGATGGGGACATGCACCGTACGCCATGCTTCTGGAGAAGGCGCGAACCTTGAATGCTCGGCCTGATAGCGTACCACTTTACACCAGACTCTTTACGGCCCACGACTGTTCATGGGACACGTGGCGGCTCCGGAGCCCTTCTCAGTGGGGAGGTCCGGCCCGGAGCCTAAGGACACGTGGTAGCACTGGACCTTGCCTCAGCGGGGAGGCCAGGTCCGTGGCCAAGAACACGTGGAGGCTCCGTAGCCCTCCTCAGCGGGGAGGTCCGGCCCTTAGTATGTGCGCACGTGGCAGCGCCGGACCTTGCCTCAGCGGGAAGGCCAGGTCCATGGCCAAGGACACGTGGCGGCTCCGGAGCCCTCCTCAGCGGGGAGGTCCAGCTCGGAGCCAAGGCACACATGGTAGCGTCGGACCTTGCCTCAGGGGGGAGGCCAGATACGGGGCCAAGGACACGTGACCGTGCCAGGGCCCGCCTCGACAGGGACGCGAGGTCTGGAATGTCTTCAACCTTCCACGCGGGGGTACCCGGTCTTGAGGTATCGACAACCATCAAAGCTCCATCGTTGACGCATGCCACCAGAAGGTCATCACTCGTGGATCTACGTCCCCGGTGCAAATTTAGGCCTATTTTTGACCTCTTTCCATGTAGGTGACTATGGTGTTGAGGACCTTTGATGCGCCAACCACCACCGCCCAACCCATTGGTTCGTGACTGTCTGTGTTGTTGACCACGTCCTAAACAAATCCGTCTGCCGCATCAGAGGAGCCCGCCGACGTCCACCAGCATTGCTGGGAACACGACTCTATCTAAGTTGACGCGCGCCATAGCCAACTCTATTGCTACACCGTCGTGCCCTCAATTGGACAATGAGTGCTTGAAGAGTGTCGTGTTGATACGATGGAGGCTGAGATCCAACACAAGCAGGTGTGCCTTTGCCACGCTGGCAAGGAGTTGGGGAGTGGGGAGAAAGAGGAATAGGGCGACGACGGATGAGCGACGGACCTAGAGGTTGAGAAGAGGTGACTGTGACGAGGGGGTGAGGTGGCTACATGCATCAATGGAGGTTGTCAGTGAGGGAGGATGGCTGTCGACGATGATCCTAGTGGAGGCGGGTGCATTGGGAGGGCATAGCGTGCAAACTTCCTATCGCCACAAAGTGTAGTGTGGGTCCCTAATATTAGGAGGGGGGTTGAGTCCCTTTCTTTTTGGAGTGGAGGGGTGGATACTGGGGGGCTGGTATTTGAAGTCTTTTGGGCTATTAGGTGTGGGATTGGGAAATATCTAGAGTTGCTCTTAGGTCCATTTGATATGGCCCTGGCTTATACATAAAATAACTTTAGCTTATGATTAGCTGTCAAAACAATTTTTTGGCTTATTTTGATGAGGACATCACAACAGTGGATACTCACATTGATATACAAGTACCAATCACAAGAGGACGAACACGATTACTAAATCAGCAGGTGAACTCGTTCCTAACTTCCTACCCATGTGATTTTAAGAATGGATTGCTATTGAATGATTTAATTGTTATTAGGAACCATGGACATGATCAACAAGTAAAGGGAGGAGGATTTGGGGACGTGGAGAATCAGATGGGACGTCCACAAGTTGATGGAAACAGTCACCAACTCGGACTCGAGTTCAACTCGGAGTCCAGGAGCAGTAAATCTTAAAACGGACGCCCAGGATGCATACGGACTCCGTTTTTGACGTTCTACATATGAATGGAAAGATGAGAAGATAAAATTTCCAATGGTTCTGGTCCCACATTAAAATTCGCAGTGAGTCATTGGGAGTTGTCGAAACAAATTAAATTTAGAGTTCTGTCCGATGTTGCACCACCGTATTGGGCTTTTGGGCCTTGTATCCCGTATGAGTCCATTAGAGACGCATCTAAGGGTCTTATGGTCGAACCCTAGCTTTTAAATACTGCAGTCGCCGGCCATATTTGGTGGGTTTTGCTTAGATAAACAGCCGTCATTCTACGGTTTGTGTGAAACCCCAACTTCGTGATTTTCAGATCACATCTTTTACGTTCTTGCTCGTGTTCTCGGTTGCACCTGCAGGGATTAGCCTTCTTGGCGAGGTCAAGCGTGTGCTGCACGGTTGATAACCGACGGAGAAGTGGTGTAGTGATTGCAGGGGTGTTCGAACTACTCGAGTGCCGCGGATCATCAACGTCGAGTTCTCCACCTCAATCGACCTACCTTTCAGAAGATCGGGTCTAAACCACTCATCATTTGGTATCAGATTTCAGGTTGCCCGTGAGGTATTTGATTTCCCACTAGATTAGGTTTTGTACTTAGAGTCACAGAAAAAGCCACAAAAAACATATAGTGTTACAAATTCCTAGACTATAGTGCCTGCAAGTTTTCGTTTTTCAGTTTGCATTGTTGAGTTTGCATTCGTGTGGTCGAGTCTTGTTGCTGGTTTAGCTTTATGTTTTGGGGCCGTAGTTATTGTTTTTCTTCCTTGTTTTTCTTGCTGCTCACCTATTCCACAATCCCTAAACAACAAACTGAGCCACCAAGATCATCGGTTTGCCCTAGCTAGCCGCCTTGCGTGAACTCCCGCATCGCCAGCCCTAGAACATGTGACAAACCATTGTGCTAGTCCTCCTTGATTCATCACACAACATCCCATCAGCCGTCGTTGCTAAATTCCAATTGTTTTTCACATCCTATTGCTAGATCTTTTTCAAAACCGAGTTTGAATGAACATAAAAAAACAGTAACTCGGGTAGCCTACCTTAAAACGGTCATAACTTTTGCATACGAACTCGAAATCGGGCGATTTTTTTTCAAATTGATCTACTCGAAATTTTGCAACCGATTTTCCACTGCTTCGCCGTGTTCGGTGAAATTTGTTTGGCCAAATTCCCCTCAGAAGATAGACTATCCGGCCTCTGAAGTTTCAACACAAATTTTAAAGAATCTTCCTGATTTTATATAGGCCACATCTTACATCCAATTGAGCTGCAAAGTTGTGTGCTTCCTATTTTTGTGCTCTCAAGTAAACAAAAAATATCAGAAAAATATTTAAAAAAAGAAAAAAATTGGGAAGAGAGCACAAATATTAAAGCATTGACAGCACACACTTGAAACAGTTGGCCTATACACTTGTGCTGTACTTATTGCTTATATCTTCCTGATCTTCTATTTGCCTCTCTACCGCCTTGTGTTGTGCTAGGCCTAGAACACTTGTTAACCAGCAACAGTTCCTACATTGAATACTTATTCAACTTTGTTTTGCTGTTAACGATTTTCTTTGCCTATTAGTCACTATATTGTGCCATCCAAGCTCCACTCTTCCTCTTGAGCAGAACAGGTACCTTTGCAATCACTCCACACTTTATTGGTTCTCACAGTCCACCGTTTACCACCTGCTGTGTCGGTAAGAACACTTGTAAGAACGTGGTAAGACGCTTGAGAGAGAGAGAGAGAGATTGTTTCCTTCCTTCCACTTTTCACATTGCCACTATCCTTTGTAGTTGATAGGGATAACATCTTTTTGTTATCTTTTGTTTACTACTAACAATGGCAGAAGATAAAAGGGATGATGAATGTGTTCAACATGCTGAGTTGTGTGACATGATGAGGGAAATGACAGATATGTTTATCAAAACCCAAGCATCGACAGAGGCGTCATTGACGACCTTGAATCACCAACTTGTTGATCTTGTTGTTCGGATGGATACTCTTGAGGCGCGGCTGCCTCTCGCTGAAGATTGTGAAGACGATGCTTATATATGAAAGATCATAACAATCAACCACAACTTCCACGTTATCTACGAGGTGTGGGAGTTAATAATCGTTATAATTACAATGATTGTCATAACAATTTTAATCGCCCTCTTGATGATCCTTTTGCTAAAGTCAAATTTACTATACCCTCTTTTTCTGGTGCTTATGATGCTGAGGCATATCTTGATTGGGAGATGACAGTAGAGTAGAAATTTAATGCCCACCTTGTCCCTGAACAACATAGAGTTCGTCAAGCCACTAGTGAGTTTAAGGATTTTGCTATCATATGGTGGAATAAACTTGTTAAAACTAGAACTGATCCTCCAACATGGGACAGATTAAAGGAAGCTATGCGAGTTCGTTTTGTTCCTCCTTCTTTTCAGCGGGACCTTCGTAAAAAATTACAGCGCTTAGACCAAGGTAACATGTCCGTAGAGGAGTACTATCAAGAGTTACAAAAGGGTATGTTGCGCTGTGGGGTAGTAGAGGATATGGATGATAAAATAGCTCTTTTTTATGGGGGTTGAAGCGTGAAATTCAGAACATTGTTGATTACAAGGAATATGATACTGTTAACAGATTATTTCAGCTGGCTATGTTGGCAGAAAAAGAATTGCAGGGCCGCCAACAGCAGTAGCACCAACGCATGAGGAGCACATTTACACCACGTTCGACATCTACAACATCCAAAACAGCACCATCTTTGAGTTTTTATACCGCCACTACACCATCCAATGGTGGCCAACGAACTTCATCTACTGATCCATTTCCTCGCGCGCCGGAGGGCAGCAAGACGACACCATTCAAGCCTACGTATTCCACTCCTTCCACGAGTTGAACTTCCAACATTAAGTGTCACCACTGCCAGGGAGTTGGTCATGTGATGAAAGATTGCCCTAGCAAACGAGCATACATAGCACGAGATGATGGCGGGTATGATAGTACTTCAGATGTTGAAGATGAATATTCTCTTGCTACTAACATTGCAGGACAAAAAGATGACCACTATAGCACAGATGAAGAGGTACATGGTACTGCAGCAACGGAAAATTATAGAAGCATAATTGTGCAGCGTGCTTTGAGCTCCAAAGTTGAGGCAGATGACAAGCTACAATGACACAATCTTTTTCACATGTTTCTCATCGTCAAGGACTGCCGCATGCACACTATAATTGATGGAGGCAGCTGTAACAACTTGGTGAACACGGATGTGGTCAAGAAACTTGGGTTGACAACAAGAGCACACCCTCATCCATACCACATTCAATGGTTCAACAACAGCGGTAAGGTTAGGGTAACACAAACAGCGAGGGTACATTTTTCGATTGGTTTTTACCATGATTTTGCTGATTTTGATGTCGTACCTATGGATGCTTGTTCTCTTTTGTTGGGACGTCCTTGGGAATTGATACGGATGCTATTCATCATGGTAGAACTAATAAATATACTCTGATGCATAAAGGAAAGAAAATCACTTTGCTTCCTATGACTCCTGCTGAAATTGTACATTTTGAGAAAAGTAAAACACGTGATGATAAGGCAACAAAATCACTAGACTCTGTAAAACAGCAAGTAATTAAGTTAAAATCACCTTCGTTGCTCACAACTAAATCTGATCTTGCTGATTTATTTAATACCAAGGGGATGTACTACGCTTTAGTATGCAAAGAAGCAATGTTTTCAATTCATGAAGTGTCCATCGCATTGCCCCCTACTGTTGCTAACCTTTTGCAGGATTTTGCGGATGTGTGTCCCCCCGAGATACCCCCTAGATTACCACCCATGAGGGGCATTGAACATAAGATTGCCTTGATTCCAGGGGCAAGTTTGCTAAATCGTGCGGCGTACAGGGCGAATCCGGAAGAGACAAGAGAAATTCAGCGACAAGTTCAAGATCTTTTGAACCGTGGGTATATTCGTGAAAGCCTTAGTCCTTGTTCTGTTCCTGTTCTTTTGGTTCCTAAGAAAGATGGTAGCTGGCGCATGTGTGTTGATTGTAGAGCGATTAATAACATCACTATTCGATATTGTTATCCTATTCCTCGCTTAGATGACATGCTTGATGGATTGAGTGGTGCTATTATTTTCACAAAAATTGACTTGCGTAGTGGTTACCACCAAATTAGAATGGCACTAGGAGATAAATGGAAAACTGAATTTAAAACCAAGTTTGGACTTTATGAGTGGTTAGTAATGCCTTTTAGTTTAACTAATGCACCTAGCACTTTTATACGAGGTTTTACGTCCTTTTATTGGAAAATTTGTGGTGGTTTACTTCGATGATATCCTCATTTACAGCAAGTCATATGACGAACATCTTAATCACTTGCGTGCTGTTTTCAGTGTCTTGAGAGATGCACGTTTGTTTGGTAACCTCGAAAAGTGTGTCTTTTGCATCAATAGAGTTTCGTTTCTTGGATATGTCGTTTCATCACAGGGAATTGAGATGGATGAGGTAAAAATTGTGGCGATCACTAGCTGGCCAACTCCATCGACCGTCACGCAGGTGCGTAGTTTTCTTGGTCTTGCAGGTTTTTATCGATGCTTTGTGCGGGATTTCAGCACCATTGCAGCTCCTCTCCATGAACTGACGAAGAAGGGAGTGCAGTTTCGATGGGGTGAACAGCAGCAACAAGCTTTTGATGTTCTTAAATCAAAGCTTACACAAGCACCATTGCTACAACTTCCTGATTTTGACAAGACATTTGAACTAGAATGTGATGCAAGCGGCATTGGTATTGGAGGTGTTCTCATACAAGGAGGTAAACCCGTTGCATTCTTTAGTGAAAAATTGCATGGTCCTTCTCTGAATTATTCTACTTATGATAAGGAATTGTATGTCTTAGTGCGAGTTCTACAAACTTGGCAACATTACCTGTGGTCTAAGGAGTTCGTCATACATTCCGATCATGAATTTTTGAAGTATCTTAAGTGTCAAACCAATCTGAATAAATGACATGCTAAATGGATTGAGTTCATAGAATCGTTTCTGTACATCATTAAGCATAAGAAAGGAAAGGAGAATGTTATTGCAGATGCATTATCTAGACGTTACACCATGCTGTCCCAACTTGATCATAAAATATTTGGTTTGGAAACAATAAAAGGATTATATTCTACTAATTTTGACTTCAAAGATGCCTTTGAAAATTGTAGAGAAGGAAGAACTTGGAATAAATATGTACTACGGGAGGACCTCCTATATCGTGCTAACAAGCTATGTGTTCCTGCTAGTTCCTTCGCCTATTACTTTTGCAGGAAGCACATGGAGGAGGTTTGATGGGACATTTTGGAGTAAAGAAAACTGAGGACGTGCTGCCCACACACTTCTTTTGGGCAAAGATGAGACGCGATGTCGAGCGCTACATGTCACGATGCACTACTTGCAATAAAGCTAAGTCTCGACTTAACCCATATGGTCTTTATATGCCTCTTCCTGTTCCTAGGGTACCTTGGCAGGATATTTCCATGGATCTTGTTTTGGGATTGCCTAGGACTAAGAGGGGGAGGGATAGTATTTTTGTGGTTGTTGATCGTTTCTCCAAAATGGCACATTTCATACCTTGTCATAAGAATGATAATGCCTCACACGTTGCTGATTTGTTTATGACGGAAATTATTCGTTTACATGGTGTGCCAACTACCATTGTTTCTGATCATGATGCAAAATTTTTAAGTCATTTTTGGAGAACTTTATGGTATAAATTGGGAACCAAGCTGCTGTTTTCAACCACATGTCACCCACAAACCGATGGACAAACTGAGGTAGTAAATCGTACTCTATCCACTATGTTGCGGGCTGTTTTAAAAAAATTAAAGGGTTGAGAGGATTGTTTACCACATATAGAATTTGCTTACAACAGGTCAGTTCACTCTACTATAAACGTAAGCCCATTCCAGGTAGTGTATGGTTTCAATCCCCGTGCTCCTATTTACCTTTGCCTCCTTCTGAAACTATAAATTTGGATGCTACACAACGATCTGAATCCATTCTTAAGATGTATGAAACTACAAAGAAAAATATTGAAAGGATGAATGAGAAGTATAGAATTTCTGGTAGTAAAGGTAGAAAAGAAGTAAAACTTGAACCAGGGGACTTGGTATGGCTACATTTGAGAAAAGAACGATTCCCTCACTTGAGAAAATCTAAACTTATTCCACGAGCTGCTGGTCCTTTTGAGATTGTTGAAAAGATCAATGACAATGCATATAAGCTTGAGTTGCCTCCCGATTTTGGGGTTAGTCCCACATTTAACATTTCAGATTTACGACCATACATGGGGGAAGAAGATGATCTTGAGTCGAGGACGACTCCGATTCAAGAGGGGGAGGATGATGAGGACATCACAACAGTGGATACTCACATTGATATACAAGGACCAATCACAAGAGGACGAGTACGGTTACTAAATCAGCAGGTGAACTCGTTCCTAACTTTCTACCCATGTGATTTTGAGAATGGATTGCTATTGAATGATTTAATTGTTATTAGGAACCATGGACATGATCAACAAGTAAAGGGAGGAGGATTTGGGGACGTGGAGAATCAGATGAGACGTCCACAAGTTGATGGAAACAGTCACCAACTCGGACTCGAGTTCAACTCGAAGTCCAGGAGCAGTACATCTTAAAACGGACGCTCAGGATGCATACAGACTCCGTTTTTGACGTTCTACATATGCATGGAAATATGAGAAGATAAACTTTCCAATGGTTCTGGTCCCACATTAAAATTCGCCGGGAGTCGTTGGGAGTTGTCGAAACAAGTTGAATTTGGAGTTCTGTCCGGTGTTGCACCACCGTATTGGGCTTTTAGGCCTTGTATCCCGTATGAGTCCATTAGGGACGCGTCTAAGGGTCTTATGGTCGAACCCTAGCCTTTAAATACTGCAGCCGCCGACCATATTTGGTGGGTTTTGCTTAGATAAACAGCCGCCATTCTACGGTTTGTGTGAAACCCCAACTTCGTGATTTTCAGATCACATGTTCTACGTTCTTGCTCGTGTTCTCGGTTGCACCTGCAGGGATTAGCCTTCTTGGCGAGGTCAAGTGTGTGCTGCACGGTTGATAACCAACAGAGCAGTGGTGTAGTGATTGCAGGGGTGTTCGAACTGCTCGAGTGCCGCGGATCATCAACGTCGAGTTCTCCACCTCAATCGACCTACCTTTCGGAAGATCAGGCCTAAACCACTCATCATATTTTGTCTTATTTTGATTATCCTAACAAAATGATCGACAAAAGAACTTAACCGGCACCATAAACTTCCACCAACTTTAGCAAGGGGACGAATGGGTAGACACCATAAGATGCAAAAAGCTAGTACTTTTTTCACTTGGGATCTCTAGTACAAAAAAGAACACAAACGGCTTACCATAGCTTATGGGTGTAAGACGTTTTGATTTGAACCTATTTGGCAAGACTTATGGCATAAGCTAGGGCGAAAGTCACTCCATAAGCTCTACCAAATGGAGCTTTATTTAGAGCACGTACATGCCAAAAGTCTTCTTGGAAATAAAGTAAGTGTTTCAATTTATCATGTTTGGCACGTATAGGAAGTACAGGGTTTAAATATGTCGATCAAGATATTATGAAGCTTTGAATTTCACAAGAAGCTCAGATTCAATTCCGAACAGGATCTGGAAATAAAAACACAACCAATACAAGGCCCGAGCAGATGATAAACTGTTTTGGGACAAATTAGACGCCTCTAGTCTGCATAGCCCAATTTTTCTAGTGGGGCAATATTACAACTATTCGCTGTAACAATTCTACACGGTCCAAAATGCTGATACTCTCAAAGAGATCTAGCTAGAACCTCTACAACTAATTAATGAAACACATCGCCACCTTCCAGCATTCAGTTACTGCATGCATCTTGTCCCGTGATTAAACTGTTTTGCTTGATTAATATACGATTAGGAATTTGCAAACTACTCGCTCCAGTCCAAATATAATTAGTTCAGACATTGACATGGTTTCAAAATGGCGCTTTGACCAATATTATCATCAAAAAATATTATTTTAAATGTAAGCAATTATACATATTATGAATGTAAGTTTTATGATGAATGTTGTAACATCAACCTTTTGTTGGAAACGTATATAATCATTTTGCAGCAATTTATAATGGTAGTTACAAAAATTACAATGAACCTAGCTAGATGTACTCGGATGCAAAAAAAGAGTATAGATACTCTTCTTATGGAAATAAGCCCCTAGCTAGTTCCTAGAAGACCGGCTGGAAACAAATTAAGTTTCACACAAAATTGCATTCCTTTGCATGTATATATCTCATTTGAAATTACAGCTTCCTTTGTAATCCGATGTAGGAAGAGGAACCAATGGTGAGCAAGCTCACATATATCACATGCAAGGACAAAAAATGGCGCTCGACAGCAATTTGTTTCCTCAGAATACTTTTTGGGGAATGTGGGCGAGTTGCTGGAGCAGAGATGAGAGGTACACGGGCGCGTGCACATCCACATGCTCCACGCACGTGTGGGCGTCAGGTGTGAGGCCCGGTGATCGCAGTGGGCAGTGCCGTGCGATGCGTCACCTAACAGCATGCACGAAAAGAGGCTCAAAAACATATGAAACCATTTTAGTACTCAAGATAAGATCTTTTACAACATAAGTACGCACGCAGCGGAAATTAAAACTAGTTGGACAATCTAATCACTCTCGACCCTAACTACGCCGAAGAGAAGTCGTTCAGCCTGTGAACGCTTCCCACTAGCTTCACCAAAGAAAGGCAGCGGCTAGGTTTCCGGCGAGTGGAACGAACCGTGAGGTTCGTCATCTCACCGAACAACCCTCTTCATAGCAGTCATCCTGCTACGTACAAAAATAACTCAGAAGCAACCGTGAGCATTAAGGCTCAGCAAGACTTAACCGTCAATCCTAAACATGTAACTCTACATGCAGGGGTAGTAAGACAGTAGGAACAGGAATTTGCAAAATACAGCTTGACTAAACTTGATCCTTATATTTAGATTCTTATAACCTTCATTTTAGTGGTCCTCACGCCTCACAACACCGGAAGTCCGCAATCAAACAAGAAACACTTATCCCGATGTTGCTAGCCTAAAGTGGAAATGAAATTTAGTTGGCTCTATATCTACTTCAGTCAAAGTTCCAATACAGTGATTAATTCACAAACAGCAAGTTAAGAGACTTAGTTCCTCTTCTTACTACGTCACGGCGCAGTGAGCAAGTATGCTCAATCCTCTTCCACGAGTGACGGTGATTCGAATCAATAACAACCCGGAATACACGACACATACATCCGCCTCGAAAGACTCTCTCAAGAGCTCTTTCTTACGTTGTATGCAGCAACCTTTCACACGACACCCCGACATAGAAAAACGTTTCGCGCCGAGTAGGATGGTCCTCTACGCGGACACGTCGAAGTTGCCCGCTAAAGGATTTACACCTCCCGCCTTCTCAACGCCATTCCCACGCGAAGGATGAGTTTCTATATCACAGTCCATCGGGTTACATCGGTTTCATGGGTCCCATACCCCACTATATATCCGGTACAGCTCCATTTTGTGCAGCAGGGCCGCATACATACGGTCCTTAACCGACATGGACGGGGCTACAACCAACCTCCACATTTGCCTTACCATCCCGGTCCAGGCCAAATGTGGTCTCAAGCATTGTCACACCCATCGCAGGTCGAGACCAACCTTGAGCGCTCCATCCTACAGGAACATCCCCGTCCCCATCTCATTTTCATGAGGGTGCTCTTATCATCAACCTCTCGCGAGTAACTCCATTACTCGACCTTTCTCGCGAGTAGCTTTTTACTACTTGACTTCTACTGAGCTAGCTACAACATTAGCCTAGCATCTACTACGAGGCAAAGCCTACACTAAACCTTCTACTCAGGGATGTAATAGCCATGCAAGTGGGTTTCAAACATCCTAGACATAATGCACAATATCAAGTCTAATAAACATTAGGTGAAGTAAAGCAAAATTTAAAACGACAACGATATGCAAACTGGGGCTTGCCTTGCTCAACGGTTTTGTTAGAAGCTAGGAGTTAGTTTTCCTCCAGAGAATCTGCCAAACTCGTCACGAGATGGAGATCCTCGCTGCGGAGTTGAGTCCTCGTCGAATGTCGACGTCACGTGCCATTAAGATGATTTATGCACATGTATTCAAAAGCAATTTAGAAAATGATTCAAAGCTGTTGTACAAGTTAACTCACACATAAGATAGATAAACAACAGCAGGTTTCTGTTGTTGGATCTAAACCTTAGAGAAGAAGAATGCTAGGTGACAAGGGAGGAAAATAAATCACCATGTGATTACATCCTCATATGAACACTTAGACCTAAAAGATGGTAGCTCCAGTTCCAGAGGTCCAATGAAGCTTAAAATTTAATCACAGATTCTATGGAAGGTATTAGGCAGTCTGCAAAAATTGAGCTCATGAAATGGCTTCATGTGAGCACAACAAATCCTTATTTGGTTTTCACTGATCTGCCTTTACCCCTTATATATTAAGCCTTCCTATGCTGCAAAGTAGACGTTTTGTGAAGTACAAAATGTCCTGAGTCCATAGGAATTGGTTTTACCATTTTTGGAGTTTCCTACATGGAGCTATGAATTTTACAAAGATTGGGGAAAAGCTGAAAATGTCTCTGTTCATTTTTCCCATTTTTCAGAGACATAAGGAATGAACACATCATTTGACCAAGCAAGTGGAGTCCAATGCCTCTGAAATTTTTACTGGAGTTCAAGGAATTTTGTAAGAATGTCCTGTCCAAATTTGGGAATTTTCTGATAAATAGAACTCCTGTAAAAATTCCTATAAAATTTTCCTTAAATGAATTAATGAGCCAAATCCAGAGATTTTCATAAATATTGGGATGCACCCTTTGATAGTACTCTTTGAGGGGAATCCAATTTGGACACTCCTACACAGAGTTATGGCTCTCCAAAGTTTGAACTCAAAAGGAAAAATCTGGAAATGTTTAAAACCTGCCCATGGGTCCCACCTGTCATCCCTAACCTTCCGCCTCGCGCCAAACAGGGCAGTGGCGGCTCCCTCCGGCGAGGGTCACCGGAAAGGACCTTCCTGGCCGCCTCCAGTCCCCCTGCTGGCTGCCCCCCCCCCCCCCCCATTTTCCCCCACGAACCTGTTGGTGAGGTCGCCGGCGGCTGAAACTCGCCGGAAAACATGGCGCCCCGGCAACAGCAAGCCCTAGGGCTCCGGCGAGGTCGCGGCGGCTCATTCCTTCACCAAATGATCGGGTTTTTGGCTCTAGAGCACAAGGGGATCATGTATAAGACCGACATGAGGTCTAAACAAGCCGGGGAGCGCTCCAAACCTATCGGCACCGTGCGCCCGATATGGTCCAGCGGTATCCCCTCGAAAAGAACTCGGATTCCTCGCTCTACACTCCATTTCTTAGTCTAAAATTGATGGAGGAGGTGTGCTAGGCAGTTAAGATCCTGTGTGTGAAGTTTGAAACACAACAAACACGATTTGGGGACGAGTTGCAATTCCTTACCTCAAGGTCAGTTTCTGCCGCCCGGGAGAAAATCTTGAAAATCTCCCTCTGTGATCAATGGCTAGGGATGAGCTTCGGAGGTGAGCAACTAGGCTTGTAGGTGCACCGATGGGGTGGCTTTCTTGGGCGTGATCACTCCTGGTTTGGGCTGCCCACGGTGACCAGTTCGGTTTTTCGGTGTTCCACACAGAAGCTGCAGCAACTTGCTGTTTTCCGGTGCAAACAAGCTCGGGACAGGGGAGGAAAAGGGCTGGCCGGCTAGAGCACTGGTGGGCGCAGATTTTTGCTGTGGAGAGCTCGAGCAACCGAGCTACGGTGGCTGTGGTTATCGGGAGAAAACAGAGCGGCACCCCGGTTGTGTTTCTCAGCGTGCGGGAGGACGAGCAGAGAGAATGAGGGAACGAGAGAGCAATTTGCTTTGGTGCACCAGCTGCAAGCAGATGAGGCCGAGCTCGTGAGTGGAAGAAGGAGCTGGCGCTTGAGGCCTCGGGCAGGGGTGACGCTGGCGTGCTGTCGGCTCGTGTGCAACCAAGAGGGAAAAAACAGAGACGGTTGAGTGTAACGTGTGGCTGAAAGATGGGGTCCACAGCCCCACAATTATCTCCCCCCTCTGTGCTTTAATTTTTTTCCCGCACCACCTTCGTCCAAATTCAACCAAAATTGTACGGTAGAACCAACAATATACTAGGAATTTGAATCTGAAATATGATTTCAAAATTGAGCATGTTTGGTTCAGTTTTCAAATTCAAATTTGAAGTCTCCCTGGAATATTCCTCGGATTAATTGGTATACGGGCTCCAAAAATATCCAAGTTTGGATCATGAGCTCATTGATACATGGGGAATGCATCGGTGAATTCATTTGTATGCATGTGGGCAATCTGAACATGAATTATTTCAAAAGAATTCAAATTGTGTTTAAACTCCCTCCACTATACTCATAGAGAAGGTGCACATGAGTTAGAGTTTTTGAAAGTGTAATTCTTTTCCCTAGGTTATCATGTGTTGAGCATGGGCTAGAGAAAAGTTTTACTCCCTCACATGTCCATTTGTGTGTTCGTCATTTTATGTAACACAAATATAGCCTTTCTTCACCTTAACTTTGTTTCATAAGTTGAAATCAAACTTTACAAAAGTTAGGGCTGTTACATTCCTCCCCCCTTAAAAGAATCTCGTCCCGAGATTACAAAAAGAAAGAAGAAGAGAGAATGACTACTGGACATATGGTACAAACAAGTCAGGAAAATTTAAAGGGAGAAATTCCTCGCTTTCCCACGTGGCTTCATCAGCGGTGTGGTTGCTCCACAAGACTTTATAAAATCGCAATGTTCGACTTCTTGTGGTACGAGTCTTCTCGTCGGTAATCTGTATCGGGTACTCAGAATAAGTGAGATCCGGTTGAAGATCCTCCATGTTCTCCATATGAACTGCGGTTAGGTACTTAGACATTTCCGCAGCTGGGAGACGTGGAAAACATTGTGAATACCCAAAAGTGACGTCGGTAACTCCAAACGATAGGCCATGGGTCCGCATATCTCAGTGACAGCAAACGGCTTGATGAATCGTGGAGCTAGTTTTCGCTTCACTCTGAAACGATGAACCCCTTTCATCGGAGAGACACGAAGATACACGTGGTCCCCGATGTCGAAGTGAAGAGGTCGACGTCGTTTGTCTACATAGCTCTTCTGCCGAGATTGAGCAGCCTTTAAGTTGTCTTGAATCAGTCGCACTCGTTCCTCGGCTTCATTTACCAGATCAATCCCGTAGACCACTCTCTTGCCGGACTCACACCAATTCAGTGGTGTGCGGCACTTCCGGCCATAAAGAGCTTCATATGGGGCCATTTGATGCTGGATTGATAACCGTTATTATATGTGAATTCTGCTAACAGTAGATGTCATCCCAATTCTTCCCATGATTAATGACACATGCCCGTAGCATATCCTCCAGAATCTGATTGACTCTCTCCGTTTGACCATCAGTTTGCGGATAATACGCTGAACTCCGAATCAGCTTGGTTCCCAGTGAAGCATGTAGTTGCTCCCAAAATCTGGATACGAATAACGCACCTCGGTCAGACACGAGGGTGCGGGAAACCCCGTGTAAACACACGATTCTCGAGATGAACAGCTCCGCATACTTCTTTACCACATATTTGGTATGGACTGGAATAAAATGAGCTGTCTTGGTCAAACGATCGATGATTACCGAAATAGAATCATGCTTGTTGCTGGTCATGGGTAAACCGATGATGAAGTCCATACTTATGTCTTCCCACTTCCATGCTAGAACCTTCAGCGGTTGAAGTGATCCGGCTTTCTTCATATGGTCGGCTTTAACCCGCCGACACGTATCACACTTGGATACGTATTTTGCAATCTCCCTTTTCATCCGTGTCCACCAGAACTTAGATCTTAAGTCCTCGTACATCTTGTTGCTTCTTGGATGAATGGAGTACTTGGATAAATGCGCTTCGTCCAATATCTTCCTCCGCAATTTCATATTCTGGGGTACAACTATGCGGTTGTTAAACCATAGAGTACCCTCTTCATCCTTGTGGAACATCTTCAATTCACCGCTGTCCACTCTCCTCCAGATGTGAGACATACCCCTGTCTCTCTTCTGAGCCTCTACAATTTCATTTCGGATTGTAGGAATAAGAGCGAGGTTGAACAGCGATCCGTAGGGAACTAAGCGCAGGCTTGGTTCTCTTTCTTCATCTGCAGCCATGGCTAAATGGTGAACGTGGGCTTTTCATCTAAGTGCGTTGGCAACCACATTCGCTTTGCCCGGATGGTAATGAATCTCAATTTCATAGTCCTTGATCAATTCTAGCCATCTTCGCTGCCTCATATTCAGTTCTTTCTGTGTGAAGATGTACTTCAAGCTTTTGTGGTCAGTGTAGAGATGTACTAGATTGCCTAGTAGATAATGTCTCCACATTTTCAATGCAAGGACCACTGCAGCTAGTTCAAGGTCGTGCGTCAGGTAATTCTGCTCATGACCCCTGAGTTGTCGGGATCCATACGCAACCACACATCCTTCTTGCATCAACACACAACCCAAACTGATGCCGGATGCATCACAATAAACATCAAACGGCTTCGTAGTGTCCGGCTGGGCCAAAACTGGAGCTGTAGTGAGATGCTTCACTAATGTTTAAAAAGCTTGTTCACATGAATCGCTCCAATCATATTTGGTGCTTTTCTTCAACAGCTCCATCATAGGTTTAGCGACTTTGGAGAAGTTTGGAATGAATCTCCGATAATAACCCGCTAAACCTAGGAAACTCCTCACTTCATGAACAGATGTTGGAGATTTCCAATTCAGCACTTGCTCGATTTTACTTGGGTCCACAATGCCTTCCGCTAAAATAATATGCCCAAGAAACGGCACTTTGCTGATCCAAAACTCACATTTACTGAACTTTGCATAAAGCTTGTGATCTCTAAAGCGTTGGAGTACAATACGCAAATGTTCAGCGTGTTCTTCTTCTGACTTTGAATAGACCAAGATGTCGTCGATGAAAACCACGACGAACTTGTCTAACTCCAGCATGAACACAGAGTTCATGAGATACATAAAATGAGCCGGAGCATTGGTCAACCCAAAATACATGACAAGATATTCATAAAGACCATATATTGTTGAGAACGCCGTCTTAGGTACATCTTCTGCCCGGATTTTTATCTGGTGATACCCGGACCGAAGATCCATCTTGGAGAATACCTTAGCACCCACTAGTTGATCAAATAAAATATCGATGCGCGGTAGTGGATAATTATTCTTGATAGTGACAGCATTCAGTGGACGATAATCTATGCATAGCCTCAAAGTCTCGTCCTTCTTTTTCACGAAGAGTGTGGAACAGCCCCAAGGTGATTAACTTGGGCGTATAAAACCTTTTTCCATGAGGTCATTAAGCTGCTCCTTCAATTCTGCATCTCCTTTGGTGTCATTTTGTATGGTCGCCGAGAAATAGGTGTTGTTCCCGGTGCTAGTTCAATCTTCAACTCTACATCACGTTCGGGCGGCATGCCCGGCAAGTCATCGGGAAACACATCTAGATATTCACATACCACTGGAATATCCTCAACCTTAGGAGCTTCAATCTGATGCACTGCTACAACTCGTTGTGATGGATCCACAAGATCCAATGTGTTGCAACCATGTATTGGGAAATTCAGTTGGACAATCCGAGAGCTGATGTCAAAGATAGCTCCATAATGTGTCAACCATGACATCCCCAAGATAATATCAATCCTTTGGCTTTTGAGTATGATAAGTCTCACAGGATAGATGTTTCCACCCAAACATAAAGGTGCCCGTGAGATCATCTCAACTGTTGATATCTTTCCTCCGGGTGAGCTGATATGAAACGGATGCTTAACTGTGCTAAATGGAAGATTATTCTTCAGCACATAGTCTCTGCTAATAAAATTGTGGGTGACTCCGGAATCAAACAAAATGAAAGTGGGCTGTTCATGTAACGTGAACATGCCCGCTAGAACTGGTTCGCCTTTTGCAATGTCCTCAATAGCAGTGTAATTAACCCTGCCAGCTTTCGAAAACTTCTTCTTTAAACGTTCATGATGCTGATCTGAGCATTGATGAGACAACACACGAGAGTGACTCTGCTCAGCACCATGACGGTTTCGTGTTGCAGAAATTGTCAGCTCTCTACTAACACGAGGTGGAGATAAACTGTGCACAGCTGGTTGTGGTAGGGTTGCACAAACAACTTCTGATAGCTGCTGTTGAGGTGGATGCTCATAAGTGATCAACTCCAGCCATGGTTGTGAGAGTTGCACCACTGGCTGAATTTATTGCCTAACTGGCGAGTATTAGCGCATTCGATAGTTCGGACGAACCTCGATATCACGGTCTGGCGGTATACTTCTTTTCAGCTCCACTTCACAACGGAGATGCATGTCTTCTTTAATAATAACGGCATTTACCAACTCATTGTAAATACCGTTATTGAACAAGGTCACTTGTTCATGAAGTTCGACATTCAAACCTCAGAAGAAATACTCGCACTTCAACGCTTCCGAGTCTACCATATGAGTGGCGTATTGCATCAAGTCTTCAAACTCCTTGAAGTACGCATACACACTCCTTTCTCCTTGCTTTAATTCCATAAGTCTTGATACTTTGTTCGAAGAATTCCAACGGTTCTTTCGCTTCCGAGAAAACCGGTGGTTGTCTTGCTAGAAAATCCAGATAAGTGCTTGGCGGGGGATTTTGTTGTAATGTCTCCTGTCGTATGCTTTATCGCACCAAAAGATCCAGAGACTCAGCCATCTTTACCAAGATTTCCGCCAATCCGGTTGATGATGTCGGCACTTCTTGTCGTGGCGAATTACTTCCGCCGTGACTCAACTCACCAACCTCAAAGTTTTAACTCAACTTGAATTCAAAAACATAACCATGAAAGCATCACATATATATTGCAGCACTACACAATCTAACCAGGATTTCGACAATTCTGAAATCTATCAAACGTGAGCAAGTTTGTCCAAACCCTTAGTTCCATTAGTAGGCAAAACTTAAAAATAACTGAAGAACATGTTATGGAACTTAGAGAAGTCTAAGACATCCCTGTCCACAACAAGTCCCAAGCTAAATGGCAATAAGCACTACTCTGTTCAGAATGACCAATTGGTCTTAATCCCAGAATTTGAATATGAAAATGGCAATTTCATGTCTCCAGTTGAATATAAAAGTTATAGTTATATTTCCAACAAGTATTTGTTTGCCTTCATATCAGTTCTGGATCAAAAGATATGATATTTCAATGTTAACAGAAATTTGGAACAATTTTGACAGCACCTCCTTTGAAAGTGGCTGTTTTGTCTGCAAGATTTCATACAATTATACTCCAAATCTGGAGAAACTTTGAACTACAAAGTCGTAGCACAATTCCTAAACTTTCCAACGGTGTCTTACTTGACCCTTAGAAATTTTTCTACAGAAAGTTATGGTCAAAAGGCAGAAATATCCAGAGAGCAATTTGTGTCTGCCCTGTTTTTGGATAGTTCACACTCATCGGAGAATTTCATCCATTTGGAGGGTGATTATGGTCTGTACTTCTACAGAAAAGTTGTAGAAGACTTCAAAATATTTCCGGAAATTTATCACTAACCTCCATTGGTTCAACCAAACAACAATTATGCCCTGTTCAACTTCAGCAAAAATTCTGCCGAAAACAGGGGAGGTTATTCCTAAGTCTTTTTGAATAAATCTATATCCCCAATTGACTCTTAGTTCAATATAGGAGTTCATTACCCCCTAATAGAATCATAGACTCCAAATTTACTCTTTTCTTTGCAAACCTCCTTTTTCATGCAGTTCAAAACATATCACGGTACTACGTTGCCTCACCAAATTAAAATCCTAACCGGCTTTATACCGGCATATACGTCTCAAGTGGTGGCACTAAAACGATCACTCACATACGTTGTCTACACGACATGTACTAACGTGGTTAAGGTACCTGCAGAAAACCACTCAATAATGATGCACACAATGGGTTTATCATTTCAGGCAGGTCCATATCATAGTAAAACATACGCCCCGTATCATTGCCATACGGGCCGTCCTTGAGTCAAGCCACGTCTCAAGGTACATGATCGGGTTATTCACCACCCGACGGGTGCTCCACACCTTTGCAATAAATCACACCGGTGGAACAGCATTTTCGTATGCCTCATAGGACATGAATAGTCCACACTTCGTGTTACAAACCACACGATGGGATCTCCTCCTCTTGCCCCTGGGTTTGCGCACTGGAGCTAGTGCCATTCATATGTCTCTAAGACATGAAGAGTCTTAGAAAACATATTCACTTCCCGTCCATTGCTGAACGGGACATCCCACACTACTTTCCTCGTATGGGTGAGCTAACCGAAATTGATCTGCTTTCGGTGGCGTTCCTTACCATTCTTACCTCCACGTAGGTGTGTAGTTACAGAATTGGAAATACTGAATAATAACACATTATTAGCTTGCCACCTTAAGTAACTATGCTATTTATAGTCCTTATGTGGGCATACTATACGTTCCTCACTCGTACACTTCTAAGTTTTCAAAAACATGCTCTTTTCATGCGTGCTATTCCCAATGCGGCTCTGATACCACACTTGTGAGTCCTGGTGATCGCAGTGGGCGGTGCCGTGCGATGCGGCACCCAACAACATGCACGAAAAGAGGCTCAAAAACATATGAAACCATTTTAGTACTCAAGATATGATCTTTTACAACATAAGTACACACACAGAGGAAATTAAAACTAGCTGGACCATATAATCACTCTCGACCCTAACTACGCCGAAGAGAAGTCGTTCAGCCTGTGAACGCTTCCTACTAGCTTCACCAAAGAAAGGCAGCGGCTAGGTTTCCGGCGAGTGGAACGAACCATGCGGTTCGTCGTCTCACCGAACAACCCTCTTCATAGCAGGCATCCTGCTATCTGCAAAAACAACTCAGAAGCAACCGTGAGCATTAAGGCTCAGCAAGACTTAACCATCAATCCTAAATATGTAACTCTATATGCAGGGGTAGTAAGACAGTAGGAACAGGAATTTGCAAAATGCAGCTTGACTAAACTTGATCCTTATATTCAAATTCTTATAGCCTTCATTTTAGTGGTCCTCACGCCTCACAACACCGGAAGTCCACAATCAAACAAGAAACACTTATCTCGATGTTGCTGGCCTAAGGTGGAAATTAAATTTAGTTGGCTCTATATCTACTTCAGTCAAGGTTCCAATACAGTGATTAATCCACAAACAGCAAGTTAAGAGACTTAGTTCCTCTTCTTACTACGTCACGACGCAGTGGGCAAGTATGCTCAATCCTCTTCCGCGAGCGACGGTGATTTGAATCAATAACAACCTGGAATACACGACACATACACCCGCCTCGAAAGACTCTCTAAAGAGCTCTTTCTTACGTTGTATGCAGCAACCTTTCACACGACACCCCGACATAGAAAAACGTTTTACACCGAGCAGGATGGTCCTCTACGCGGACAGGTCAAAGTTGCCCGCTTAAGGGTTTACACCTCCTGCCTTCTCAACGCCATTCCCACGCGAAGGATGAGTTTCTATATCATGGTCCATCGAGTTACATCGGTTTCATGGGTCCCATACCCCACTATATATCCGGTACAGCTCAATCTTGTCCAGCAGGGCTGCATACATACGGTCCTTAACCGACACAGACGGGGCTACAACCAACCTCCACATTTGCCTTACCATCCCGGTCCAGGCCAAATGTGGTCTCAAGCATTGTCACACCCATCGCAGGTCGAGACCAACCTTGAGCGCTCCATCCTACAGGAACATCCCCGTCCCCATCTCATTTTCATGAGGGTGCTCTTATCATAAACCTCTCGCGAGTAACTCCATTACTCGACCTTTCTCGCGAGTAGCTTTTTACTACTCGACTTCTACCGAGCTAGCTACAACATTATCCTAGCATCTACTACGAGGCAAAGCTTACACTAAACCTTCTACTCAGGGATGTAATAGCCATGCAAGTGGATTTCAAACATCCTAGACATAATACACAATATCAAGTCTAATAAACATTAGGTGAAGTAAAGCAAAATTTAAAACGGCAGCGATATGCAAACTTGGGCTTGCCTTGCTCAACGGTTTTGTTAGAAGCTAAGAGTTAGTCTTCCTCCAGAGAATCCGCCAAACTCGTCACGAGATGGAGATCCTCGCTGCGAAGTTGAGTCCTCGTCGAACGTCGACGTCACGTGCTATTAAGATGATTTATGCACATGTATTCAAAAGTAATTTAGAAAATGATTCAAAGCTGTTGTACAAGTTAACTCACACATAAGAGAGATAAACAACAGCAGGTTTCTGTTGTTGGATCTAAACCTTAGAGAAGAAGAATTCTAGGTGACAAGGGAGGAAAATAAATCACCATGTAATTACATCCTCATATGAACACTTAGACCTAAAAGATGGTAGCTCAAGTTCCAGAGGTCCAATGAAGTTAAAAATTTAATCACAGCTTCTGTGGAAAGTATTTAGGCAGTGTGCAAAAATTGAGCTCATGAAATGGCTTCACGTTAGCACAACAAATCCTTATGTGGTTTTCACTAATCTGCCTTTACCCCCTATATATTAAGACTTCCTATGCTGCAAAGTAAACTTTTTGTGAAGTACGAAATGTCCTGAGTCCATATGAATTTATTTTACCATTTTTGGAGTTTCCTACATGGATCTATGAATTTTACAAAGATTGGGGAAAAGCTGAAAATGTCTCTGTTTATTTTTCCCATTTTTCAGAGACATAAGGAATGAACACATTATTTGACCAAGCAAATGGAGTCCAATTCCTATGAAATTTTTACTGGTGTTCAAGGAATTTCGGAAGAATGACATGTCCAAATTTGGGAATTTTCTGATAAACAAAACTCCTGTAAAAATTTCTACAAGATTTTCAACAAATGAATTAATGAGCCAAATCTAGGGATTTTTCATAAATATTGGGATGCACCCCTGGATAGTACTCTTTTAGAGGAATCCAACAAATTTTTTTCACAATTTTTGGACACTCCTACACAGAGTTATGGCTCTCCAAAGTTTGAACTTAAAAGGAAAAATCTGGAAATGTTTAAAACCTGCCTGTGGGTCCCACCTGTCATCCCTAACCTTCAGCCTCGCGCCAAACAGGGCAGTGCGACTCCCTCCGGCGAGGGTCACCGGAAAGGACCTTCCCGGCCACCTAAGGCCCCCTACTGCCACCCCCCATTTTCCCCCACGCTGAACCTGTTGGTGAGGTCGCCGGCGGCTGAAACTCGCCGGAAAAAAGGACGCACCGGCAACAGCAAGCCCTAGAGCTCCGGCGAGGTCGCGGCGGCTCATTCCTTCACCAAATGATCGGGGTTTTGGCTCTAGAGCACCAGGGGATCATGTAGAAGACCGACATGAGGTCTAAACAAGCCGGGGAGCGCTCCAAACCTATCGGCACCGTGCGCCCGATATGGTCCAGCGGTATTCCTTCGAAAAGAACTCGGATTCCTCGCTCTACACTCAATTTATTGGTCTAAAATTGATGGAAGAGATGTGCTAGGCAGTTAAGATCCTTTGTGTGAAGTTTGAAACACAACAAACACGATTTGAGGATGAATTTCGCAATTCCTTACCTCAAGGTCAGTTTCTGCCGCCTGGGAGAAAATCTTGAAAATCTCACTCTTTGATCAATGGCTAGGGCTGAGCTTCGGAGGTGAGCAAGTAGGCTTGTAGGTGCACCGATGGGTTGGCTTGCTTGGGCGTGATCACTTCTGGTTTGGGCTGCCCACGGTGACCAGTTCATTTTTTCGGTGTTCCACACAGAAGCTGCAGGAACTTGCTGTTTTCCGGTGCAAACAAGCTCGGGACAGGGGAGGAAAAGGGCTGGCCGGCTAGAGCACTGGTGGGCGTAGATTTTTTATGTGGAGAGCTTGAGCAACCGAGCTACGGTGGCTGTGGTTATCGGGAGAAACTAGAGCGGCGCCCCGGTTGTGTTTCTCAGCGTGCGGGAGGACGAGCAGAGAGAATGAGGGAGCGAGAGAGCAATTTGCTTTGGTGCACCAGCTGCAAGCAGATCAGGCCGAGCTCGTGAGTGAAAGTAGGAGCTGACGCTTGAGGCCTCGGGCAGGGGTGACGCTGGCATGCTGTCGGCTCTTGTGCAACTGAGGGAAAAAACAGAGTCGGTTGAGTGTAATGCGTGGCTGACAGATGGGGTCCACAGCCCCACAATTATCTCCCCCTCTGTGCTTTAATTTTTTTCCCGCACCGCCTTTGTCCAAATTTAACAGAAATTGTACGGTAGACCAAACAATATACGAGGAATTTGAATCTGAAATAAGATTTCAAAATTGAGCACGTTTGGTTAAGTTTTCAAATTCAAATTTGAATTTAAACTCTCCCTCGAATATTCCTCGGATTAATTGGTATACGGGCTCCAAAAATATCCAAGTTTGTATCATGAGCTCATTGATACATGGGGAATGCATCAGTGAATTCATTTGTATGCATGTGGGCAATCTGAACATGAATTCTTTCAAAAAAAATTAAATTATGTTTAAACTCCCTCCACTATACTCATAGAGAAGTGCACATGAGTTAGAGTTTTTGAAAGTGTAATTCTTTCCCCTAGGTTAACATGTGTTGAGCATGGGCTAGAGAAAAGTTTTACTCCCTCACATGTCCATTTTTATGTTCATCATTTTATGTGACACAAATATAGCCTTTGTTCATCTTAACTTTGTTTCATAAGTTGAAATCAAAATTTACAAAAGTTAGTGCTGTTACATCAGGCCCCTTGTCCCGCGGTGGAATTGCCTCGAGATTCAAATATCCCCTTTTTCAAGAAAACCGAAAACCTATATTTAATCAATAACGGATTTAGCACGAACCGCAGATAAACTGAATGGTTATAGAAAATTCAGGATACTATCGAGCCAACTATCCGTCACCACTAGAGTGAAAGCATGCTTCGTATAAAGATGAGCCGGTAAGTTTGTCGATTAAGGAATATACTGAACAACAAAATGAGAGAAATAAATAACTAATTCTCTTATTTCTTCAATAATTCATGCCATGATCTAGCGATAGTCATGGCGAGTATTCCGGACATTCACCACCTTAATTCAGACAATCCGTCTCCATCACCACCTTCGAGAAGCCTCATATAATAGCAAAAATATATCGTCACGTAGTGCTAAACATTTCGCAGATGAGAAAGTCAGATACCTCTATGTAGGGTTTACTCGCCTTCACCCCCCTCGAATGCCTAGAATAGGAAAAGTACAAGTTACAGTAGTGGCAACAGTGTGCTCTTTTCTGCACAAAGGCAACCGCTCTTCAATTCGACACTCATGCTCTTATTACTGCTCACTCACTCAGTTTTGAATTATTGTCATTACGGAAATATTTTTAATTTATTTGCAAAATAAATTTTTATTTTAAAAACAACATTTTAAAAACACGAATGGTACTTACACATATTCATTGTAAAAGAAAATGGTTAAAGTTTTTTTATTTAAGTTGTAGCAGGTATAAACAGTGGTACTAGCTTTGTCTCAACAAAATTCCTTTTGTCTTGCTTCTACCACAAATTAAGTTATCAGGTTAAGCCAAGAGTGCAATTGTCTAAACTTAGAAACTGTTTGTTTCTTGGGTAGATTATATAATTCATATTATAAGTAATAGATTATATAATCTGGGTCTACCTATTTGGCAACCTAAATTATTAGTACTCATATTATTGACGAGAGTAAATATTACTGACGAGAGGGAATAATTTAGTACCAAATATTGTTTATCTAGCATATCATATTATTGTTGTCAGCAATCTAAATGTTGCTTCAGCTAGTGTCAAGCTGACCAGAGTGACTCATATGCAACTATCGTACAGAGGCAATCATACAAACAACATATCAAGACAACACAATCTCTAATCCTAGGATCACTGCATTTTTTTACGCCCCCCCACGCTTGTCAACACAAATTGATAAATAAACCCCTGTTGAGTTGAAAGTGTTGGATATTTAAATTGGCAACATGTTTTATAGGTGAAAATGCTGAAAAACAAAGTACAGAAAGTCATTTTATCTTGGGAATATAAGGTGCCGGCGTTCGAGTAGAAGAGTGCCAGAACCCAAAATTCACCTTTCGGGAAGCAGTTTTACCTCGAAAAATCCAAGATACGGGTGTTTGGGAGGAAGAGTCAGCTGGGAGCTAGAATTATCTTGCGGCAGCAAGATAAAAGCCCCAAAACCACAAGATATCAAGGCTGAAGAAAGATTTAGAGGATTTTGGACTGGATTCAATAATGTATCGCTTAGAACTTATTCGTGTCACTATAAAATAGGTTCTATAAGAAGTAAGCACGACATACTCATGCGTACGTGTCTTTGAGATAAGTTAGAAATAAAATTAGCTTAAAAAGTTTTGATGGAGTAAGGTACCCCGGGTACCCAAGGCACAATCAACCAACCAACCACATCAAGACACGTGTTTCCACGGGCCTCAACCCAAGGCACGAGCGCGGGATGACACCACGAAGCCCAACCAACGGTAGCGGAAGCAACCGCGGACCTCCAAGCCTGAACAACGTGGCCGGAAGAGGAAAGCAATCCATGCTCGCAGCCCGGACGGGAGACTTAAATGCCGATGTGACAGAACGACAGAAGGGATTTAAGATGGAGTGGGAGGCCACGTGCGATAGTAAAATCACAACGCAGAACGATCATCACCACCCGTCCCATCCCGCTCGGAGTGGGTGTACAGGGACAGAAAGTAGATGTATATCATAGACTATACGGGAGCAGGTGTACTCATCGCTCCTGTATCGCTTTGGGCCGCCTTAGGCCCTGACACACCGTGTAAACTCATGCCCCATTTATAAGGAGTCGGTTGGTAGAAATAAGCTACCGGGCTATAAAAGGGGAGGTCCGAAACCTCCCTTGGAAGGTGAAACGGCTCACACACACACGTGACACTTAGACTTTCCCCTCGTTCTCACATGCGAGAAAGTATCAATTGTAACTACGGTTTCTTGAAATGTCTGAGCTAATAAAAGGCCACCGAACATCCCAGACTGGACGTAGGACACGTTGTCCGAACCAGTATAAATCTTTGTCTTTATTAGCTAGCCATCCAGACATAAAACACGAAGCATTCGATTAGTAGCCGGTTGTATAAAACACCAACAGTTGCCGCGCCAGGTAGGGGGCCTGCTTCGTGTTTTTGTTTTTTTGTGCTGTGATGGCTTTCGTGAGCTCAATCTTCTACGTTGGTGAGAAGCTTCATTTCCGCAGCCTCTAGTTTGTCATCGCCCCCAGAAAAAAACTCGAGGTCGACGCCACCCGCCCCATCAAGCTTTAGTTTGTCGCGGACGACGATGACATTCTGCATCTTATTGACGATGCGGCCATCGACACTGTCAACCACGCCCACGAAGAGGACTTCGTAGGCATGACAGACAAGGTGTCGTCGTCCCTTCTCCCCTCCCCCCCTCGAAGGATGCGAGCGGCTGCGCTCACGGTACCGACGCCAGGCCCGACAAGGGCCATTTTATCTCCCGCAAATGCTACATCAAGGAAACTGGTAATGCCTCTCCAACCGCTCCTCCTGCCAAAACCCCGCTCTCGCCGGTACTCATGCAGCGGTAGGCGTTGCGCTGAAACCACGGCGAGGAGGCGGTGGTCGCCCAGGAGGTGGACGAGGAGCTTGAAGTGCATCGCATGACACTTGAGGCGGAGAAGGCGCAGCTGGACGTGGACAATGCTGTGTTTGAAGCGTAGCAAGGCCGATACCCCGGCTCTAGTGAAGCGCGAGCACACGGTCGCCAGGTGTGGGAAAGCATTGTCGCTAGTCCACACGAGCCACTGCGTTTCGAGCGACCAAGCCAGAACGTGGCAGCTGCCGCGGCCATAGTACGCAACCTCCCGGAGCCCGAAGAGCCGGAGGTGCGACGCATGTATCAAAACCTCTGCTCAATTCTTGAAAAGTCTACGGCTCAACACGCTGAGAGCTCACTCGTTCGCAGGCGAGTGACGTCCGCCCGAACCGGCTCCCGTGGGCATGTTCAGAGCACAGCAGGGACACCCTGTGTCCGTGCACCAAGCCAAGCTGGGAAAGTCGGCCTGTCTAACTCTTCGTATAGCTCGACGCGCGGGCATGCAGGTCGTCCGACCCGCGTAGGGTCCTCAGGGCTTACGGAGAAACAAGGGGTGAAGTGGCAAAACAGCATCCCGAGCGCCGATGTCAGCTGTGCTGGGGCGGGTGCTACAACAACGGTGAGGACCGAAGCCCAAGCCATGACGCTCCCGGGCCTTGGGCCTTCGGAAGGGGGATACGCAACATGCCCTTCCTGCCGCGTTTTCTCGCATGACAAAACGTCATGAAGTACAATGCAGAGTCAAATCCTAGCGTGTGGCTAGAGGACTACCACTTGGCGTGCAGAGCTGGTGGAGCAACGGATGATAGCTTCATCATCCAATACCTTCCCATTTATTTGGCGGACACCGCCTGAGCATGGCTCAAATACCTCCTGGCGGGCAGCATCTGAAGCTCGGCGGAGGTGAAGGACACGTTCATCGGCAACTTGCAAGGCACCTACATGTGTCCTTGGAACTCATGGGATCTCAAGACGAAGCCCGGAAAAACACTGAGACAGTACATCAGGTGCTTCTCCAAGAAGTGTAACAAGCTCCCTGACGTCGTCGATGCAGATATTGTCGGGGCTTTCCTCTCCAGGACAACTTGCAAATCCTTGTTGCACAAGCTCGGTTGCATCAAGCCAGGGACCACCAAGGAACTGCTGGACGTCGCCACCAACCACACCTTGGGAGAGGAAGCGGTCGGGGCGATCTTCAATCAGGGAGCACCAAGAACGACCGAAGCAAGGAGGGATGAGAGAAGGAAAAGGGTCAGCACGGACAATCGGCGACATCAAACTGAGGAAGACTCAGATTTGGTCGCGGCAACTGAACATCACAAAGGCAAAAGGCAAGATCAGATCCAGGCCAACCATTTTGAGAAATTGTTGGAAAAACCATGCACCAATCACGCCCTCCCGGTCAGGCACACCCTCAAGGATTGCGCCCTCCTCAAGCGTTTTCTGGGAAAAGAGCCAGGTGTGACAAACAAAGACGCAAAATACCCATGCAGGTATTTCCCGAGCCCAAAGTGGAGCATGCATTCCCAGAGCCAACCGGTTGCCTCATGATCTTCGGCGACCCATCACTTATCGACTGAGGGATACCATCAGACAATGGGAGGCAGATCGAGGCGCGCAACCTTAGGTAGAGGAAAGCACGACATCCACCATTCGCCTTCTGTTCTCAAGGAAAATGGAGAGCCCCGTCTCAAGCTCAAGCCTAGGCTCATCGCCTCACCACGTTGGTCAGCACTCCCGGCCTTGAGCGGCTAAGGATCGGACGGACCGTGTGATTGAAGTACCACATGGCATACCTACTAGCTCAAACACCATGTGGTACTCGCGGGCTACCCACCCACCAGGGGCGGAATGATCAAAACCCTTAAAGCATCGGTAAAGACCTCCCCGGACGTCTCTCCCATGCTTCCAAGTTAAGGCGCGTTGCTCGCTATTAGACCAAAGCACAACGCAAGGAGAGAAACAGATGCATAAGGAAAGCGTGTCGGTTCCTTATATAAAAGGGGCCTGCGAAGAGCTAAAATGTCCACATTACAAGACAAAACAAAAAAGAAAAAGGGAGGAAATACAAGGAGCCTAGCTCCTGTCTGCATATCCGAGGACAGAGTCCTGCGTGACGGCCACGGCTAAGGAAAGGGCGGCAGGCTTGACTCGGGCATCGATGGCTTGAAGGTCTTCTTCAAAAAAGCCAGCAGCAGAGCCTTCGCCGAGGGCTGGAAGGTCGACCCCGTCGTAGTGGGAAACAACCACGGACAAAGTCAACTGCACCCCGAGCTGGGTCCCGGCGGTTGCCACCTCGTCAAGATGCGCTCTCAACCGCGCGAAGAGCTGCGTCAGCTGCACGGCCAAAGGAGCGGCCGAGCTTCCAGGCATCACCGCAACAGCATGTTGGCCCACGGCGCGAAGATCTTCAATATTGAACTCCTACAAAATTTTCAGATCATTTTGAGTTGATTTGAGTAGGAGAATTCAGATTTCAATTTGCTGTATTTGAATGAATACAGAAACTTTTTCAGAAAATCCCCAAAACTTGAAAATTCAGTTCTGGGCAATTCTTAGCTTTAAAAATCCTAGGAAAATTCATGCAGGCTCTACAACAACAACAACAACAACAACCAAGCCTTTATCCTAAGCCTGTTGGGGTCGGCTAGACATGAAACCCAATATCAATGAAGTAAAAGAGAGGAAGAGATATAAGAACAAGGAAAAAAGAAAAAAGAGAAAAAAAAGAAAAAATAAAAAGAGAAAAGAGAAAAGAAATAATAAAAAAAGGAAAGAAAAAGAAAAAAGAAAAAGGAAAAAGAAAAAAAACAAGACTACGATTCTGGCACATGAATTGCTACTTTCCATGCGGTCCTATCATGAGCTAAGTCTCTGGATACATTCCAATCTCTCAAATCTCGTTTTACCGCCTCCTCCCAGGTTAACCTTGGTTGTCCTCTACCCCTCCTAATATTTTCTCTACCTCTTAAAATCCCACTGTTAACCGGTGCTTCTGGAGGTCTCCGTTGGATATGTCCAAACCACCTAAGTCGATGTTGGACTAACTTCTCTTCAATCGGCGCCACCCCTACCTTATCACGAATCGCCTCATTCCTTATTCGGTCTCTTCCCGTGTGCCCGCACATCCACCGTAGCATGCGCATCTCTGCGACACTCATTTGTTGGACATGTTGCCATTTAGTTGGCCAACATTCCGCCCCATAGAGCATCGCGGGTCTGATCACCGTCCTATAGAACTTCCCTTTTAGCTTTTGTGGGACTTTCCTATCACATAAGATTCTAGAGGCTTGTCGCCATTTCATCCACCCTACCTTGATCCTGTGGCAAACATCCTCATCAATATCGCCATTGCTTTGTAACATTGATCCTAAGTATCGGAAAGAGTCCCTTCTAGGTACTATTTGTCCTTGTAGACTAACATTTCCCTCTTCACGACCAACACCACTAAAGTCACACCTCATATACTCGGTTTTGGTCCTACTAAGTCTAAACCCCTTGGACTCTAAGGTTTGTCTCCATAACTCTAATTTCTTATCAACACCATCCTAGTTTCATCTACCAGCACTACGTCATCAGCAAAGAGCATGCACCAAGGCATATCCCCTTGTATATCCTTCGACACCTCATCCATCACCAAGGAAAAGATGTATGGGCTCAAAGCTGATCGTTGATGTAGTCCTACCGTGATAGGAAATGCATCAGTCTCACTATCACTTACGCGCACACTTGTCCTAACATTATTGTACATATCCTTGATAAGGGTAATGTACTTTGTTGGCACTTTATGTTTCTCTAGTGCCCACCACATGACTGACCTTGGTATCTTGTCGTACGCCTTCTCCAAGTCGATGAACACCATATGCAAGTCCTTCTTCTGCTCCCTATATCTCTCCATAAGCTGACAAAGCAAGAAAATCGCCTCCATTGTAGACCTCCCAGGCATAAAACCAAATTGGTTTTTAGTGACATTGGTCACTTTCCTCAGGTGGTGTTCAATCACTCTCTCCCAAAGCTTCATAGTATGACTCATAAGCTTAATACCTCGATAATTAGTACAACTTTGAATATCTCCTTTATTTTTGAAGATAGGTACTAATATACTTTTCCTCCATTCTTCAGGCATCTTGTTTGACCGAAAAATGTGGTTGAATAGCTTTGTGAGCCATACTATTGCCACGTCCCCAATACATCTCCACACCTCAATAGGGACATCGTCAGGGCCGAGGGCCTTTCCTCCTTTCATCCTTTTTAAGGCCTCCTTAACCTCAAACTCTTGTATCCTCCGCACGAACCGCATGTTGGAGTCATCAAAGGAGTCATCCAACTCAACCATAGTGCTCCCATTCCCATCATTGAATAGCCCACACCATCTATTCTTAATCTCTTCATCCTTCACTAGAATGCGGTCAGTCTCATCTTTGATGCATTTAACTTGATTGAGATCCCTCATCTTTCTCTCGCGGATTTTTGCTACCTTGTATATGTCCTTTTCACCTTCTTTTGTCTCTAGTCTCTCATATAACTTATCATAGGCCTGTCCTCTTGCCTTACTCACAACCCGCCTTGCATTCTTCTTAGCCTCTTTGTACTTAAGCATGTTGCTTGCGCTTCTATCATTATGCCAACTCTTGTAACACTCCTTCTTCTCCTTAATGACCTTTTGTACATCCTCATTCCACCACCAAGTTTCTTTATCTACAAGTTTCTTTCCCTTTGTCACACCGAACACCTCACTAGCTACCTTCCTAATGCAAGTTGCCATCTTCATCCACATACTATCTGCATCTCCATTTTCTGCCCAGAGTCCTTCTGTGATCACCCTATTTTTAAAGGATTCTTGTGATTCTCCATTCAACTTCCACCACTTTGTTCTTGTGATTTTGACACCTTTGTCCCGCAAAGAACATGTATGGAAGCGAAAGTCAGCTACCACAAGCTTATGTTGTGTCACAACATACTCCCCCGGGATCACCTTACAATCTAGACACTCCCGTCTATCCTTTCTCCTAGTGAGGACAAAGTCAATCTGGCTAGAGTGTTGGGCACTACTAAAGGTCACTAGGTGAGATTGCCTCTTTCTAAAGAGGGTGTTAGCTATCAACGGATCATAGGCTACGGCAAAGTCTAGGATGTCCTTACCCTCTTGATTTCTATCGCCGCATCCGAAACCTCCATGTACTCCCTCAAATCCTAGGTTAGTTGCACCCACATGACCATTGAGATCTCCCCCTATGAGGAGTTTCTCGGTTATTGGTACACTACTAACCATATCCTCCAAGTCCTCCCAAAATTGCCTCTTAGCACTCATGTTGAGCCCAACTTGTGGGGCATAAGCACTACTGACGTTGAAGACAATGTCCCCAATTACTATCTTGATTAAGATGATCCTATCCCCTCGTCTTTGAACATCCACTACTCCATCCTTAAGACTCTTATCTATTAGAACACCTACGCCATTCCTAGTCCCAGCCGAAACAGAATACCAAAGCTTGAAACCGGTATTCTCGACTTCTCTCGCCTTTTGACCCGCCCATCTAGTCTCTTGTACACAAAGGATATTTACTCGTCTCCTAATGGCAACATCTACTAACTCACGTAGCTTCCCCGTCAAGGATCCTACATTCCAACTACCCACTCGAAATCTATGTTCCTCGGCTAGCTTCCTTACGCTTTGCACCCGTCGAGTAAGATGCAAAGACCCTTGCTCACTTATCACTACATCCAGGCGATGATGTAGCGTGCCACTAAGGTGGTGGCGATCCGGCCCTTGCTCATTTAACACCATATCCGGGTTCCGATATGGCGCGCCACTAAGGCGGTGGCGACCCGGCCCTTGCCCACTTAACACCATACCCGGGTTCCGATATGGCGCGTCGCTAAGAGGGTTACGCCCCAACGAATTTCTATTGGGTTTCATTTACATGAGAATGGCTAAGTGTAGTTGTTGGCTCGCCAAGCCTATCACAACCCCCTCCTCCTTTACCCGGGCTTGGGACCGGCTACGTCATTACAACATACGCGGAGTTAAAATTCATGCAGTCTCTATGAACTATAATTAAAATTGTAGTACACTAAGTTTGACATGAACATGTGAGTTACTCCATAGTTAATTCTTTTTTGCTTAATTGCTTGGGAAATTGTTCTGAATACAACACTCAGTGAAAAGTGCTAAGTTTTGGTCCAGAATACCTTCTTGCGACAAGGAACTCACATCAAAATTTTCAGCTAAAGTTGAGCTCTAGTCAGTAGTTTTCAGTACACCTTGCTTAGGTGAAGTCATTCCAATTAGAAAAAGCACTTAGCACTTGATCATTTTGCTAAAACCCAAACCCTAGCACCAGTTTCATTTTAAATTCTTAAACAGAGTTCTGATTTTAAAAGTACCATTAGGCTTGATAGCAAAAGCTTTACAATTAAATACATATGCATTTCATATCGTATAGTCATCAACGCGAGGACTTGTGAAGGAAGTGAATTGGGATTCCAAGGACAAGGTGATCAAGTAATCAATCCTCAAGTGATCAACGACACTAACTGAATTTACATTCTTAGTCACCTGCAGAACAGGCAAGCCCCAGTTTGCATTCAGGCAATTTTATAAAGTCTTTTCATTTCTAGAGATCATAGCTATGAATTATTGATTGCATTAGGTCTAGATGATATTGAAGACCCAATTGCATGACCAGATTAACCCAAGAGAGAATGGGTAGAGTAGCACTTCCTCAAGTGCATTTTGGCTACACTAAATGTTAGTTTGGAAGGACCAGTAGAAGTCGAGTAGTTGGAATCTACTCGCAAGTTTAGGGCTTGGTTTTATCTGAATGGGTTATGAATAGAATCAGTGAGGAAAATTCACAAGTGAGAAATTGAGACCGGGCAGGGAGATTTAGATGCAGCAGGCTGTGGACCGTGCGTGCATAGCCCTGCCTGTGTTGGTTAAGGCCCGTTCGTACTTGGCCCTATTGGACAAGTTTAAGTTGTGTACCGGGCGCATACTGGCTATATGAGACCCAGAAAACCGATGTACCTCGTGAGATCCATATTGGAACTTTTCCAATCGGCTTAGGCTTTTGGCGTCAGTACAACAGAAGGTAACTCGCTCAAGAACATATCACTTCGGGTATGTACCTTGAGGGAGCTTGCTATTTGGGGCGATTGGACTGCATCCTGTGTGGAAGAACTTGGGAAAGGTGGCTGCGTACAACATCAGTCGATGTTGCTGCCGGAGACTCGGAGTATGGGTGTACGTCTCGTGTAGTCCGGGCGTGTACTGATTCGAATCACCGTCGCTCGCGGTCATATGAGCATACTTGCCCACTGCATCTTTATGTAGTAAGAACTGAAGTGAATTACTTTGATTTGATAAGGATTGTGATCTAACTTGTTTGGCAACCATGTTTGAGTTAGAGATAGTGCAAACTAAGTTTACTTCACCTTGTGCAAGAAGCATCGCAACAAAGCGTTTCTTGTTTGATTGTGGAGTTGAGATGCTGTTCGGCTCAAGGTCTTTAAATGAGGCTTAAAATCTGAAAGTTAAGGATCAATTGTAGGGGAGTCCTTTATGCAAATTCAGCTACCTTATTCAATCCGTCGTGCATGTAGAGTTTATTGTTTAGAGGAGACGGATCAGTCTTGCTGAGCCTATGTGCTCACGCTTGCTATATGAGTGGTTTTGCAGGTTAACATCGATGCTATGAGGAGGTTGTCCGGTGAGACTCGGAGACTTCCGAGTCGTTTAACACATGGAGAACCCAGCCGCTGCAGTTGTCGTCGTGTTGCTACCGAGAAGAGTCCACGGGCTGGACATCTTCTCAAGTGCTTATTAGATAAAAAATGTGAGATGAACTAGTCTTCTGCTGTAGCTATTTGATGAAAATTATTTACAAAGAACACTTGTAAGCTTCCGCTTTTGATTTATATGATACATTTTCCTTATATGTGTGCTGTTAGGTGCCGCATATCACTGCACCACCCAATGCAATTCATGGGCGAGCGGCACGGCCCTGTGGTGTGGCTGGGCCCTCACAGCGTGGTATCAGAGCCGCATTAGAAATAGCACACGGAATAAGGATCATATTACGACAAAAACTTAGGATACGGTGGGGAAACGGTATTAGGCCCACATAAGGACTACTATATCAGCTTAATATGAAGGTGGCAACCTAACTTATGTGTTATATCAGAAAACCATGCATCTCAGGACGTTCTATGTCTTGGGGGTGCATGTAAGTGTTGTCCACCAGTGCGCACAAGCTGAAGGGTGGAGCATCACGGGTGGCAGGTAACCCGACCAACTTTAGTATCCTCTATGACTCTTCATGTTGTTTGGGGTATTCGAGCAATGCCCTTCCCTAGCGTGCTACACGCAAGTAGGGGGAGACTCTGTCACGTGGTTAGTAATGTGAGCACGTAGCTCAAGGCATGTTTGGCTTGAGAACACCCGTGCGAGTGATGACGAACGGGTGTATGAAACTGTATTGGGACCGGGTTCGGTGTGCAGCCGAACCTGATGATTGTGTGTGACTGATGCAGGTACTAACCACAACAACCGTAGTACGAGTAGCACACATTTGCAAGTGACCGTATTAGTGCCACCGATATGGATATGCCGGTATAATCTGGTTAGGTTTTTCTTTTGGTGAGGCAACGTAGTACCGACATGTCTCTTACGGTGCGTCGACACCGTACTAAATTTAATAACCTCTTCCCTATGAAGAAATGATTTGTGAACTAAATTTCAACTAAAAATGGAAGTTTGAAACAAATATTAGTTACTGAACTCTTATTTTGAGCTAAGATTCAAATGAGAGGATGATTAGGCTTCAAAAGGTTTCAAAAACAGAGTGCTCTGTTCTGGCAGGAATTTTTTCTGGACTTTGACAGAGCATAACTCTGAGTATATTTACCCAATGGAGGTATACGATACAGTTCTGGAAGGATTTTTAAGTTCTCTACAATTTCTTTGTAGACCTCCATAGCAAAATCACAAGACAAATTGGTGAAAAGTTCAGTTGAAGGCAAACTGTCCATAACCAGGACAGGAGCAAAAACCTCTTCGGATATTTTTGTATTTCAGCCATAACTCTCTGTAGAAAAATCCCTAAGGAGCCTATGATACACCGTTGGAAAGTTTATGAAATATGCAACGTTATTGTAGTTCAAAAATTGTTCAGATTCATATTGTATTTGCATATACAACTGTGATAAAAATAGCCACATACAAAGGAGATGTTGGCAAATTTTATCCAGGAATTCTGTCAAATTTGGAAAATCAAAACTTTTGATCCGGAAATGATATGTAGGCATATGAATACTCTTTGTAAAGGTATTGAAGTTAACTTTGACTTTTGTATGAAACTTGAGTCGTGAAAATGCTGTTAACTGGATCAAAATCTGGATTTAGTGCATAAAGGTCTGTTCTGTACAGAAAAGAGGACTGGTTATGCCTACTTTAAGGATTTATGTAAACATGAATTTTGTTACTGCTTTCATAAAGTTTTGACATATTCATGTTTTCATTAGCTTCACATTCTGCTGATTTCATGTTTAACTCATCTCGAAATGTATTTTTGTAGTATGGTTCGTACTCGCTCTTCGAGTAAGGCCGGGAGTTCTCGTCGAGGCGGTGATGAGTCTATTCCACTGTCGGAACCACCATCCACGGAATGGATGGATCTTCTGACTCGAGTTGTCGAGTGTAACCAAGAGAACACCAGGCTACTCGAAGAAGAAACTCAAGAGAACACACGATTACTCCAATCCTTGGTACAGCAAGGCATAATTCAACACACGCAACAAGTCGTTCCACCTCGGAACGCTTATCTGGATTTCTTGGCGACTCAACCGCCAATCTTTATGAAAGCTACCAAACCCGTGGAAGCGGATCAGTGGCTTCGGGTCATGGAGTCCAAATTCGAAGTATTCAAGTGTGATGAAGATCAGAAGACAATGTTTGCCGCTCAACAACTCGCCACCATTCCGGAAGGCCATCAAGTAACATGGAGTGAGTTCTGTGAAGTCTTTCGTGCTCGTCACATACCAATAGGAATTATCAAGACAAAGCGGGAATAATTTTTGAAGTTGAAGCAAGGAGACATGAATGTCCTCGAGTATGTCCAAATGTTTAACCATTGGCTCAATACGCTCCCAAATATGTGGTGATAGAAGCTGCACGGTGTGATTTATTCTTCCATGGCCTGAGTGCCATATAACAGGAGAAGTTGGCTGTGTTCAACAAAGGCAATTACACTGACATGGTCGATGCGGCTCTCATACAAGAACAGATGACACTCTAGTGGCAAGCAGAGAAAAGAAAAATGAGTTAGATTGAGCAGGCCAGCACAAGTTATGTGCCTCAAAAGTACCATCTGGTGTACCAAACGCCATCCGGTGAAATATGTAGGCCACCTATAGGATCAACTCCTCAGAGGTTGATTGCTGGTCATGTACCACAACTTGCACCACCTCCCCAGCAGCAGCATCAGACGGTGATTTGTGCTCCATCGCTGCAGCCATGTGTACCTAGCATCCAACCGCAAGTCAGCAAAGAACCGGAGAGATATCCGTGTTTCACTTGTCGGCGTATGGGCCATTATGCTAGGTATTGTCCGCAGGGAATTCAAGGCTGCGGGTCATCATATTTGCAATATTCAGACCCGTACTATATCTGCAGAAAAGAGGGCAGACAAGGGGCAGCATTCACTATACAGTGATTGATAATGTTTCGGAAGGAGAAGCAGCGTAGCAGGGATGTTTTCCTTGAATCGGCTACCGGTTTTAGTTCTCTTAGATTCTGGTGTCACACACAACTTTATTAGCCAATCTTTCGTGGCTCAGCATCAGCTCCAAACAACTTTTACAAAGAGCCAATACCTCATATCTTCGCCCGGGGGCAGCAGTACCACAAGTGAGGTTGTCTCCCGAGCACCTCTTGGGGGGGGGGGGGTAAAATATACCCCACCACCTCATCATTCTTGGGGGTTTGAAGATCGACATCATTTTGGGGATGTCGTGGTTGAATTACCACAATGCGGTTCTTAACATCCGCTCTAGGACCGTTGAGCTCAACTCCCCATAGCATGGTCTTCATATATTATTTCTGGGCGCCAGTCGGCAACAGATTGCAACATTGAACCACATGGAAACTGTAAATATAGATGACATTCCGGTTGTACGTGAATATCCAGATGTGTTTCCCAATGATTTACCAGGTATGCCACCTGAATGGAACGTAGAGTTCAAGATTGAACTTGCATCAGGTACAACACCGATTTACGAAGGCCGTACAAGATGGCACCCAATGAACTGGCAGAATCGAAGACATAGCTGAATGACCTAATGAGCAAGGGCTTTATACGACCGAGTTCGTCACCTTGGGGTTGTTCAGCATTGTTTGTCAAGAAGAAGGACGAAACACTACGACTTTGTGTTGATTATCATCCTCTTAACGCTGTGACCATCAAGAACAAGTATCCACTACCTCGCATTGATATGCTCTTCGATCAATTAGTGGGTGCTAAAGTATTCTCGGAGATGGATCTTCGGTCCGGATATCATCAGATAAAAATCTGGGCAGAAAATATTCCGAAGACGGCATTTTCGACGAGATACGATTTATATTAATATCTCTTCATGTCTTTTGGGTTGACCAACGCCCCAACACACTTTCTGTACCTGATGAATTCAGTGTTCATGTCGGAGTTGGATAAATTTGTCATTGTCTTCATCGACGATATCTTGGTGTACTCCAAGTCAGAGGAAGAACATGCTGAGCATCTGCATATTGTGCTGCAAAGACTGCAAGATCATAAACTCTATGCAAAATTCAGCAAGTGTGAATTCAGGATTAATCAAGTACCTTTTCTCGGACACATTATTTCAGTGGAGGGCATCACTGTTGATCCGAGTAAGATCATCCAAGTGCAGAAATGGGAGTCACCAAAGTCTGTTCATGAAATCTGTAGCTTCCTCGGTTTAGCGGGTTATTACCGGAGGCTCATTCCGGGCTTCTCCAAGATCGCTAAACCAATGACGGAATTGTTGAAGAAAAGTACCAGATTTGTCTAGGGTCTGTGTGTGAACAAGCTTTCAAGACTTTAGTGAAGCATCTCACAACAACACCAATGCTTGCTCAGCTGGATACGACGAAGCCATTCGACGTTTATTGTGATGCATCTGGCATCGGTCTTGGCTGCGTGCTGATGCAATAAGGACGAGTGGTCGCTTATGGATCTCGTCAACTCCAAAACCATGAGCAGCATTATCCAACTCATGATATTGAGTTAGCTGCCGTGGTCCTTGCTTTGAAGATGTGGAGGCATTACTTGCTCGGAAATCTTGTACACCTCTACACCAACCACAAGAGTTTGAAATACATCTTCACTCAGAAAGAACTGAACATGAGACAACGAATGTGGCTAGAGCTCATTAAAGATTATGAGCTTGAGATTCATTATCATTCGGGAAAAGTGAATTTGGTCACCAATGCGATCAGTCGTAAGGCGCATGTCCAGTATGGAGCCCGAAACCAGACTATTGCTAAAATGCATGATGAAGAACCAAGTCCACGTGTCATCCCGTATGGAGCCCTCTATAATCTCTCTCTCTCCTACTATCCGAGAGGAGATCATTGAAGCTCAAAGAAAAGACAAGGGTATGTCTCATATATGACAGAGAAATGAAATGCTTCCGGAAGGACAAAGAAGGTACATTATGGTCCAACGACCGGATAGTAGTACTCCGGGATATGGGACTACGGAAGAAAATTTTGGATGAAGCCCATTTGTCCAAATTTTCCATTCATCCGGACAGCAATAAAATGTACCAAGATATCCAGAAGGAGTTTTGGTGGACACGTATGAAACGTGAAATTGCCAAGTACGTTTCAAAATGTGATACGTGTCGAAGAGTTAGGGCTGACCACATGAAGAAGTCGGGCCTGCTGCAACCATTGCAAATACCGGCATGGAAGTGAGAAGACTTGAGTATGGATTTCATCGTCGGGTTGCTGATGACCTCCCACAACCATGATTCAATTTGGGTAATCGTTGACCTGTTAACCAAATCAGCACACTTCATCCCTGTGCATATCAGATACAACGCAAAGCAGTATGCAGAGTTGTACATAGCACGAATTTTGTGCTTACATGGAGTTCCCCGTACCATTGTGACCGTCAGAGGATCGCTGTTTGTAGCCCGTTTGTGGGAACAGCTACACGCATCCTTGGGAACCAAATTGATTTGAAGCTCCGCCTATCACCCTCAAAACGACGGGCAAACTGAGAGGGTGAATAAAATACTTGAAGATATGCTAAGAGCGTGTGCCATTGGCGGAGTTCTCGTACAACAATGGTTATGAGACGAGCATCAAAATGGCACCATATGAAGCTCTCTACGGCCCGAAGTGCCGTACAACATTGAATTGGTGCGAGTCCAATGAACGAGTAACGTTCAGGGTTGATCTTGTCAATGAAGCCGAAGAGAGAGTTCGGATAATACAAGACAACCTCAAAGCTGCTCAATCTCGTCAAAAGAGCTACGCGGATCAGAGGCTTCGACTGTAAAAGCCCAAGAAAAGGGACGTGCAAAAATTTTTCTTAACCTTACAACACCACAGATTGTATTGTGGATATCTTGGGAGATATTGTGAAGAGCAAGTAACCTCCATCAAAAGAGTGATTAGGGGGGGGGGAAAGCCTTCATTTTCACAAAGTGGGATTTGGACACATGAACATGAGAGGTTGAGCTCACCCCTAGAACTTAAAAGTCTTGGGAGGGTTCAAGCCAAGTTTCATGCAAATCCAACACTTTTTTAGGCACTTTTGGGAGTATTTGAAAAAGAGGTCAATTTGAATGTAAATTCAAATTGCAGCAACTTTCATCACTCAAATTTAAAAGTTAGCTTCATATTCAAACTCAGCACATTTTTCTGAGTAAGCCCACCGATTTTCATCCTCATTGGAGTTCATCTTGTCAAGAGCTAAATTTGCAAGAATTCAAAACTAAATTTGAATTTCAGTTTAAACATTCAGCAAATTTAGCCAAACACAGTTCAAATTTGAGGATTCAAATTTAAACCAAGACTTGGGGGCTAAGTCTCCCATTCAATGTTCAGTAGCTGGGATATTTACAAAAGAAAGGGGGAGAAAGAATTAGAGGGGAGAAGAGGGCCCACTGGTCAGCCACCCAGGAAATCAAACCGACTCAGGCACGAGGTCGAACACCCCTGCGGGCGACAACGCACGGGGTCGACCCCATCCCAACGCGGCCACCGCACGGTGAAAGCGCGGAGTCACCACGCCAGCGCGATGCTCGCTCGGCTGTTTTCACGGTGCCCCGGCTGCCCCAGCGTTCCCCCTCCCACAATCGCCTCCGCGCGCAAACCTGTTCCTCGCCGCTCTCTGGACGCCGGCGTCCGAGCAACCCAGGCATTCTCGTGCCCGACAAGCAACACAAGAAAGAACCGCCTCGAGGTACTTATCACCACCGTACTGACCTCGCCCTCTCTCTCGCACGGTCGGCAAAGAATTTGGGGGATTTGTGTGTCGGGGTGTTTAGAACCGAACCAGGCGAAATCCAGAAATTTGTAGCAAGTAAGCCACCACTCCTTAGGCCGAGCTAAAGACAAGATCAGACTCGCCCACGCGTCTCTGAGATCAGAAATCATCGAGTTTTATCGAGTATGGACGATGTTCTTTGAGCTTTTTGCATCGGCGCCGATTTCTGGTCTAGGTCACCGGTGAAGTCGTAGTTGCAGCTGTTTTCACAGAGATCGGTGCCCATATCCATGATCTGCGGGTGTCAGCGGAGGTCTCCAAGCAAAACGCATCGAAAAAGGTGCAGGGGATGCTGAGTTTGACATCGCTGATGAGCTCCCGGCCGCTGTTGCCGGCGGGAGCACTGTTCCGGCCGTTGTCAAGCTCCGGTGAGGGCACCAGCATGTTCTCCGAGTCGAGTTAGACACAGGCGGCAAGTTCCGTCGATGTTTGGGCAGTGAAACGCCCGGCGGCGAGCGCTCCGGCGAGGCGCCGCCGCGGGAGCTGCGGGAGAGCGCGAGGTAGACGAAGGGGGGGCCGGGTCCACCGGTCAGCCTCTGATCTCGCACGGGGATCGGTTTGCGGCCGGGATTCGGTGCGGCAGTGCGGGTAAAACCCCGTGGGCCGCGGTGTGGCCGCATTCTGAGTGGGCCGGCTCGAAGAGTGGGACCCACCCGCAGGATTTAAACATTTTTGGAATTTCCAGTTTTAGTTCAAACTTCAAATGCATAGAACTTTGGCTAGGAAACTCCAAATTCGATGAACCAAATTTTGCTGAACTCAGAATTCTGAGTACTTTCCATCAATACAAAATTCAGCTCATGGAAGTGAATAGTTTTCCAGAATTAAATCCCTAAATTTTAAACTGTTAGAAATTTTATCTGGAGAACTACTTTATGAAAAATTCTGAAAGTTGGCTGAGAGGTTCATTAGAAAATCCCTGAATCTCAGAAAGATTTTCAGACTCATCCAAGTTCATTTAGTTACCCTAATGGGGTGATTAAGAGAACTGCCCTGAGAAAATAGAAAAATGTACAGAAACATTTTTCAGATTTTCTCCAATCTTAATTAGGGCATAACTTTCAGTAGAATTCTTCAAATGACATGAAACCAATTCCATTAGAACCATATTGATTTCTAGTTTCCATAAAGTAATGGTTGTAGCCATGAAAACCCCTGGAATTACTTAGAGGCTCAATTATTGGCCAAATAGGTTTTTATTTGTACAAAGCTCAAAGGAACTTTGTTTCAAAGGAAACTTGGTCAAGACTCTGGTTAGGACCCTACCAAGCCACAATAAAAATTTCAGAACCAAATGGGAGGGCTAGCTAGAGTTATTAGTAGTTAAGTATTCAAGTTTACACATTGCATTTAAATTTACATGTCGTATTTCATTAAACGTGTAGTCACTGAAGAAGAGACTCCGGAAGTGCTGGACTTCCTCCTTCCGGAAGAAGAGCTAACTACTGACCAGCAGCAACAAGGCAAGCCCCGGTTTGCATTAACCTTTTATAAGTTTTACTTTGTTTACATGTGTCATATGAAGTGTGAATGTGCATTAGGTATAGGATGGATGGAACCCCACTTGCATGACCAGAAATTTTCCATAAGAGTGAGGGTAGCGTCTAAGACCTCGAGTAGATAGGCTATGCTTAAAGATTCACAGGGCTTCGGTACAAGTCGAGTAGTTGGAATCTACTCGCGAGATAGGCTTGGGACACACGGGTTCGGTTGAGTGATGTGAGATCACATTAGTAATGAAAATGAGACTAGGCAGGGGCTAGGGCGCAGCAAGAGGGAGTCTTGTGTGTGCAGCCCTGTCCGTGTCGATTGAGGACCGATCCGTGTGCGGCCCACACTGATCAAGTGTGAACGTACCGAAGGCATATCGGATATATGGGCCCCGATAAACCGATGTAGCCTAAACCTCCGGGCGTCGAGGCATAACGCACCAATTTATAGGTGTAGGCTGAGGGCAGAAAGGTGGAAATCTGCCAACGGGCATAGAGATATGCTCCGTGTGGGGAACCTCCTGCTCGTTTCGGTGCGACCGGTTCGACGTTTGGGCTGTTGAGTGAAAGGTTGTCCCGTACGACATCGAGTGAGCGTGCTGTGCAGCTCCACGGGTGGGCGTACGTGACGTGCTCTTTGGGTTTCCCTGCAGGTGTATATCGAGTCGATTCGCCGTCCCTCGCGGTGAAGAGTACCACTTGGTCACTGAGTCGTGACGTAGACTAATGTATGAAATATGGTGATTCAATACTGCTGATATGATATAACATTGTATTGCTACATGGTTGCCACCAAATATTGCTTACTAAATTTCAGCTTCCTGAACTGTTAACTTGTTGCTAAAAGTTAAACTAAGGATGAACTTGTAGGCGAGTCCATTTGTTGCAATATGACTATCCTACGTCATGGTACACCTCATGTAGAGTTTCATGCTTAGGTGAGTCGGTTAAGCCTTGCTGAGCCTTCGTGCCCACGGTTGCTGCTTAAGTGTTTTTCAGGTGAGGAGCCACCCACGGACTCGGAGTACGAGTCCACCGGCGAGGGTTACCCTCCGTCGGGGACCACGGCTGAGTGGGAGCCGTACACGCCGCGCTGAGCTGAGACGTGCAGCTAGTGTGGGTTGCCCTAGGGCTGGGCAACCGACTTTTGCGAGATAGGCGGGCGTGAGTTGTACAAAAGAAACTTCCACTGTGTAATAAAGACCCTAGTTTGTAACTGAGAAGTGTACTACTTTGTACATTCAGTTTGTTTTTCCCATGTAATATAATGTGTTCTTATGACGTGTGCTGTCGGGTGTCGCATCGTGCGGCACCACCCTCTACGATCCTGAATGAGCGGATTCCGGTCCGCCACAGCCTGGTATCAGAGCTGCATTGGGGATAGCACAGTACTTAAGGACTGTATTATGGGAAAAACTTAGGTATACGGTGAGGATTCGGTAGTTGCCCAAGTAAGGACTATATTAGCATAGTTATTTAAAGTGGCAAAGACTAACCTATGTGTTTTAATTCTGAATTTCAATTATGTAACGACGCACCTACGCTCTGGTAAGCATGGTAAGGAACGCCACCGAAAGCGGTTCAATTTCGGTTAGCTCTCCCTGACGAGGAACGCGGTTCAGGGATAAGTCTCACAGCTTGGTGTGAGACGTCAATATGAAACTCTTGGACTCTTCATGTTCCTGAGTTCATATGAAACGCTGATCCCTAGCGTGCATTAGGCAAGTAAGTGGAGACCCCATCGTGTGGTCAGTAACGCAAGAGTGTGTTCGTCTGGAAATAGCCCAGGGGGACATACGCAGCGCTTGCCATCGGCGTGCCCTGCAGGGCAGTAGGTGGTATCTGTTGGTTTGATAACATTTCCAACCGTGACGACCCGTTCATGACATACTCGGGTTTCCCGTCGTGTGGTGTTGAAACACGATGACGTACCTTGAGACGTGACCTAACTCAAGGACGGCCGTATGACAATGATACAAGCGTTTGTATTTACTTTTAAATATGGAACTGCCTGAAATGAACAACCTTTGAGTACACCATTATTGTGTGGTCTTCTGCAGGTACTAACCACGTAGGTATCCGTGTAGTAAACGTGTGCGAGAGACCGTTTAGTGCCACACTTGAGACGTATATGCCGGTATAATCCGGTTAGGATTTTCTTTTGTGAGGAACATAGTACCGAGATATTGTAGGCATATGCATGAAAATATTGATAACAAGGAACTAAAATCATTAGGTTCAACAATTAAGACCCTGGTTGGGTATAAGAATGGGATAGTGGAGCAGGATAGCCAAAGGGATGAAAAACAGAGTGCTCTGTTTTGGCAGCAAGTTTGCTAATTTTCAACAGGGCATAACTCACAGGTCTTTTAGCCCAGGGAGGTGTGCTATATAGTTCTGGAAAGGTATTTAAGTACTCTACAACTTTGTTGTAGACTTCCAGAGCAGAAACACACCTTAAGATGGCTTAATTCCCAGAGAAATGTAAACTGTCCAGAACCAGGACAGAGTGAAACATTCTCTGGACTGTTCTGTTTTTCAATGATAACTACCAGTAGCATGGTCAAAAATTTTCATATGATACATCCTTAGAAAGAGTAGAATATGTGTTACATTTTTGCAATTCAAAGTTTCTGAAATTTCGGCACAAATTTCAGTGGAAACTCGAGTTGAAAACAGCCACTTCCAAGGGAAGTGCTGTTAAAACTTTTCCAGAAATTCTGCTAACTTTTAATTAGCATAACTTTTTAACAAAAGCTGATATGGGGGCAAATGAATACTCGTTGGGAAGATACTGAAGTTAACTTTAACTTTGATATTCAACTTGAGTCATGAAAATGCCCAGAAGCAGATCAAAACTTAGAATAGGTAGAAACTGGTCATTCTGACAGAAGAATGACAGTTGAACTCATTGGAGAGGGTGTGGTACCCTAAGGGTGGTATACGTGATGACAAAGTGATAGTAATATCTCGTAGTGACCAAACCTAGTTATGGTGAGCTTCCAAAGTTGAGGTTCAGCAAGTTGGATTAAACTAGCTTGTGTTTGGTCCGGTAATGGTGTAGCTTGTGCAAAGTTATTACATTATCTACTTACGAGATGTATCGCATGTTTTATGGTCATTATGTTCTTACGCCTATTTTTATGGGACTGCATGCAATATGTTGCGGGACTGATGTTTAATGTCGTATGGTTGCAGATGGTCCGCACTAGGACCACGCACGAGGTGGGTGGCTCTAGCCAAGGGGGAGGCGATGACTCCCAGCCACCAGCCTACGACAGCACCCCGCAGCAGCAGCCACCACCGCCACCTCCGCTTACTCTAGCGGATGTGATAGCGGCACTGGTGGGAGGTCGTGAGGAGCAGACCGACCTGCTCCGCACGATCGTGCAGAATACGTCCCAGGCGGGGGGACGTCAAGACAGAGGGCCTCGTGAGCCCCGGGAAGTGTCGTACTCGGATTTCATGATTACGCACCCTCCAGTGTTCACAGAAGCCGAAGAACCACTGGAGGCTGACAACTGGCTGCGGACCATTGAGTCCAAGTTCGGGCTGCTCCAATGAACGGAGCGGAAGAAGACTCTGTTTGCAGCGCAACAACTCCACGGTGCCGCTAGTGCGTGGTGGGCGAACTATGTCGCCTCACGTCCGGCTGGCCATGCCGTGGAATGGCAAGAGCTCCGGGAGGCGTTCCGCGCCTATCATATCCCTCCCGGAATTATGAAGAGGAAGTTCCATGAATTCTTGGAGCTGAAGCAGGGCGGGAGGAGTGCCCATGACTACTCCCGTGCCTTCAACCATCTGGCGCAATACGCGTCAGACTATATCTCCACGGAGGAGAAGAAGCGGGAGCACTTCTATCGGGGGTTACACCCCGAGATGAAGACACATCTCGTGCAGTGGAATCGCGGCACATTCAACGACTTAGTCAATGCCGCGATTATGCAAGAGGATGCTCAGCGGGAGTTGGCAGCTGAGCAGAGGAAGCGCAGCGCTCCACCTAGCAGCGGTGGTGGCGCGCCCCAGAAGTACCGGATGGTGTATCGGACGCCATCCGGACAGCGGTGGCAACCACCGGCGCGACCTCAACAGTTCGGGGGACGTCCCTTTCAGGAACCTCCATTCCGTCCGCTGATGCCACGACCAAGACAGCAGCAGAAGCAGCAAACGGTACCCCGGGCGTTTCCACCGCCACAACGCGCCCCGGGATTCCATCCACCGATCAGCGGGGGACCGCCCCGTTTCACCTGTTTCACGTGTAGCCAGGCGGGCCACTTCGCGAAGGACTGTCCCCAGGGGCAGCAGAGCAGCGGGCAAGACCAGTTCCAGGGTGGTGCTCGAGGCCGACCTCCGGTGAAGAAGGTTGGTCAGCGGACTGGGGGCGTCCGCAACCTCGACAATGAGGACGCCCCAGAGGGAGAGAACGTTCTGGCGGGTACGTTTACTCTCAACCATCAAGCCATCATAATATTGTTTGATTCTGGTGCAACCCACAATTTTATAAGTGCATCATATGTGGATAAGCATCAGCTGGAAGCCTTCCCAACCGAGTGTTCCTATATGATCTGCTCACCGGGAGGAAGGATTTTCAGCAACGATGATGGTTCCGAAAGCACCACTGTGCTTATGTGGGAAGATATATCCCACCACTATAATTATCCTTGAGGGGCAGAAGATTGATGCAATCTTGGGAATGTCATGGCTAAGTTACCATGGCGCTGTCCTGGAAACCCTATCACGGACGGTTCACCTCAACTCCCCATTACACCGTCCTCAGTCCCTCTTATTAGATAATCCGGTCCGGGAAGTTTCAGTGATCAACAATTCTGAAGCTCTCAAGTTGGGGGACATCCCCGTAGTCCGGGAGTATCCCGACGTGTTCCCGGATGATCTTCCGGGCATGCCACCTGAGCGGGATGTCGAGTTCAAGATCGAGCTTGCACCCGAGACTACGCCCATATCACGGAGACCATACAAGATGGCTCCAAATGAGCTGGCGGAACTGAAAGAACAGCTCAATGATCTGTTGAGCAAGGGTTTCATTAGGCCGAGTTCCTCGCCTTGGGGATGCTCGGCGCTGTTCGTGAAGAAGAAGGATGAAACCCTGAGGCTGTGTGTTGACTACCGGCCGCTCAACGCCGTCACCATCAAGAATAAGTACCCACTTCCCCGTATTGACATTTTGTTTGATCAACTTGTGGGGGCAAGTGTGTTCTCCAAGATGGACCTTCGCTCTGGATATCATCAGATAAAGATCCGGGTGGAGGATATCCCGAAGACGGCCTTCTCAACGAGATATGGATTATATGAATATCTCGTCATGTCATTTGGTCTCACAAATGCTCCAGCCCATTTCATGTATCTCATGAACTCAATGTTCATGCCGGAGCTGGACAAGTTCGTGGTAGTGTTCATCGACGATATCTTGGTTTACTCCAAGACAGAAGCCGAACATGGCGAACACTTACGGGTCGTTCTTCAACGATTGCGAGATCATAAGCTCTACGCCAAGTTCAGCAAGTGCGAGTTTTGGATCAGCCAAGTGCCATTCTTGGGACATATCATCTCCGCGGAAGGCATTGCGGTTGACCCAAGCAAGATAGAGCAAGTGCTGAAATGGAAAGCTCCCACTTCAGTTCACGAAGTCAGAAGCTTCCTCGGGTTAGTGGGATACTATCGGAGATTCATTCCAAGCTTCTCCAAGCTCGCTAAGCCGATGACAGAATTGCTGAAGAAAGGGATGAAATATGTTTGGAACACGGCGTGTGAAGGAGCATTCCAAACATTGGTGAAGCATCTCACCACAGCCCCGGTCTTAGCTCAGCCGGATACAACAATGCCCTTCGACGTGTATTGTGACGCGTCCGGTATTGGGCTTGGCTGCGTGTTGATGCAGGAAGGACGTGTGGTCGCTTATGGCTCACGCCAACTTCGGAACCCTGAGCAGCATTATCCCACTCATGATCTTGAGCTTGCTGCAGTGGTTTTGGCGCTGAAAATGTGGAGGCACTATCTCCTGGGGAATCTGGTGCATCTCTACACCGACCACAAGAGCTTAAAATATATTTTCACCCAGAAGGAGCTGAACATGAGGCAAAGGAGGTGGTTAGAGCTGATCAAAGATTATGAGATTGAGATCCATTACCACCCCGGCAAGGCGAATGTGGTTGCCGACGCGTTGAGTCAGAAATCACATGTCCATCACCTCACCATTACACCGGTGGAGGAGGAAGAGCCGGGTTTATACTTGGTTCCTTATGGATCGCTGTACAACCTTGCCCTCATCCCTACCATTGGGGAAGATATCATTGCAGCTCAGAAGACGGACAAAGGCATGGCACATCTCCGGAGACGGATTGACAATGGAGAGATCAAGTGTTTCCGGAAAGATGATGAGGGGACGCTGTGGTTCAATGATCGAATAGTCGTACCCCGAGATATGGAACTGAGGAGGAAGATCCTCGATGAAGCTCACTTGTCCAAATACTCCATTCATCCGGGAAGCAACAAAATGTACCAAGATTTGAAAAGGAAATTTTGGTGGACACGGATGAAGCGGGAGGTAGCTAAGTACGTATCCGAGTGCCATACGTGTAGACGAGTAAAGGCGGATCATATGAGGAAGTCAGGGCTGTTGCAACCCCTGAAAATTCCAGCATGGAAATGGGAAGATGTGAGCATGGATTTCATTGTGGGATTACCCTTAACATCCAACAAACATGATTCCATTTGGGTGATCGTTGACCGACTGACCAAGTCAGCTCACTTCATCCCCGTGCATACACATTTCCGTGCCAACAGATATGCGGAGTTATATATTGTCAGGATTCTATGCCTGCATGGTGTACCCAAGACCATAGTCTCAGACCGAGGTGCATTGTTTGTATCTCACTTTTGGGAGCAGTTGCATGCTGCTTTGGGTACTAAACTGGTTAGAAGCTCCGCTTACCACCCTCAGACAGATGGCCAAACAGAGAGGGTGAATCAGGTTCTAGAAGACATGTTGAGAGCATGTGCCATCCACCATGGTAGGAACTGGGATGATTACCTACCATTGGCGGAATTCTCGTACAACAACGGCTATCAGGCGAGTATCAAGATGGCACCCTACGAAGCTCTCTACGGTCGTAAATGCCGCACCCTATTAAACTGGTGCGAGTCCGGTGAAAGGGTCACATTCGGGGTTGATGTGGTGAACGATGCTGAAGAGCGCGTTCCGACGATTCAGGCTAACTTGAAGGCAGCTCAATCCCGGCAGAAGATCTACGCTGATAAGAGGCGTAGACCGTTGCACTTTGACGTTGGGGAACACGTGTACCTTCGCGTGTCTCCAATGAAAGGCGTGCACCGGTTCGGCGTCAAGGGGAAGCTCGCTCCTCGTTTCATTGGAGTCTATGCCATCACCGAGAAGTGCGGACCAGCGGCGTATTGATTGGAGTTACCAGCATCCCTTGCTGGTGTCCATGATGTTTTTCATGTTTCGCAACTGCGAAAATGTTTAAAGCATACAACTGCTGTTCCTACTGAAGACATCGGCGAACTGAAACCGGATTTAACATATGATGAGTATCCGGTGGAAATTCTGGATGAGAAAGCCCGAACCACACGTAGCAGAACGTTGTGGTTCTACAAAATACTCTGGAGCAACCACACCGCCGAAGAAGCGACATGGGAGAGCGAGGAGTTCCTTCGCTCAAATTACCCGGAGTTCATGGCTTCTCAACACGGGTAAGTCCCTACTATATCGCTATCTCTTCTTTTGCAATCTCGGGACGAGATTCTTTTAAGGGGGGATGGATGTAAAAGCCCAAGAAAAGGGACTTGCAAAAAATTTTCTTAACCTTACTACACCACAGTTTGTCTTGTGGATATCTTGGGAGATATTGCGAAGAGCAAGTAACCTCCATCAAAAGAGTGATTAGGGGGGGGAAGCCTTCATTTTCACAAAGTGGGATTTGGACACATGAACATCTGAGGTTGAGCTCACCCCTAGAACTTAAAAGTCTTGGGAGGGTTCAAGCCAAGTTTCATGCAAATCCAACACTTTTTGAGGCACTTTTGGGAGTATTTGAAAAAGAGGCCAATTTGAATGTAAATTCAAATTGCAGCAACTTTCATCACTCAAATTCAAAAGTTAGCTTCATATTCAAACTCAGCACATTTTTCTGAGTAAGCCCACCAATTTTCATCCTCATTGGAGTTCATCTTGTCAATAGCTAAATTTGCAAGAATTCAAAACTGAATTTGAATTTCAGTTTAAACATTCAGCAAATTTAGCCAAACACAGTTCAAATTTGAGGATTCAAATTTAAACCAAGACTTGGGGGCTAAGTCTCCCATTCAATGTTCAGTAGCTGGGATATTTACAAAAGAAAGGGGAGAAAGAATTAGAGGGGAGAAGAGGGCCCACTGGTCAGCCAATCAGGAAATCAAACCGACTCAGGCACGAGGTCGAACACCCCTGCGGGTGACAACGCACAGGGTCGACCCCGTCCCAACGCGGCCACCGCACGGTGAAAGCGCGGAGTCACCACGCCAGCACGATGCTCGCTCGGCTGTTTTCACGGTGCCCCCGGCTGCCCCAGCGTTCCCCCTCCCACAATCGCCTCCGCGCGCAAACCTGTTCCTCACCGCTCTCTGGTCACCGGCGTCCGAGCAACCCAGGCATTCTCGTGCCCGACAAGCAACACAAGAAAGAACTGCCTCGAGGTACTGATCACCACCGTACTGACCTCGCCCTCTCTCTCGCACGGTCGGCAAAGAATTTGGGGGATTTGTGTGTCGGGGTGTTTAGAACCGAACCAGGCGAAATCCAGAAATTCGTAGCAAGTAAGCCACCACTCCTTAGGCCAAGCTAAAGACATGATCTAGACTCGCCCACGTGTCTCTGAGATCAGAAATCATCGAGTTTCATCGAGTATGGACGATGTTCTTCGAGCTTTTTGCATCGGCGCGATTTCCGGTCTAGGTCACCGGTGAAGTCGTAGTTGCAGCTGTTTTCACAGAGATCGGTGCCCATATCCATGATCAGCGGGTGTCAGCGGAGCTCCCCGAGCAAACCGCATCGAAAAAGGTGCAGGGGATGCTAAGTTTGACGTCGCCGAAGAACTCCCGGCCGCTGTTGCCGGCGGGAGCACTGTTCCGGCCGTTGTCAAGCTCCGGTGAGGGCACCAGCGTGTTCTCCGAGTCGAGTTAGACACAGGCAGAAAGTTCCGTCGAAGTTCGGGCAGTGAAACGCCCGGCGGCGAGCGCTCCGGCGAGGCGCCGCCGCGGGAGCTGCGGGAGAGCGCGAGGTAGACGAAAGGGGGGGCCGAGTCCACCGGTCAGCCTCTGATCTCGCGCGGGGATCGGTTTGCGGCCGGGATTCGGTGCGGCAGCGCGGGTAAAACCCCGTGGGCCGCGGTGTGGCCGCATTCTGAGTGGGCCGGCTCGAAGAGTGGGACCCACCCACAGGATTTAAACATTTTTGGAATTTCCAGTTTTAGTTCAAACTTCAAATGCATAGAACTTTGGCTAGGAACTCCAAATTCGATGAACCCAATTTTGCTGAACTCAGAATTCTGAGTACTTTCCAGCAACACCAAATTCAGCTCATGAAAGTGAATAGTTTTCCAGAATTAAATCCCTAAAATTTAAACTGTTGGGAATTTTATCTGGAGAACTACTTTATGAAAAATTCTGAAAGTTGGCTGAGAGGTTCATCCAAGTTCATTTAGTTACCCTAATGGGGTGATTAAGAGAACTGCCCTGAGAAAATAGAAAAATGTACAGAAACATTTTTCAGATTTTCTCCAATCTTAATTAGGGCATAACTTTCAGTAGAATTCTTCAAATGACATGAAACCAATTCCATTAGAACCATCTTGATTTCTAGTTTCCATAAAGTAATGGTTGTAGCCATGAAAACCCCTGGAATTACTTAGAGGCTCAATTATTGGCCAAATAGGTTTATATTTGTACAAAGCTCAAAGGAACTTTGTTTCAAAGGAAACTTGGTCAAGACTCTGGTTAGGACCCTACCAAGCCACAATAAAAATTTCAGAACCAAAGGGGAGGGCTAGCTAGAGTTATTAGTAGTTAAGTATTCAAGTTTACACATTGCATTTAAATTTACATGTCGTATTTCATTAAATGTGTAGTCACCGAAGAAGAGACTCCGGAAGTGCTGGACTTCCTCCTTCCGGAAGAAGAGCTAACTACTGACCAGCAGCAACAAGGCAAGCCCCGGTTTGCATTAACCTTTTATAAGTTTTACTTTGTTTACATGTGTCATATGAAGTGTGAATGTGCATTAGGTATAGGATGGATGGAACCCCACTTGCATGACCAGAAATTTTCCATAAGAGTGAGGGTAGCGTCTAAGACCTCGAGTAGATAGGCTATGCTTAAAGATTCACAGGGCTTCGGTACAAGTCGAGTAGTTGGAATCTACTCGTGAGATAGGCTTGGGACACAGGGGTTCGGTTGAGTGATGTGAGATCACATTAGTAATGAAAATGAGACTAGGCAGGGGCTAGGGCGCAGCAAGAGGGAGTCTTGTGTGCGCAGCCCTGTCCGTGTCGATTGAGGACCGATCCATGTGTGGCCCACGCTGAACAAGTTTGAATGTACCGAAGGCATATCGGATATATGGGCCCCGATAAACCGATGTATCCTAAACCTCCGGGCGTCGAGGCATAACACACCGATTTATAGGTGTAGGCTGAGGGCAGCAAGGTGGAAATCTGCCAACGGGCATAGAGAGGTTCTCCGTGTGGGGAACCTCCTGCTCGTTTCGGTGCGACCGGTTCGACGTTTGGGCTGTTGGGTGAAAGGTTGTCCCGTACGACATCGAGTGAGCGTGCTGTGCAGCACCACGGGTGGGCGTACGTGACGTGCTCTTTGGGTTTCCCTGCAGGTGTATATCGAGTCGATTCGCCGTCCCTCGCGGTGAAGAGTACCACTTGGTCACTGAGTCGTGACGTAGACTAATGTATGGAATATGGTGATTCAATACTGCTGATATGATATAACATTGTATTGCTACATGGTTTCCACCAAATATTGCTTACTAAATTTCAGCTTCCTGAACCGTTAACTTATTGCTAAAAGTTAAACTAAGGATGAACTTGTAGGTGAGTCCATTTGTTGCAATATGACTATCCTACGTCATGGTACACCTCATGTAGAGTTTCATGCTTAGGTGAGTCGGTTAAGCCTTGCTGAGCCTTAGTGCCCACGGTTGCTGCTTAAGTGTTTTTCAGGTGAGGAGCCACCCACGGACTCGGAGTACGAGTCCACCGGCGAGGGTTACCCTCCGTCGGGGACCACGGCTGAGTGGGAGCCATACACGCCGCGCTGAGCTGAGACGTGCAGCTAGTGTGGGTTGCCCTAGGGCTGGGCAACCGACTTTTGCGAGATAGGCGGGCGTGAGTTGTACAAAAGAAACTTCCGCTGTGTAATAAAGACCCTAGTTTGTAACTGAGAAGTGTACTACTTTGTACATTCAGTTTGTTTTTCCCATGTAATATAATGTGTTCTTATGACGTGTGCTGTCGGGTGTCGCATCGCGCGGCACCACCCTCTGTGATCCTGGATGAGCGGATTCCGGTCCGCCACATCGACCGCTGCATTTCGACGTCGGAGAGCACGTTTATCTTCGTGTGTCTCTGATGAAAGGAATTCATCGGTTCGGTGTCAAGGGGAAATTTGCTCCCTGATTCATCGCTCTGTTTGTTGTCATGGAGAAGTGTGGGACCGTAGCCTACCGGCTAGAACTACCGGCAAGCCTTGCCGGTATTCACGACATATTTCACGTGTCCGCACCGAAGACATCGATGAGCTAAAGCCAGATCTCACATACTCGAGCGACCCATGCAGATTATCGACAAAAAGACCCGGATCACCCGAAACCAGACTTTAAAATTTTACAAAGTCCTGTGGAGTTATCACATTGCAGAAGAGGCGACGTGGGAAAGTGAAGATTACGTCCACAAGAATTATCCGAAACTTTTATCTTATACTTTTTAATTACCCTCCCGTCTCGTTCTTCTTTTGTAATCTCGGGACGAGATTCTTTTAAAGGGGGGGAGAATGTAAAGGTCCCAAAAATTGTGAATACAAATGAACAAAGTTATGCAAGGTTGTTTCATATGTATGAAAATTGGGACTTGTTTAAACTTTCACATGTGATGATGCACATGAGAGCTCTCTCTACACAAGCTCATGTTTATTTACATGCTTGGACCCAAGGTGGATTAAAACCACAGATTTGAAGTCTCATGTGCAATAGAAAGTTTAAAAATCAGCTTTTGAACTAAATTTGTTCAATTCAAATTTAAAATGATGGCAACACAATGGAAATGGAAACTGTTGTGTTCAAACTCTCATTTGCAGCAGCTAAATTTAAATTCAGATTTCATATTTCAATTCCTTAGGTTCAAATTAGTGGGTATGCAAAGTTTCATGAATTTTTGAAATGTTTTGCTATCCATTTTCCAAATGGACTTAAATTTGCAATGAACTCAAATACACATTTGAATTTGGATGAAAATTGCCCAATTATCCAAATACAGTTCAGATTTTAGCTTCCCACATTTTACTTTGGTAATTTGCCAAATTTTGGAGATATTTTAGAGGATAAGAGGGAGCTGACTTGTGGGACCCACGGGTCAGCCACAGTAAACCAAATATCAGAGAGAGTTGGGTCTCTGTTTGTCCACTCGAAGACCACCAAGATGTAAGGGCCCATGTTTTGCATACACTAAAAGTGTTCGTCACACCACACACACCTCATTTGAGGAAATCTTATGAACATCTTTGAAGAGCAAGTAAACACCATCAACAAAGTCATTAAATGATAAACTCACAAAATGCAAAAGTGGTATTTCCCACATGCATCATATAGGGGCTGAGCATATGAAAAACTCCTAAACCTTTCTAGGGATGCTCATGCCAAATTTCACCCAAATCCAAAACACTTTGAGGTATTTTTGGGTATAAGTACAAAAGGCTAGTTTGAACTTAAATTCAAATTCAAACTCCTTTCACCCCATGATTCAAAAGTGGGATTCATATTCACACTCGGCACATTTTTATGAGCTCACACACCAATTTCCACTCCATTTGGAGTTGATCTTGACATGAGCCATTTTGGCTAAATTCAAATCAAATTTGAATTTCAGCTAAACCTTTGCTGCAAATTTGATCAAATCAAATCACACTTTCATTCATTCAAATTCAAATGGGCATTTGGATGTTTGATCAAACTACAGAGGTATTAGGGTCCCCAAGAATTAAGAGCAGTAGGAGTTTAATTTGTGAGGTTAAAAACTGAGGAGTGGGGCCCTTAAGTCAGTCACTCACTTGATCAACCGACTGAATCAACCGAGCTCGGTTTCTTGCACGCAGCCGAGCGGACGCCACGGAGAGGAAATGGTGGGACAGCAGCTGCCTGCATCCCTGCTCGCCCCAGAGGTGGTTCAATCCCGTTTTGTGCTGATCGACACGCCCCGGCGACTCACAAGCCGTCTTTGTTCTCTGCTGAGACACGCTACTCGCACGTGTGTCCGAAATATCACCCGAGCTGCCGCCTCCTTCCCTCCCTCGGCGATCACACACTCCGGTGCCTTGGACGTCCGGTTGAGCAGATCAGCAGCTGCGCTGACCCTCCCTCGACGTCCTCGAACCGTCGGCAGCTTGTGATCACCTTCCTCCGGCCAGCACTGCCCCGTTTATCCTCCCTCGGTTCAAACAGAGCCGCCTCCATGAGGAAACCTCATCCGGCCACCACAGCCCGCTTTTCACTGAGCTGTGAACAGCAAAGAGGTTTGTCAAAGTTCCCTCTTCCATCACCGCAAGCTCCGGCTGCATGCCATGGGCTGCCGTCGTCGGAATTTCAAAATTTGGCGCCGGTGTACAAAAGAGACTGCCGGACCACTTCGCAAAATTCGTGCTACACACCGCATCACACATCACCAAACTTAGTAACCTACTTCTAGATGCCCGTGCGAGTCCATAGGATCACAAACTTCGGAGAACCATAGGGTATAGCCACTGTTCTCCGAGTTTTGCTAGTTTTCCTGATTTTCGACCAAGGTCGCACAGTGACATACTAGTTGGGGCCTTTTCCGAGCTCATTTGAGTTCATGAAGACCTTCCCTAGGGTGCACTTATGCTCTACGACCTTTTGCTCGAGCATTTGGGATGCTAGGGAGCCCAGCCAACACGGCCGAAGTTCTTCTGAAGCCGCCGCTCGTCGCCGGCCATGTTCCGGTTGTTTTCATGTCGAGCTAAGGTCAGCACCATGTTCACGTGTGGAGTTAGGCAGAGGCGGCAAAAATCTCGATGTTTAGCGCATGGCAGAGCCCCTCCAGCGAGCACTCCGGCGAGGGGGCGGTGGCCGAGCATGGTATGGCGGGAGGTTGAAGACGACCCCCATCCCCACGCGTCAGCGAGTAGAGATTTAAATCGGGGATCAGTTGCGGCTCCGGATGGTCTGTGGCTGCATGCGTAAGACTCAGTGGCCACGTGTGGCAGCCGCTGAGGTGCCGACACGTAGCCCCGGACCCACGAGCAGGTATTTAAACTTTTCCAGATTTTCAGATTCTAGTTCAAACTTCAAACTCACATAACTTTGGCTAGGAAACTCCAAATCGAGTGAACCAAATTTTTTTTATTCAGCTCTCTGAGTACTTTCCAAACAATCAAGTTTCACTTCATGAAAACCTTTATTTCTCCAGAATTAATTCTTCAAAAACTTAAATTGCTTAGAATTTTAACTGGAGACCCCTTTAGTGGAAAATTCTGAAATTTGGCCAGGATGTTCATCATAATATCCCTGAGCTACCATAAAAAATTCAGATTCATTTGAGCTCGTTTGATTCACCTCATGGTGTGATTAATGAAATTGTTCTAGAGAAAATTAAAAATGTCCAGAAACATCTTTCAGAATTTCTCTGAACTTGTTTAGCTCATATCTTTGGCTAGAAATCTTCAAATTAGGAGAAACCAATTCCATTAGAACCCTCTGAAAATCTAGTTTACATAAATTCATGGCTTGCTCCATGAAAATCCTTAGAACACCCTAAGGGCTCCAATTAAGGCCAAATACACATTTATTTGTGCAGGGCTAAATGAGCTTTGCATCAAATGAAATTTGGCCAAGTTTCTGCTTAGGTTGTATCCAAACTACAGTAAAAATTTCAGAGTCATTGGGCCTGTCTAGCAGTACTTACAGTCTTAACAACATCAACTTCAAATTCAAATGCATTTAAATTGACACGCATACATATTTATATTGTGTAGTCGCTAAGGTTGAAGAGGAGCCGGAGGTGTTGGATTTCATCACCCCAGAGGAACAGCGAGTGTACGACCAGCAGCAGTAAGGCAAGCTCCAGTTTGCATTAGCCGTTTGATAAACTTTAATGCTTTGAGAACTTACATGGAGTATCCACTTTATTTGTGCATTAGAGTCTTGTTTGAAAACCCAAATGCATAGCCAAGACAACCCTGGTTTTGGGCTTAGGTTTTAAACCTCAAGTAGCCACGGCAATGCTAGGATAGTGTAGAATTCGGTACAAGTCGAGTAGTTGGAACTGCTCGCAAGAATAGGCTAGAGGCACACCACTCGGTTAGACATATCAAATGGAATACATGGCAAGAAAAATGAGACCGAGCAGAGAGTAAGGGCAGCAGGACGTTGGGCCTGGGTGCCATAGCTCTGCTTGTGTCGATTGAGGACCGAGCCGTGTGCGGGCTTGTTGAATAAGCTAGAACAGTACCGAAGACCTACCGGATATATGGGAACCGGGAAACCGATGTAATTCAGGTAGCGATCTGTTGAGGCATAGCTTGTCGTTCAGAGGGTAGGTTGAGAGCTTGAGGTGTAAATTGGCTGGCGGCACTGCGGATGCGTGGGCAAAGACCTCTTGCTCGGGACGATGGGACCAGTTCAACACTTGGCTGACGGATGAAAGGTAGTCGCATACAACGTTCGTGATGGTTGCTGTAGGCAACATCGAGTATGGGCGTACATGACGGGTTATTCGTGTAACCCTGCAGGTGTAAAACGATTATAATCGTCGTCCCTCACGGTCAGTGAGTACCACTTGTTCACTGTACTGTGACGTAGAAAGAACGGGCTAGTTTCATGATAAAACATTGCTGATTGAAGGCTGTACTTTGGTTGTTAATGAAGTGCTGTAGTTTAGAGCTAATTAATGTTCTTTTTAACCTGGGGCAAAGCACAAGACAGAAATGTGTTTCTTGTTCCATTGCGGCTTCTTATGTGCCTTAGCATGAGGTTCTTCCACAAATTGTGCTAAAAGCTTAAAAGTAAGGTTCAACTAATTAGGCGTGTCCTTTGCAACTTTCATTCCATTACACACTGAAACCCAACATGTAGAGTTTCATGTGTAGGTAAGACGGGTGAGTCTTGCTGAGCCATCGTGCTCACTGCTTGTGTTTGAAGCATTTGCAGGGTACTATGAGGAGGAGGCTCCCGAGGAGGAGACGGAACCCCAAGAGGGCAACACCGTCGAGTGGGAGTCGTGCTCGCCACCGTGTTAGTGTGTGTGTGTGTGTGTGCTAGTGGGAACACGTTCACCGGCTGAACGTGAACTCTTGTGCTTAGTCTACACCCGTGAGTGTAGACTTGACATATTTTATTGTAAGCATGTTCATAAACACTTTTATGAATAAAACTTTGCTTCCGGTTTGTACCTTTTATTTGTGTTATCCGGTGCTATGCAACGCAGCACCCCTCAACGTGATCCGGCTAGTCGAGACCGTCGGGTCCTCACACGAGACAGAGCCTAAGCTTCACCCGGGCGACACCGAGACACACCGTGAGCCACCTCCTCGCCATTTTCTCTCGCGCTGGCACTCTCCTCGCGATATTTTCACCTCTAGACGTGATCATTTTGCCCACAACACCGAAGTCTCGGCTCCGTTTTACTCCTCGCGCAAGAACAGAGCGCCGCCAGTGCCGCCGCCTCGGTTCCGCTCGGAAGCTGGCCACTCTCACGCGATCATCGCCCGTTGAGTTGCAAAACAGCACTAGGACGTCACCTTCTACCCCCTCGACGCGTCACCGTGTGAGCTCGGCCTCCCCAACCCCGAGAACACCGTGTTCCCACGGCGGCCAAACCACAATCGAATGAAGGTGCTCCCGTGGACAGCCTCACCCGGAGCTTTTCATGGCCGAGCAAGAGCATCCTTGGACGCGCACGACCTCCACACTGCTCACCTTCAAAGCTCAAGCTGAGTGGTTGATCATCGCCGGCGGAATTTCAACTTTTCTCCCGATCAGTGCAAAACGACCCGCGGGTAAGAAACTTCAAAATTCCTAATCAATTATTTCTTAGAGTACACAAAATTGCACTCACACGAGCTAGACTTACGATGGTGAACAACTTTGCTTCTCAACCCTAGCTTGAAAACGTCTGTAGCCGGACTATTTCGAGGTTTTCCAACGGCAACCATAGAGGGGAGCCTCGGGCGCACAGTGAGAAGCACTTTAGAGCCGTTTCCGATTCCTTTTGAACCCATGTCGAGCTCATACAGACTCCACCGGTGCTGTAGAACTACTCCACCGAGGTTTTGGCGGGCTAGAAGGGTCGGGCGACATCGCCGAATGTCGGTGCGAGCCGCCGCTCGGTGCGAGCTAGGGTAGAGCTATCGCCGGTGTGGGGAAACCCCTCCAACATTTCATCACATGATTCTAGGGGCTGTCGGCGAGTGGGAGCACGGGAGAAGGCCAGAGAGGCGAGTTCCAGCGAGCTTGGGTGCGGGGGACGCGTCGGAGCCAGAGGTTGAAGAAGAAGCCGCTGGGACCGCTGTCAGTGAGAGGGAAATTGAAACTGGGATCCTCTGTGGCATCAGATCAATTTGTGTCCACGCGGGAAAGACTCTTTAACCCGTGTGGTTTGCCCGAGAAAGCGCCACGTAGCCCCTGGACCCACAGTCAGAATTTGAACTTTTCCCGGTTTAATTCAAATTACAGATTTCCATCAAACTTTAGAAGGCCATATGTTTTGATAGGAAACTCCAAATTTAATTATTCAAATTGGGTTAGATTAAGGTTGAAAAAATATATCCAAATATGCAACCCAATTTGTTTGAAAGTCAATAAATAATTCTGGAAAATTCTTTAAAGCTTTTGAGTAAAAGAATTTTAGAGGGAGTTTGGTTCATCCAAAATTACTCAAATTTTGCCATAATAATCCTTAGGATATTATTGAACTCCTATGAAATTTTAAGCTCATTGTGAGTTGATTTGTGTAGGAGAATCCATATTTCAATTTGCTGTATTAAAATGAATACAGAAACTTTTTCAGAAAATCCCCAAAATTTGAAAATTCAGTTCTGGGCAATTCTTAGCTCCAACAATCCTAGGAAAATTCATGCAGGCTCTATGAACTATAATTGAAATTTTAGTTCACTAAGTTTGACATGAACATGTGAGTTACTCCATAATTAATTCCTTTTTTCTTAATTGCTTAGGGAATTATTCTCAATAAACCACTCAGTGAAAAGTGCTACATTTGGTCCAGAATACCTTCTTGTGACAAGGAACTCACATGAAAATTTTCAGCTAAAGTTGAGCTCTGGATCGGTACTTTTCAGTACACTTTTCTTAGGTGAAGTCATTCCAATTAGGAAAAACACTTAGCACTTGATCATTTTGCTAAAACCCAAAACCCTAGCACCAGTTTCATTTTAAATTCTTAAACAGAGTTCTGGTTTTAAACTTATCATTAGGCTTGATATCAAAAGCTTTACAATTAAATACATATGCATTTCATATCGTATAGTCATCGACTTGAGGACTTGTGAAGGAAGTGAAGTGGGATTCCAAGGACAAGGTGATCAAGTAATCAAGACTCAAGTGATCAACGGCACTAACTGAATTTACATTCTTAGTCACCTGCAAAACAGGCAAGCCCTGATTTGCATTCAAGCAATTTTATAAAGTCTTTTCATTTCTAGAGATCATAGCTATGAATTATTGACTGCATTAGGTCTAGATGATATTGAAGACCCAGTTGCATGACCAGATTAACCAAGAGAGAATGGGTAGAGTAGCACTTCCTCGAGTGGATTTTGGCTACGCTAAATGTTAGTTTGGAAGGACCGGTAGAATTTGAGTAGTTGGAATCTACTCGCAAGTTTAGGGCTTGGTTTTATTGGAACAGGTTTTGAATAGAATCAATGAGGAAAATTCACAAGTGAAATTGAGACCGGGCAGGGAGATTTAGATGCAGCAGGCTGCGGACCGTGCGTGCATAGCCCTGCCTGTGTTGGTTAAGGCCCGTTCGTACTTGGCCCTGTTAGACAAGTTTGAGTTGTGTACCAGGCGCATACTGGCTATATGGGACCCAGGAAACCGATGTACCTCGTGAGATCCACATTGGAACTTTTCCATTCGGCTTAGGCTTTCGGCGTCAGTACAGCAGAAGCTAACTCGCTCAAGAACATATCACTCCGGGTATGTACCTTGAGGGAGCTTGCTGTTCAGGGCGATTGGACTGCGTCCTGTGTGGAAGAACTTGGGAAAGGTGGCTGCGTACAACATCAGTCGAGGTTGCTGCTGGCAATTCGAAGTATGGATGCAAGTGTCGTGTAGTCCGGGCGTGTACTGATTCAAATCACCGTCGCTCACGATCATATGAGCATACTTGCCCACTGCGTCTTGACGTAGTAAGAACTGAAGTGAATTACTTTGATTTGATAAGTATTGTGATCTAACTTGTTTGGCAACCATGTTTGAGTTAGAGATAGTGCAAACTAAGTTTACTTCACCTTGTGCAAGAAGCATCGCAACAAAGCATTTCTTGTTTGATTGTGGAGTTGCGATGCTATTTGGCTCAAGGTCTTTAAAATGAGGATTAAAATACGAAAGTTAAGGATCAATTTTAGGCGAGTCCTTTATGCAAATTCAGCTACCTTATTCAATCCGTCGTGCATGTAGAGTTTCTTGTTTAGAGGAGACGGATCAATCTTTCTGAGCCTATGTGCTCACGCTTGCTATATGATTGGTTTTGCAGGTTAACATCGATGCTATGAGAAGGTTGTCCAGTGAGACTCGAAGACTTCCGAGTCATTTAACACATGGAGAACCCAGCCGCTGCAGTTGTCATCGTGTTGCTAGTGAGAAGAGTCCGTGAGCTGGACATCTTCTCAAGTGCTTATTAGATAAAAAAACATGAGATGATTTACTCTTCCGCTGTAGCTATTGGATGTAAGTTATTTACAAAGAACACTTGTAAGCTTCCGTTTTTGATTTATGTGATGCATTTTCCTTATATGTGTGCTGTTTGGTGCAGCATATCACGGCACCACCCAATACGATTCCCGGGCGAGTGGCACGGCCCCATAGTGTGGACGGGCCCTCACAGCGGCCGCAGAAGATCCACCCCCTTCGAACTCGGAGGCTGATGTGTGGGGCCAAACGGGTCATCGTGTTCCTCCCGCTCCCACGCGCCCACGCCGCCCCCTCGCCGGAACTCGCCTCTCCGGCCTTCTCCCGTGCTCTCACTCACCGCCAGCCTCTAGAATCACGTGCTGAACACGTTGGAGGGGTTTCCCCGCACCGGATATGGCTCTACCGTAGCTCGCACTGAGCGGAGGCTCACACCAACATTCGGCGACGTCGCGCGGCCCTTCTAGCCTGCCAAAACCTCGGTGCAGCGGCTCTACAGCACCGGTGGAGTCCGTAGGAGCTCCACATGGGTTCAAAAGGAATCGGAAATAGCTCTAAAGTGCTTCTCACCGTGCGCCCGAGGCTCCCCGCTACGGTAGCCGTTGAAAAACCTCGAAATAGTCCGGCTACAGACGTTTTCAAGCTAGGGTTGCGAAGAAAAGTTGTTCACCATCGAGTCTAGCTCATGTGAGTGCAATTTTGTGGGATCTGAGCAAGAATTGATCGGGAATTTTGAAGTTTCTTACCCCCGGGTCGTTTTGCACTAATCAGAAGAAAAGTTGAAATTCCGCCGGCGATGATCAACCACTCGGCTTGAGCTTTGGAGGTGAGCAGCGTGGAGGTCGTGCGTGTCCAAGGGTGCTCTTGCTCGGCCGTGAAAAGCTCCGGCTGAGGCTGTCCACGGGAGGCCGAGCTCACTCGGTGACGCGTCGAGGAGGTAGAAGGTGACGTCCTAGTGCCGTTTTGCAACTCAACAGGCGATAATCGCATGAGAGTGGCCGGCTTCCGAGCGGAACCGAGGCGGAGGCACTGGCGACATTCTGTTCTTGCGCGAGGAGTAAAACTGAACCGAAACTTCAGTGTTGTGGGCAAAAAAATCACGGCTAGAGGTGAAAAGATCGCGAGGAGAGTGCCAGCACGAGAGAAAACGGCGAGGAGGTGGCTCAAGGTGTGTCTTGGTGTTGCCTGGGTGAAGCTTCGGCTCTGTCTCGGTGGTCTTCGAGTGGAGAAACAGAGACCCAACTCTCTCTGATATTTGGTTCACTGTGGCTGACCCGTGGGTCTCACAAGTCAGCTCCCTCTTATCCTCTAAAATATCTCCAAAATTCGGCAAATGACCAAAGTAAATTGTGGGAAGCTAAAATCTGAACTTTATTTGGATAATTGGGCGAGTTTCATCCAAATTTAAATGTGTATTTGAATTCATTGCAAATTTAAGTCCATTTGGAAAATTGATAGCAAAACATTTCAAAAATTCATGAAACTTTGCATACCCACTAATTTGCACCTAAGGATTTCAAATATGAAATCTGATTTTAAATTTAGCTGCTGCAAATGAGAGTTTAAACACAACAGTTTGCATTTCCATTGTGTTGCCATCATTTGAAATTTGAATTGAACAAATTTAGTTCAAAAACTGATTTTTAAACTTTTTATTGCACATGAGACTTCAAATTTGTTGTTTTAATCCACCTTGGGTCCAATCATGTAAATAAACATGAGCTTGTGTAGAGGGAGCTCTCATGTGCATCATCACATGTGAAAGTTTAAACAAGTCCCAATTTTCATACATATGAAACCAAATTGCATTAAAACTTTGTTCATTTGCATTTATAATTTTTGGGACCTTTGCATTCAAGCCCCCTCCGGAGGGCTCCCAGCACTTTGGCCGCATCACCTAGCGGAGACACCATCGCCCTTGGTGCCACTTGAGTAACAAACTCCGGGACCCCAGCATAGCCTCACAAACCTCCGCACCCACCCTCAAAAGAATCCTTCGCTCCTCTCCCTCGATGGAAACCTGGGCCGCCATCTCGCCGAGTTGGGAGATCAGCCCTCGCGTCTTCCCTCGGGGCCCGAGCACGGCTTTGCAGAGCTTGTTCCTGGCTTTTTCAAGATGGGCGAGCTCTGTGTAAAACTCCCAAAATTGTATATGAAATAAACTGAGGCTTGAAAGGCTATGTGTTTTCAATTCATAAAAATGGGACTTACAAAAACTTTTCTATACATGATGGTGTACATAGATGTTCATCAAGGAGGGGCACATGTTCATTCGAATGGGTTGCACCAAGGTGGACTTAAACACCATGGATGAGATACTTCTTTGCATGAAGGAGATTAAAAATTAGATTTTCAAATTCAAAGGTCACTTCAAATTGTTGCCGAACTTTTAAATACACATGAAACCTCATACATTTGAATTTGAGGAAATTCATGGTGGCAAACTTCTAATTTTAGGGTGGGGTAAAAAGTAATTAAATAGAAGCATTTCTAAATTGGAACTGAATTCAAATTTGCAAGTCAAAATTTAAACTGAATTCGGAGAATTCAAATTCTGGCCCACTTTTAAACTTTAGAATTTTGGAATTGAAGAGATTAACATGAGAAGATCTTTTGTGGGAAGAATAATGGGTGGACCCCACATGTCATTGAGGCAACTTAACTTACACATGAAGTGTTCTCTGTTTTCCACTCAAGCAACCGAAAGTCTTGTTCTCGGTTTCACTCGGACCGATTGAAGCCTCTCTGATCGCCACCGGGGGCAGACACATCCTGCTTATTGCAATGCGCTAGCGACCAGTGTGTGGGTTTCCTCAGCTTACGGTGTGCTCTTCTCACTCCCAAACCGAGCTACTGCTGGTTTGCTTCTTTCTCATGGGCAAAAGCCGCAACTCAGAACAGCTCACGGCCGCCGCTAGAAATCGATCGAGAAACTGGCCAAATCCTGCGCACACCTTTCCTACGATCTGCAAAACAGCGCTGGGGGACCTTCTTCTACCTCTTCGGTGCCGAAACTGAGCAAGCTTCGACTTCCCTCACCCGGGCGCGCTGTTCTTCGAGGCGACCTTAACCAACCGGCGGTCGGGCGCACGTGGACAGGCCAACCCGGTGGTTTTCACGCCCAAGCAAGGATGATCAGAGGTGCACTGGACCACCGTGGTGGTTCTCCCCGAAGCTCAGATCAACCGGTGATCCCTAGCGGCCGAATTCAGCGTTTTTCCCCGGTGCACCACCACGGACCGTCCGGTAAGGGAACTCCAAATTCTTCCTCCCTATTCGTCGTTAGATCACCAAATCTTGCACACAGGGGCTGGAATACCTTACGATCATTTCCTTTTTAGCGAACCTAGCTTGAAACCGACGAAAGGGGGCAAATTTCTAGGTTTACCGAGCGCTTCCAAGGTGGCATCAATCGGGCGCACGGTGAGAACCCTTTTGGAGGCGTTTTTGAGCTCCGTTGCTTCCTTGCCGAGCTAACCTAGCACCCACTGGTGCTGTAGAACCTGTTGGCCGAGCGTTTGGTGGGCTAGAACCGTCGGCCGACGGCGCCGAACTCTCCTCGAGGCCGCTGCACGCCGCCGACGGTGTTCCGGCCACCGGCGGCCCGAGAGCACCGCACAGATGGACTTCCCGACCTACCAAACGCACGGGCGGCGAGTCTCCAGCCAGGAGACGGCCGGAAAGGGTCGCCAGCGCGCGAGGAGCTGCCTCTGTCCGGCGAGCTAGCGGCACGCACGCGCGAGTACTGAGCGGGAGGAGGAAGAAGGAGGCCGGTCCCACATGTCAGCTGCAGTGAATTTAAATTTCGGATCGACTATGGCTCTCGGATCCAGTGTGGCTAAGCGCTAAAACTGTGTAGCCCCGGTGTGGCTCGAATCTCAGTGGCTATAGTTTTAGAACGTGGGCCCAAGTCGATTTCCAATAGCAAAACAATTACAGAATTAGCCACAAATTTCGAATATCATATCTTTGTGTAGGAACCTCCAAATTGAGTGATTCAAATTGGGTTGGATTCATTTTTCAAAGTTTATCCAAATATGAACCCCAATTTTATGAAAGTCAATAATAAATTCTGGAAAATTCTTTGAAGGTTTTCTGAAAAAGAATTATTGAGGGAGTTTGGTTCATCCAAAAATCCTCAAATTTTTGCCAGAATATTCTTTAGGGTATTATTGACCTTCTAGCAAATTTTCAGCTCATTTGAAGATCATTTGTGTAGGAATTTTCTAAATACAAACTGCTGTGTTCAAAGTTGTCCAGAAACTTTTTCAGAAAAGGTTTCTAACTTGGAAAATCCATTCTAGGAAATTCATAGCTCCAAAAATCATGACAAAAATTCATAGATGCTCTATGAATCATACTTGAAATTGTAGTTCACTTTATTGGGCATGAAAATGCACATTACTACAGAATTAATTCTTTTTAGTAGAAATGCATTAGGTCTAGATGATTTGATACTCCTCTTGCACGACCAAAGAAACCATTGGAGTATTGGGTAGATGTTTTTCATCGTGTAGAACTGCCATGCTTAAATAGGGTTCGGTAGAAGTCAAGTGGTTTGACGCTACTCGCGTGATCAGGAGAAAAAGGGCCATACGGGATTGGTTCAGAAATGTGTTAGTAAGTTGAAGTTGAGACCGGGCAGGTTGTAGGAGCAACGGGACATTGGGACTTGGTTGCATTAGACCTGTCCGTGTCGGTCAAGGACCGATCCGTATTGTAACAGACAGGACCTTGTCGGGTGGTGCCGTGTTATGCGGCACCCAACAGCACACGGGTCGACGAAAACACATCATATTACATAAAGAGTTTGCGGAAGCGTACAAGATTGTTTTACAAATAGTTATATCAGAGTAGACTACAGCGGAAGACTATCACTCTCACGACTCATATCTAAACTAGCAACAAAGAAACGGTCCAGCCCACGGACGTTTCTTACTAGCAACACGAAGACAATCTGCAGCGGCGAGGATGCTCTTTGAGTAAGCACTCGGATGTTCCCGAGTCTCATCGGCACCCCTTCTCATAAGCATCGAGTCAATTACCTGCAAAACAACTCAGATAGCATCCGTGAGCATAACGCTCAGCAAGGCTTAACCGTCACCCTAAACATGAAACTCTAAGTGAGGTTATGAACCTAACATAGGATGGCATAAGCATAATTAAACTCGCCTAAAAGTGAATCCTTACTTTCAGGTATTAATTGCAGCATTTTAAGTAACCCTGCGCACGCTACATCGGGAGTCCATAATCAAACAAGAAACGCTTTCCCCCGATGTAAATTGCTCATGGCATAAAAGAATCGAGTTTGCACTAGCCTATTCATCAAGATCCAATACAACACTAGTATAATACTTCACATCAATATGATTAGTTCCTTTCTCATGCAAGTTCTTACTACGTCACGACTGTGAGAACAAGTATGCTCGGTCCATTCCGCGAGCGGCGGTGATTCGAATCAATAACACCCGGACTACACGACACGTACGCCCGTACTCGATGTTGCCTACAACAACCATCACTGACGTCGTACGTGGCAGCCTTTCCCCCATTTCACCCCCGCTGAATCGATCAAGTCGCCCCGTACAGTAGCTACTCTCATGGTGCACCTACCGACATGAGATGTCATGAGAATATTCCCCACATACTGCACACCGGCCATCCGCCTGAGGCGACCCGTAAAGTCCCGACGACAGCTTCCCGAGGTACATCGGTTTACTGGGTCCCATATAGCCAGCATGAGTCCGGTACACAACTCAAACTTGTTCAACAGGGCCGCATACGGATTGGTCCTTGACCGACACGGACAGGTCTACAGCACCCAGGCCCCTATGTCCTACTGCTCCTACAACCTTCCGGTCTCAACTTTAAGTTGCTAATTCAATTACGAACCAATCCCGTATGCCCCTGTTGTTCCTAAATCTGCGAGTAGCATCTCACCACTCGACTTCTACCGAACCGTACTTAAGCATGGCAGTTCTACACGGTGAAAGACACCTACCCAATACTCTATGGGTCATTTGGCTATGCAAGAGGAGTATCAAACACTAGACCTAATGCACAGTTCATATCTTGACCGAAAGTTAATACAAAATAAAAACTTAACAACTGTTAAATGCAAACCGGAGCTTGCCTGTTTTGCAGGGTAGTCGTATATAACAGTTAGTGTCCTTGCAGATCCACCCTTGACTCTCCGGAGCTTGATCCACTTCGATGAATCACTCCTTTGAGTCCCCTTCGTTGTGGTTCCTATTGAGATGCATATGCACATGTTTTATAGAATGTAATGGAAAGAAGTTATAGAATTTCTTCCTTAGGAACAGAGGTTGTGTGGAAAAGCCAAGCATGGCTTGGTTTGCCTCTGTTGTGCAAAGAACAGAAATAAACTAAATTGATCTTGAGGCCTTAGCTATACACTAATCATTTTCCCTAATGAACATAATAGATAAGCTGAAAGGATTTGAGTGCAACTGAAGAACAGGAACTCCAATGGCCTCAAAACTTTTACAGCAGGTTCTATACTATCTAAGGATTTAGCTTGCCAAATTGCAGCTAATGTGGAGTCATATTGTGTCCTCCATCATTCTCACAATATCTCTTATGTATTTTTCCCTATACATAAGTAGGAAGACTAAGAACAGGGAGTTCAAGGACTCATCTTGGGCTGATAATTTACATGTGAGTTCTTGATCACATGAAAGTAATCTGGTCCAAAATTCAGCCCTTTTTCTTGAGTAGTTCTTCCAGAACAATTCTTTAAGCATTTCCACTCAAAAGAATTAATTCTGAAGTAATGTGCATTTTCATGCCCAATTAAGTGAACTAAAATTCCAAGTATGTCTTAGAGAGCTTGCCTAAATTTTCCTATGATTTTTGGAGCTATAGGTTGCTCAGAATAGATTTTAGAAGTGGGAAACATTTTCTGAAAATGTTTCTGGACTCTTTTGAACACAGTAGTTTTCATTTAGCAAATTCCTACTCAAATGATCTTAAAATGAGCTGAAAATTTGCTAGTAGGTCAGTACTATGCTATAGAATATTCTGGAAAAATTTGGGGATTTTTGGATAAACCAAACTCTCTCAATAATTCTTTTTCAGAAAACCTTCTAAGAATTTTCCAGAATATAATATTAACTTTCATACAAATCTGAGTTCATATTTGGATAGAACTCAGAGAGATGAATCCAACCCAAGTGGAATCACTTAAATTGGAGGTTTCTACCAGGAGCTATGAATTTCCAAAGATCGAGCCAACTCTGGAATTGTTTTCCTACAGAAAATCCGGCTGGACCCACTGTTTTGAATCCCAGCCAATAGAAACGAAGCCACACCGGGCCACAGCATCTCTGCGCGCCAACACACGGGATCCCGGCCACACCCGATCCCGGGTTTAAAATTTGAGCTGCTGACAGCCGGGGCCCACGGCTTTCTTCTACCTCCCGCTCCTCGCTCGCGCCCGCGTGCTCCCCCTCGCCGGAGTAACCGGAAGCTCGCCGGACCGGCCTTCCCGGCCACCGCCGGAGCTACAACTTTCCGCCAGGGGGTTTAGGGCCTCGAGGAACATGGCTGTGGGGTTTGCTAGGGCTGCCAACGACCGGAACATGGCCGGCGACGTGTGACTGCCTCTGTGGTAGTTCGGCAGCATCGCCCGAGGTCTCCAGCCCTCAAAAACTTGTGCCGACGAGCCCTACAGCACCAGTGGATGATCGCAAGGCTCGGCATGGCCCCTAAATGCCTCAGGAACAGCCGCAAGTCGGTCGTCACCGTGCGCCCGATTCGGTCCACCGGAGAAGTGCTCAGTAGACCTCAAAATACGTCGCCCCAAAGGGTTTTCATGCGACGGATGCTAAAGAGAACATGATTGCCGGCTAGTCCAGCTCCTACGTGAAAAGTTTGATGAGCTAAGAACGAATAGAAGTGGAGAATTTTGGATTCCCGTACCGGATGCTCGGGTTGAAGCCGCCGGAGAAAAACTTCGAAATTCGCCGGCGATGCTTCACGGTATGGCCTGATCTTGGGCTGAGAGCAGCACCGCACCCGTGCGCGTCCGTAGGTGTGATCGCTAGGCCGTGAAACCCGCTGTGGAGGGCTGTCCACGAGCGCCCGATCATGTTTTTGAGGTAGGTCGCCGCGGCGGCGGTTGTTCTCGGGCGAGGAAGGCCGAAGCTCGCTTGGCTTCAGGTCAGCGAGGTGGAGGTTGAGCTCGTGGGAGTGTTTAGCAGCTCGGGGGAGGAGGATGCGCGCCGTTTCCGTGATTTCTCGAGCAGGCCGAAGCAGCGGCGGTGAGGCGCTCGGCTCTCGGTTTGTTTGCGAGGAGAAGAAGGCAACTGTGCTTTGCTGCGGCGGGGGGGGGGGGGCACGTGATCACGTTGAGGGCGCGGTCAGGACCGACCTCGGGGCGCCAGCGTGTGGAGACCGGTAGCAGGAGCTGGCGCCGCAAGCTCCTCGGTGGAGCCCGTGAGATGTTCGGGAAATTTTCCCACCGAGGGTAAAACTTAGTGAGTAAGGCTCCTCCTTTAGCTCTATGGCATGCGGGTTCCACTCCACATGTACCTCCCAAATATCTATTCAAGCTGATCTTCTCAATCCCCAAAATCCTGAGTTTAAAAGGGTGGCTAGAGTTTGAACTTTCCAAATTCAGTTTGAATTGGTGACACATTGGAATTTGGCTAGAATTTGCAAATGCTTCTCTTTAATTCCCTTTTTGAGCCCACCCTACACATGCAAAGTTGGTGATAAAACTTTTTCCTCTAAATCCAACTATATGGCTGCATGTTCATTCAAAGTTCTTGGTCACCACCTGTGTGAACTTTGAATCCCAAATCTGATTCTTAAACTTACATGCAAAGAGGTATTTAACTCCTTATTGGTTCAACACTTTTAAATAAAAAGGTGAGCCTCATTTTGGATGGTCATCCATGTATTACTTTGCATGAAGAAAAGTTTTAGCAAGTCCCATTTTTCATGTCTTTGCCACACATATGAACTCAAACCTTGGTTTTTATTCATACACATTTTCGGGACTTTTACACGTATGTGGCCCTGTTGTGCAAGTTTGAGATGTGCACCGGACTCGTGCTAGCTATATGGGACCCAGTAAACCGATGTACCTCGGGAAGCTTACGTTGGGACTTTTCCGGTCGCCTCAGCCGAGAGGCCGGTGTGCAGTATGTGGGTACCGCTCTCATGACATCTCATGTTGGTAGGTGCACCATGAGGGTGGCTACTGTACAGGACGATCGGATCGATTCGACGTAGGTGAAAAAGGGGAAAGGCTGCCACGTACAACGTCAGTGATGGTTGCTGTAGGCAACGTCGAGTACGGGCGTACGTGTGGTGTAGTCCGGGTGTTTTTGACTCGAATCACCGTTGCTTGCGGAAGAGGATTGAGCATACTTGTTCTCACAGTCGTGACGTAGTAAGAACTTGCATTTAGATAAGAACTAATCATTGTGGATTGATGTTCATACTAGCTTTGTGATGTTATCTTTGATGAATAGTTAGAGCAAACTCGATTCATTTACACCATGAGAAAGTTACATCGGGGGAAAACGTTTCTTGTTTGATTGTGGACTCATGATGTGGCATGCCCAAGGTTAATCTTAATTTGCAGCTAATAAGACTTGAAAGTAAGGATTCACATTTAGGCGAGTTTATTATGCATTATGCTATCCTACTTTATGTTTGTACCCTCATGTAGAGTTTCATGATTAGGTTTGACGGTTAAGTCTTGCTGAGCGTTATGCTCACGGATACTATACAAGTTGTTTTGCATGTATTGACTCTATGCTTATGAGAATGGTTGCCGATGAGACTCGGAAACCTCCGAGTGGTTACTCATGAGCATCCTTGCCGCTGCTGTTGGATTATTCGTGTTGCTAGTAAGAAACGTCTGCGGGATGGACTGTTTCTTTGATGCTAAGCTAGAAATGAGTCGTGAGAGTTGTAGTCTTCTGTTGTAGATTATTTTGAGATAAGTATTTGTAAATTAACTCTTTGTATGCTTTCGCAATTGATTTAAGTAATATGTTTGTCCTTTATCCATGTGATGTTGGATGCCGCATTGCCCGACACCACCCAATGCGATTCCCGGGCGAGCGTGCACGGACCCGTGATCCTTGGACGAGTGTGCCCCCGACAGCGTGGTATCAGAGCCGCGTTGGGAATAGCACACGGATTAAGGATCATATTACGATAAAAGCATAGGATACGGTGAGAAAACGGTACTAGGCCCACATAAGGACTACTATATTACCATATTATGAAGGTGGCAATCTAACTTATTTGTTTATGTCGGAAAATCATGCATCTCGGGAATTTTCATGTCTTGGGGGTGCATGTAAGCGCTGTCCACCAGTGCGCACAAGCTGAAGGGTGGAGCCCCACGAGTGGCAGGTAACTCGGCCAGCTTGGGTATCCTCTATGACTCTTTATGTCGTTTGGGGTATTTGAGCAACGCCTTTCACTGGCGTGCTACGGGCAAGTATGGGTGACCCCATCACGTGGTTCGTAACATGAACACATAGATCAAGGTGTGTTTGGCTTGAGAACACCCGTGCGAGTGATGATGGACGGGTGTAAGAAACTGTATTGGGACCGGGTTCGGTGTGCAGCCAGACCTGATGATTGTGTGTGATTTATGCAGGATACTAACCACGAAGCCGGAGTACGAGTAGCACACATTTGTGAGTGACCGTTCCAAGTGCCACCTACGGATACGTATATGCCAGTGTAAGCCGGTTAGGATTTTCTTTTGTGACGCAACGTAGTACCGTCATATGTCTTACGGTGCATCGCCACCGTACTACACTTGATAACTTCTTTCCTATGACGAAATCATTCATGACTAACTTTCAACTAAAAATGTAAGTTGGAAAACACATATTAGTTACTGAGCTCTTCATTTGAACTAAGCTTCAAAGGAGATAATTGCTAGGCTTCATTTGATCTAAAAACAGAGTGCTCTGTTCTGGCAGAAACTTTTTCTGGAGTTTGACAGATCATAACTCTGAGTAGATTTACCCAATGGAGGTGTATGATACATTTATGGAAATATTTTTAAGTTCTCTACAACTTCTTTGTATACCTCCAGAGCAAAATCACAAGCCAACTTGGCTGAATGTCCAGTTGAATGCAAACTGTCCAGAAACAGGGCAGATGCAAACCTCTCTGGATGTTTCTGTAAATTAGTCATAAATTTCTGTAGAAAAAAATTCCTAAGGGTCATATGATAGACCTTTGGAAAGGTTATGAAATTTTCAACCATTTTGTAGTTCATAGTTTGTTCAGAATTGTACTATATTTTGATGTACAACTGTGATAAAAACAGCCACATTCAGAGGAGATGCTGGCAAATTTTATCCAGAAATTCTGTCAAATTTGAGCAATCATAAATTTTGATCCAGAGATGATCCAGAGTCATATAAATACTCGTTGCAAATATATTTAAGTTATCTTTAACTTTGGTATTCAACTTGAGTTATGAAAATGCTGGTAACCGGATCAAAATCTGGGTTAAGTGCAGAAAGGTCTGTACTGTACAGAATAGGGGACTGATTATGTTTGCTTTAGGAAGATGTGTAAACATGAATTTTTTATGCTTTCATAAAGTTTTAGCATGTTCATGTTCTACATACTTTCACATACTGCTGAGATCAAGTTTTGACTCCCCTAAAAATTATCCTTTTGCAGTATGGTGCGTACTCGTTCTTCGTGTAGGGCTGAAGGTTCTCGCCGAGACGGCGATGACTCGACTCCACTGCGGGCACCACCATCAACAGTATGGGCGGATGTCATGGATCAGATGGTTGAGTCGAATCAGGAAAACACAAGACTACTCCAAGCCTTGGTACAGCAAGGCATACTCCAACGTACACAACAGGTCGTTCCACCTCGAAACGCCTATTTAGACTTCTTGGCGACTCAACCGCCAATATTCACGGAAGTGACCGAACCCGTGGAAGCGGATCAGTGGCTTCGGGTTATGGAATCAAAATTTGAAGTGTTCGAGTGCGATGATTATCAGAAGACATTATTTGCAGATCAACAACTCCATGGAGCCGCCGGAAATTGGTGGTTTGAATATCTCACCACTATTCTGGAAGGCCATCAAGTGGAATGGACGGAATTTCGTGAAGCATTCCGTGCTCGTTACATTCCTACGGGTTTTATCAAGACCAAGCGGGAGGAATTCTGGAAGTTGAAGCAAGGGGATATGACTGTCCTCAATTATGTCAAACGGTTCAACCATTTGGCACAATATGCTCCCGACTATGTGACGATCAAAGCTGCAAGGTGTGATTATTTTTTCTATGGCCTGAGTGCCATATTAAAGGATAGGTTGGCTTTGTTCAATCAAGGCAATTACACCGAGTTGTTCAGTGCTGCCATGCTGCAAGAACAGGCAACACTTGAGTGTCAAGCAGAGAAGAGGGACCGGAGTGATGTGCAAGAAGACACACCCATTGTTCCCCGTAAATACCGTTTGGTGTATCGCACACCATCTGGTGAAATATGGCAGCAACCAGTAAGATCAACTTATTCAAGCTTTCCTGTTCAAGAATCACGTCTTGAAGCACCACAAAGCCGCAGCAACGATTGATTTCTGGTGCCTCTTTGCTGCAGCCAAGTACATCAACTTCTCAACCGCAAGTCAGCGAAGAACCGGGGAAATATCCTTGTTCTTATTGCCACCATTTTGGGCATTTTATTCAAAAATGTCGGGAGAAGTTTTTGAGCAGCGGACAACCATCACCTTCAGGTGGTGTGCCGCCACGTGCTCATGAAGGCATAACAGCATTGCAATCCAGGAGTGTGCAACATGTTTCTATTGAGGATGTCCCGGAGGGAGCACCGGTGTTAGCGGGCATGTTCACTCTTAAAGACGTACCCATGCTCATACTTTTTTATTCCGGTGCTACCCACAATTTTATCAGCAAATCATGCATGGATCAGCAGCAATTATCAACCAATACTCCCACGATGAGTTATCTTATACGTTCACTGGAAGGAAATATCTCTGCCAATCAGATTGTGTCCCGAGCAGCTTTATGTTTGGGAGGAAAAATATACCCAACATCGCTGATTATGTTGGATGGGCAGAAGATAGATGTAATATTGGGGATGTCTTGGTTAAACCATCACGGTGCCGTTCCCAATATCGGTAACCAGACTGTTCAGATTGACTCGCCAATTCACGGACAACACACACTGTTTTTAGACAGCAAAGATCAAGAAATGGAAGAGGCCTACCACACGGAAGCGATTAAACTTGAAGATATTCTGGTGGTACGTGATTACCTTGATGTGTTTCCCGATGATTTACCGGGCATGCCGCCCGAACGGGACGTCGAGTTCAAGATTGAACTGGCGCCGGGAACAACACCTATTTCACGAAGGCCTTACAAGATGGCACCTAACGAACTAGCGGAGTTGAAGGAGCAGCTGAATGAACCCATTAGCAAGGGTTTCATTTGACCAAGCTCGTCACCTTGGGGTTGCTCTGCGCTGTTTGTTAAGAAGAAGGATGAAACACTAATGCTATGTGTTGATTATCGTCCTCTAAATGCTGTCACTATAAAGAACAAGTATCCTTTGCCCCGCATCGACATTTTATTCGATCAACTTGTGGGTGCAAAGGTATTCTCGAAGATGGATATTCGGTCAGGATATCATCAAATCAAGATCCGACCAGAGATCATACCGAAGACAGCTTTCTCGACGAGATACGGGCTTTATGAGTACCTCGTCATATCGTTTGGGTTAACCAACGCTTCAGCACACTTTATGTATTTTATGAATTCGGTGTTCATGCCGGAGTTAGACAAGTTCGTCGTGGTATTCATCGACGACATTTTGGTTTACTCCAAATCTGAAGAAGAGCATGATGAACATTTGCATATCGTGCTACAACGGTTGAGGGAGCACAAATTATATGCAAAGTTCAGCAAGTGCGAGTTTTGGATTGATCAAGTGCCTTTTCTAGGCCATATTATTTCAGCAGAGGGCATTGCCATGAACCCAAGCAAAATTGAACAAGTGCTGAAATGGGAATCTCCAAATCTGTCCATGAGGTCCAAAGTTTCCTAGGTTTAACGGGGTATTATCGGAGGTTCATTTCGAGCTTCTCAAAAATTGCTAAACCAATGACAGAGCTGCTGAAAAAGGGCACGAAATATGTGTGGAATGCAGCATGTGAAGCCGCATTCAAAACTTTGGTGAAACATCTCACAACAGCTCCAGTTCTTGCTCAGACGGACACGACGAAGCCATTTGATGTCCATTGCGATGCATCCGGCATCAGTCTCGGCTGCGTTCTTTTGCAAGAAGGATGTGTGGTCGCATATGGGACTCGTCAACTGCGAAACCACGAGCAGCATTATCCAACTCACGATCTCAAGCTTGCTGCTGTGGTGTTGGCGTTAAAAATGTGAAGGCATTATTTGCTTGGCAATCTTGTCCACCTCTACACCGACCACAAAAGCGTGAAGTATATCTTCACGCAGAAGGAGCTGAATATGAGACAACGAAGATGGTTGGAGCTCATAAAAGATTATGAAATCGAGATCCACTACCATCCGGGAAAAGCGAACGTGGTTGCCGATGCGCTTAGTCGGAAAGCTCACATTCACAACTTGCCCATTGCTGAAATGGCGAATGAAGAGTCAAGTCTCTGTGTCATTCCGTATGGAGCGCTTTATAAAATTTCTCTCATTCAAACAATCCGAGAAGAGATTGTTAAAGCTCAAAGAAGAGACAGGGGTATGTCTCACATACGGAGAAGACTAGACAACGGAGAGATGAAGTGATTCCGGAAGGAAAATGACAGTATGCTATGGTTTAACGACAGTATAGTTGTACCGCGTAATATGAAACTCCAGAAGAAGATATTGGATGAAGCCCACCTGTCGAAGTTTTCCATTCATCCCGGCAGCAACAAAATGTACCAAGATTTAAAACAAAAATTTTGGTGGACGCGGATGAAGCGGGAAATTGCCAAGTACGTATCCGAGTGTGATACGTGTAGACGGGTCAAGGCTGATCATATGCGGAAAGCCGGACCGCTGCAACCACTGAAGATACCGGCATGGAAATGGGAAGATGTGAGTATGAATTTAATCGTCAGATTACCGCTCACATCCCGGATGTATGACTCGATTTGGGTGATCGTTGACCGGTTGACGAAATCAGCTCATTTCATACTGGTGAACACTCATTATCAAGCCAAGCAATATGCGGAGTTATATATCTCAAGAATTTTATGCTCACACGGTGTTCTGAAGACCATCATTTCAGATCGAGGTGCGTTGTCCATTGATCGGTTTTGGGAGCAGCTGCACGCCTCGTTGGGCACTAAGCTGATTAGAAGCTCCGCATATCATCCTCAGACCGACGGACAAACGGAGAGGGTGAACCAAGTACTAGAAGACATGTTGAGAGCGTGTGCCCCACCACGGTAAGAATCGGGATGATCACTTACCGTTGGCGGAATTTTCATACAACAACGGGTACCAAGCAAGTATAAAAATGGCACCGCATGAAGCTCTCTACGGCCGGAAATGTCGCACACTGCTGAATTGGTGTGAGTCCGGCAAAAGAGTACTGTTCGGGGTTGATCTTGTCAACGAAGCCGAAGACCGAGTTTGGTTGATACAAGAGAATTTGAAGGCTGCACAATCCCGACAGAAGAGCTACGCTGATCAAAGGCGTAGGCCTTTGCATTTTGACGTCGGAGAGCACATTTATCTTTGTGTGTCTCTGATGAAGGGAATTCACCGGTTCGGTGTAAAGGGGAAACTCGCTCCCCAATTCATAGGTCCATTTGCTATCACGGAGAAGTGCGGACCCGTAGCCTACCGGCTGGAACTACCGGCAAGTCTTGTGGGTGTTCGTGACGTGTTTCATGTGTCACAGCTGATGAAATGCCTCAAATTTACCGCTGCTGTCCGCACCGAAGAAATCGGTGAGTTGAAGCCGGATCTTACCTACACCGAGCGAGCGGCCCAGATTATTGAGGAAAAGACCCGGATCACCCGGAATAGGATTATAAAACTTTACAAGGTGTTGTGGAGTAATCATACCGCGGAAGAGGCAACGTGGGAAAGTGAAGATTACCTCCGCACCAATTATCCGGAACTTTTATCATTGTACAGTTTGTAATTATCTCTCCTGTCTCGTTCTTCTGTTGTAATCTCGGGACGAGATTCTTTTGAGGGGGGGGGATGTAAAAGTTCCAAAATTCTGTATGAAATAAACCGAGGCTTGAAAGGCTATGTGTTTCCAATTCATAAAAATGGGACTTACAAAAACTTTTCTATACATGATGGTGTACATAGATGTTCATCAAGGCGAGGCACTGAATGGGTTGCACCAAGGTGGACTTAAACACCATGGATGAGATACTTCTTTGCATGAAGGAGATTAAAAATTAGATTTTCAAATTCAAAGGTCACTTCAAATTGTTGCCGAACTTTTAAATACACATGAAAACCTCATACATTTGAATTTGATCAAATTCATGGTGGCAAACTTCTAATTTTAGGGTGGGATAAAAAAGGAATTAAATAGAAGCATTTCTAAATTGGAACTGAATTCAAATTTGCAAGTCAAATTTAAATTGAATTTGGAGAATTCAAATTCTAGCCCACTTTTAAACTTCAGAACTTTGGAATTTAAGAGATTAACATGAGAATATATTTTGTGGGAAGAAGAATGGGTGGACCCCACATGTTATTGAGGCAACTTAACTTACACATGAAGTGTTCTCTATTTTCCACTCAAGCAACCAAAATCTTGTTCTTGGTTTCACTCGGACCGACCGAAGCCTCTCTGATCGCCACCGGGGGCAGACACCTCCTGCTTCTTGCAACGCGCTGGCGACCAGTGTGTGGGTTTCTTCAGCTTACAGCGTTCTCTTCTCACTCCCAAACCGAGCTACTGCCGGTTTGTTCTTTCTCACGGGCAAAAACCGCAACTCAGAACAGCTCACGGCCTGCGCTAGAAATGGATCGGGAAACCGTCCAAAGCCTGCGCACACCTTCCCTCCGAGCTGCAAAACAGCGCTGGGGGACCTTCTTCTACCTCCTCGTTGCCGAAACTGAGCAAGCTTCGGCTTCCCTAACCCGGGCACACTATTCTTTGCGGCCACCTAAACCAACCAGCTATCGGGCGCACGTGGACAGGCCAACCCGGCGGTTTTCACACCCAAGCAAGGACACTCAGAGGTGCGCTGGACCACCGTGGTGCTTCTCCCCGAAGCTCAGATCAAGCGGTGATCCCTAGCAGCCGAATTTCGCGTTTTTCCCCCTGTGCACCACCACGGACCGTCCGGTATGGGAACTCCAAAATCTTCCTCCCTATTCGTTGTTAGATCACCAAATCTTGCACATAGGGGCTGGACTAGTCGGCGGTTATTTCCTTTTCAGCAATCCTAGCTTGAAACTGACGAGAGGGGGCAAATTTCTAGGTTTACCGAGCGCTTCCATGGCGGCATCAATCGGGTGCACGGTGAGAACCCTTTTGGAGGAGTTTTTGAACTCCGTTGTTTCCTTGCCGAGCTAACCTAGCACCCACTGGTGCTGTAGAACCTGTTGTCCGAGCGTTTGGCAGGCTAGAACTGTTGGCCGACGGCATCGAACTCTCCCTGAGGCCGCCGCATGCCGCCGACGGTGTTCCGGCCACCGGCAGCCCGAGAGCACCGCACAGATGGAATTCCCGACCTCCCAAACGCACGGGCGGCGAGTCTCCGGCCGGGAGACGGCCGAACACGGGTCGCCGGCGAGGAGCTGCCTCTGTCCGGCGAGCTAGCGGGGCGCGCGCGCGAGGAACTGAGCGGGAGAAGGAAGAAGGAGGCCGGTCCCACGTGTCAGCCACAGTGAATTTAAATTTTGGATCGGTTGTGGCTCTCGGATCTAGTGGGGCTGTGCGCTAAAACCGTGTAGCCCCGGTGTGGCTCGGATGTCAGTGGCTGTAGTTTTAAAACGTGGGCCCAAGTCGATTTCCAATAGCAAAACAATTCCAGAATTAGCCACAACTTTGGAAAATCATATCTTTGCGTAAGAACCTCCAAATTGAGTGATTCAAATTGGGTTGGATTCATTTTGTAAAGATCTATACAAATATGAACCCCAATTTTATGAAAGTCAATAATAAATTCTGGAAGATTCTTTGAAGGTTTTCTGAAAAGGAATTATTGAGGGAGTTTGGTTCATCCAAAAATCCTCAAATTTTGCCAGACTATTTCTTAGGATATTATTGACCTTCTAGCAAATTTTCAGCTCATTTGAAGATGATTTGAGAAGGAATTTGCTAAATACAAACTGCTGTGTTCAAAGTTGTCCAGAAACTTTTTCAGAAAAGGTTTCTAACTTGGAAAATCCATTCTAGGAAATTCATAGCTCCAAAAATCATGAGAAAATTCGGGGATGCTCTATGAATCATACTTGAAATTGTAGTTCACTTGATTGGGCATGAAAATGCACATTAGTCCAGAATTAATTCTTTTCAGTACAAATGCATTAGGTCTAGATGATTTGATGCTCCTCTTGCATGACCAAAGAAACCAATGGAGTATTGGGCAGATGTCTTTTCATCATGTAGAACTGCCATGCTTAAGTAGGGTTCGGTAGAAGTCAAGTGGCTGGACGCTACTCGCATGATCAGGAGAAAAATGGGCATATGGGATTGGTTCAGAAATTTGTTAGCAAGTTGAAGTTGGGACCGGGCAGGTTGTAGGAGCAACAGGACATAGGGGCTTGGTTGCGTTAGACCTGTCCGTGTCGGTCAAGGACTGATCCGTATGCGGCCCTGTTGAGCAAGTTTGAGATGTGTACCGGACTCATGCTGGCTATATGGGACATAGTAAACCGATGTACCTCGGGAAGCTTACGTTGGGACTTTTCTGGTCGCCTCAGGCGAGAGGCCGGTGTGCAGTATGTGGGTAACGCTCTCATGACATCTCATGTTGGTAGGTGGCCCATGAGGGTAGCTATTGTACGGGATGATCGGATTGATTCGACGTAGGTGAAACGGGGGAAAGGCTGCCACGTACGATGTCAGTGATGGTTGCTGTAGGCAACATCAAGTACGGGCGTACGTGTCGTGTAGTCCGGGTGTTTTTGATCCGAATCACCGTCGCTCGCGGAAGAAGATTGAGCATACTTGTTCTCACAGTCGTGACGTAGTAAGAACTTGCATTGAGATAAAAACTAATCATTGTGGATTGAAGTTTATACTAGCTTTGTGATGTTATCTTTGATGAATAGTTAGAGCAAACTCGATTCATTTCCACCATGTGCAAGTTACATCGGGGGAAACCGTTTCTTGTTTGATTGTGGACTCCTGATGTGGCATGCCCAAGGTTAATCTTAATTTGCTGCTAATAAGACTTGAAAGTAAGGATTCACATTTAGGCGAGTTTATTATGCATTTATGCTATCCTACTTTATGTTTGTACCCTCATGTAGAGTTTCATGATTAGGTTTGACGGTTAAGTCTTGCTGAGCGTTATGCTCACGGATACTATACAAGTTGTTTTGCAGGTATTGACTCTATGCTTATGAGAATGGTTACCGATGAGACTCGGAAACCTCCGAGTGGTTACTTATGAGCATCCTTGCCGCTGCTGTTGGATTATTCATGTTGCTTGTAAGAAAAGTCCGCGGGCTGGACTGTTTCTTTGATGCTAAGCTAGAAATGAGTCGTGAGAGTTGTAGTCTTATGTTGTAGATTATTTTGAGATAAGTATTTGTAAATTAACTCTTTGTACGCTTCTGTAATTGGTTAAAGTAATACGTTTGTCCTTTACCCGTGTGCTGTTGGGTGCCGCATCGCACGGCACCACCCAATGCGATTCCAGGGCGAGCGTGCACGGACCCGTGATCCGGGGACGGGCATGCCCCTGACACTACCTCCCGAGTCTTGCCCAGGTTCATCGTTACAACAAGAGGGCCCTGTACCTCTACAAGCAGTAGGCAAAAACCAAAAATTTAGTAGCAAAAGAAGGACAAAATGCGGCGAAAGCTTGATGGAAACAAAACTCACGATCAAGTTCCTGCGCAGCCCGGGCGAAGGCAGCTTTAGCCTTCTCGGCTTCGCTCCGGGAGGCCCTCGCCGCATTGCCCGCCTTGGTGATCTCCCCGACAAGATTCACCTTGACGGCCGCCACGTCCTCCTATTTCTCTCAAAGCAACCAGGAGGTTTCCAACCGGGCCACGGCAGCCAAACGGTCTGCCTCCGCTCGGGCAGTCGAGGCCTTGGCTTAAGCCCTCTCGGCCTCCCTCCTCCAACTTGCCGCCTCGGCCTCCGTGAGCTTTTGACGGTTGAGGGCTTCCTCGAGGATCTGCCCCAGCTCAGCCTCTCGCTCGACAAGCCTCTGTGCAAAAGTAATTCCAAAATTACGGTTACAAAAAATCCTGGGGCAACCCACGAAGAAAATAGTGACAGTGAGACTTTTGCTGATCGGGAGCACTCCGCGGTTAAGCCTCTGAACAACATCTAGGAGGCGGTCCGGGCCGGAAGTAAACTGCCCTACGGCTTCGGTGAGCCAAGGACCTGGGAGGGGCACATCCTTTGCTCCTCCCGCTACGATGCGAGCTTCGGAGAAACGCTGATCTGCCAGAGATACCGACCTCTCCGGAAAGTGACTCGAAGACGCAGGCGGAGCCAATTTTCTCGAAGCCCTGGTCTCTGAGCCTTGGGGTCAACGTCGGATGGGGCCAGGACGACCGTCGCCATGGACTGCTCCCCCGTCATCCGCTTTCGCGATTCCTCCCAGATCGGTGGCATCTCAGGTGACGACACCATGAGGGTGACCTCCATCTCAGCGGCGATCGGCTCCACTTTAGGAGGGGACCTCACCTTCTTCTAGTGGATCCTCCACGATCATGGCCGGAGCCTCATCTCCCTCAGATGGAATTGTCGTGACCGGGGCCGACTCAGGGGCTACCAAGATGGGCGGGGACAGCTGAGACTCCGCGGCGACTGGGAGAGGGGGCGCCACCCCCACCGTCGGCTCCGCGCCCCTTAATGGCAGCATGGCTGGTTTGGTGGACGGTGCAGCAGAGGGAGGAGGCAATAAGGTACCCAGCAGGGCTTGGACACCTGACTGGTACATCATGCGGCAAGCAGAAGAAGACAAGGAAAAAAACCTCTTTGATCAAGGACGGATCGGAGGCAAGACCGCTCGGAACCCGGAGCTCGAAGGGACGATCGGGGACGCAGGGCGGGCAGTGGATGCCCAGCCCTCGGCTCAGCCTATCAAGTCTTCCGCAGCCGAGTGTTCTGTTTCGGCCCACACCGCAGGAGCCTCGGGTGTCGGACGAGCCTTCTATCCGGGTGTGGCCTGAGGGACGACGGGTGATGGGCTTCTGGCTCTCCATCCGGGCACTGGTGTCGAGCCCACTGAAGGCCCAGCCTTGACCAAACCTCCCGAAGCCTGAGTGGAAGGCAAGGTAGGGTCGCTCCCTTCACCCGGTCGGGCCCTCTTCACGGTTGGAGCTTCGTCATCGACCCTCCTCTTCCACCTCTCTGCCAGTGTCGAAGAATCGTCCGACCTGGAAGAAAGGGGTGCCAATTCAGAGGGCGTTGAAGGGGTATCCTCCCCGGTCCTCACAACTCGCACCGCCCTCCGATGCTCCTCCATCCTCCTCTAGCAGCGAATATGACTGGCCTTATGGTCGTCCTTTTTCTTCTTCAGGGCTGCATCACATGCAACCCTCCCCTCCCTTTTCGCCTTGTCCTCGGGCAGCTTCGGTAGGCTTATGATGCCTCCGAGCCCCTGGACGAAATGTCATGGCACTAGATCGGCTCGGAGCGTCAGAAAGAGCTACGGTAAGATTGTGGGACGAAGGTCAGACGCTTACCCGTGTGGAAGGACAATCCATGGAAAGGGGATGTGGGTGGCTCTCATCGACCTTCGCATCTTTTCCAGTGAGGTCGTGAAACCTCCGCCAAACTTCAGAGTCGGGGATGTCCTCCCCCGACACACGCGTAGGGTCGCCAAGCCCGGTGTACTGCCACATTGCGTGGGAGCGGGCGTGAAGGGGTTGGATCCTTTGTTCGAGGAACGTCCGCAGGATGACCTGCCCCGTTAGCCCCTCTGCCTTGAGCGCCTCAACCTGCAATAGGATGATGACGACCCGTCGCCTGTCCTTCTTGGCAACCCCTCATTGCC